>VDFB02281492.1:660475652-660709675 GCA_007258455.2 Sequoia sempervirens | reverse complement strand
TGGTAGAGGAGAGAGAGGAAGAGTGGGTAGGAGGGAGAGACTTTCAAGAGAGAGAGGGGGGAGTGGGAGAAAGATAGAGGGTAGGGGGTACAAGGGTTTAGGGTTATAGAGTTAAGGGTTTAAGGGTTGGGGTTTATTTTTTTATTTGCATTCATTTATGTTTTATTAATATGTACAATAATTTTATAATTATATAATACTTAATTTTAAAATTTACATAGTTTCCCATGGAACAATTTGATGGAACAAATTATATAAGTTGTATATAAGTGTATATAATTCTTGAACTTAAGAATTCTATGAAACAAATATAAGTTGTATATAATTGTAATTTAGGAAAAATAATTTAAAAAAAAATCACTACGTTTCAAATAAGGATTGAAATAATATAATATGGGTTTACATGCAACCAAAAAAAGTGAGAGATGATGCTATCAAACATTCTTGAACTTAAGAATTTTCCGTGGAACAAATATGTACATATAATTGTAATTTACACAAAATGATTTACAACTATGTACAAGTTAAGTTATAAGTTCACATTTGAACATGTATAGGGTTACAAGTGAACTTGAAAGCCGTGTATTTAATCTAAGTCAAAGATTCTAGTTCAGCCCACTCTTCAATAACATGTAGAATTCTCTGATGATCATCACTATCTAGTCTCTATTTTCTTTGGCCATGTGCATGTGGAACTGTATGAAGATGTAGAGTGGCAGCAATTATTAAGTGACTATATTGATATACCTTGTTATCAGGTTGATAGTCAACAAAATGAATCCCATGCTGAACAAATTTGACGTGTTTTAGATATGTCCCTTGTACTACAACAAAACCTGCATGGTAAACATGAACCTAAGGTAAGACATATGAGCGTGTGTGTAATATTTTCATGCACAAGGTTTGTACAATACATATTTAATGTTTATAATGTAACATGTGCACATGCGAATACAATGTATATAAAATTTTAAAATCAAACTCACCTGTGGGAAATAACATTCCATCACTTGTTTCGGGTTTTGTTAGCTTATTCCTATCTTCTGTGCAACGCAATAAATAATAGCTAACACCTTCAATGTTTTTAGGCTCTGCTATGACTGCAAAAACATCTCCTATACACCAAATTTACACAAAAAAATCTAAAAAAATTATAAATGTTTCTAAAGATCATTAACTAGATATATATAATAATTAAATTATTGAAAACTTACACATGTACCTTTTCTAACCAATCCTAAAATATGGTCATAATCAATTGAAATCAAAGGAATGTCTTCAAATATTTCTTCCTCGTCTTCATTATATGTTTCTGAAACAACTAGTGGCACCGTATCCCATTTACCAACATATCCAAGTTCTTGATTGTTGCATGCATTTAATCAGAGTTTCCCTCAATGCACTCAGTGTTAAAACACTTGAGAGTAATCCCTTTTGTCTAATATCCATCCATGACGACTATCTGAACTCCTAACACAATGAAAAGATCTTGTTTTTTATACCCTCTTGCATCCATGCATCGATCTTCTATCCACACCTAGATACATATGTAAAACAAAAAACTTATGTGAACAAATATGTATATATATACATTTTAAATTTAAATAAATTCAAATTTTTTATTTAATGTAATTTATACATACCCAATATCTCCCAAAACACTCTATGTGGAATGTGTCAGTTTGTTCTTGAAGATGTGCCGACCACATTTGATGCAAAGTGTTTCTTGCACCATTCAACAACATCATGTGCATTGTCTAGATGATCTTCTGGATAACTCATTTGATGTTTTCTTAAAGCTCGTTTGATGCAAGCTCTTGCTCCATCATGCTCACCCTTTCCATGCCCACTCTAAAAAAAACTCCAAACATGTGGTATTTTGTAGATTTTATGATATCTACAAAGTGCATATAATGGCTGTGAAGATTTGAATTGTGCAGAACATCCATCTGACCACACAAAATGATTTTCAAATTTTACACCCCTGCTTCTCAAATTCTCAAAAAATATTGTAAAGCAATGTTGGACAAAAGTGTGTCATGCTCTTTATCATCACTAATATAAAAGTGATATTCTTTTTTAATGACTCGTTCTTCATATGTACTCTCAACACCATCCAATTCTGATTGTGCATGTCGATAACACACATGAACCATAATAGTGATTTGCTTTGGAAAGTAATAGTCTGGTTGAATCTCATTTTGATGTACAAAGGAGTAATTTTCTGCAAAGTCAACTACTGATAGAATTGTTCCATGTGGGAAAGTATCTCTCAATGTTTGTAATTGTTGTGCTTGCCACTTAGCAAAAGATGAATGATGTATGTATGGTCGTATCAATTTTTGAAAATTTTCCATAAATTTTCCAATGGGAATCTCCTCTTCTACATAGTTCAACCTTGTGGATTCTTTCCCAAAATTTGTTTGCAACTTTACATACTTGTACCTATGTCAGTAAAATATGTGAATAACTAATAAACCACACTTGATTAATGAAACATTACATCAAAGAGAATCCAAATAACTTGATCTATGAGAAATTGAAACAAATAAACTCTCTAAAAATAGTACTTACCTCTTGCAATTTACTGTCTTTGTTAGGTCAGTATCCTCATTCTTGAAGGAAATTTAGCCAAATTTCCACGCCTCACATATTTTGATGCAGTTTATTTGAGGTCCATTTTCATGATCACATAATATAGACTTTATGAAAAACTTGCCTGTTTAGGAGGTGCATTTTGAAACCCACATCTTTCTTCTCTCATCTTTCGAAACACCTGATAGTAGAGATCAAATTCAATATGATAACTACAACAAAAAGTTTCAAAAAACTTGTTTATCTTCAAATAATATGGCTTTTACCTTTGTAACATTGTTTTCCCAATCTTTATATGAGGATATGCATTACAAAAGTTCATATACATCTCAAATTGTGTTATGTCTAGCCAATTTTGATATGATTTTCATAAATACTAGGTCCAATCCTGTATCTCATAACATCTCTAGTATTTGATGATGGACGAGTTTGATCATGCAAAAACCTGAGACCAAGTTCCTAACAACATCTTCAATCTGTTAGAATGGGGAGCTCTACACATAATTTCCCCAATTCCTTCTAAACTCTCATCCAAAAACTTTCTCTTTTTCTCATATTTTATCAATGTGGTTCTACTATAACCAATTTCAGTTGAAAGTGCAGACATTTTTCTTTTTATTGCTATATCTTGATGTACAATAGATGTCAACATCACCCTTCTTGTAGTGGCCTTATCCATAGTTTGAGATCCTTTCCCAATGGAATCTAAACCCTTTTTAACATTTTGAACAATATCCTTTTGTAATCCCATGTGTTTCTTCTTATTTGATGCTGAATGGACACCCAACAATTGTAATGACTCTTTGAGCTCATCACGAAGAAGTAAACATGATAACAATTGGGTTTTTTCAAGTGTATCAAGATGATTGAAATGATGATTGATCTTTCCATTTAGAAATTTAGTCATTGACCTCTTTCTCTTATTATAAGGCTAGTTGGCATAATATTTGAGTTTTTCCATATCCATTTCAAGTAAATGATCTAAATTTCTATGAGAAATTTGTTTCCTCACCTTCTCAGCTAGTTTTATATGCTCATCCATACGAGTAGGAGGAAGTAATCCCAACCCCTCTCCAACATGCATTATTTGAACTTGTGCCTCCTCCCTATCTTCAAGGACCATGCATTCTTGAGCGGATTCATTTGATCCAATGTCTAGATTTGGCTCGACTTAAGCATGAAAACTTCCTGCTTGTTGAGCCCTTCCTACACATGTGTCACAAAATATTTTGCAAACAAAAGTGAGAGATGATGTTAAATATAAGTGAATTTTATGTATGCAAGCAAACAAATTGATAAAACATAATGAGCTATAAGTGAGAGAAGTTTTTGATATTTTTATATGCTCATCCATACCAGTAGAAGGAAGTGATCTTGACCCCTCTCCAACAAGCATTGTTTGAACTTGGGTGTCCTCCGTAACTTCAAGGTCCATGTGTTCTTCAACGGATTTGTTTGATCCAATATCTAGATTTGGCTCGACTCCAGCTTGAGGAATCCCTAGAGCATAAAACATAAAAATAATTTGAGAACATTAAAGTGATGAAAATAAAAGATGAAAGACACAAAAGACAAATATTGAAACAAAAAGAATTGGCTTAAGGAATTGGAGTCAAGGATCATATAAACATTGCAACTTGCATGACCAAGATGACTTGAGGATATTTAAAAGTATTTATAGTCATTCAAGTGCAATGATGGTTAGAAACCTTCAAAGTAAAATTCATAAACACACAATTGAGAGTGAGAGAGAGAAGAAACAAGCATGTACCTTGTTTCTTTCTATGATATTTTTCCAAGTTTTGATCACGCCTCTTTTGTTCTTCTTTTGACAATTTTTGTTGAGGTGCATTTTTTCTTTTTCATTGTTGTCCCATTTTCTTCTTCAACTTAAAGATAACTCTAAAAAAGTCCTCTACCAACTTAGTTAAATTATCCTCCAAATTTTTCCTTGATTGATAAAAATGAAAATTTGTCGAGCTCCAATATTTGCCTCCTTGATAAATGTGCAAAAACTTCTCCAAAATTTGTGCTCCAAGTAAATCAAAATTATTCAAGTGTACATGGAATAACTAGATCCTAGCTTAAATGAATCAAGTAGTAAACAAAAAAGTTATTTCATTGTGGAGTTTGTTGTTATTTAATTCATAGGTATGCACAACATATCTAGTAATTTTAGAATTTTGTTAAAGTGTCAAAAATGTATAAATATTAGAGGTATAATTTGAATTGAATTTTCTTAATTATATTTGAATTGAATTTCAAGTTAGTTGTTGAAAATGTATAATAGAGGTATAATTTGAATTAAATTTTCTTAATTATATTTGAATTGAATTTCAAGTTACTTGTAAAAAATGTATAATAGCTTGATATAATTTGAATTGAATTTTCTTAAAATTATATTTGAATTGAATTTCAAGTTACTTGTCAAAAAGATTATATCTTGTTCTCAACTCAATGTTTCATGTTGCTTAAGTCATTTATTTAAAAATATTTATTATGATCAACATGAATGAACTTAATTATAAAATGGCATTGATTTCCCTAAAATTCTAGTAGAGATCAAATGTATATTGAATATAAGGAAATGTAAGTTGTAAGAGATCATAAAATAAGAAAACATGTATGTATATTAAATATTTAAAGCAAATGCATACATATATTACGTGTAAACATGTTTAAACCATAACCAAACACATGTACATATATGTAAAGGGATTCAATACATATAAACATAACACATATTATAAGAAAAGAGGAAAATGTATTTACATATCATATAAGAAAATATATGTACATATCATAAAAGCAAAGTGTAAGTTAGAGATCATCATATAATCAGATACATGTGGTAAAGATCAAAAATATAGAATGCATGGCCTAATATGAATGTCTACTCCTAGACAAATGGCCATCTGAATGAGAACGGTCCTGCTCTGATGGATTTGCTGAGCCCTACAAATAAAATTATGTACAAGATGTGTTAAATACATATAATTTATATTAAATAGATTTTATGAAAGTTATTTTAAAATGAACTTGTATTTTTAAATATCAATCTAGATCTATGCATGTACATAAATATATTGCATGTACATATACACGTGTGATTATATAAAAATGTAAAACTCACATGTCCACTGATAGCAGATTCATCCACAGAGTCACATTGATCATGCACATGATCTCAACCAAGGCTAGGAGTGATATGAGGTATGTCCACCTATAAAAATATATATACACATACATATCAACTTACATGAATATCTAGTTAAAAAGAAATTTAAAAAATAATGAAAAAAGAATCGCAACATGCACATGCACACATACATGCACATCATCTAATATCATATGACCTAAGTCCTCTGAAACAGTCACCTCCACCATATCCACCAAACAATCAAGTGACAAATCAACATCTGCATCCATCTGATCTATCCCATGTCGTGCCATAAATGATGAATGTAGAGGACTATGAATGTGAGATGGCATCGGTGATGATGAACCAGAACCAATCAACATATTAGTAAAACCCATAGTCTATGTAGCTACCGTATGAACTGTAGGTGGATCCTGATGCACACTAGTGCTCAGCTGAGAGTGATGGGATCCTAGAATTGAACAACCTCTATGTCTCAAATGATCTTTAACATGCTCTATATCGATCCCATTATCTGATGCAATGTGGGAATATGCCTCCAATAGGTCCTCAGCCAAACAATGCAGAGTCATGTGTGACATATCTCCTGTAAGTGCATCAAGTTGTGTAGGAGTAGGGACGCTGACCACTGTAAAAGGATCCAAGGTGGTCCACTGTGCTAAAAATGGTGTGGATTGGGAATGTCTAGATATCAAATACTGACCTACACGATCATCAGATATCCTAGTGGTGGCAGCTGCAATGTCACCTACAGTGTCAATTGCTTCCTTTTCAGAAGCAATGACAACCTCATCTGCTATGGGGGCTAGAGCTGGGGTGAGAGTAGGAGACCTGTCACCAACCAATACCCTAAACACTGGGGTTGGTCTATCTGCTCGATGATAGGTGGGCTTATCAGTAATCCTACCATGCCCCTGACCAGCATATGGTGGAATGTCCAGGTAGTTAACTTTGAGGCCCAAATGGACCTCAACATACAATTACTGAATAAAATACAATGGAATCTGGTCATTGTTTGGGTATAGACCATGTGCTACGAGAAATCGTGGGTAGATCAATGAGGCCATAGCATGATCGACACATCTAGTGACCTGGTATCCCCTAACCTTACACACATTTTGATAAAATGGAAAACAAGTGGCTTTTATCATTTCTTTGGTGACACTATCTTGTATTTGTTTAAGGGGAATGTCACCATGTACTTCTTCCCACATGCGAGAAAGAATAGTAGTCACTCTGTCTGGGGAATATGCACTAGTCCTTTCAAGTTCATCTTTTAGTTTTTCTAGACTATGCAATATTAACATGCATGGTTCACTATATATCCCCGGGTTTGCACCCTGTGCTAATGAATCTCTCAATTTTTTTCTCATTACTAGTATTTGCAAACAAAGAATCTAGCACAGGTGGAACATGATCTACATTTTCCATGTTATATATATATATATACAGTACACCTAAAAAACAATAAAACTTTGGTAAATAATATATCTAGATAAAGAGAATACAAATCTAAAATAGAACTTGTAATAATTCATCTACTCATCAATAATATTTTCATACTATTAACAATTTAAAAAGACTTGGAAGTCAACTATAATCTATAACTTAGCATCCTTAAATGGTTCAAATTTTAAATGAAACAATGAAAGAAAGAATAAGAATACAAAGATTAAAGTATAAAATCATTTTAAAATAATTGGGGATAAAAAAATTTAATCTAATAGTTGTTAACATAAATGAACATCAATTATATAGCCAAGAACATCAAAAAATTATAGATTGGAAAGCAAAATAAATATCTCATATTACTTCAATCAAATCTAATAAAGTTTGACTTCATTGCATACTTGTTATAAATATCTCACATGAACTAATGAAACTCAATGTGTCTCCAAATTACATAAGAAGAGCTCGAACCTAAACGTGAAGAAGAAAAAGAAATTCAAAATCCATCTTTTTGTAATGAGTTTGTTAAAATTTAAAAACATTCAAGAACCCCAAAATGGTTTGAAATTGATGTTAAAGTTTTTTTTAATGCATGAAATTCTATTGTAAATAATAGTAAGGAAAAAGATAAAAGAGTTGCTCATAGACTAATTACATCATTAGTAACAAATTAAATAATTAAAAGGGCTCAATTATTAAGGTAAACTTATCTTGAATTATGCCTAAATCGTAAAACATTATCAAAAGTACTATCAATAAGATCATGATTAGAAACTTGTCCTATTGAAAATCATACTTGGGCTTTTAGCAGTAGGCTTCCATGAGTCAATAAGAAGCTAATTAATAGCACATAGGATGAAATTCAACAATTTTGACACTCTAACTCTAGATTTACATATGAGGTTGGAAACAACATTTTTTATAGTCTACCTAGGCCATGATTTTGTTATGAGTACGAAGAGTTTATGATAGAAATACATCCATTATTGTTGAGTTAAAAGTAGGTTAGATAATATTTTTCTTAAAAAATCACTTTTGTATAAATGTAGGTGTTTTGGAGAACAAAGCTATAGTATGAATAAGTGATTGACATCGATGGCTATAAATTTCAAGCCGGGGACATTCAATATAATTCATAAGGTGTTAAATAATATTAAATGATTTCATTGTTTAGTTATTTTTAATCAATGTCTGTATGATTTATTAAACATTTTTTTAATATTTAAATGTAGGTGTTTTAGGGAGTAGCAGTGATAGATCTAGCTCATTGAGAAAGGATATAGGTAGAGAGGAGGAGTGACCTTGACAAGGATTGAGACATGGATCACCTTAGGGTGGTAAATATGAGTGGAACATACCCATAGAGAAGGATGGGCGAAGAGGATAGATATAGAAAAATGTGATCAACATAGATTAAATAACAAATAAAGAATAAATCTAATAATTTAATAGTATAAAATATAAAATGTAATCGAGCATTTGTGGGTTTGCATCCCACCAAGCATGTCAATTTGTAAGAATTGAATTTAAATAAATGAGACATCGAGGAAAATAAATGTAGACTTCAAATTGAATTAAAAAATCACCTCTAATAGAGTGAAAAGATGAATTACACAAAAAATGAACAAAAATTATAATGAAATACATATTGACAAATGGATATATCTTGCAAATGATAAAACATTTATTGCCCAACTAGATAAAATATTCTTGCTGAAAATTGAGACGATAAAATGATGGATTTGATCTCAATTTATAGATTTTTTATATGATGGATAAATTGCTAGGATTTGATCATGTATCATGAGTTTAACCCAATTAAAATGTGGCTACTATTATTACCTAATTAACTAATTTATTTATTTAATGAAATTTCTTAATTATTTTGATTGAAATGAATTGATTGAATTATTTTCAATTTTTATCTAATTTGATTAAATATGTTAAAAATAATTTGATTGATATATAAACTAATTTATCATAATTTTCATTGAATTATCTAGGAATAATAGATTAAATACTTGGATTTATTTTAATTTATTTCAATATTTGTGAGAGAATGATTCATTTAAATATTTGGTTAATTTATTCTACTCAAGTAACAATGGAGGCCAATTTGATCAATAGGAGAGCATTCATCCCATCCCAAAAAGGGAGTACATTTAGAGTTTGGGACTTTTTTTTCAAAATGCTGAAGAAAATTTTCAAGATTGATTGCTGGCGTGTGGAGTTAGTAATTTGGGTGACCGTAGGTGACCAAATTCTATATGAAACTCTCTAGTTAATGTCTCTCTCTTAGGTAGTGTCTTTATTTTTGTTTAATGCTATGGATCTTCTTCAAAATTATGGTTTAGTTGCTTAGTTTGTAGTGGATTATGTTTTATAAGTTCTTTTTGGACCATTCCCTAAACAATGCCATTCAGGATGATAACTTACATAATGAAAAATATTTTGTTGGGTGTTTGCTTAGACACAAAGTTTTAAAGGAAAACTCTAGTTTCCTTTGTGTTTGAATTTCTTTGAAATGAACCTTGCAAGAATGGGATGAATCTTTAGTGGAAAATACAATCAATGGACATAAAATAGAATTGGGTGCTCTATTGTATGGAGAAACAATGGAGGCACATAAGGAAATGTTGTTTCTCCTCACTCATGTCCCTCACCCTCTGCTAGTTTTTGCTATATATATGTAATATATGGGCACTCAAAAAATATGTAATATATGTCTTCTTTTTAGGTTTTTTTTCATTTATGGTAGGTTTTCTTAATCAATTTTGTCTATATATGATTGCTACAATCCTATTTGATGGGTCTCTTGGTTTTGTCCCTACACCTTCATGATTTGTGGGTTGACATGCCCTTCTCTATTTTGTACTTTACTATGGAAATTTTTACAATAAATATTTTAATTAGTTTAGGCCTTGATCGTTTTAGGTCTGAAAAGAAAAATTAATTTGATTTTGATAAAGTGTAGGAATTAAGGTATCATGAATTTTGTTAATAAGTGGATGTTAGGTGTTCGGGTGGGGACCATGGTATGGATATGAGTGTATGTGAGATTTAGTGTCTACAAAATCCAAAGGTAAATCAAAATATTATAAACATCAAACTTTTTTTGGAAGGATAATATAAAACCAAATCTAAACACAATATAAACATTGTAATCACAACCATACGTAATATATATATGAGATTGCATACAACCATGTGTAAAATTTACAACCATGTAAAATTTATTCATATGTTGTTTATTAAGAAAAAATGTCATAAATTATATTTCTAGAAATAAAAAGGACTACAAATATGGAGGGAAAAAATTAAATAATCTCAACATGTAGCAAGGATTTTACAAAGTGATAGATAATTTTCTCAAAAGAAAAAGGACATGTGTTGTGCACAAGACAACAAACCACTTTTTCATGTTTTTTGATGTCTAAATATTTACTTTCCATACATGTTTGTGAATACCACATAAATTGAGATGCACGATTATTTTAAAATCTTCACATGCATCTTAAAGTGGAAAAAAATGTAATGATAAAATTTGCATATCCATATTATTCCTATTGTATTTTTTGCCTCATTTTGAATATATATATATATATATATGGTGCAATATTGTGCAAAGTGGTAATAATTCCCCTAGAGTTTATGACCTATTATATAGACATAAATCAAACATTTGAACTCCATTTTTTCCTTACACACATCTTATCAAAGCATTTTTTTGACACATATGATCCACATATCCACACATCCACTTTTCCTAATGAATCTTATGTGTATGTCTAATGGTGGCATGTGGAAGGATAAATATGGCTATTGAAAACTTTACCATTATCTTTACAACTAATTATGGCTATATGATTATCTTATTGTAATGAACCTAAGTTCATTCGATAGATATTAGTGAAGTTGAATTAGGAAGCATGGATTGTGCTTTATTATACACATTTTACGTTTAAAAATATGGGTCTAATTTTTGCGATATTGAAAGTCAGTTAAATTTCTTCAATAGTATATCCAAGGTATAGGGATATATTAGTGGTAAGAGTAGTGTAGGATAAAAAGGAGAATGTATAAAGAGGGGAAGGTCTAGAAAGGTAATGACATGGTAATGGAAGGAGAAGTTACACTATAAGGTTATATTTTCATAGGATAAGGAGGAATGGTATGAAGAATATATATTTGTATAGGATATTACTAGTAGTAACAATGGTGTGAACATATATAAAAGGATGGGAGATAAGAAAAATACTAGTGGAGAGAAAGGCGGTAGGACATGGGTGTTGGATCCCATGGAAGTGGTAACTATAGTATGATAGGAGGAATCATTATAAGAGCATGAAGGGTAGATGGATGAATAGAGGGTACAACATTATTAAAATGTATTAGAGTGGTAATATTATGAATAGTATTAATTCCCTAAGGATAGCCACCTAGTACATTATATAAATTACTAGCCAATGAGTGAGGATATTTAGGGTGGAGAGGTGAATCAATACATAATTATCAATTTAGGAAAATATCTTGTTTACCAACATATGTATCTAAATCATAGTCTCAAGTGATCATTATTTTTCGTCTTCTTTGATGTGGCTCTTTATATGGTTGTCATTAGCTATTATATGAAAAAATGATTCAATGGTCATTTTATTTGCGAGTCATATTAGAGTTAAGATGAAAACTCCATAAAACAAGATTTTAAAGGATATTAATTTAACTAGATAAAAGATCAAGGAAAACACTCTCAAACATGCACTATACCCCAATTGCTTAGACAATGCATATTTCCTAATAATGTGTGCAACTACAAACTAATAACATGTAATGAATGGATGTAGGTGATACTAATTAAATAATCCTAATTGAACTAGGGTTGTCCTTTTTATATATCTAAAAAGTTGTAAGAGCATTCTATGAAATTGTAAGATGGGAATTACTTATGAAATGTTATATGACACATAAGAGAATAAAAAATGGGGGTTACACTAGAATATTGATTAGAATTATGAAAATCATCAAGATCATCTTAAATAATGGGTTTGAATATGTCAAAAATGGAGTGTCGGTTATGAGGAGGAGGATTTGAATTTTTTTTACAAGATGTAAAGCATTTGCTAAATACATCCTATAAACCAAGTCAAGGAATATGATGTTGAAATTTGTGCCAAATTTGGTGCCATTTTTAGGTCATTATTTTGGCTCATCGCTTTGGTTAAACCACACTTTCTTTATGGTTTAAATTTTTTCTATTTATGGGTGCTTGAGATGGAGAAAGCATAATGATTTTGTAGGTATCATCATGCTACTAGAAATTACTCCATATTCACATGTTTAAATGATACTACTATAAGGGTATGCACATGAATATTTTATTGTAAATTATATTATTATCAAATAATATAATTGGTTCATGTTTTTGGTTGTGAGATTTTTCTTCCAAGAGGATTTTCCCATGTACATAATTATGTTAGAAATTTATAATTTATACATTTTTCTTCTAACTAAAATTAAATCTATTTATCCATAGTTTTGATTGTTGAAATGGGAAGGCATATTTCATTTACACAAGACAAAAATGTATGCAAAATGGGGAAGCAAAATACTGTATGTTGAAAACGCTTTAAAAACTTTCAAACAAATGCAATTTGAATTCAACAAATTTGAAAAAAATTGCATTTAGGGTTTTAAAATTAAACAAATAGATGCATTTTGAACTATAAAAAAATTGAATTTTAAATACCTAGTGCTCGATAGTGCTCGATATGCAGACTAGAATGATGAACTTTGGAGAGATGAACTTAAATTTGCTTTCGCCGGAAAGAAAAACCTTTGTTTGGTCACCGTCATGTTCTCGGTTTGCCGCATGCACCAAGTAAAGTGACTGGTAAAATTGAAAGTAAAAGTGACAGTTGAAAATGAAAGAATTTTTGGTTTTTGTCATATTTAAGGGGTTCGGTCAAACCCATGTTCGATCGAACCTATTTAAATATGATTTTTTAATTTAGGTTTTAGTGGTTCAGTCGAACCATGGGTTCGAATGAACCCATGTGTTTGGCTGAAGCACTTGTGAGGTTCGGTCAAACCTTTGGGTTCGACTGAACCCATTGAATATGGTGAAAAAAAAGAAGAAAAATTTCCTTCCTCTTATAAATTGTAAACCACTATTCTAAAGCCACCCTAGCAATGTTTCTACATATACAAAGTTCCTTATGTAGTGACTTCATTTTTGATGATGACCTCTTGGCTAAACTCTTCCCTAAATCCTTGAAGGCTATTGCTTTGGAATGGTTGTTCTCCTTATTGAATAATTCAATTCATTCATTCAATAAACTTATCGATGCCTTTATCAATCACTTCCAAATGCACATGGGTCCTGAGATGACCTTAGATGATTTAATGACATGCAAATAGAAGGATTATGAAAAGGTCACTGATTCCATAACACGATGCCAATTACTTTATTAACAAATAAACATTAAGATTCTTGATGCTAACCTTCAAAAAATGTTTATTGCCAATTTGCAGTACAAAATCCATGCTAAACTTGAGATGTTAAAATTTCCCTCCTTCACACAATTGTGTACTGCCCTTGTTGATTACCAAAATTTGGTTAGTAGTCATGAAGTGAAAACTCCCTCTAACCATCTTAAAAAAATTGAATCCATGCCTCATAACAACTATCAACCATTTAAGAAACAAAATAAGGGATTTTTACAACTTAATCCCCCTCAACCAACTCAACATGTTGGCAACCAACCGGCTACTATAAAGAAAACAAATCCATACACATTTAGAGATAGAAATAGACAATTCACCCCTCTACCTAATACCCTTCATAACACCATTTTGCAACTCTTAAATAAGAACTTAATTTCCTTACCGCCTGTTAGATCTCTTGATCCTACTAAACCCTTACCTCCAAACTATAGACAAAATGCCTATTGCAATTTTCACCCAAAAAATAGACATGATATAGAACATTGCAAATGTCTTAAACATATTGTGCAAGACCTCATCGATTCTAATCATATCCAAATTGGTGGTGCTAATGATCAAGGAAATAAATCGGTCACCCTCCTAATCAATTTTGAAAATATTTACTAATCCAATGCCAAATAATAACATTTCCTTTCTTAAAGTTAGTTAAATAGAGAATTATGTGATGAATGTTGACATAGGTGATTAAATCACAAAAAAAATGGATAATTAGATTGGACTTATTGAAGTTCAACCTCAAAAGGTCCCAACCACTATGGCCCTTGGCATTGCTTTCTCACAACATGACATAATCAAACATGCACCTGACGACCCTCTTTACATAGCTATAAGAATCAATGAAAAGCCTACTAATGGAATATTAATTGATCCCATTTTTGTAGAGAATGTGATCACTAAAGAATTCTTGTTCACCAAGATATTTATGAAAAACCAAAAGCATGCATTAAAATGCATAATGGTTTTTGTTGTCCTACGATAGGTTTGATAACTCTTCCTCTAAAAGTTGTATTGAAAACATTAAGTGTCTCATTTTCCAACATCTCGTCATCAGACCAATTTTGTGTGAAGTTAGGCCATCCATGGTTTCAATCCATGATTTTTTTCCTATCAGATGTGCATAAATGCTTAAATTTTCCATTTGGCAATGATATCTAAGTTACTGTGCACCATAGTGGCTTTAGGCGCGTGTCATCCCATGAGTATTTCTCATTAGATTTCTTTTGGACCCAACCTATAGAACCTATTAGGCTTCACAAGGAATTATTTTTTAAATCGTATCAAAAGTTTAAGGAAAAATTCATAAGATAATTATCCCTTAGCAGTATGCCTCAACCCACGATTGAGCCTCCTATCCTTGATGAAATCATGATTGAACCAAAATCCCTTCCACGTAACTAGGACAAAAACATAGAAAATCCTCCACCCCTTTCATATAAGAGACCATAAGATAACCAAATAAATCTCATTGTGCCTCTTAAAATCAAACAAGTTTACAAAGCTAAAGAAAAAGTGGTTGAACAACCTCCCATGGTTCCTTTTGTTTCTCCCTTATGGTAAGAAAAGAAACGTATGGTTGATAAACCCACTCCTACATAAACAGAACTTGAAAATAAAATAAAAAGAAAGTGAAATTATTGAGAGCATAAGCATAGATGTCATGTTATTGTTTGTTTGTTACAAAAAAAGAGAAGAAAAACATAGAAAATAAAATAAAAACTTACCTCAAGAAATGCGTGATGATTTTCTACCTTCATCAAAATAAGAAAATATTATATATCGAACACAACAAAAACAAGCATCTTCTATGGATATTATCATTAGACCTTTTGTTGTGATTAACTTGGATGCTGATAATGAAATTACAAAAAATGACGATGAAGTGCATAATGAGCTAAATTCATTGTTTTCCTCTTCTATGAGCTTAAATGATAGCAATCGTGAGGATCCTCCTACAAAGAGTGATTCAACGTGTATTGAACTTGGTGATTGTCCTAGTTTGCTACTTGATACAGTCCCTTTGGCTAGTTTTCCACCTTCTGCATATAATGAATAAGATTGGTATTTGGATGACCTTATATAGGTTGACTCGTATGTGCCTTACTATTTTTTTTTTTTCATGTTCATTGTGTGATTGCATGTGCATAAAGTGATCCACTGTACTATTCTATTTGATGTGTCTCCATGTTCATTCCTCTATTGCTATCTACATTCTTTTGTGTTGTAAAAATTTATTTTATTTTGTCTTGTGTTGTCCTTTTGGGGATGACACAAGGAGTTGATACATTTAGATATAGATTCCATGTTGACCCAAAATCTTAACCTTTTTTTCTCTCTCTATGTGTCATTCTTCAAGTTCCATGAGATATTTGGGGAATGATGACGTTCCTGAGCTCTATAATATCATTATATTAAAGACATATGCTGACCCAAAATCCATGGATTCCTTATGTGTTTGGGATTTTATTTGGGGGCAACCCCTTTTCATGACATAGCTTCATTTCGAAACACATGCTTGGCATAGGGATTTCTAAATAAGCTCTCATGTCTCTTTTATTGTTTAGCATTTATTATTGGCTACTTTGAAGTAATTTCTCACAGCATGGTTTTTATCAATTTCTTTAAAGTGGGGGCATACATTGGCTTTATCATTTTGAAATTTTTTGAATATATTTTTACGTTTCATAGTGTGGTCTTCTTACTTCTTTCAATGTGCCTTCTTCTTGGTGGTTTCATTGGGTTTGATGTCCTCCAAGAGCATAAAGTTTCTTGGTATACAAATTTCCTCTTAGTGGTGATGTTGCACATTGCATTCCCTAAGTTGTGAATCCTATATCCTAGACTTTTCCTCTCTTGGAGATAGTAGGGACAATGTTGACTATGACAAGACCTTACATGAACTAAGAAAAACCCCTTTGAAAATGTATTATCCTATTTGTTTTTTTTTTCATAAGTGTTTAGCATAACACAACTTGCTAAGGCTTATGAAGCTCAAAGTTACAACCATTTTCATGGCCACCAAGCATAATAAACCTTTCTTTCTTGTAGAGCCTTTTTTGTTTGTAAGTGTTTAGCATAACATAGCTTGCCAAGTCTTATGAAGCTCAAAGATTTTATTGTGTGGTTCCTTACTAAGGTTATTGGAGGTATAACTTTGGTACGATATGGGAGGAGCTAATAAGATTCTCTCATTTTCCACTCTTAGGGGCTCACCTAGTGGACATTGGATTTGACTAGCACATGTGAGCGTGCATTGTTGTTTACATAGTGGACAATGAGTTCTAGTTGTAAATTTTTTTGGCTAATGCTTGATCCACATCGATTTGGAAAAATAGTTGAGGCTTGATCCATCCTTTTTTTGTCTTTTCTCTTTATTTATTTGAATCTTTGACATTGTATGATTATCTTGTCATTGTTGCATATATATCATTAACATAAGCATGTGTCTCCTTGTGCATTTGTTGGGTTTTCCATGAGATCTTAGATCTTGGGTGTGTTGTACATGTTTTGTACACACGCCCCGCCGTAGGCAAGGACCCCCTCTTTTCACTCCCGATATGTTGCTTTGCTACTATCTTGTTTGCGTGCCCTATTTTCCAAGCCCAAATTGGTCACGAGCCTTCAAATGATCAAATCCCCTTGACCAAATTCATCTACTTGGGGTATTAAAATCTGAGGAGAAACAAAGTCCCCTGTCCCTTTTCTTCCTTTTGTCTTGTTCCTACTAACTTGGTCCCTGATCACTCGATTTGCTTTTTTCTACATTTTTGACTTTGGGGACAAGTTTCTTGTGGATTTTGAATTTTTTTGTGGTGCCTAAGTGAACTACAAAGATTTCGTCAAGGTTTCCTTAAGTTTCGGGGGTTTCAAAAATTTCCTTCTAGAACTTCGTCCCTCTTTGGCTATTTTGAACATTCGTGGACCCCCGACGGTCCACTTTCTACATTTTTGACTCTAGGGACAAGTTTCTGGTGGATTTGATATTTTTTGTGGTGCCTAAGTGAACTATCAAGGTTTCGTTAAGTTTTGGGGATTTCAGAAATTTCCTTCCAAAACTCTGTCTCTTTGCGGCTATTTTGAACATCCACTGGCCCCTGGCGACCTGGCCTCCTGAACCCGGCCCCTTTGTGACCATTTTTAGGACTCCATCCCTCCATGGCTGTCTTGAGCATCCATTGGCCCCTAGCAACCAAGCATCTGAGACCCGATCCCTCCATCGCCATTCGAGACTTTCCTTTCGGGTCACCGTGTGCTCATTGCCATTTCAAAAGGGCAGTGACCCTCTAGCTTTCCCGTTCCAAGCTTCCATTTTTTTCAAATGGGTCCAATCTTGAGGAAGTTTCTCTTAGCATTCTTTCTTCCCCTTTTCCCATGCGCTGTAATTGAAAATTCTTGGTTTTACTAAGTTTTCTGAGGTCTGGGAACTTCTTTTCTGTTTTGCTGTCCCTCATTCATTGCCTGCCCTTTGGGTCCACATTAATGTTTATGGTCCAAATGAGCTCAAAATATGGATATTTATATTTTTTTAATGATGCATGGATGGATCTAACAAGGATTTTGCAAGGTTCGACTAATGTTTTCCTTAATTTATTTATGAAAGCACTTATGGCACTTCATGTACTCAGGATTCAAGGAGCCTACTACGGGTTTGTCAGGAGACCCATTGAAAAAGTTGAACAAGGAAAAGTGCATTGTTCCTGTCACCATTCATTTCATGTTCGCCTCTCCCCCTAACACCCACCAAGAGGTTCAACGTTAGAAGAAGGCCTATGCGAAGGAAGTCAAGGACAAAAATGAAAGGGGTTGACCTTGAAGAAAGCATGAGGAAGTTGTCCACCTGAATTAGGGGCAACCAATCCATTGATGCCAATCATGAATGGGCTCATTTGATCTCAGGAAGAAAGCTGCAAACACATCAAGTAAGAAGGTAGCGTTTAGGTAGTTTCAGCTATAGTAAAAGGGCAATCAACTAAATGAAAAAATTGCTACAGCACTTGGGCACTAGGTGACAAAATAGGGAAAAACCAAAGTTGTATTTTAAAATTACTGGATAATGAGGGGTAGGTGAAACCCTAATTTAAATCAAATCTGGACCACTCATTGTGAATTAATCCTAGCCATTCATTTGGGCTTTGGAAAACTATAAATAGGGGCTTTCCCTTCATTTGTAAAGGGTTGGAGAACTGATGTAAAGGCATTTTGCAGAAATAGAAAGTAGCATTGCATGATTTATGGGTGTTCCTTTTGAGTTTTCTCTTTATCTATGCATGGTTCAACTACCCTATTAGTTTAGGTGTTAGTTTATTTAATGGAAGTGGTGATGGTGATTGCTGTTTCAGTATTTGATGAATTTCTAGCTCATGCTTTTTGTGGTTCATTGATGATGAGTCACATTGCAAAGCTAGTTTGGGCTCTTTACTTCATTGTTGCAACTTAGTTCAATTACATGTGCATGATGTGTGTGTAATCTAAAAATCTGCAGTCCTTAGAAGATTGCACTAGTTTTGTGTAGCTGTGGGTTCTCTTGGTCAAATAAAACATAGTTTTAGGGAGTTTGTCTACTGTAGCAGCCACCATAATCATTGTTCATTCATAGTTTCAGGTCTAGGAACTTCCTCTCTCCCCTGTCCTTTTTCCTTTTTTTTAATGAGTAACCTTAGGCAAGGTTCATTCCACATTGTAGAGATAAATCCAATGATAAAATGGTGTTCAAGACTGCTGTTTGAACCTACAACAAATGCATAGCATCTTCCCCTTCTTAAGAACTCCATTTCAAGACCCAACTTCCCATGCTGGGTATGTGCAGGATCATGATGGGCCAAAAAGTGGCAATATGATGGGTATGTGGCTGATGACTTTTTTTACCCAAGATTGATGAAACAAAAAGAGTTTTTAAAGGAGATTCTCAACTTTCCACCAATATAAATTATGTTTTACTTTGAATTTAATAAGTAATTATTATTCATTTTCTATTCAAATTACAACTAAAGTCTCGATTGATAGATTGATTGAAAAACATCTATAGCTTTCAAATGGTATCAAATTTTTTGAATCCAAAACATGCATCACATTCTATGTTTCACATACTATAGGATTAAAAAAGAAAAAATGAATTTCATGAAGTTTTGACCAAGTTAAGGTGGTGAGACATATGAATTTTTATATTTTTAAAAAGTTGTAATAAAAATTAATAATTAATTATTTAATTGGAAAAAATTACAAAAAATATGCATCACATCGGGACATGAGTCCTCTACTTATATCTAAAACCTTATAAAAAATATTATCATTTTATTGTGGTTAGGGTGGTAGATAGACACCTACTTCTTATTTTTTCCCTAAAATTTAAGTACTTTTGCATTGAAATTTCAAATTTTCACCAAATACATTTCTTTTTTTAAACAAACCTAGTAGTTTAGAAACTACATTCAATTTTTTATAGATTCTATTCTTACATATTTTTGAAATAATATAGATAACTTATTCAAATTTTTACGTGAAGTTGCCTAACTTTGATTTTTCTAATTTTTTTGCCACTTAAGGGCCTATTTTTTCCATGATGATCATGCACATACCATGCTTTGTAACTCATCCGTAATTCCGCCTTGTGATTACAACAAAATAATATAAAACAACTAATATATTCCAAGCACTATCAAGACCTAACATTAGAGACCTTGGGATAGTGTTCTACAATTTGATTGTGGAAGATTGTCTTTCAAGAGAGGTAGTGCATCTATGCATTTCCTATGTTGAGAAGTACATAAAAAACACATCAATAGAACTGGTGCTACAAGGAGGGCATGACATGTTGAGGCTACAAAGTGAAAGTTGGCACTTTGAAAAGAGCACTTTCAAAGAAGAAATCTAAGATAATGAGATCTCTTTTAATGCTAAAAATTTAGAAAATTTTGAAAGCAAGTAGAAGCTGAGTCAAAATGGAGCAACATGCACAAATTGACATCACTCAGCTGCATGCAGATTTGAACAAGAGACTGAAGAAGCCATTGCAACAATTCACGTTGGTGGATAGATGTCGGATCCATTGCACTCATAAGCATAATGAATAGGGGTGTCTCACTTTTATGAGTAGGATTGAAAGATTATTGCAAGGAGAAATTCCCTTTTGGGAAATATACCAACCTTTAGCTCCTGCAAACCTAGAGGAAGAGTTGACAACCATGGAAGCCAAAGTGTTCAAGGAGCTGATCCAAGAACATTTGAGCAGCAAAGATGGACCAAGATTGGAGGAAGTACTAATGACAAGTTGGTGTAGATTTCACAATGCACCACATTCAAAATTTACGTGTCCATCATGTGACAATGTCATCACTCAAGTCAAGGGTTGTTCAGAAAAGTTGGAACAATCAACTGTCAAGGAGGATGAGTCATCCCATGAGGCCAAAGAGCTGTGAACATCTGGAGGAGAGCACATCGAAGAGGAACCAAGGTATTCAACACAAACTAGTGTGGGAACAACAAACGCTGAAGCTGAAAATGAAAAGGAAGAAGTTGATTTCAGTAAGATAGTAGAATGAGCTGTGATGAAAATTTAGTTTGAAGGGAGTTGGAAAGCCTTTCCTCTATCAGCAAAGAGTAGTCCTCTAATCTAGAAGAGGAGTCATTGGAAGTTGAAGATGAATCAACAAAATCTACAACAGTGCATGCTGGGATGGCCAACGAAGATGCTGAAGAACAGGAAGAGGAAAAGGTTGACAACCTTGGAGCAACAAAAAATGATGACAAAGGTATAAGTGAAATCAGATTAGAAGACCTCTCCTTTATCAATGATAGTGATCAAGAATCTGAAAATGAAACTTTGGAGTGGGAACAACCACTCGCCACGACTGTCTACCATCAAGCTTCTTTTTCAAGTGATGATCAGGACCCAATAGCAGAAAGATATGACCAACTCGTCTCTAGATTAGCAAAGGATTGGTTCAAACTTAGATGTCAAGTGGACTTGGAGGTGTTGTTGCTACCAAATTGGTGTAGACTTCATAATTCATCGCACTCAGAGTTCACATGTGAACTGTGCAAAGAGGCTATCAAACAAGTTAGAGGACAAGTGGAGCAGCCAAGCGCCCGACCTCCTCTACTTGTTGCTTGGATTGAAGTAGAAGACCAAGAACCAAAGCCAAGTGAGAACTAAATTGAAGGTGGTCCTCAAGAGGATGTTGGGATGATAGTAGAAGGACAACAATATAGTCTCAAACTTTTGAGTGATGAATTAGATCAAACAAGAATGTTGTCCAACAGTCATCAAGAATTTCTTCTCGAAGAGCATTTGCACACCTTGAACGATAGGCTTTATGTTGAGCCTTTGGAGGGAGATTGTGTAGTAGACTTTGGTCCCCTTGATGAGGTGCCATCAATTGATGACTTATTTCCATTGGGAAATGTATTGTGGAGGTATGCTCACACTGAGGAAGAGCACATCCCATAAGAAGGTAGTGATGAATACATACTCCTTAAGCCCCTGAATAGTGATGCACTAGAGTTTCTAGATTGGGAAAGGAGCTCCTTCTCCATTTACAATAATAGTGAGAAAGAAGAAATGAGTGAACGTCATGATGAGATGCATGAACAACAAAGGGAAGAAGACAAAGGTAGGGGTGTTTTGATGGCTTCCAACAAGTATGACAAAATTGACCAACTACAACACGCAACTAGAAGTCCTTCTACCATGACAATTGTTGATCCTCTTTCATATTTAGGGAGTTGTAATAGGACATATGTGTGCATGTCATTATCCCCTGACATTGAACATCATAAAAATGAGGTTGATAGTTGAGGAAGGAGATGAGACAACATGTTGCCCCTTGAGGACAACAACCAAGTGGATCCTAAGTTTTCAGATGATCAATGTGGAGAAGTATTTCTTTTTGAAGAACTACCAACTGGGGTTGTAGGTCCCATTGGTAGATTAGAAGAGTTGTTTGCTGCCCTATCCTCCCAACTTTATGCAAGCCCAAGGCTAGAAATGTTGCACCCTCCACCACACCCACTCGAGGCTACCGATACAACAATAGATGACGTAGTGTTCATTCTCGAATGCCAAAAGATACCACCTTTGCGTAACGACATCCAGGTTCTATCCTTCCTTGCTCTAGTTAATTTTCATAGCTACATTTATCATTTTGATTATGGGAGTGTAGGAAGGAAAACTTGCTTATGGATTAATGATGGGTTCAATGAGCCTCCTCAATTACTAATTTTTCATGATGACGTGATTGAACTTGAGTTTTAAAACATTGAATTTCTTTTTTCAGAATATAAAGATAAATTTGCATGCTTAAGAACAACAATCACCAATTTGCTTGTGCATGCACTACAAAATCCAATGAACATTAATGTTAGCTTGCCCTACCTAAACATAGTGCTTTGTAAATATATTTGTACATAGCCCGTTTTGAGTAGTATAGGTTTCCTGTAAATACTCTGCTTTCTCGCTTTCCTTAGGTTAGTTGGTGTGATGCATGTTGTTTTCTTTTAGTTTTCTTTCACTTTCCTCGGGGTCCCTCTGCTTTTAGCTAGGAACATCTATGCCCACAACAACCATACTTATCACCTTGGGTTGTTCTACATATTTCTTTGTCAAACTCTAATCAAGTCTTCAGACAACGTAGTGTTCGTTCTCAACTACCAAAAGATGCCACCTTTGTGTAACAAAATCCAGGTTCTATCCTTCCTTGCTCCAGTTAATTTTTGTAGCTACATTTATCATTTTGATTATGGGAGTGCAGGAAGGAAAGCTTGCTTATGGATTAACCATGGGTTCAATGAGCCTCCTCAGTTACTGATTTTTCATTATTACGTGATTGAACTTGAGTGCTGCAATGTTGAATTTCTTTTTTCAGAATATAAAGATAAATTTGCATGCTTAAGAACAACAACAATCGCCCATTTGCTTGTGCATGCACTACAAAATCCAATGAATGTTAATGTCAGCTTTCCCTACCTAAACATAGTGCTTCGTAAATATATTTGTACATAGCCTGTTTTGAGTAGTATAGGTTTCCTATAAATACTCTGCTTTCTCACTTTCCTTAGGTTAGTTGGTGTGATGTAGGTTGTTTTCTTTTTCTTTGCTTTCACTTTTCTCAGGGTCCCTCTACTTTTAGCTGGGCACATCTGTGCACACAACAACCATACTTATCACCTTGGGTTGTTCTATGTATTTCTTTGTCAAACTCTAATCAAGTATTCAGAGTGGATGGTGAAGGTCTTCTATTAGTGTCAAGTGATCTGGGTGTTTGATTCAAAGAGGATAAGTTGTTGGTTTAATCTAACTCTAACGTATTCTAAAATCTGATAGCTCTTACACATCTTAAGAATTCGATAGTTACTGTAGGGCCTTTTGTGAACTCTAGTTAAGTGAAAAATCTTAAATTTTTCTCCAACGCCACTATGATTCGCCGCCCTAAGCATGAGCTTCAATGCTTGCAGGTTGAAATAAAAGAGCTAAAAAGAGAAATGAAAGAATGAAAGAAAACATTAAAAACTAAAAGAAAGAGAAAATTCAACTTTTAAGGGATATGTGAGCAATGCTACCAAGGCTATGGATGCTCGACCAATAGTAGAGCAATGTTTGGGAGAATCACAGCGACAACCTTGTCAGGGCTAAGGACGCCTGACAGGCAGTGAGGCAATATCTTAGATGCTTTTGGAGTTAGAATAAATTGTGTAGCTTGACTTGATGGATCTTGGGTTCTTGTAGCAACTGAAGGATGGGAATTAATGTAATTGCACACACTTGGATTTTTAGCATACTAAAAGTTGGATTGGCTAGTTGTTTTGATCCTTTAGTTGGGCATCTGGTTTGTTTTCCCTAGCGTGAAGGTCAAAACCAGAGATTCTCAGTTTGTGATTCCAGTTTGTCATCAAAATGCTCTGGAGAATTTCCCCAGTGAGTCACCATTAGTTGTACATGTTTTGCACACACCCCCCACCATAGGTAGGGACCCCCTCTTTTCGCTCTCGACAGGCTGCTTTGCTCTTGTCTTATTTTGTATGCCCCATTTTCCAAGCCCAAATTGGTCATGTGCCTTCAAATGATCAAATCCCCTTGACCAAATTCACCTACTTGGGGTATTCAAATATGGGGAGAAACAAAGTCCCCCATCCCTTTTCTACCTTTTGTCTTGTTCTTGCTGACTTGGTACCTAATCGCTCGATTCACATTTTTCTACATTTTGTACGGTGGGGACAAGTTTCTTGTGGATTTGGGATGTTTTTGTGGTGCCTAGGTGAACTTCCAAGGTTTTGTCAAGGTTTCGTTAAGTTTTAGGGGTTTTAGAAATTTCCTTCCAAAACTCCATCCCTCTTTAGCTAGTTTGAACATCCGTGGACCCCCGACGACCTGCTTTCTACATTTTTTGACTCTGGGGACAAGTTTATGGTGGATTTGGGATGTTTTTGTGGTGTCCAAGTGAATTGCCAAGGTTTCATTACATTTCGGGGGTTTCAAAAATTTCCTTCCAGAACTCCATCCCTCCGCGGCTATTTTGAACATCTGTCAGTCCCCGGTGACCCGACCTCCGGAACCTGGCCCCTCTGTGGCCATTTATGGGACTCTGTCCCTCCGTGGCTATTTTGAACATTTGTCGTCTCTCGGCAACCCGGACTTCAGGACCAAGTCCCTCCATCGCCATCTGGGACTTTCCTTCCAGGCCGCCGTATGCTCATTGCCATTTCAAAAGGGGGGTGACCCTCTGACTTTCCCCTTCCAAGCTTTCAATCTTTTTTCAAATGGGTCCAACCTCGAGGAAGCTTGTCTTGGCAATCTTTCTTCCCCTTTTCCCTTAAGCTATAATTGAAAATTCTTGGTTTTGCTAAGTTTTGTGAGGTCGGAGAACTTCCCTTCTGGTTTGTTGTTCCCCGTTCGTTGCCTGCCCTTTGGGATCGCATTAATGTTTATGGTCCAAATGAGCTCAAAATATGGATATTTTTTTTTTTTTTATGATGCATGGATGGATCTAACAAGGAGTTTGCAAGGTTTGGCTAACGTTTTCCTTCATTTATTTATTAAATCACTTATGACACTTCATGTACGCAGGATTCAAGGAGCCTACCGTGAGTCCGTCAAGAGACCCATTGAGAAAGTTGAACAAGGAAAAGTGCATAGCTCTTGTCACCATTCATTTCATGTTCGCCTCTCCCCCTAACACCCACCAACATTGTCAACGTTAGAAGAAGGTTTATAACAAGGAAGTCAAGGACAAAAATGCAAGGGGGTGGCCTTGAAGAAAGGATGAGGGAGTTGTCTACCTCAATCAGTGGAAACCAATCCATTGATGTCAGTTGTCAATGGGCTCGTTTAATCCAAGGAAGAACACTACAAACACATCAAGTAAGAAGGCAGATTTCAGGTAGTTTCAGCTACAGTAAAAGGGTAATCAACTATATGACAAAACTGCTACAACACCTGGGCATTAGGTGACAAAACAGGGAAAATCCAAAATTGTATTTTAAAATTACTGGGTAATGAGGGGTAGGTGAAACACTAATGTAAATCAAATCTAGGCCACTCATTGTGAATTAATCCTAGCCATTCATGTGGGCTTTGGAAAACAATAAATAGGGGCTTGCCCCTTAATTGTAAAGGGTTGGAGAACTTATGTAAAGACATTCTGCAACAATAGAAAGTAGCATTCCATGATTTATCTATGTACCTTTTGAGTTTTCTCTTTATGTATGCATGGTTCAACTTCCCTATTAGTTTAGGTGTTAGTTTCTTGAATGGAAGTGGCGATGGTGATTGTTGTTTCAGTATTTGATGAATTTCTAGCTCATGCTTTTTGTGGTTCATTGATGATGAGTCACTTTGCAGAGCTAGTCTAAACTCTTTACTTCATTGTTGCAACTTAGTTCAATTACATGTGCATGATGTGTGTGTGTAATCTGAAAATCTGCAGTCCTTAGAAGATTACACTAGTTTTGTGTAGTTGTAGGTTCTATTGGTCAAACAAAACTTAGTTTTAGGGATTTTGTCTACTGTAGCAGCCACCATGATCACTATTCATTCGTAGTTTCGAGTCTAGGAACTTCCTCTCTCCCCTTCCCTTTTCCCTTTTTCTTTAATGAGTAACCTTAGGCAATGTTCATTGCACATTTTAGAGTAAATCCAATGATAAAATAGATTTCAAGACTATTGTTTGAACCTACAGCAAATGCACAACAACTTCCCCATCTAAAGAACTCTATTTCAAGACCCAACTTCCCATGCTTTGTAACTCATTCGTAAGTCTGCCTTGTAATTCCAACAAAATCACATAAAACAAATAAGATATTCCAAGCACTATCAAGACCTAACATTAGAGACCTTGGGATAGTGTTCTGCAATTTGATTGTGAAAGATTATCTTTCAAGAGAGGTAGTGCATCTATGCATTTCCTGTGTTGATAAGTGCATAAAAAACACATCGACATGAGGCTTGATCATCCTCCTTGACTTTTGTCATCTTATCCTTCTAACAATTATACAATTAGACCTCTTTTGATTGTCTACTTTAGTGTGACTTTGGAGCAAGCTCATCCTCTCACTAAAGTGGTATTTAAATGTACTGTAGAAAAATGTATCCCTTTACATTTTCACACTTGTTTGGGCCCTCCTAATTAAAATGGACTTAATAATGCCTTAATTTAGTGTTGTAAAATGTATCCTTTTAAATTTTTGCACTTGTTTGGCCCCTCTTAATTAAATTGAGCTTAATTATGCCTTAATAATCCCTTTTATTCATTCACAATCCTAATAAATTATATTTTTTGAAGGGAAAACTTGACAATAATTAATGTCAATACATAACACTTTACATTGAGCAATGTGTGTTCTAGGAATAGGGACCTGGGACCCATTCACCCATGGGAAAATGGGTTCTCCTTAAGGATTTGAACCTAGCTTTGAAATATATTTTTAGTGGTATTTTAAGTTTCTTTAATCCATATTTTAATGTTATCTTGTTATTTTCGAATTTCGGGAAATTAAGGATACATGTACCTATAAATACAAGGTTATTTTCTATGTTTCACCTAGAATTTTTAAGAGAGCAACCTAACATGTTTCAAGATATTTACAAGAGAACTTCAAGAGAAATCAAGAGCATTCAAGGGAAGATATATTAGATATTTGTTGCAACAATCAAGACATATTCATCATGTCAAAGTCTTCTTGCAACAAGCATGTTTTTGGAGCTAACAATGTGTTGTAGGTTTCAAGATCAAGTGAAGAATTCAAATAATTATTCAAGTATCAAGATCCATATCCATTGAAGCCATTTCATGCAAGTTGCATAACTTCTAAGATCTACATTATCAAGGTTTCTACAAGGGTTTGTTGAGTGGTGACATTGCCTTGTTAATTCTTCATTCCCTCTTTCATGTTTCATTTCATTTCAAGATTTTATTACCAAAACAGTGTTTGACCAAGGAAAACCCCCATTCATGAAAAACAAAAATTTTCCCCCTCATATGTTTGTGATTACAGATTGAGGTTGAAGAAGACATGAAGACCTCTTGAAGAGAAAGATTAGAAAATTTGTGAAAGTTGCAAAATTTGTCAAACCACATAATCTAAATTATAGATCTTTTCTTTTAAAACTTTTCGACATTGAAACCTAGAAAAACCAAAAGCTACAAATCAACATCAAAGGCTCTTGAAAGTTGTGGAAAAACCCTGACAAAAGACCCACTCACGCATGGGTGAATGAGTCCCAGTCAACCTTCAAAAATTTCCTCTTGGTGATTGGTAAACACATTTCTACCCTTCTTAGATTTGTAATTTGTTTTTGGGTTCTACTAATATTAAGTTTAATATTGTTGTTTCAAGTGTTAGATTGCATTTTGGAGTTATTTTATATTTTTAGTTTTCCTCCCAAAAGTGTTGTTTGACCTTGACCCTTGTCCTTTAGTCATAAGGAAATCTAAAGATTCTCACATTGGGTTGATTCACCTAAGGGTTGTTAGTCCATTCTTTGTGGGGATCTCATTTGCTAATGAAATAAAGGAAAATAGGTCTATCTATTATCATATTGGTGAACCCCCTTTTAGACCTCCATTTTTCTTATGTTTCATTTGGTTACACATTTTAGTAGGAGAATTTGAATTTGGTGCTTTTACATTGGTTATATCTTCTTGGCTTAGAGATCTTGGCTTTAATTTATTCTCTAGAGGTGTTGGAATTTTAATTAAGTGTATATAGACAATCAATGATCTCCATTTAAGAGATAATTATCAAGATTCCATGGAAAGATCAATATCATGATTCAATATGTTTTTTAGTAGTGATGTAAATTCATCACTTGGTGATGGATGATATTTTACACTAGTAGTTGGTGTCATGTAAGAGCACTTCGATTCTATTAGTCACAATTGTAGTTATTTGACATTTTTACTTTTATTCACAAGGTATTTTTATATTCAAGTGATTGAAGATGTTAGCATCTTGGTTAGCCATAAAGGACTATTGGAGTCTTTAGTTGAGGTGTCAAATTTGTAACTTTTATCAATTTTTGGTAGGTGATCCTTGGTTGAGAGGATGGTATTCTATTTTTATTGGAATTTATGGTCTTCTTTTGATAAGATGTTAGATCATGATTTCTTGATGTGTTCTTGATTTTGGAAATGTTTAATTATTGGGCCTCCCCAGAAAGTGTTACTTTGAACTATGACTTGGGTCCCGTAGACACACATCATAGCCATCCCTTAACATATATATGTCCCAAAATTTATATTTCTATTGAGTACAATAATTATCTACTTGGGAGATTTATAAGAGTGTAGTGTTCCATTTCCATCCTAATATGGATTAATCAATTGTAGGTGCTCATGGATACTTAAAGACTTCGATGATGTATCTATCGAGATGATTAATATTTGGAGGTTTAAGTAGGAATATAAAGGAGCCTTCACTTGGATATAGACATGGGTGTATGATATACCTATAAAGGATATTATTCTAGGAGAGATTCATGGTGGGTTCATGTATCTTGGAGGAGCAATCTCATTCCCCACTATTTCTCTATTCACTAGATAATCATCTAAGAGGTATTTCTCATCTTATTTTAGATGCACTATGTTGTGTGATTGTCTTCTCATGGATATGGATTGTGATAGTTATTTCTAAAGGGCTAGTCTAAGGGGAGTTTGTCATGTTCATCTCTCTTTGCATATGCAGTTATATATGATATCATTTATGAGCAGTTTAGAAGATGTTATTACACTTATTCCTAGTTTTGGGAATGGATTTGAGTGTGATCTTCCTTGGTTAGAGAGTCTTATATAGATATTTTTTATATGATATATAGGTTTTTTTTTATCTTAGTGATTGAAAAATTGTTCTTAAGGCTTTTCAATTAGGGTTGTATAAGAGATCTTACTTGACATAGCTTATAACTTTGAGGTGATGATAGAAGGACATTTGCTAATATGGGTTATAGGTTTTCTCTCTATTATATGGCTACTTATTGGAGGTTCATGTTCACATGGTTTGGTGTGGTGGACCCTGGAGAGTTATATACTGACTTGATCTGAAAGAATTATGTAGTATATTTTGTTGCATGTGTGGACAATGGTCATTTTTCTTTATTAGTAATGGCTTGATTATTAGCCACACCTTTGTATGAGTGTTGATTGGTGGCCTTGACATGCTTTGATTTATTTTTAGATTTGACATTAACCATGTAGTGGGAGTTCTTGGATGTGTAGTTTTTCATGGCCAAGTTTTATGCATAGATCTTTTGATTATAGTTTATGGCTTGAAGATGTTGTTGGCATCATTTATATTGATATTTGGATACCTTAGAGGTATGGATGATTTGATGTATTAAAGTTTTTTATAGTTTTTATTTATATTCATGTGTTATTTTTACCATTTGGTAGTAACTTGGAGTATTTTATTACCACTTGGATTTTATGGTTGTATTATTTGGATTGATGCATATTCACCTTGGCTCGTTCATTTTCTTAAATAGGCAGGATTTTAAAAGAACATATTTCTTTCTTGATATTATGACATCTTAGATTTTATTGTAAGTATCATGTTATTGCACAAGAGCATGCTCAAAATTTATGTAGTTCCATGTATAACTATGATGATGTATTTCATTGATTTTAACCTATGTAATGTACATAACAAGTGGGATAATATTAAGAATCGGGTGTTCTATACCTTGTAGAAGAATGGATTTTATTTAATTATAAATAGTTATTTATGGTTCATCTTTATGAGGTGTCTTTAGACACATTAAATATTTATTTTGGTCCACTTTATAAAGTTGTGTGTAGCATTGGTTTGATATTTTATGTGTAGGTTGCACATTGGAAGAGTATTCAATATTAGTAAATTCAATTAAAAAAGTAAATGTTCGGGTTAAGAATTTTGTGTAATCATTGTACTGAGGCACATGGTTTTACCTTACCACCTAGTTTTATTTTTTTGAGTTTAATTCTACAAAATAAAGCACATGTTTAGTGCTTGAAGATGGCTCGTTAACTATTTTGTTGGTTGATTTTTTGGCTTGTGTGTTATTGAATTGAGCTCCCTTTTGAAGAGTGTATACATGAAACATGTCATGGGATGTGTGGATACATTCTTGGACACATGTAGGATGCATTAGAGGATCTTAATATTTTAAAAGTATTTGTGGATCCTTTGTAATTGTATTGTCATGTTTTCATTACTAAATAATATATTTAGTGTGGATGATTTTGGAGAATGTTTTACCTCTTGAGGTTTTTCCTAAGGTATATCTTATATAATATTGTTGCATGTCTTTGATCTTTGGATTACGGTTATTCTATAAGCTTGTATGTATTCTTTTCTCTCATGGGGTTATGCAAAATTCTTTTGATCAACTTGTATGTTTTTAACAATTAGTTAAAATTGTAAACTAATTAGAATTTAATTTTTTTCACTGCACTTTGAATAATAATATTTTTGAAGTTTTTTCAATTTTTACTCAATATACAATTAAAAATTTAATGAATAAATGATTGCATTGTATAATCCATTTTTAACCTATGTTCCCTCAAGTAATATGGAAGTAAAAGGATAATATAAAATAACTATCTTATCTCCCTTGTATCTCTTCTATTCATATTTATTTTATGTTTTAATTATCTTTAACTTGTTATTTCTTGTGAGCCTCAATATAGTTGTAAACACACATGCTGCATACAAAATTAGCTCATATAAATATTATAAAATTATTCTCTATGGACGAAATTATTATCATATCTATACTTTTCAACTCTTAATAGTCACTTAGATTTTGATATATGTTTGTTAACTATATAAAAACAAATTGAATGCATAATAACCTCTTTTAATCCATAATTATATTAAAAAAAATCATGACAATAAAATTTAAAGAGCCCATTATCAAATGAACCTCTATAATGCAATGTCCGCCATCCTAGGTATGTGTTTGATATCATTGCATTTAATCATCATGATCATAATTTTGACAATACTTAGCTTCAAACATAATCTACAAATAACAAGTCTCATAAAAAAAAATTGATTTTCATGCCATTTACAATAAGTCAAAATCATTATTGAAGAAAGTTATAAAATTTCCTTCCAAAGACAAACACATAAATTGTAGTGTCCCTCTAGTTGCGACACTTGGTATTATTTTGTCTTTGTTCAATTGATAGTTTCTTTAGTTTCTTATGATACTATGATGTTTATTTTCAGTTATGACTCCGACATTATGTGGATTTTATATTGAGTTGATGATACACTTGACATTGTGATCATTTGGTTATGTTCGTGTGATGATATTATTATGAACACGTGAATGTATTATGGTTTATGTTGTTACTAAATTTATAATGAGATTATCATGATGTATTTGATGTTAATAATATAATGATGATTGTTAGTTTGGTGAAGAAGACAGTGTAGCATTACTCACTCGTGAGTACCCTGCTATGTTGTGATTCTTCTTCACGGTGTGCTTGTTGATATAAGATGATATGTTTAATAAGTGATGTTTTATGCAGTTACAAGTACCGGGTATCGACTCCACCTGCTTGTTAGGTATGAGCGTGCCCTAACCCAATGGAACTATGTTGATTCAAAGATAGTGTCTGGTCCTCATTTAGCCATCATTCTTCATTGAACGAGTATTTATTTGTCACTTGTTGCCATTTGTTGTTTACTCTTGATGTGTCGATCTTGTTTGTGTTGTTTTGTTTGGGAATAAATTATTTTAGTTAAATGGTGCATTTGTTAATTTATTTGATTAAATGTGATTTTGATTGAAATGTCAAATTAAATAATTATGACTATGGTTTGATTTATTATATTAAATTAAACAAGTTATTTATTTTAAAGGTGAATGTTAATCTTGTGGAAAGGTAATTATTTATATATAATTGTTGAATTAATTGTGCAAACTGGATTCTTGTGAAGAGTTGATATTTTAAAAGAGTTGGTTTCAACAAGTTATAAATATCCGAAAACATATGTTTGAGTTGAAAGATAATATCTTAGATATTTAATGATTATAACTGATTGATCAATTTTTTGAATGCATGACTAGCAATCAGTTAAGTTTTGTAACTTGAGATAATTTAAATAAATTAAAAAGGATTTTGTGGGGACAATTTTGATTCGTGACAATTTTTCTAAAAAGCTTTGCACAACAATTTTGTTTTCTAGAAAAGTTTTTACTATAATTGGTCTGAAAGAGCTTTGTCGAAATGATTTTGGAAGAATTTTTGGGAATTGTCTCTGGATTGGTTTATGGATCGTGAAGCTTTGAAGTTAGCAGACAATCCAAAATTCTTTAGCTACAAATTTTTGAATTCATCAAGCAGGAATATCAGGTTCCTTTCTCTTCTTTCTGGTTCTAAATCTCAAGATTAAAATTATGAATCGGCACTGGAAATCATTTGAGATGGTATTAAAATACATTCATCTGAAAACAAAAGGGAATTTTCTTAGATGATAATACTTAAGCTGAGTTAAAAGCGCATAAACCACTATCTATGTCTCCTTTGTTTGTGTAAGCTGCTGAGGTTATACTTTTCTAGATCGATACTTTGTGAGATGGAGATTCTGGCTCTCATGTTAACTTTCAAATTTGTGATTATCATCTCTAAACTTTTATCAATATCAATATATTTATCTGTTATTTTTTTTGTCTCTCATATAGCTGCAGATCCTTATGCTGCATTATATTTGTTTGCATGTTTAAGATAAAGTTTGATATTGAAGAAATCGATCTGTCTATTTCCTTTGGTGTCGTCCTTGTTTAGATCTATATGTTTCCAAATTAAATGGCTCTATTTGTTTCCATAAACTACATAGTATTATCTTACTTCTGCTTGTGCCATTATTGTCTTTGCATATTTGAGTTTGGAAATAACACCTTTATTTGCATTATTTCTAATCCCATCTCTATCTTATGTCCTTATTTCTTCAATAATCGCTGAAGTAAAAGATATTACTACCATGCAAAGAGAATATAGCTTCCTGAGCTTGTCTATCTGTTGTTCCATCGCCCTCTATGTAGATGGTCATATTTAGTATCCTTTGTAGCTGGTTTTAAAGTTCTCAGGTTATTATCCTATCAGGCTGAACTTCAATCCTCTCAGGAATATCGACCCATTCTTTTATAACAGGTGGCTTTAACATTAAAACATACATTTGAAAATCCATAATTAAACCACGGTAGTTATATCATCGTTGTTGCAGTATATGAAACTAAAATATTGTCATGGTTTAATAAACCTCCTTGATTCCATTAGAAAAAATTTCACCGCTACATCACTTGAACAATGAAGGGACTGGATGTTTAGATAACCTCCCTGAAACTATTCAAAAACTAAGTCCTTGAATCTTGTAATGATTCCCCACTCTTGTTAATGGTGTCGGCTGGTAAACTATAGGAATCATTTGTTGGTTTGATATATAGCTAAGATCCCATGGTTGTCTCCATTCATCGCTTCACAACCTCCCTGAAACTATTGGCATCTGTCACTATTGCAACACTTGACCATAGGAGCCTGTAGAGGATTTTATATACTTGTTGATCCCTTTAGCATCTCGTCACATCTACAGCCCTTGAAAATAGAATATTGTAGAGGTTTAAATAATCTCTCTGGTTTCAATTTCAACCTGATTCAGCCGCAACACTTGAACATAGTAGGAAGTTGTAAGATTTAAATAATTTCCTTAAATCCATCGGCTACCTGTAATAGCTGAAGCACTTGATCATAATGGAAAAATCTCTTTTACATGGCATATATCTCTCTCTTCGGCCTTGGTATTTTTTTTTATTGTGCAACTGCAACATTTGAAACTAAAATATTGTCATGATTTAATCATTTGTAATGCATGAGATTTTGGCGTAAACCTCTTTAATTGTCTGCTCCTTTAAGTATCACCTTTATCCTCCTCCTGAACAATGTTGTTGTTCCATAATTAATGGAAATGGTTCACATCTCTAAAAAAAATCATATACAACGATTTTAGAGATGGATTTTAGATGTTGCATGTCAACCAACTCATGCTTTTTCTTTTATAAATATTGAATGCACTAGTTTTTTTTTTTTTTTTTTAAATGCATGTATTATAAAGTAATGGCTTTATATTAGTTATAATTTTTCACGTCTTTGTGATAGTTTGTCCTTCCAATCATCCTCCTCGGAATGAGAAGACCTGATCATATCTTTAGATTTCTGCATTTTATCTTATCTAAGATCTGAAAGCATCACCTTCCACTCTTGAATTCTGTAGAATTACATTTGGGAATTCTGTTATCTATTCATTGCATGTAAACTTTCCATGCTATCCTTTTAACTATACTTCAAGACGCATATTATCCCTCTCTTATCTTTTCCTTGGTGTAATTTTTATTTCCTGAATTGTAGCATGTTAACTGGTGTTTATCTTCGAGTTTTCCCTAATACACACAATTGTAATCAATTGGTTTTATTTTATTTATTGAAAATAAATTTGGTTAAGCTTTAATTTCATAAGTGAATGTCATAATATGCATTAGATTTGAATGACTATAATATAAGTTGATTAGTATGTGTTATATGCTATAAATTTATTATTTGTTAAGGAGGAAAGATCAAGGGTTATTTTGTTATCAATATGACATTTATTTATATTTATGTATAAATTATTATAATTTATAGTTCATATAGACCTAATGGTATTATATGATGAATAATATGTATAAATGTAAAAAATTTAATAGCAACCATGTTATCTTTTGATTGAAGAGGCCTTTCTTAAATTTTTGATTTAGATGAATATGGCTTTTAAATTGTCGATTAATGGGTTATTATTATTCAAGTATTCTTTTATTTGATTTGATGTCAAGAAGTATTTTGTAAAAGAATATTTGGAACACTTGAATGAATCAATTAATTTATTTAAAAGTCATAAAGATTTGATCATTGTGCTTGATGGGTGATAAAAATTTGTTTACATTTTATGAATGTTCTTTGGTGTTATTTATTTCTTTAATCTTCCATGGGATAGGAGAAGTAAATTTGATTTGCAAGCATATTATGCTTGTACTTGGTTGTACAATGGCTATGATCTATTTTGGGAGTTAGCCATGCATGATTTATTTGTCACTTTTGAGGTATTATGAGATTATATGGTCTATGTCATGTAGATGATGTGATCATTCAGGATTTTGCTTTTCATGCTTAATGGATTTTCGTTGTATCTTATGTTGAGTTATGTGTACCTTTTCTTCCAGAGGATAGAGGGTTGATTTGAGGTATGAGATTTTTATGATTGTTCATTGTTATTTTAAATACCTTGATCTATTTTGGGACTTAGCCATGCAAAAGTTATTTTTCACCTTGAGGTTTTTTGAACTATTCCACAATTGGACCAGGAATGAGATATGTTTTTTTATGGCATTGTTTTATACACATGTTGGAAATCCTTGGTATTTTGATGTTGTGTCATCTTTGTAGAAAGAGTGGCTTGCAATAGGGGCCGAAACCCTAAGTGGTTGCCAGGTTAACCTATCGTGGGTTTTTGTAATTTAGTGAAAACCTTAATAAATAAACCTAGGGTTCATTCAATAATTAAGATAAATGGAATGCCTCACCTAGTGCCTTAATGCTTGTATATATTAAGGGTAGGTTGAAAAGGCCTGAAATGGCTTAGTCATCTACCTTGTCTTCTTGAAAGGTAATTCAACTCCAAATGAGTTTTTCTAGGGGCCAGGAATTGATAGAGACTACCAGGGTAACTCTGGATGAGGGTTGGTAGTCTAGGAAGATTCACCAAGGTAACCTAGAACAACTATGTGATGACACTCTGTCTTGAAGCATGCTTGTGGTCTCTTATGTAGAGTCACCTAATTACTGTTATTGCCTTTGGGAGTTTATTGTGATCATGAAATTTTGATTTTGTCATGTTATTATGTGTTTGTCAGCCTTGTGATGTAATGTCTATTCTTTGTGGTTTGTTGCTTGTTTTGTGGACCTTCGGGTTCCATGCAGTTGGGAGGAAACCATGCTATTTCCTTGATTGGGTCCTCTTACATATGTTGCTATAGTTGGATAACTTTGTTCGTGGAGCAGGTTCCTAATCCTTTAGTGTTCGTGATGTTGAACACTGAGTGTACTCGTGAATGAAGCTGACAATGTGATATATATATATTCTTCATCTTTATTGTACATTCTCTTGTTGACTATAAGAGAACTTATGTAATGACATTGTGATGATTAAAGATTTATTATAATCTCAGTTGATGTAATCTAGTTATGTAACTTGACTTTATTAAGCTTATGAAATTGGATCATTCATGTACGTGATATGTTATTATGTTTTATGATTTTGATATTATGACGAGATGATCTTATTTGTAAATTATTAAGTAACATCATCTTGGAATCCTTAGAATGTTTGTGTAATCGAATGACTTAAAAAAAAAAAATCGGTTAATTTGTTACTTTATTCTTTGTCCTTTCGATTCCCTAGCGGGGTGTTACATAAATTAGGTTATTTTTATGTATTCATTTGCAAACATATCCACAAGCTTTTAAATCCTAAGCCAAGGGGAAAAAATTGGTTATCAACCATGTATCCAACAAATTTTTCATGACAATTATCAACTCATTATTACTCTTCAAATATTAAGACATACTACATTTTAAAAATATATTTATAAATTCAATGTATATAAAAAATAATCATACTTATAAATTAAATATATAGAAAAATAATCATTAAAAAATTACAACTTATCTAAAATCTCATTTTTATGTGATAAAATCTTCTTATAATCTAATCATATAAAAACAATTAACTTATCTAAATCTTTTTTTGATGTGTTAAAATCTTCTTACAATTTTAATCATAGTTAATGACAAAAATACCTAAATACAATTATACAACAATCAAATTTAACCTTATAACTAACATCTTCCACCTCTAGATGAAAGATAAAGTACAATACAACTAAAAGAATTGTAATTCTGTCATCAATCATGCAATTGTAAAAAACAAATATTCAGAAAGAAATGTAATACAAAAACATTTAATTGAAAATTGTGGTAGACAATCCATTACAATAGAGTTATCTATAGATGGTCTAAACTTAAAAATAGAAAATGTGATTTTTAGGATCTCCAACGGCTTCGCAAACCAAGAGTATTATGTTCCTTGCAATGCCCCCACCCTAAATGTCTTCCTCCGGAGGTAATGGCCATGGGAGATGTCCAGCTTCACAATAGAATCTAAACCTTTGAAATGCCTGTATACCATCCATTGACACATCATATTTGCACAGTGCATATCTCAATCTCCGCCAACTCAATTTCTTTTCCTCATCCATTTTTTCACTCTTACGGACATGTTGGGATTCCCCCTGCTCTTTCAGCTGGTTTATTTCTTTCTTCAGAGAATCCATCTGCTCTTTCATTTCTTTCCTGAGAGCTACTAGTTCCATTAATATTTGTTTCTCTAACTTGTCATCTTTTTCTTTCACAACTGCGATCACGTTTTTTGTTCCTGCTACTTAACTGATTTCAGGGTAATCTCCACCTTTAGTGTCATCTCTTACTTCCATCGTTTGGTCATTAGCATATTCCTTCACATTCATTTGCTCCCTGTTACTGCTATCAGTTTCCTCTACATTTTTAGATTTTTAAGCATCCTTCTTCTTGACGATCTCTTCCAATATTCCTGTTGATTGGTCTTTGTTTCCAGAAGCATTTGAAAGTTTAGCTGTATCTATTTCACTGCAAGTCCCAGCTATCTTCTCAGCCTTGTTGTTGCCTGTGATCCACTTCTCATTATTTATGTAGTGCTCCACGATCACTCGTAACGATGGTTTCTTGGGAGCTGGTTCTGTTTCTAGAGCCCATCCTGATTTTGGTTTATCGGTTTTCAGAACACCAAGATTGTTCCATCTCTGCAAAAAAATGTTAGCGAAATTAATTAAAATTATTTAGTCATGCAGTATATATATATATATATATAAACTTATTCAGACCTGTACAAGAATATTTATATTATCTTCAAACTCCCAGCATATAAAGATACAAGTAATCAGCTGAACCTGCCAGCCATCTACATCCTTGGCTTCATTGTTTATAAGGAAGATATACCAGACCAATCTATGGTAATTGAGAAAACGCTTCCACTCTCGGGGCAATTTTCGGAAATCTGTAGCCAAATTTTGGAAGTGGCAAAAAGTTTCTCGCTCTCCTTCGCTGTATCTTACGAATAAGCTCCGTTATGGGTAACAACCCACTGGAATTTCGATCACCTGCATGCATATTAGTGAATGCGCATTCGTTAGTGAATAGCAAATAGAAAATATTATTTAACTAATAATGGAATTTCTATGTATTATTAGTCAATTATTTTATTTATAATCTAGATATACATAAATTACCTTCTGCTGCATCTGACTTTGGGGGACCTTCTTTCCGTTGATTGTTCGTAGTGAGCTACTAGCATCTATCAATAAATATCATATCATATATTAGTCCTTAGTTCTGAATGCCAATGGAAAGCCAACATTAATTCTATGCATGAATAATTAATTATTTTATTTACAATTTACATAAATTAAAATTACCTTCTGTTGGATCTGGCTGTGGCGGAACTTTTATTTTGTTGGTGATGCAAAATAATTTACCCAACAGATTCCAGAAACATTCTATATCTTTAACATCTATCAACAAATACGAAACCTTATATTAATATTAGATGCCAAAAGAAGTTAATAATTATTCTTTACTGATTGCACATTCGTCGATTGATATAAAACATAAAAAAATTATGCAGCGATAAGAGAAGTTCATATTTCCGTAGTTCATAATGGAAACCCTTCCAAATAGAATTAAATCATAACCATTAATATCGCGTAATCCAAAAATATATATATTATTAATAATTTTTTTTATAATCTGTATGCACTAAAATTACCTTTCGCTGCATCTAATTTTGTCGGAGCTTTTATTTTTGCCGTTGTCTGTGGTCTACCACCTGTAAAGAAGTACCAAATCATATATTAGTGTTGGATGCTAGAAGGAAGTCTACAATAGTTCTAAGGATGACATTTTCAACAATATTTCTACAAATAGCATTTTCAACAACAAAGCCAATCATAGTTATAATGTACAGATGGCTCAGAACTGTTGTAAAGTAATAATATTTATCCCGTACTCCAATTAGCAATAGGATGAACGGCACATAGTTTGCTGGAAAAACCATTTTTACTGTATATTTATTAAGTTATAATGTTTCTTCTTTAATAATCATTAGAAGTACGAATTGCTGAGACTACATATAAAAATTGTAAATTAGCTTTTGCACAGAATATTATAAAAAAACTATCGAGATACCCACTTGTTCCATTTGACGCTTGTATATCTATGACAGCCATTTCAGGTGTTTGTGTTTCCGGTTGATCTTTTCTTGTTTTCGAGTTGCAAGCTTCTATTTCCAAGAAACGATGTTTATTATTAGATGCCCCCAATAATAACATTAAAAATGTATAAGGTAGGTTTAAATTATTTCTTTGTAATTGATGGTTGTTTATGTCTTACCTTGAGTTGAATGGTCTGGGCGAATGAAGCTATCAATGTCCAGCATTGGACCGATCCTCCAATTAATTGAACGAAAGAGAGCACGATAAGCCTTTTCTATTTCTTGTGTAAAGTCATCTTGTGCATCTTCTTCTGAATTTAAATGCCCTTCGTTAGTTTCTATTTTGAATACACCGAACTGTCGTTCCAAAAAATTCATTGATCGCTCTTCACTGGGGTCAGGGAGGTCTAATGGCAGTTGCATTATCTTTTGTAAATACTTGTCTGCAAGCTTCTTACTATTTTTCAAGGACTTATCTGCATACTTTTTCAAAATGGCCCGTTGAATCAATTCTTTATCCATTCCTAGAACCACACTAATTTCGCAGACAGCTAATACAAGATTAATAGCAGATAAAACGTGTATATCATAGAAAAACTGTTTTAGCACAATTTCAGTTGCGTGGACAGTATAAAATTTGTATTGAAAATAAATTACTTATAAAGTTACCTGAAGAATGACAGATTCTTGACACCTGTCAAGATCATCAACAAATACAATTGTTCTAAGATTAGCACTGGGTATCGAACTGGCCAAGATCTCTCCACCGTACTTGGAAGATAGCAATGAAATAATGCAAGATCCTGTCATGAAATGCCATATGTACGAAGCAGCAGTTTACAGACAGTAAGGCTTTTTGCTAATTTCCTCTTTCAAGAAAGTAATATCAGAGATTACCCGTTCCTGATAACCAAGCTTTTCAGTGTGGTCTGGAAGTTTCATATAATTCATTAATTGAAGACTAACTGGATTTACAGTGCTCATCACATTCTTTACGAGAGCATACCATTACGACAACAGTTAAAGGTAAAGATGTGTATTTTAGCTCCACCGATTCCTTCATCTTGTATCTATCCAGCAGCAGCCATAAGATCCAAGTAAACGTAATGCCCAAGAGAAGTGCAAGGAGGCATGGAAAAATAATTTCAATCCAGATAGTCTGCTTCTGCTTTCTCCAAGTATTTCTCAAACATGTGCTCAGCCATTGGGCCTCTGTCATTATTCCTTCCATTCCTTTTGTAATCTCCACTGCCATGCCTGCCAATGCTTCTGATTCATTTCTGTATTTCCATGCATTATATCGGACAGTTAATATTGCAGGCGCATTTCCCTCTGTTGGAGAATCAATTTCTGATCCTGATATTTGTTCTCTTGTTTTATAATTAGAAAAAAAGTAAGACCAGAAGAAAACACTATACGGAAGCTTTTGTTAAGCCAAGAGATTTACCATGCCAGTGCTATCGATAGCAGCTAGTAATTTGAATGTATCATGATATTTAGTATCATACTTGTTCAAAAATTTACAAACTGAGTCCCCTTCCTAGAAAACAACCACATAAAAGTTTTGGAGTTAGTTGGAAATAAATTGAAGAACAAAGTTATATGACGTTGTAAATTGAATTTTACCTCTCTATTTGTGTCTGATTTTCGATTTTTTATTTTCGTAGTTGCGCCTACCTCCTAGTAACCAATCACATTTAACATTGAATTAGTAGGAAATAGTTGAAAGAATGCAGTTATATTATGTTCCAAAGCTTAATTTTACCTCGATTGTGCCTGATTTATTATTTATCTTCCTGCACCATTCGACAATCTTATTCTTCTTAATTGAATGTCCCTCCTGGTGCAAAAGTAGTTGAAAGGAAAGAGTTATGTCATTTTCTAAATATGAATTTTACCTTCGTTGTCCTTTCCAGTTGTTTTTTTAAATCATCATCCGGTATATTACCTTATTCCTCATAATTTGAAAGATTTTCTTTTGTGAGTTTGTGTCATTAACCAATAAATCTACGCCTGTCATAATTTGATGGTATTTCTTTGTGCCCTTTCCGGAATGTTCTACATTTTGAAAACCAGGAAAACTTGAACTTGTCATTTGGATGGCAATAATGCCAGTTGTGCAGCTGTCTTCAACAAAATGCCCTCTGTCTGTATTGAACGAAAGCAAACTAGAGTTTAGACCAAGCACATCAAAAACATTATAACTTGAGTAAGAAGAGGAAATTTTTAAGGTAAAAATTTAAATTTACCTGTATCATCAGGTTCGATTTTCCCATACCCCAACTACCAGAGATACCCACTGTAATAGGAGGTTTTAAATAAGGGTTCAAAAGCAATGAGGCAAGACCATAGGCAAAGTCACTTCTTCCTGTAAGATTAGTTATAAAAAAATTGTATCAAATAAAAAAACAACAGAAAAACAAACGTTTTTTTTACATTAGAAAAGAAAAGAGAATATATTTTACCCAAATTGTCTGTTGTCGTTGGTTGGTCATTCCCCTGTTCTGCAATGCTTTGAATTTGCTGGGAAACTGCAGACAAACCAAGTGCACAATAAGAACAAAATATCTGTTGCCTGATATCAAATATAAGGAATTAAATAAAGCAGAACATTTCAAAGTATATTGAATACCTGTGAGGACATTTTTTTTCTCTTCTGGTTTTAAGCCTTCTCTCCACTTGTGGTCCTTAATGTCCCCGATTTGAGCACCCCTTGTAAGCAATTCTTTGGTCTTCTCAATATCACCTAGACATGCAGCTGTCCTTAATAAATTCTTTTCCTTTACCTTTTCAGTGAAATGCTCCTTTTGTTGTAAACGGAACTCTCTGAGTGGAGAATCTCTTAGATGATGGTCTGTAGTGCCTAACCCTGTAGCGGATGCCCATAGCAAAAGCAATTTCTTTTCATCGGATCCACACTTATTTAACAGCAATTCGGCAACTTCTTTTCCATCCTCTCCAGGTAACTGTGTTTGAGCGAGATAGTGAAATACTGTTCTCCCATCACAATCTCTTTCATAAAGCGGATGAGCTCCCCAGTGCAACAAAACTTTTATGATATCGGCGTGCCCGCCTTTAGCGGCTTTATGAAGCGCCGTATGTCCAAGGACGTCTGGTGCCCTCACATATACTCTAAAATTCTTTGATCTTTTGAGGAGGTCATCTGCTATATACATTAAGCCCTCTGAGGCTGCCACATGTAGTAAAGTCAGCCCGCAGCGGTCAACAATTGAATCCATATAGCTATGTAAGTACCTGCTATCATATAGTAAAGCCACATAGACATCAAAGTGGCCCCATTTAACTGCTTCATAGATAGGAATTCTCCCATCTGTATCCTTTTTTTCTAAAATGTCTTTATTTATTTGAGCTAATTTCTTACAGAAGTTCTCATGGCCTTTCATACCTGCTATATAGAGAGCCGTTTTGCCCATAACATCTTGTTTGCTTACCCATTTTTCTTTCTCTTCCTCGCTAGTAAATTTCGTGAGCACTAACTTAGTTAACTTAGTTAACTCACATGCTTTATGGTCATCTTCACACATGGAAGCATAGTGCAAAGCTGTTTGACCCTGCTCATCGCAAGCAAGTGGATCAGCTCCTCCCTCCGTTAGTTTTTTCACAATTTCTGTGTTGCCTTTAGAGACAGACTTACGCAGAAGGTTGGTAGAACGCGTCTTATCAAAATATGTTTCTAGCACTTGTCGAGAAACCGACGATAGCTTCACCATTATGTTATCTTTCTTGACGGCTATATCCAGAGGGCTCACCCTATCTTTGTCTTTCCACAAAACCATCTTCTTCCTCTTTTCAGAGACATCTTGATCCTGCACAGTATCGCTGTCCCCTCCCCCAATCAACACATCGATAATGTCCTTTGCACGCCCAATGAAGAGCGGCCATTCCTTCTTTATCTCTTGCGTTGGCGTACTTTTCTTTTGAGTGACATTTGTCAAGAAGACTTCTTACCCTTTCTTTGTCCCTATGAATTATAGGATATCTTAGAGCCGTATCCAGTCGGTCTGGGCCAATGTTCATTTGTGGTTGGGCGCCCCACTCTAATACCTTGTCCGCCAGAAAATTATACTCATAACTCACTGCATAATATAAAATCTTGTTGAGAACATCGTATTTCCCAGTTTTGTCGTAGTAGGCGAAGGGTGTATTTTGCAGCATATCATTGAAACATCGCCGATCATCACTTCCTGCATTCTTGCATGTCCGTTCGAGGATCCAGTTCTCCTCAAACCTTTCATAATCGGCGAGTGTATAGAGTATGGCGGTGGAAATAATGGAATCCATTTAGCGGTGATCGTTTCTTTTCCATTCATGAATCACTATATTAAGACTAAATCTGAGTGCTACAGTGGAGGAGGAGATGATGTACCACAAAAAATTCCACACAGCATCTGATATGTGTCCTTCAGTGTCAAATTCCTGAAACCAATTCATTTTTGAGCACTCCTCATTCTGAGTTATTTTGGGAATAGATGAACGTATGTGTTCTACAAATGTTCCCCCGAGGATCTTCTTATCTTCTTCACTGAACTTTTTCCAATAGGACTCTCCCACGCTAACCATCACCTCTTTTACTGAATCTCAAGAAAGTTTTCTCCCCTTAGCTTTCTCACTGACAAGTCCCTCTTCCCCACGTATTTTGCCCATATGACATATTATTCTGTTCATCTCTACAAGTGTCGTTCTATCGCTGAAAGGTATTTTGCCTTCTCTTATATCAAGTGGGTTCAAAGTCTCTTTTTTTTCCGAAGAGTTGAGCAGCCAGTTCACAACTTCGTAATTCCAGTCTTCAACACATAAAAGTAATGCCACTTCTCTTAGTCTGCCGGTGAGTGGAACATCTGCATATATACTCCTCGCATCATCTGAATTACCTGAACAAACATTTTGTAAAGCTAGTTGAGTGCACTAGGCTGGCAACACGCTCACTAATCGTTTGAATGAGTGTCGAAAGTACAGAAAAATATGTAAAGAAACGAATATACCCGAGCTGTAGTTTGGTGATGGGGGGATTTGTATATAAAGCATGTAACCCAAACAGCTTCTGAAGTCATCTCCCATTTGGAAGTTATGCCGTGGGCCGCTTATCCATCCGTCAAGAAGACGAGCTCTTTCCCATTCCGATTCCTATTGCTTTTGAAGGCCAGAGGCAGAGGAGGAATTTTCACACACAGTAAATATTAAAACATAAAATATTATTTCCAACACACAGAGCTGCTGCTCGTAATTTTCTGTTTGCTCACATTCATCTTCTTCTCATTCTCCTTAAGTCAAAAGTAAATTACAATTACAAAATATATGCTGCAGGTAAAAAGTCACGTGAAAGATTTTCACGGATGAGAGGGAACGAAATTACAATTTTTCAAAATCACCTAACTAATTTTTCCCCCGTCAAAATGCATTTAATACAATGTCCTTTACATCAATATAAAACTTTAAATATTAAATCTTTCGTATTCCGAAACTTTCTGGCGGTGGCGGCTTTCTCCATAGTTCCCCGCGGTATCGCGATGGTTAAAATCTTGATTGCGATATTGCGGGCAGCGGTTAGTTGACGGCCCGGTAAACTGCGACGGTTAAAAATAAAACAAGCTTTTACTGAGTCTCCCGTGATATCACGATGAATATTTTATTGATTGCGATATAGCGGGCATTGGCTGGAGTGACGTCAGGCGGTTGAGATAAAACAAAAAGCTACGGTAGACTCCCGCGGTATCGCAATGGTTATTTTATTGATTGCGATATAGCGGGCAGTGGTTGGCGGGGACGGCAGCAGTTAGGGTTAATATTCCAACACTCCCCCTTAAGCATAACTGCGCTGTCCACCATGCCCAATCTGTTCCTTTGAAAAATAAAATTATCTCTTCCCAGCGGCTTTGTAAAAATATCTGCACTTTGTTCTTCTGATCTGCAAAATTCTAAAAATATATCACCATTGTTAATTAATTCTCTGATAAAATGATACCTAGTATCAATATGCTTGCTTCTTTTATGCAAGACTGGATTCTTCGAAAGAGCTATGGCTGAATTGTTATCACAGTAAATTTTTGTTGCCTCCAATTGTTCATTTTGCAATTCTTTCAAAATTCTTCTCATCCAAACTGCTTGACATGCTGCACTTGTGGCTGCCACATACTCTGCTTCAGCTAATGAAAGACAAACTATTGGTTGCTTCTTTGAAGACCATGAGACAACTCCAGTCCCAAAATTAAATACATAACCAGACATGCTTTTTCTATCATCAATGCTGCCAGCACAGTCACTGTCTGTGTATCCTATGAGTTTGAACTCATCTGAACTTGAATACTTGATGCCAAAATTTCTTGTTCCACTTACATACCTTAAAATTCTCTTCCCTGCTTTCCAGTGGGTGTCTTTTGGTGTTTCCATAAACCTTGAAATCAAACTTACTCCATACATAATGTCTGGCCTTGTGGCTGTGAGATACATGAGACTTCCAACAAGCCTCTTAAACAAAGTTGGATCAACATTAGACCCTCTATCATCCTTGCTTAGTTTCAAACCTGTCACTGTAGGTGTTGGTGCTGGTTTGCACTTCATCATATTAAACCTCTTCAAAATGTCATTTGCATATTTTGACTATGAAATAAAAATACTATTTTCATTTTGATTCACTTCAATGCCTAAAAAATATTTCATCAGACCTAAGTCTGTCATTTCAAATTCTTTCTTCATGTCTGCCTTGAACAGATCAATTGACAAATTGCCAGTGAAAATTAAATCATCAACATATAAGCATACTATCAATATTTCACCTTCTTCATTCATTTTTGTATACAGTGTGGGCTCACTGCTATATCTATTAAATCCATTCATCAAAAGATAACTGTCTATTCTGCTGTACCAAGCTCTTGGGGCTTGCTTCAATCTATACAGTGCCTTTTTCAATTTGTAAACTTTGTCTTCTTGACCCAGAATTTCATACCCAGGTGGCTGATCCACATAAACTTCTTCTTCTAAATAACCATTTAAAAAAGCTGACTTTACATCCATTTGAGATACAGACCACTTATTCTGAGCTGCTAATGCTAAAATCATCCTTATAGTATCCAATCGTGCTACAGGTGCAAATGTTTCATTGTAGTCAATTCCAGGCTGTTGTGAATAGCCCTTTACAACCAGTCTTGCTTTAAGCTTCTGAACTTCATCTTTTTCATTCAATTTGGTTTTATAAATCTATTTCACTCCAATGACATCTTTGTCTTTTGGAAGACTGACTAGTTCCCATGTCTGATTATTTTCAATTGCTTCAATCTCTTCATCCATAGCACTTACCCATTTATCATCTTTGACTGCATCTTCAAAATGAACTGGATCTTCTATTTGAGAATAAAATGCACAAAGAGAATCTGATCTGAATTATTCTCACCTTCATTTTGCTCATATATATCTCTTATACTTCTGATTTTCTATCTTCTTAGACTTGCCAATGTAGGATTTGACATATCACTTGAACTTGTGGAATATGGACCCGATGGTCCTGCTGTAGATGGTGTTTGTTGTCCTCTTGTTGGACTACTTCTTTGAATGCATGAGGTTGTTCTTACAATCGATGCTGGTGTCACTTGTGGACCACTTTGCTGAGCTTGAATGGGAGTGGTAGGAGTCACACTAGCTAGAACATTTCTTGATGTTGAAACCTCATTCTCCTCTTGAGGTATACTAGCTGAAATATTGACTGTCTTCTCTATACTTCCATCCCATGCTTCATCTTCTACAAATTGTACATCTCTGCTGATTATAACTTTCTTTGTTGTTGGATTATAAAGCTTATAAGCTTTGGATTCTTCACTGTATCCAACAAATATACATTTTTCTCCTTTGTTATCTAGCTTCCTTCTCAATTCATCAGGCACATGTGCATATGCTACACATCCAAATACTCTCATGTGAGTAACACTATGTTTTCTTCCTATCCATGCTTCTTCAGGTACCATATTCATGATACTTTTTGTTGGACACCTATTCATTATATAGGCTGCATAAGATATTGCTTCTGCCCAATATTCATTTGACAAATGTTTGGCTTTCAACATGCTTCTAGCCATTTCCATGATTGTTCTGTTTTTTCTTTCAGCTACTCCATTTTGTTGAGGTGTGTATCTAGTTGTGAATTGCTTGTGAATTTCATGATCCTTACAAAAATTAAAAAACTCTCTTGAAATATATTCACCACCTCTATCTGTTCTTAACACTTTAATATAATAACCACTCTGTTTTTCAACCAAATTCTTGAACTGACGAAACAGATCAAACACTTCATTTTTCTGCTTTAGAAAGTAAACCCATGTTTTTCTTGAATAATCATCAATGAATGTCAAAAAATAAAAACTACCACCTATTGAAGGTGTTTGCATTGGTCCACACAAATTTGAATGTATAATTTCCAAAGGGGATTTTGCTCTAGTTGACTTTCCTGCAGGAAATGATTCTCTATGTTGTTTTCCTAAAATGCACCCTTCACATACCCTTTCTGGTTTTTCTATTAAAGGTAGTCCCTTGACCATGCCTTTCCTATGAAGTAAATTTAAACCTCCAAAGTTGAGATGCCCAAATCTCAGGTGCCATAACCAATTTTCATCTTTTATCTCAGCTTGAAAGATTGTCTGCACTACTGCTGTAGTTTCTTTTCTACCCACTTGTGAATTCATTAAGTGTTGTGCTTGAGCATAATTTATAGTCAAATCTGGCCTTATCTTTAAGGGAAACATTCTGTTGTTTGTCATTCTGACTTTTGCAATAAGCTGGTTGCTTGGGTATTTGTTTAAAATTGTGCATAGACCATTCTTGAAGGTTACTCTATACCCTTTTTGAACCAGTTGCCCTACACTCATTAAGTTATGTTTCAGACCAGGAACAAAATACACATCTGAAATATACTTTTTCTCCCCCTGTGTAGTTAGAATATTGACATCTCCTTTTCCCTTGACTGACACTTTGTTGTTATTACCCAATGTAACATCAAACTTTACATTCTCATTTAAACTTGAAAACATTTCTAGATTCCCTGTCATATGATTGCTACAGCCTGAATCTAAAAACCATACATCTTTTTCATTTGCTTGAGCAACATTACAAGCTAAAAACATTGTTCTCTTATCTGAATCCTGATTTTGACCTTCTCTTGAAAAATTTGCATTTTGTCTATTATTATCATACTGCTTCTTTCTACACTCATTCATATAATGCCCATATTTTTTACAGTAGTGACATTGGACTTGAGATTTATCATACCTTTGATTTTGTGACTGATTCTGTGATGGGTTTTGGTTTGAGCCTTGATTGCTGCCTCTTCCACTTGAGTTTGATAAACTGTATCTTTCACCTCTGTAAGAGTTTCTTCCTCTTCCTCTTGATCTACCTCTACCTCTTCCTTGACTGACTGAAGCCTGAGTTTTGAAAGCATGCTCCAGTGATGTATCTGCTGACCTTTTCAACCTTTGTTCATGAGAAATTAGAGATGCATACAGCTCATCAACTGAGAACTGTGAGAGATCCTTTGTCTCCTCTATAGCAACTACAACCGGTAGAAATTTTGTGGGAAAACTCCTTAAAATCTTTTCAACAACTCTGGTATCTTCCAGATTCTCTCCATGAGACCTAATTTGATTAACCACTCCAATGACTTGGGTGTAGAATGAATCTACAGATTCATTGTCCTTCATACATATTGTTTCAAAATCTCTTCTCAGTATTTGTAGCTTTGCTGTTTTAACTTTTGCCATGCCTTGATAGGCTATTTGAAGTATGTCCCATGCTTGTTTGGACTTTGTTGCTGCTGAAATCCTTAGAAAAATACTCTCATGTATAGCTTGAAACAGATAAAATAAAGCCTTTGAATCTTTCTTTCTTGTGTCTTTTAATAAATCTTTCTCTACTTGTGTTAAAGCATTGTATGCTACTGCATCTGCTGGCTCTGGAAATCCATTCTCTACTAAATCCCATATATCCTGTGAGCTAAATAATGCTTTCATTGTAATTGACCAGTACTCATAATTCTTCCCATTAAATTGTGGAATTTGTGGGTTTTTCAAGCTTGTGCTTACTGCCATTTTGAATTTTACCCAGATAATCTTCTTTGATCAAATTGACTCTGATAATCAAACTTGCTCTGATACTCAAACTTGCTCTGATACCACGTGAAGGCCAGAGGCAGAGGAGGAATTTTCACACACAGTAAATATTAAAACATAAAATATTATTTCCAACACATAGAGCTGCTGCTCGTAATTTTTTGTTTGCTCACATTCACCTTCTTCTCATTCTCCTTAAGTCAAAAGTAAATTACAATTACAAAATATATGCTGTAGGTAAAAAGTCATGTGAAAGATTTTCACGGATGAGAGGGAACGAAATTACAATTTTTCAAAATCACCTAACTGATTTTTCCCCCATCAAAATGCATTTAATACAATGTCCTTTACATCAATATAAAACTTTAAATATTAAATCTTTCGTATTCTGAAACTTTCTGGCGGTGGCGGCTTTCTCCATAGTTCCCCGCGGTATCGCGACGGTTAAAATCTTGATTGCGATATTGCGGGCAGCGGTTAGTTGACGGCCCGGTAAACTGTGGCGGTTAAAAATAAAACAAGCTTTTACTGAGTCTGTCGTGATATCGCGATGAATATTTTATTGATTGCAATATAGCGGGCATTGGCTGGAGTGATGTCAGGCAGTTGAGATAAAACAAAAAGCTACGGTAGACTCCCGCAGTATCACAATGGTTATTTTATTGATTGCGATATAGCGGGCAGTGGTTGGTGGGGACGGCAGCAGTTAGGGTTAATATTCCAACAGCTTTATCATTTCAAAGTTATGTTTTGCTTCCTGAAAAGTCGCTAAACGCCAGCCTGGTTCCGTATAGTAGCTCCTCTCAACTTAATTCATTATACAAGGCCCGGCCTCTATTTCTGAAGTCATCGCTAGTAATATTGAGTTTTCACTGTTTGGGTAGTGAATACTGAATGCCTACTTCACACTTTTTGCCAACTTAAACCACTTCATGATGCAATCTGAAAATCATGAGAATGCGACAATTAAGTGGAATGGCATTTTACAGATTAATGATATTATGTGTAAGCAAAATGAACGTATATACCATCTCCGTATACCTGTTAAAGTTGTGCTACTTACCACATAAAAAAGAGGAAGAATGATTTTTCTTTCTCAAAAGTGTGCGAACTTTAGGACATTATTAAATATTTTTAAGAGAAAATGTATAAACCAAAACAAATTAAAATATTGTTGAGTTGATCTTTGAAAACATTCTCAGTAAAATATAATATAATTTCTGAAAATTTAAATAAGATAGTAATTTTTAAAAAAATATATAAATATTAATATCTAGAACAAATAAAAGGAGTTTTAAAATTTAGAGTAAAGTTTAATTTTTTAAAATTTAATTTTGAATATTGTAAATATATTTATTTAAAAGATGTTAAGATATCGGTATTTTGATATATATATGTGTGTGTGTTTTTAAAATATATATATTATCAATATGTATTATGTCATCATTTTATTTGCTTTCAATTAATCTAAGTTGAAATTTATATAAGTATATGCATTCATGTAATTAGCTCATATTAATAAATAAAGGTATATTCTTTTACAATATTTATATGAATATTATTTTCTAATATCTATTTAAACTTCAACATAAAGGCATTGGCATATAAATAGGTAAACATATAGATAAGAAAAAACATACTTACAATATTTATTTTAATTTAGACATTAGGAACTTTATTTTTTATTGAATCACTATTTTATTTTTCCATTGTAATGCCAACCAAAAGTTATCAAAAAGCTAAATGAAACTAAACTACTAAACGGATGCATGGACACATAAGTTGTAGGAGCTGAAGATTAGCTCAACACTTAAGAGGTCACATGCAAAAACAATGAAAACCTTCCACAAGAAAGTATGCAAGAAATGAGCTTTCTTGATATCAAGATCTATGAAAAATATGATGAGGTATATTACAACTTGTGTACAATGACCTTGTTTGTATAGACAAGGTGAAGGATATAATAGGATCAGACAAGATTATGACGTGTCTTTTAATCCTATGTTATGACACAACCAACTAATACAAATATTAAATGACCTAGGAAAAGGATTAAATGCCAAAAAGATAAGATAAGATATAGATGATAACTAAGACATCTTAAAAGATTCCTATGACCTGAGTGGACTTAACATGTACATATGACCCACTAATTAGCTAGTTAAATAAAATACCTATTTACACCAACAAAATAGTTAAGTAAATAGATAATGAAAAAAATTAGAGGATTCACTTGGAAAACCAATTGCATTGTATACTTTTGTTCAATCAATACATCTAAATCCATTTTATGCTTGACGCCACTAAATTCAAACTCCTAAATAATCTTTGTGCCCACACATTTTTATTGCTTTTATTTGTGCTTTTATCCAAGCTCTTGCTTGACATTTATGCTAACCATATGTTTTATAATCCCACAAAAGGTTTTACTTTTCTCAAACTTGTTTTGATGATTTATCACAACCCTCCACATGCTCAATAATCATTGGTCCTCTTAACCAATATTAATCATTCTTTTAACACTCCTACTCCCTCAATCTACTATGGCTAGCACTTTTTGGTCATATTTAACTAATAAAATTGAGTATTGATGTTACTACACATCATATATGTATCATGACCTTATTCACAATAGTGTATGCCATGTTCTACTTAGCTCCCAAAAGCTATTGAATGGCCCATATCTCATGTAATAAATCATATACTCCTACTATAATAAATTTTTTAATCCCCTTATTCCTTGTTGTGTCAACCCTTAGATCCTCCATGTTGGCTCTTTGGTCTTATGACGCTTATTTTTTTAATGCATGCATTACACTAATCTTGGAACCAACATTGTCCCTTATCCTTCACTAGTATGGCATAGTAACCATTAGTAGTTCATTCAAGAAAGCCTACCATAGCTCCACTTGACATGTTTTCATCATCAGGCAAAGAAAGTGCTTTACAGTTCATACCTTGACCATTAAACATAAGAGCCCTTGCTAATGCCAACCAAGATGAGATCATGCCGATAAATGACCCTCCATCCTACAAAAACAAATTGAGTGATACACCTGTCAGCTTGGAAAAGTGCGATAGTAAAGGATTTAAGTTTCTTTCTAAACAAGGTTGTGATATAAATAATGAACATGAAATTCACACCCTCTTGGAATAAATACCATCTAAGGATACAAAAGGAAATTTTTATCAAGGTCCTCCGCCTTTACAGAAGATATTTATCTCACCAGCTAATCCAAACAAACCTTGTAAATCAATTAGAAATGGTCTCCTACCCATTTCACACCCTTTGTCCAAGATTAAATGTACCTTATGCATACTTTATAATTGGAGTTCATTACATTCCTCCTCTACAAGATAGAAGAGATCTTAAACACAAGAATAAAAATTCATCTTTTTGTGCATATCATAGATTATGTGGTCATTTTATTCATGAATATTATGTTTTAAAGAAGATATTAGATGGCATAGATCTAGATACAAGGATGAATGTGATAAGATAATAAACTATATAGCTATATTTTTCCTCCTTGCTATGTCGTAATCATAGTATCACAAGATACTCATTACCATGCATGGGGGCAAAAAAATATTTTGTACAATCATATGTCATCAATGAGGACGAATACAATATTATTAATCGAGGCTCATCTTTTCCCTTATACTTGGGGGCAAGAGTAGTTAGCCTTGTACTAAGGAGTATTCCTTTATACAAGGGATCCATTATATTTTTCATTATATCCTTAAAATATTAGTATAGCAAGTACACTAACATTTTATGGGGATGCATATTACCCCTTATATTTTATTATTAGATAAGAATTTAAACTATGTGGCTCTCTCTAGTGGTGATATTACACATTATTTATCATTGAGTGTGGCCTTTTTACTCACATAACATCCCTTTTAGTAGCAATATCATATAGGATGTTCACTAATGTGTAGATTCCTTAATCTATGTCAGTGTCCCTTTAGTGGTAGTATTAGACTTAATATCCCTAATCCCTTTTATAGTGGTATTATGCCTAATATCCACTAGGGAATGACCCTTCATTTAATGATTTTTTCTCTCTTAGTGGAGGTGTCATGTATGATAATCCTTAAAGTAAGACCTACCACACATTGAGTGGTATTCCTTAAAGCATAATAATATATTTGTTGACATGCACCCTTTGTGGTGTTATTTATAAATGCCCCCTAATGCGTGACCTTTTTTATTTCATCCCTTGTTAAGTTAAACTTTTGTGCACCCCTTGAGGTGAATTTTGTCCCCTATGACATTAAACAGTCATGTGATGTTAAAATCTATGTGCTCCCTAAAGCATGATTTACAAAATAGTACATGGATTCATGAACTTGAGGTTGCTTTAACATGGCTAACTGGCATGTAACACAACTTCCTTTCTAGTAAAGCCATGTGTTTCACAAGATACCTAATATAACATAGTTTGCTTGCCTTGTGAAACTCATCATATTACATGGAAACATGGTATAACATAGCTTGCTAGCCAAGGGATCTATGCAAATCATGAGTGACTTCGCATAACACACCTTGTTGGTCTGTATGAGAGTATTATCTTTTCTAACATCATATTTGAGATATGATGTTTAGTATTTGAGACAAATTTAAGATTGAGGTCTCATTTCCTTATGAAATCCTATCCTTTTTAGTATTAACCCTTATGTTTGTGTTTTGTTGTTTGTCTTTTATGTGTCTTCTTTGTGTTTGCATCGTGTTTGATTGTATTATATATATTTTTTATTTTTTTATGGTTTTGTTATATTGTATGTCTTCATTATGTATACTTAATGTTTTTCATGTTTCATTGCATCTCATACATATGTGTTCCTTTTTCCTTATGTTGTTTCTCTATAAGATATTGAATCTAGGGGCTAGCACATCCCCTAGATTTAACACCATCCTATCTCTTCATTACTTGGATAATTGAACCCCTCTTAACATATTCTTAATTTATTGTGAGTCTAAGAATAAGTTCATACTCTCACGAAAGTGAGGGCTAAATATAATGTCAAAAATTGTCACCCTCGATAATCAGGTATGTGCAGGATCATGATGGGCCAAAAAGTGGTGATATGATGGGTATGTGTAGGGTATGTAGTTGATGACTTTCTTTTACCCAAAATTGATGAAACGAGAAGGGTTTTTTAAGTAGATTCTTAGATTTCCATCAATATAAATTATCGTTTACTTTGAATTTAATAAATAATTATTATTCATTTTCTATTTGAATTATGACTAAAGTCCTAATTGATAGGTTGATCAAAAAATATCTATAGCTTTCAAACGGTATAAATTTTTTTGAATTTGAAACATGCATCACATTCTATGCTTCACATACTATAAGATTTTTAAAAAGTTGAATTTCATAAAGTTTTGACCAAGTTAAGGTGGTCAGGCATACAAATTTTTATATTTTTTAGAAGTTGTAATAAAAAATTCATAATTAATTATTTACTTGGAAAAATAAATAAAATAAAATATGCATCACATCAGGACATGAGTCCTCTACTTATATCTAGAATATTATAAAAAAATATTATCATTTTATTGTGGTTAGGGTGGTCAGAAAAACACCTACTTCTTATTTTTTCAATGAAATTTAAGTACTACTGCATTGAAATTTCAAATTTTCACCAAATATATTTTAAAAAATAAAAATAAAACTAGTAGTTTAGAAACTACATTCAATTTTCTACAAATTCTATTCTTACATATTTTTGAAATAATATACATAACTTATTCAAATTTTTACGTCAAGTTGCCTAACTCTATTTTTTTTGAATTTTTTGCCACTTAATGGTCTATTTTTTCCATGATGATCATACACATACCAAACCTCACACTAGGTTTAGCTTCCCTCATATGTTTCAACATAATTATGCATTCAATTACTTGTTTTACAAACATCTTTGAAAAATCAAAAAATGGGAAATAAAAATAAGAAAATTTAATATATTCCCTTAAAACTTTGGGCCCTAAAAGGAATAGGTCTAGACTAGGGCACCCCTTTCTTTAGACCACCATTTTTTGGCTTCAATTTGAATATATGGTGTTAGTATTTTAATTTTAATTTCTAATTTTATTTCTCGGCTATTTGCATCTAAGTTTTGAGATATTAGAAGGATTGTATATAAATACAATGTATTTTCACAATTTTAATCCTAAAGATTACTAGCAATTTTCAGAGAGAAAATTAAGCACCTTAAAAGAAACCAAGAGTAGTCAAGAGAAATATTATTAGCATTATTATAGCATCTATTCATGTCAAGCATTATGTTGATCATTCATCATGTGTTTATGCAAGTTTTTTCATGTTTTATGATCATTTATTTTGTGAGAACTAACACTTGCAGGACATCAAATCACACTATCAAATTCTCCTTGAAGAGGATGAGTGTATGACTTTAGTCCATCAAGGAATGGAAATTTGAGTGGTAAGTTACAAAAAATTGTCAATTCATTACTTGTTTATTATTTACCTATTCCCTACAAAGGGTAAGCCCTCTTTTCATATCATCATAGTCATTGTGGAAGTAGAAATATCAAAATAGGGTTTGACTTAGGCAAGCCTCTATACTACACAACCATTCACCCTCTTTCATGTGTGTAAGTTTTTAGATCTGAGGCTAATTGGAGGAAGATCAAGGACTAATTTCTCATTCATGCATTCAAGTCCTACAAGTTTTCAAATCATAGAAACTAGATTTTCTCAATGACAAATGAAGTTTTGATAGTGACCACAAGAGAATCAGAGCTATAGACCAAAGAAATCAAGCCTATGTTTTCAAATCTTAAAAAGAAGGAGGACAATATAGGGTGCACTACACCCTAGACCATCTAATTCATCACCAAATTTACATACCATCTTCCTTTGTATATGCTCTCCATCTTTCTAAATTTTGTTTTTGTTTTCCTATATTCAAGTTCTTAGAAATCATAGTTTTTTGCTTTTTCATAGTTTACCTAATTAGATCATTGCATCCTAAAAATAATTCAATTAACAATCATCCAAATCACACCACAACCTCAATAGAACTAATGTATTGAAGCTTTGGTCCACTATTTTGGCCCTCTTTCTATGAGGTTTGTAGCTAGGTGGGTATTGAGATCACTTTTAATCCACCACCTAATTGGGAAGAGTGTGGTTTATACCTTAGACCCCTTTTTCCCAATCAAACACTTGGTCCCACTCAAAGATATCATCCTTCTTTATGGGGATATATAACCACATGAACTTGGGCCCCATTATATACCATCTCACCCTATATCAACTAATGTTCCACTCATAGAACTTCCCAAGCTTTGGTATCCCTTTGAGATTATGCCAACCATCAATCTCCTTTATCACAAATTTCATTAGGTATTTCCAATGTCTACAACTTAACACACTATGAAATTTCCCTTAGGAGTACACCAAACAATTAATATACCATGTCATCCTCCTTTATTATCCTACCTTTGCATAATCTACTCATAACTCCCTTCCATACATCAAAATCATGTTCCTTCCTACCTTGTACTAGGCTAGTGTACATTACCCAATGATCTACTACAAATTTGATAACCTCTTTTTCTCTACCTTTATCCCTATTACTACTATGATATATTACCTAAAAGCTCACCTATATCATCCTTGTCTCCTAAGGATGATTGAATTCTCATTTATATGCAAAAACAATATTTCTATGTTAATGTGTATGAAAAAATTATCTAGATCAACTAAAATATTCTCCTAGAAAATTTCAATTATATTAACTTTGTGTATCTATGTGCATTGCCCTATTCTCTCCTTTTTGGGTCTATTCCATTATGAGCATGAGTTACTACTAGTAGAAGGTTACAAGAGTAATGTTTGAATGAATTAAATATGTATAGATTTATACTCTTATTCTAAATTTAATTAAATTTTATAGTTGGTGAAGGATATCATCCCCTATCCTTAAAAGTTATTTATTGTATCCCAAGTGGATTTTCTCATTATCATGTGTAATTGGTATTTGATTAATGCAAATGATGATACAATTTATCAAGGTGGCTTTGGCCTAATTTGACTATCTCTATGTTTATAAGGATTATTTTTATTTGTAAAGCTATATATGCAAGCTTGTTGCATGCAAAATAGTTTGGTCTATGTATTAACTATCTAGCCTCAATGTTTTAGAGGTTAGTTTCTAATCCATTAAGTTTAAAAAGTGCTTATAACATATTTCTAAACAACAAGAAGCTTGTTCAAGAAATATTTTTCTATAAGTTATGAATGTCTCCATAAAAGTTGTAACAACTTGGGCTAACCTTTGAGCCTGTCTATTTTTTCTCTCACAATGTTTTCCATCCTAGTTTAATAAGCTATTCATTAATATTGATAGAATTATTATGCATTGAAAGATATATTTTAATGATTTCTTCTTGTTCCATGTATGTTATTGTATTCTTGAGATTGATAACATAAACCATGTTTCACTGCATGTGCAATTTATTTATAATTTATATGCTTATGCAAGTTTACTTCCATTAACTATTTTCAAATGTTATGTTTTCTTCTTTCTCAACTTTGAGAATTTCCCATTGGAGTAGGCACTAGCCTAATAATTAATATGCCCAACACTAGGCAATTTAATCTTCTCTCTTATTCCATACTATTTTAGGAACACTTTAAGTTCTTCATTGCTCTCTTAGCACATTAATATAACCAAGGCCTTACTTTTTACAATTGAAAAATAATAAATGGGTAGATGATCATGTTGGTGTGTTTCTTTTCTTACATATATTTATGAAATTGCAATCACTTGGAAAATAAAATTACTATTATTTTTCATTATGTGTGAAAAAATATATTTTCATATTAATTAGAGGGTTTTCAAATCACATTGTGGCAATTAGTAAGTCATAATATTAGCTACAAATCTTAGTATCCATCAAACATTAGGTATATTTTTTATTGTCTTAGCTATTTTTTATTTCAATTCTCTTTTATCATCTTATTTATGAGACATCTAGGAACATCCTCTTAGGTATAGTTGGACCTAAAGTGAAGGAGATATTATCTACTCTCAAACAATAGCCTCTAGTTATCCTAATTCTATTAATTGTTCTTTTCCTAATCCTCAAATTTCATGTTTCCTTTTTAAAATTGGTCCTATTGCTAGAAATATGAAGATGCAACTTTGAGTGAAAAAAGATATTATTTGTATAAAAAATTCAAAGAGTTCTAGATTCCTTGAAGAATTTAATAATGGATTAAACTCACAAATATATTTTATTCCTTAATTGTCATTGCTTTCTTTAAGTTTTTCCCCACTACCAAGGTAGTGAATATAATATCTAAGAATCAAAGTGTATGATGTTGAGATCTTCCTACTAGGTTTTTACATGCCACACTTAAATTGATATAAGAGAAGGATTCAATGTACAAGGTTATGTTCTCTTTTTCTGGGAGAAAATATTTCTTTCATGCAAATATTCTTCTTTGTTTTAAAAAATGTTTCAGTTTGTTATAAAGAATAGATTCATGATGTACAAGTCATAGATTTACTCATTCATGTTCTTAACCTTGCACCCCTAGGCCTAGACACCATGATGAGTATATATTGTTGATTGATATAGAATGCTTCATCTAGATATGCAAATAGTTATATTCCCTCTCCAAATCCATAACAAATCATAGAGACATCTGTGAAGGGTATGAATAATCTAAAAAGTCACATAGATATGATTGAATATGAAATATCACAATCCAAGACCTAAATTATCAATTATATTTTATTCTCCCTGTTAGTGTATTCTACCCTAGTTAGACTAACTTAATCCTAGTTAGGTGTTGGAGTTACCCTTGACTCATTCCCCATGAGGTGTCAAGGTTGTTGAGGAGACTTGACAGGTGTTCAATCCCTCTTGACACCTCTCCCTTGAATAGAGGAGAGCAACTCGCCACCACTGCAGGATGAGGAGTCCTCTCCTCAATCCATGGCATGTGCGCCTATTCTTGTGGCTTATGGTTGCTCATCCTCATGCTATATATTGAGGGTTTGACCTCACTATTCAAAGGTCAGTAATAAATTTTTTATGGTTTGTTCACTTGTGCTTGTTGCTCATCTCCTTGATCCTCCTAGTTTCTAATATGATATCAGAGCATAGGGGAGATAGTGCAAGCCATAGTTGAACGAATTTGTTGTATTTGGTTTGATTCCATTGCCTTGTGTTAACAATTTGCAGGAACAATAATCCTAAATCTCAGCAGCAACGGGGTGGTTTGAGGCGACAAAATCAATGCCATATCCCCTCTTATCATGCGATTGACCTCACACACGCTTCTATTCACGAATTCGGGGCTAATTTTGGGGCGACCTACATTAGATTTTGGCGTGTTGGAGACAATATTTGTTTTTTTTTACAAGTCGCGGTCTTCACACACTCCATATTTGGCGTTCAAATCTGTAAGGGCGCAATTTGAAATTGCCAGTTTCAAAATTCTGTGAAAATTGCTGTTAAATCGGTGTTGAAACCTGCGAAATCGCCATTGCATGGGTGTTAAATCTGCTCGTGTTGGAAATTTGCGCAGGGCTTGGAATTTGGCGCTTTGAGGTTTGCTTGAGGGGCACGGTGGAATTGAATTTGGTAGCGTACGAGTACTCTAGGAGGGCCAACATACACCCCTCATGGTCTACGATCAGACTTGAGATCCTCACAGCCCGCACCCAAGCTTCAGAAGCAGCCATCGCCACGTAGGAAAATTGACACATAGGCCCACGATTGAGTAGGTCACAATTTGGAGGGGCACATGATTTTTGTCGGGAGTGCAAGGTGATGTAGTCACTATTGCAAGCCGGAAGAGGTTCTCTAAAAGTGTAAAGGAGTTTTTGATCGCCAAGATTGGTGATTGTCTTGAGTGAAGATCATCAAACATTTGTGTTTGTCAACTCAAGTTACCCGCAGCTTCTACTGTCCATAGGTGCGCAGCATTGTTGCCCATACACTAAGGACACAGCAGTAAAATCCATACAACTGGAAGGTAGCCCGCGGCCCGGCAAAGACCTACGCAACCATATACGTGGGTTTCTTTTGTGCTGATAAGTCGCTTATGCTGTCAAGAGGTGTGGTAGCGAAGATATTAACTTCGTAATAGTTACCCGCTCTTCTCAAGCTCCTACATTCCAGTGCGTCCTCAATGCCCTCATCGGCCCTTGACCAGGTCGCCTTCTTCAAACGGCCTGTTTGGAAGACTTTTATACAGTCCAATTTGAACTCTAAGTCTCTCTCTTTTCAAGCTTTGTAACGGGGGTATTGTTTAGGGAAAATTGTGTGTGGACTTTTGTAAGTGACTTTTCAAAGTCACAATATCATGTTAACATATAAAGTTAACATGTTAATCAATTGTCGAAGATGAAGGGTGAGGTCCGGGTTGGCAGGAGGCCAATTTTCCCTCATGATCAAACCTTTTCTACTTTTTTTTTCACCCTAATTCCAACAAGTGGTTGGAAGGACATATTCACCTTCCTGATGGGTTTACCTTTTGCTTTTAAAGTGCAGTTAATTTAATTAGGCCTTTTTTGCAGGAAATTAACTATTTAATAACTTTTGCTCGGTAGCTCGAAATTGAGTACCGTTCTTTTGCAAAAATGAATGGTTTTTCATTCTCCATGCATTGGTCAAATTTCTTTTGTAAAATGCACTAAGTTATAAAGTGCCAAAATCTAGGGAGGTCTCTTTTCAATAGTTTGGGGGGGGACGGGGGGAGGCTGTGGAGGAGAGGCAAAATTTCTTTTCTGCTTTGTATAGTGCTACAATTTTGATCATGTCTCTCATGCACAATCCCTTCCATATGAGTATAATTCAAAAACCTCATAATAAATGGAAACTCAAATTTGCATATTGTGGGATGAAAAGGCATACAATAGAAAAATGTCAAATTCGTGAAATTCATGAACTAAGACAACATCTTCTTGATACTATAAATGATCTAATTGATCATTATAAAGCACTTGCAGGAAAATATTGTCTCACTAAGATATATTATGAGACATCATCCATTGGGTATGTACATGATAGTTAAATGAATTACTTTTAGACCCCATCATCATTTGTTGCTACATCTGAATCCAGAGTTGATATCTCCATGGCTTCTAGTGATTCACTGCAATAGGATATTAGTCTTCCTAGTTGCATTGCTGATTGGGATGCATATCTCCTCGACATTTCAGACATTTCATGTCTTTTTGTAGAGTCCCACATTGTTGACATAGAAGCACACATTGAGGACATTGGTCCTTTTTTTGATGACAAATTCAATGAAGTTGCACTAGCCTTTTCTTCTTCATATATGATTTCTCTTCCTTCACCTACATCGACTTCTATAGTGATAGAATTAGATTCTTATGGTTCCAGTTATCACCATACATCTATGGTTCTTGTGGTCCCTGTTACAAAATATTCTATGATACTTGACTCATTCCATCAGTATTCGTCACATGTCAACATTGGCTTGGAGATTCTCGAGCAATAGTCGAAGGCATCCTGGGCACCATCATCATCATACTTGGATGAGTTTTATCTCTATTCAAGATCATACATACATCTCACATGTGAAGATATCCTTCATCTTCAGTTGGTTTCATTTCTTCCCAAGGGAAGGAACATTGTGAAGCATTCTTAGATTTACATCTGCATCCTTTGTCAACTATCCAAACTAAATGTATCAGGACATGTATTATGGGGGCATCTCATAGACCTTCTATCATTTTCTCTCCTGTGGGGGGAATATCTCTTGCATATCTACATATGTTCTTGAGAGAGTCTCTTGAGACATTTCTTTTGTACTTGATTTTTGTTTCTCGTTTGGAGAGTAGTTTTGTTCCCATGATTTTTTCCACTTTTCTCCATTTGTGAGAAACTTTCATGTTGTTCATGGGTACCTAAAATGGCTACTAGCCAGGACCCATTTCTTCATACCCACCTAAGCAATGCTTAAGGGGGGGTTTTAGTGTACTCTACCCTAGTTAAGCTAACTTAAGCGTAGTTAGGTGTTGGAGTTACCCTTGATTCATTCTCCATGAGGTTTCAAGGTTGTTGAGGAGACTTGAGAGGTGTGGGTAAGTGCACCAAGATGGTTCCAAAAAAGGGGGCTTAAGTGGCCATTTTTTTCTAAAATCAGGATATGCTGACCTTGGACGTGAAATTGAGGATAGTTACACTCAAAATTTTGAGATGGAACAAAAACAAGGATCGAAGTGCTCTAAGTCTACTTTCTAAACTACTAATTTATTTTGAAAATGGTTAAGATTAAGGGGTTCAAAAGAGGGATGTACATAAATTGTTGTTTTTGTTATAAAAACATAGCATAGCAACTCTTGTATGACCTGAGCATGGTGAAATTTTTTGTAGTATTTTTAAAATTGCTACTATCAGAAGTTAGATAATAGCATCTAGTTGGTGCACAATTTTTCTAATAATTTTTTAATGAATATTTGATTTTTACTAATTTTCTAAGTGGGCACTTCTTGAAAAGCAGAATTTTGGTCGTGCTCCCTCTACAAACTTTTGAAAATAATTGATTTTTTTTTTTTAAATTTGTAGAATGGAGTCTAGTTTTTAAAAATGTAATTTATTTGAAATTTTGATGAACAGTTAATTTATAACAAAAAAAACACTAAACACTATTTTTTGGAAAAATACAGACATACAAACAAAAGAAATAATGGATGAAAGGCTTAACATTGTTGAAAAGTGAAAAAAATTACATCGTTGGATAGCTAAGAGAGAACCTAACATTACCCATGTTTTCGATTTTGTCAATATTGAACTAGATGCAATCTTGATGGTGAGCATGCACCCGATTATGTGAAAAATTGTAGAATTTGCAAAAACACGTCTCTAGCCTTGTTGGGAATGGCCGCCAAGCCTTTGGGTTGGTATTCCAAGGCAAATAATTTCACTTTGTTCTTTGTTTTTAATGCAAAATAACGTGTGTGCGTTATAATGTGCGAGCACATTTTAAAAAAAAAAATCATAAGTGGCCAGAAAATTGGTACCCAATTTCATGCACCTGCCCGTGTCCAATCCATCTTGACACCTCTCCCTTGCATAGAGGAGAGCAACTCACCACTATTGCAAGATGATGAGTCCTCTCCTCAATCCATGGCATGTGTGCCTATTCTTGTGGCTTATGGTTGCTCATCCTCATGCTATATATTGATGGTTTGAGCTCACTGTTCAAGGGTCAACTAATACATTTTATGCTTTGTTCACTTGTGCTTGTTTCTCATCTCCTTGATCCTCCTAGTTTCTAATACTCCCCAAATCCTTAACAAAGTGAAGAGGCACTAATATTATATATTATTGAGCTTGATTTTTATAGCTTGATGATCTTAAGAATAAGAATATGAACATTCCAATTTCACCTTTATTACTAATGTTTGTAGGACATTAAATTTATATTAGGTGACTAAGAACATAGTTACGATGCCAAGATAAGCCTACGATCAATTGCTTAAATTTTATGGGCTTAATTTTAATAAGGGCATGTACATATAATGTCTATGTTGATCTAATAAAATAATTTACGGTAGAGAAAGAAGATATACCAATGCATTTTTTTGTTAGGTTCTTATATTGAAGTGCAGTGGAATGATTGGGTAGCTTTTAGAACCATATTTTTTCTGCTTGTAAGGATCATATTGTAACCTTTAGTGAGAAGTTTACCTATGAAGTTGACTCTACCCTTCTTGTCCAAGAACTAGAAAGTATAAAGGAAAGTGGGAGAGTAGGCCTTAAATTTTAATTAAATATTTGTAACTATTATTTGTAACATCTTAGATGATAATTGGCCTAGTGTATCTATTTGTGTTGACCTATTTTGTAGAGCTCTTGATCTTGGTGCAAGATTTCTTCCATTAGAGCTTAGGCATACAAGTATATACTAGTCTTATGGATAGTCTTAATTCAAATTGATTAAGTCAAATAATCCTCAAATATATGATTATAATCCCTTTGTATTGATCATAGTATGTTAGTAGTTTTAAATGATCAATTTGAAGGTGAGCCTTATGTTAGTGGTGTTCATGAGGACCATGCAACAAGCATGTTAACAGAGGTGGCCACTATTTATTATTCATCATGTTGTAACAATCATGTTCAGGAAGGGATAAATGAATGTATAAAATTTTATCTTGATGAAAATATTCTTGGAAATGATGATGTTGATAGTGCGAATGTAAATGTTTATCTTGAGGAACATGGATATTGTTTTCTTCTTGATGCATTCTTTCATCATTTATTTTGAATATGGTGATACTATTTTGACTTTAATACAAATATTTTATATTATGAAGATGAGATAGAAGAATTTAAATCTATGGGTTGTTATGTTAACCAAAATGAGGATGTTGATATTAATTTGAATTTGGTTGAACTTTCCTTGAAATATAATGATTCTGGTGATCATATGGATGCATATATGAATCTATTTCTTTGGTGTAAGACATTTCATCTCTTTCATGGTCACTATGTTGTAAATAATATCCAAATTCAGGTGGCTAAAGTAAACATAATTCTACAAGAGGAGGAGCTAGAAGAGGTTGCAATAGTTTCTTTTAGCAATAATTACTATATAGTTAATTTCCTCAAATAGCCTAAAATCAAGAGATAATTTGAAGGATTTGGTCTTTCTCATGAAGTTTCTTAAGATGATTGGTATGTTGATGATTTAACAAGTGACCAGAGTTGTGTTTTTAGTAGTATAAAAAAAATAGTCAAAACCTTTCATGTACAAATGTAACTTTTTTTGAAGTTAAAAATTATTTTATATCCATTTAATAGTTTTGGGTCCAAAAATATTTCCCTCAAAACTCTTTGTGCCACTATCTTGAGTGAAACTATTTTCCTTAAATTATTTTAGGTAAAATTATTTCACCTAACACCATGTTGTCCCACAATGCAACACAACTTTAGAATTTCACCCCATGCATGCTCATTCTGAAAGATGCATATATTGTTCAATATTTATTGCATATCAAATAAAAAGAATTTATAAAAACATTAAAATCAACAAAGAGGCAATTCACAAACATGAAATTTATAAAGATTTATAGTGGTTCACCAATTTGGCTACATCCACTTTGATGCAGGGGAAATCTCTTTTATTATTTCAATTATTCAAATGCATCTACGACAACAACATAACCAGAACAATAATACAATACCAATTATATTATCCTCTTTGGATAAGACATTTGAAAAAATAGAATACAAATGGATAAATAAATTGGGGGGAAAATGAGAGTGTTTGTTGGGCTTCAACATCAAACAGTCTCCCACTTGGAGTCCAAAATCTGCTACAAAACTTAGAGATATTCCCCTGCTTCACCCCTATTGTCACATTTTGACAATGCCGAGGAAAGTCCTACAAAACTTGAACTTCTCCCATGGTACTATCTTTTCAATGCATCCACCAAACTCACCTTTGTGTCAATTTTTTCTACTTTCAGCTTTCCTTCTTCAATTACATTCTAGATGAAGTGATAAACAACTCAAGATGCTTGGTTTGATTATAAAAGGTTGAGTTATTTCCCAAATGAATAGTGTTGTTGCTATCATAAAAGAGAGTGAATTTTTTTTATTTGAAACCCAACTCACCCAACAGTCATTGCAACCAAATCATTTCCTTCACACCTTTAGTAATTGTAATATATTTAGCCTTGATAGTGGAGAGTTCAACCACCTGAACATTGCAACCATGAAACCCAACTGATCACTATCGTGACAAATGTGAACACAACCTACTGTAGACCTTCTTTTATCAAAATCACCAACCATATCAAAGTCAACATAACCTCACAACTATGCATCTCTCCCTTCAAAACAAAAAACATAATCTAAAACTTGTACCTTTCAAATACCTCAGTATCCACTTCACTACTTTCCAATGAGCCTTGCTTGGATTGCTCATAAATCTACTCACTACTCCCACTACATGGGAAATGTCTAGACAAGTGCACACTATTGTATACATAGGACTCCCAACATTTGATGAATAAGGAATATCCTTCATGTTTTCTTGATCCTGAAGTGTTTTAGGGCACATTTTAGATGACAAACAAATTTTATGATCAACAAGTGGAGTGCCCACAAACTTAGCACCCTTCATGTTAAATCTATCCAAAACTTTTTCAATGTATTTTTCTTGTGACAATCTGATTTCTCTCTTACACATATCCTGGATTATGGTTATACCAAGTATCTTATTTGCTGCATCTAAATATTTCATTACAAACTTTTGAGATAACTATTGTTTCAAATCATGAATAACTCTCATGCTAGTGCTAGTTACAAGTATATTTTCAATATAGAGCAATAATAAAACAAATTCACCATTATCTAATACCTTGTAATAAACACATAGATCAGATTTACAGCGTGTGAATTGTTGCTCAACCATAAAAGAAACAAACTTAAGATACCACTATCGTGGGGCTTGCTTGACCCCATACAAATTCCCGCTCCTTCCCCTTTCAATCTATACACCCATCAATTCTTCAATTCTCTATATTGGGTGGAAGCTTCACCAAGTCCCAAGTGTTATTTACCATCAACGAATCCATTTCCTCCTTCATGGACCATCTATCCACTTCTCTCGATTGATATCTTTGCAAGCTTCTCTAAAGGTGGTTGGCTCTAATTGATCAGAAATCTATAACTTTTAGCCATCAAATTTTGTCAGAGGTTAGTGCTCCTCAGTAGACTTCCACACTTGAAGAACTTCTTGCAAATTAACCTATTCTTACAAATTTTCTACAAACATTATTTCTCTACAATGGTTGTAATTATAATGCATTATTAGGAGGTTGAATATCAGTCATAATGTGTGGAGTATATGCCTCATAATCAATAAAATTTGATGCTTGTGTAGGATAACTATTGTCATCCCTAGTTGGACCCTTCAAGTTATGTTTATTGAAATAGTTAGGGGTGTGTCCATTAAAAAGCTCCATGGAATTATTATGGCACAACGTGTGAGTTGAATTTTCCTCAAGAAATTGTGAGTTTTCCTCACACGAGGGACCATGAACAAGGAAAATGGCATGAATAGGTGTTCAGATATGTTCATATTCAAAATAGGACATGTAGAAGAGATAAATTCATTTGTGAATGGACAATGAACAACAAGCTTTGAGGCTAAATTCCTATCACATGGCTTTCCTAACTATTGCATAAAATATGAAGTGGTTGATTTGACACTTGAAAAGGAAATGGAGAATTATTTTGGTGCATACCTAAGCCTAAATGAGCATCATGATTGGCAAGATAATTCAATGGTTGTTGCATTTTGACTCAAACAGGGGGCAAACATATGAAATTTGGATAGGAATTAAACTTCTTATTAACATTTCCATAGAAACCTACAATGAAGTGTGAGGAATCTATGATGGATTGTGAAATTGTGCAAACTCTTGTTGCTTCATGGGGATTAATTTTTTCATATGTGAATGTTATGAAAACCACATGGAGGAGGCAAGGGCTATGGCCTAGGCTTGGAATTTCAAAACCATCCATTCAACCTTGGTGAATCTGTGTGTTGCCAATGTGTTGTTGAGGCATATTGGAAATTAATTTTGGATGTGAAAATTGTGAATCATAGCCACTCCCAACATCATTGACATGCATATATATTCATTCACTCAACCCCTTTGTTTGTGAAAACTTGGAAACACTTTTTTGTTGAAGATAAAATCTTGACTACGAATCAATTTATTTGCAATCAGATTCCATAATATAAATCCATATTATTCTTCTTCATACCCAAAATATATACACTACTCATATTTGAAATCCAACTTTGTTCACTTCTCTTTCAAATATGAACAAAATCTTTGTAGCCTAAAACTTGTAGATGATTGTAGGAAATTTTCCTTCCAGTCCATCTCTCAACCAGATTATTGAAATCCAATCAAGAAGAGGGGTTATGATTAATTAAATAAACTACTATGTTAACCACTTCCACTCAAAAATATTTTCCCAAACTTGCATTAGAGAGCACACTTTGAGCCCTCTCTAGAATTGTCTAATTCAATATCTTAGTTGCAACATTCCCTTTAGGTTTGAATGGTACAAAATTAATATGTTGAATACCATTATTTGCATAATAATTATCAAATTCCAAAGAACAAATTTTCCCACATTATTCATTTTTACAAATTTAATATTGTTTAGGCCATTTGATTTTCAACATGATTAAAAATATTGAATTTGGTCAAAACTTCAGGTTTCCTATTAAGCATATAAACCCATACCTTTCTATTGCAATCATCAATAAAATTAACAAAATAATTGGCTCCTCCATATGAGGTTACCTCTATAGGATTGAACACATTGGAGTGTACAAGCTCCAAAGGTCTTGTCTTTTTATCATGCTTGGTCTTCGAGAAACTAATTTTTCTTTGTTTTTCATAGAGATAATGCTCACATAGGTATGAATCCACAAATTTCAATCCCAAAAGATTATCTCTTTTGAGAAATATTTTGAGTCCCTTCTTGCTCATGTACCTAAGCCTTATGCCATAGTTTCACTTCGTTGTCCACAAGTGTCATCGTTGCTCCCAATTTAGTGATACTATCAAGCATATATTAAGCACCCTTTTTTTCCCTCTTGCAACCACTAATGCTCATTTGGTCACCTTCCAAGAATTTGAAGAAAAAGTGACGCTACATCCCTGAGCATCAAGTTGTCCCACAAAAATCAGATTTCTTTTTTTAATTTTGGAACATGTCTTACATCACACAATAACCACTTGTTTCCATTCCTCAACTTCAACATCAATTCACCTTTGCTAAAAATCTCACATGCCTTGTTATCACCAAGATATAATTTTCCAAATTTTCCTTCTTGATAATTTTGAAAGGCTTCTCAACATGAAGTTGCATGGATTGATGCACCAAAATCCAACACCCATGAATTTTTTGTAGTTTCACCCATTGACAAGACTAGAACACCTTCATCTTTTTATACGTGGTATTCACTCCATTGTCATTTGATTGGTTCTACACCTTTTTGTATGACCAAGAATTATTCTCTATATGACCTTCTTTTCCACAAAACCAACAACCTTCATTTTTTCCCCTTGACATTAATCTTCTCATAGATTTTGATCTTCTTATATGGTTATTTTTACCTCTTTCTTGATGTCTACCTCTATTACAAAAAATCATAGCATCACCAGATGTCATTCCTTGATTTTTTCTTTGCATGTATTTGCGAAGAAGAGTTGCAACAACATCGCCAAACATGAGTTTTACTTTCCTGGATTCAGAGGTGACAATCATTGTCACAACTCTTTCCCAACTATTTGGAAGAGAACACAACAATAAGATGGCTTTGATATCATCATCCAAATTGATATTTACCAAAACCGATTAGCTAATAAGAGTGTTGAATTTTTTCAAGTGCTTTAAAATGATGCCTCCTTCCTTCACTTTCATATTGTACAACTTTTTTGAGTTATACTTTTTTCAAAGCTAGGGTCATGTCGTACATGCCGGTGAGTTTATCCCACAATTCTTTCAAGGTCTTTTCTATTGTGATGTTGAATAGAACATTGTTGGATAGTGATAAAATGATCATAGCTCTTGCTTTCTTATTTAATTTATCCCACTCCTCATCATCCATGGTGGTTGTCTTCTTCACTTTTCCTTCCAAGGCTAGTGAGAGATCTCCTCTAATCAGCAAAGAATCCATCTACACTATCCACTATTTGGAATTTTTCCTAGAGAACTATTTTCCATTTATCTGCTTCTTTAATTTCTTGAAAATTATCACAATTCTTGAACAGGTACTTTATCGAGCTCTAATACCAATTGTTGCATATTTATTGCAAATCAAATGAAAATAAGATTTCAGAAATTAAACATAGAAAAGAGACAATTCACAAACACAAAAACATAGAGATTTATAGTGGTTCACCAATTTGGATACATTCACTTTAAAACAAGGGAAATCTCTTTTATTATTCAATTTTATTTGAGTACATCTACTACAACAACATAACCACAATAATAATACAATAATAATTACATTATCCACTTTGGATAAGACATTAGAAAAAAGGGAATACAAATGGGCAAAGCAATTAGAAGGATAATGAGAATATTTGTTGGGCTTCAATATCCAACATATATAAAATCCAATAAAAAATTAAATTATAGTACCTTAAATAATGAAGATTCTTCTTTATTACATGTTCTTAACTAATTTTTGCAAGACAAGGATTAAATATTTCCTTTTTGACTCACAAGATAGATCTAATTTAGAAGTGAGGTTGATATGATGTCAACTAATTTTCACACTTTAGCCCTAGTCTAACTTTGCACAAATATTATTGATATAGTGTTATGTTTATGTATAAAAGGACACCCATTTAAATAATTTAATATCAAGAGACCATCATCAATTATGATATGAACAACCATTCATACTTTCTCACAAAATAAGGAATCAAGCAAAGAAACTAGCATATTTGATCACAACTATCCTAGCACATTTAAATCACTTAGAATTCATTCTACAATCCATATCTATATTTGAATCCTGTTGATTATCAAGTTATTTTTGAATATCAATAGTTTGGTAGTTTAATCCTGATCCTACAAGAAAAATTATCATTATTTAACAATGTTACAATTTATAAAAACATCACAAAATAAAATTTAGAAAAGTAAATTTTGTAAAATATTATATTTTTTGCATAACATTTAAAACATAATTCAACTAAAATATACTTTTAAAAAAAAGTGAAAATTTCTTAAAAAATTGGGTAGGTGCAAAAATTTGGGTGCACAAAATGTTCAAAAAGTGGAAGTGTTTTTCCTTATTTTCAGAATTTTTCACAATTGAACTTAAAATTGGAAGCACTTACACATTGAATCTTTAAAAAGTTCAGTAATATGAAATTTAGTATTTTGAGTCTAGTTTACAAATATGTAATTTATTCTAATACTCGGATGATACAAAATAATCTTTAATATGCATGTATAAAAACCACTTTTTAAAAGTCACTTTTTTAGGACCATACCATGCACATGTACAGACACCATAATTTGACATAAATAAAAGTATTTTATATAATTCCTTTTGGGGAAATATGTATATTATAATGAAGACTGATGAGGATATTTTTATAATTTTTTTCATAACATTTATTTATTAATTGTTTATTAGCTCTAAATTCTAGTTTTTAAAACCCTTGAGTATAGACACCATAACTTGACCTAAACTTATCACTTTTTGAATTTTCATTTATTTCATTGCATAGAGAATTGTTTATATATTGATTTTGTATATTTTTTTTAATAACAAAATTAGAAAATTAAAAGTTATTAACAAAATACAAAAACCTGACATTTCGAGTTTATGGACCTATTTCCTCATAAATTAATTAAAAAATAGAAAAAAAAATAAAATTATAAAAAAAATAATACATATTTGAAAGCTGGACATTATCATATATAATGGGTTTTAATTTCATAAAATAATTAAAAAAAAAACTCATTAGCTATATTGTCAAAGTTATTTTTTCTCTTGAAATTTCCATGACCTTGTACTTGCATGTCTAAGCTTTTAGTGTCAGGTTAGCATGCCTTTTTTGGGCCTAAATCCAAATGAAAAAGATGTATTATGATTTTCAAACCTTTTGGAACAAGTACCCAATTCAAAATGGGTGCCTATTTTTAAAAATGAATGGGTATTTGTTTTAAAGATGAAAAATGACACTTCCCCTGAATGTGGACCCAACTTCTTACACTTACCAAATTACCCTCAATAAGTGCATTTAATTCCATTGTAAAACACCCTCAAGTGACTTTTAGTATTTCCATACACCATATCTTATGGACTCATAAAATTAAAGATTAAAAAAGCTCACTCTATGATATATGACAGCCAATGTACCATACCACATGGAGTTATAAAGCATATTCAATATCAAAGGGATTTCAACAATAATCAAACCCAATGTCATGCAAGCAATACTAAGATGAAAAACAAGAAAATTAAGACTAGCAATCACACCTTGGTGTGTAATGGGTACATCAAAGAGATGTGGAAGGTCAAAGAGGAAAAAATTTGGTCTATTAGTTGCATATATTTGTATAGCACATGAGGTCAATTGGTAGGGAATTTGGAAAATGATTTTGTTTGTGCAACAAAGGTCTTAATGGAGAAGTGATAGCTTTAAATAAACTATGAATCCACTTAGAAGGATTTATACACATCTAAAATAATACCTTTAAATGAGGAAGATAATCAGGGTCCATTACTAATAGATTCATGTTATGTTTGTAATAGTGAGAGAGGGAGAGAGGGAGAAATATGGATAGAAATAGGGAGAGATAGAGGGGGAAGAGTGTGTGTGAGAGAGGGATAATGAGATAAATATAGGGGAAATAGAGAGGAAGATAGATACAGAGAGGGAGAGGGAGAGGGAGAGGGAGAGGGAGAGGGAGAGGCATATGGAGAGGAAAGGAAAAGATAATTATATAGAGGATCAAGGGATAGATAGAGATGGAAGAGATAAATATATATCTAGAGAGAGATAGAAAGATAAGGATGGATATAGGAAGTAATAGAGATAGATAAAGACATAGATATAAAAAATTATTATAGACAGAGGTATAGAGAGGGGGAAAGATCGATGGATAGAGATAGAGATAGGGATAAGGAGGGAGAAATAGGGAATGTGAATGTATATGTGTGAGAGAGAGATATGGAGAGAGATAGAGGTAGATAGATATATAAATAGATAAAGAGAGAGACACAATAATAGATAAAGGAGAAAGAAGTAGAGACTCAATCTCTTTATTCCTCTCTTTGCCCTATTTCTCTCTATATTTATCTTCCCTTTTGTTTGCCTCTATCTCTATAAATTTTCTCTCCCCCATATTTATCCACTTTCTCAAGGTCAATAAAGCTATTAGATTCTTTATATGTTAATTTAGTTTGTACTATAGAATATATATTATATATTATATCTAATAATTTGAGTTGTAGAATATATATGCTCTTTCTAGGCCCATCGAGCAAAAGCTTACACAGGAAGATGCTAAGGTCAAGAATAAGCAAAAGATTAAGAAAAAGAAAAAACAAAAAATAAAGGAAGGGATCAAGTAAAAAGGAAACTATGAAAATTTGGAAGAGGAAGGAGGAAAATAAAACAAAGATGGGCCAGGTTAATAAGCCCAGCTAGTAGGAGACAAAAACCCTATCCTCAGGCTAGTGCGGTACCCTCAAAATCACCTTTCTAGAAAGTTTTTTGCTACCTCAAATTCAAAATCTCAAGGATAAAACATTGATCTGTAAGTTATGGAACTTAAAATTTCTTTTAGATCAATTAAAAGATTTGATTTATGAAAACTGGGAAGGGGTGCAACAAGTTTATTATTTGGATCCAAAAAGGGTATATTCATAGTCATATTTGATATTAAAAATGATAAAGAGGTGATATTTAGGGTCAAATCATGGGTTTTTCAAGGGTTTGGTTTATGAATGCAACTTTAGATGCCAAATTTTAAACTAGAAGAATCCTCATTTTTTTTTCTCTTTTGGTTCCGAATGTTAGGTTTACCACTTGAATATAGGGAGCTAGATTTGATTGAGTTAATTGCTAACCATGTGGGTATTTTCCTAATGCATGATAAGTCTTTCTTTAAAAACACTTCAAAACCTATTAGAACTTGTGCCCTTATAGATATGGCTAAGGGTTTCCCACAACATATTTAGCTAGTTTCAAATTTTTGCACATGGCATCAATAGGTTCTCTTCGAATCTCTTGAAACCACATGTTACAATTGCCATAATACAGGTCACTCTCCTTCTCAATGCACATTGGGAGTTCTTCCATCGGATACCATTAATACACTTAATAAAAATAGTGTTATGCGATCAAAGGACACCAATGATACATATGTCACAGACACTCATGCTCCTTCACATAAACAATCTTCTGGTCTAGGAATGACATATCAAGAGGTTAAGAATGGAGAAAAGGGCATACTCAAGAGGAAATGGGAAGAAATGGGATCAAAATTGAGTCTTTCCACTAATGCATGAATAAATAAAAGGGTAGTAGTTCAATTTAAGATGCCAAAAAATATATGGAAGTTGATACAAACCCTTCACACCCCTTCTCTTATCTTATACATCCTTGAGGAAAAGATAAGCGTAGAAATCTAGTTCACATAAATAGTAAAGAAGTTAAAGTTTCAAGACGCAAGGGCGTATCTTGTTGCCTGGACATTAAAAGATAGCAAGCAACAGGGGCATATAACTGATCAAGAGATGACTTCTTCTTAGGATAAGGTCCAACTAATTTTTTTATCAAATTAAAATAAGAGGATATCTAAACTTGAACTAGAATATATGGCAAATAAGATGCTTTTCTCAATTGGTATAGATCTATTAGAAGAAATTGCATGAGAAGAAGAATTTTGGGGAAATAGTACTTAGTTAGTTTTCCAAGGTGAAGAAGACATTTAGGGTTCTCATAGGAAGCTAAGGGTAATCCAAGGGAAAGATGCCTTTGTAGAGTTTATAAAAGATCAGTATATGTTGGAGTTGGAAAGACCAGTGTCTCAGGTAGAACGTCAAAAGGATAGTCAATTAGAAATAAAACAAGAATCTCTAGAACTAGAAATTTGTCATAGAACCTATGCACTGTCACAAACCCCTTATCAAACCTCAGTGAAAAAGTCACCTGGGAAGAGAGGTAGGAAGTTAAAACTCATTAAGATGCAAGAACAAATAGAAATAGGAGTTCAAAAAATGATTTTTGACTCTTTGTCAAACAAGAAACTGAGGAGAGCTTGCTGGTCTCCTCAAGTACAATGAGGATATTTTCATGGAATGTCAGGGGCATTAATGCCCCTAACAAGCATGCTCACATCAAGCAACTTGTAGATGCTTGTGGAGTAGATTTGGTCTTGTTACAAGAAACTAAGATGTTAGTAGATGTGTATGAATCTTTAATCAAAAAATGGGCAAGATGGGAATCCACACACTCACCAGCTAATGGGGCATTAGGAGGCCTAATCTTTCTATGGAATCCAAAATTGATAACTGTTACATCACATAAAAATTAGAATAATTGGCAACTTGTTGAGGTGACAAAATATGAATTGCAGTTTTGGCTTATTAATGTCTATGGCCCCACTTCTACCTTGGATAAGAAGAATTTGTGGGATGAATTAACAAGGCAGATAGGTTTGATACATCTAGGGAAGTTTATATTGGCAAGGGATTTCAATGCAATAACATCTCTGCAAGAAAAGAATGGGGGAATAACCCCATCGCCAAGGGTTATGTCAGAATTCAGTTTATTTATAGCAACCAATGCTCTTAGGGATATTTAGCCTGCCTCGGGGAAATACACCTAGATTAATAGAAGGAAATGTTTTCTTCAAATTGAGAAATGACTTGATAAATTTTTAGTGTCTCCCAACTAGCTGTACGCTTTGCATAATCTAACATCAGAAATTTTTCCATACCCTAGTTCAAATCATTATGCAATTTCTTTGAATATATCAAATATAACCATTCCAATAGCAAAGTCATCTTTTAAATTTGAAGTTATGTGGTTTAAACATCCACATTTCATGGAACTTTTGAAGCAATGGTGGGTTGATGCTCCTTTTGTGCAAGGTACTAAGATGTTTCAGTTTCACAGGAAATTGGTATATGTCAAGCAACAAATTAAAATCTGGAATAAGGGTATGTGTAGGAACATGATGGGCCAAAAAGTGGCAATATGATGGTATGTGGCTAACAATTTATTTTTTCCCAAAATTGATGAAATGAAAAGGGTTTTTAAAGGATATTCTCAACTTTCCACCAATATAAATTATGCTTTACTTTGAATTTAATAAGTAATTATTATTCACTTTTCTATTTGAATTATGACTAAAGTCCTAATTGATAGGCTGATTGAAAACATCTATAGCTTTCAAACAATATCATATTTTTAAAATCCAAAATATGCATCATATTCTATGCTTTGCATAATATAGGATTAAAAAAATAAAATTTGAATTTCACGAAGTTTTGACCATGTTAAGGTGGTCAGACATACAAGTTTTTATATTTTTTAAAAGTTGTAAACAAAAATTCAAAATTAATTATTTACTTCAAAAAAATTACAAAAAAATATGCATCACATCAGGACATGAGTTCTCTACTGATATCAAAAAATTTATAAAAAAAACATAATCATTTTATTGTGGTTAGGGTGGTCAGAAAAACACGTACTTCTTATTTTTTCCCTGGAATTTAAGGACTACTGCATTGAAATTTCAAAATTTCACCAAATAGATTTTTTTAAAAACAAACCTAATAGTTTAGAAACTACATTAAATTTTCTACAAATTCTATTCTTACATATTTTTGAAATAATATAGATAACTTATTCAATTTTTTACGTCAAGTTTCCTAACTCTTAATTTTCTAATTTTTTTGCCACTTAAGGGCTTGTTTTTTCCATGATGATCCTGCACATACCCATATGCAGGGTTTTACAAATAATTTTCAATAGAAAGATATAGTATTCAAAGATTTGACAACAGTTCTTGAGAGCATAATTAGGTCAAATAGGTTTTGAATAAATATTCATCAACATCAGGGCAACAAATAAATCCAGCTAAGTTCAAGATTTATATTCTAAACGCTCCAGATGATCTTCAGAAGAAAATAGCCAACATTTTAGGCTTCTAAGAAGTAGAATTTCCTTATACCTACCTAGGAATTCCTTTCTTCAAAGGTTCTAATAGAGCACATTATTGGGATAAGGTGCTTAATAGACTCAAGGAAAAAATTCTAATATGGAAAGCTAGATGGCTATCACTGTCTAGCATAATCCTTCTAATCAAATAAATTTTATCATACATTCCTAACTATTTCCTTGATATTCTAAAAGCCCCCGCATCGGTAATCTTGGAAATAGAAAAAATTAATAAAATCATTTCTTTGGAGAGGTAATAGAGATGAACATAAAAAGGTCCCTCTATTACCCTTAGAAAACCTAGCAAGAGTAAAGAAACAAGGGGGACGAGAATTCAAAATCTTTCATGGAGAAACAAAGCTTTTGGAGCTAAACTAGCATGGAAAATGTACACTAACCCAGATGCAAAATGGAATAGAATAATGCAGTCTAAGTATTTAGATAATGATGATCCTACAAGAATTTTAACCGTGGCAGACCCCCCAAAGGGATCTGCAATATGGAATTTCATTCTAAAAAGTAGGAATCTTATAACAAAGTATGCTTCTTGGGAAGTGAATAATGGGCAGAGTGTAAAGTTTTGGGTGGATTAATGGAATGGAAAGCCACCATTTTCAGAAAAATGGGAACTACATCAGGTAAGAATAATTCTTTCTAAAGCTTGGGGAGAAAATCTGTTAGATTATGTGCATTCCTTGAGATCTATAAATGAGAAAGTAGTGTGAAAAAAACTATCAGGGAATCTTATGACCCCACAACAATCAGATTTATTCAGTAGTGTCATGAAATAAAGAACAATATATTTATTTGCGAAACAAAACTAAGTAATATGGGAAACGTAAAAAGTAGTGCTATACTCTATGAAAGAAGGATACATAGTTCTAAGTCAATCCAATCTTTCTTTACAATATCAACGTTACTTTAACTTCTGTTGGAATAGTAATGTACTACCAAAAGCGGGTAGTTTTGTATGGATTGCCATTTAGAAAAGGATATTAACTAGTGATCGTTTGGTTAAGCTTAGAAGGATTGTAGATTCTTTAAAGTGCCTGTTATGTGAAGAAGAATTTGAAACAACTGATTGCCTACTTCTCTAGTGCAATTTTGCAAATTAGTGTTGGATTTTCATTAAAAAAAGGTTAGAAATGTATAATCCTCTTCCAAATACACTTTAGGATATCTTTCAAAGTTGGTTGCTTCTATATCAAACTTCCCCTTTTGCTTGTATTTGGCACATTGTCCCAGTGATTGTGATTTGGAACATGGTGGGAAAGAAACATGAGAATATTTAGAAAAATAAAATATCTAGTTGAGTTAGCATTAATGAAAATTGAAAAAGAAATATTAGAAGGGGTCAATACATGTGTTCAGAAAGAGAAGCTTACAAATTCTTTGTTTACAAACTAGGATAGTTATATCTTAAAGAATTGGAAGTGTATTAAGTTACCATTTGATGGTAGTTTTCTTAAAAATGATTCTAATAAAGTTGACAGAAATATAGTTAAGTGGACTCCACCTTAAGAGGGTTTTACAAAATTAAATTTTGATAGGGCATCTAAAGTAGAACTAGGCTAGTCAGGGGCTAGTATATGTATCATAAATTCTTTAGGGAACCTAATAGCAATATCTTCATTTAGTCTAAATCAAGGAACAAACAATAGTACAGAAGTACAAGCTTTTCTTCTAGGTTTGGAATTGGCATTGGAGTAGAAGGTTGCAAATATACACATAGAGGGAGACTCTATGATAATTATAAATGCATGCAGGGAATGAAATGTCTACAATTGGAATCTTAGTTATATTCTTTAGAAAGTCTGGTCTCTGATAGGAAAATTTCATGTCACCGTGATCTCACACACCTTTAGAGAGGGCAATAAAGTAGCATATTTTCTTGCAAACTTAGGATGTGCAGAAAAGGAGATTAAGGTTTTACATGATTTAAACCAATTGCCTAATTTCCCTCATTTGATTCAATTAACTGAATAAGAGGCAAAAGGGGACTGTTTAGCTGAATGACCATACTTGCAAGTTGCCATTTTCCACACGGGGATTATAAGCAAATCAAGAATTATTATTTTTTTCTTTTGTTCCTTACATTGCCTCATGGGTATGTAGGCCTTGATACAAATTCTTGTGCACAAAATATGTGATTTAAGTATTTCCATAATCTTGGTCACCTGCACCCATGTACTCAAATTGCCATCACGTTAGCTCATTAAATTGTCTAAGGACACAAACAAGGTATAAGAACATGTTTAGGAGATTTCGTTGATGGACATTTGTCCATTCCTTGTGGTATTTCATGGTACTCACACATAAATTTTGGGAAAGGACTTTATGCAATCTACACAATGTAGATTTCACATGTGTTGAATGACCCCACAATATAAATCAATCTCCATCTTTATTGGGAAATCTAATGGAAATAATAGTTTCTTCTCTTCAAATTTGGCAACTAAATTTGGCAAGGTCTTATAACGATTTCCCTTGCTTGTTTAAAGTGCTAACACAATTTTCATTACTCATACTAAGTGCAAAGCATATGTTTTCAGATGGAAAGTAGGCCACTTAAATTCCACGTTTGATGGTTTGTAGACATGCAAGTAAGGATTAATTAATTCCCTCAGCAACAACAAGGCTTTTACACAAGCAGAGTAGAGGTGAAGGTCTTCTTGATTCTCAGTTGATGCATTGTTTTCAATGCATTTATTTGGTTAAAACAAGTTCAAGTTAACTAGTTTTGCAAGACATTTGAAGCAACATTTAGCAACTGTAGAGTCTGATTGAAGAGTGCTATCAGATAGTGGTTGGAGGTGTTCAAAATAGCCAAGATGATTACTTGAACATGGAATCTAAGAGTGAATTGCCTCATTATGCAAAGGGAATGACCTTTTTAAGGACATCTTTTGCATGGTGATTTGGCGTAGATTTTTTGGGTCGAGTGGAGGATGCAATCAGAGCAGTATTGGGGGTGGAAGTTATGTACCCTAAAACCTATTGATTGCGCTTCCCTTCTCATGTACTGTCAATCTTTCTATCAAACATAATGGATTTGTATCAATCCCTTGTAGAACTGAAAACAATTGTCAAAAAAATTGTAAAGCCTTAGTTTCTAGATAATGATACTTTATTGCACGTAGTGCAAGGTTATAATTTTTTCATAGGGGATGGGTTTGTTGGGGATTAATTTCCAAGAGATTATCTAAATCATTGCCAGGGTTATGACGAAATCTTTGAAGTAGTAAGGTTAGCCCTACAATTGAAGAATGATAGAGTTATTGTCAAAGCATTAAGGAAAAATAATAAGAGGATATGTGACACTATGGATTTTGAAATTAAAGAGAAGTATTACTCACTATCATTCATGTGCCTACAAAAAATGTAACGTTGGTGCCAGTTGTAAGTAAAAGGGAAGGAATGGAAGGTCATGCTATAAATTCAGCCACTGGGGGACAACATGGTTATTCTGCAAGGGCTTGACTTCTGCATGAGGTCAAAGAAGAAAAAGAACCGATGGTGGTTTTTGATTTCTTTCCTAATGGCATGGATTTATAAGGTATTCTGAAGGGACAGGGTGAAAAATATGTTCAGGGTGGTGACCAAATGGAAAATGATTGTCAGTGCTGATAGGGCAATATTTTTGTTTTCTTGACCTATGATCAGTGTTCGTGCGTACATGGTTTTTAGTCATGGTTGTTGCCAAAATCTACATGGGGCCAATTTTTTTTGTAAGGGTCTTATGATATTGAAATCTGGGCATCATCATTGTTATCCATGTAAATAGTGAATTTTAAGAGTTTTAGCTAGGTTATTTAGTTTAGGTTGACATAGGATGTCGGGTTTTGATCGATATTTTGTTGGTAACATTTGTAAAAACTATTCTTGATCATATCTTTTGCTCGAACTCTGTATTTTGGGGCTATAACAAGAGGTTTTCTTCTCGGCTCTTTCCTGTCGATATGCCCTCCTGAACTAGGCTTTTGTACTATCTTATTCTTATATTAATAATATTATAGTGGACTACCACTTTTATTTAAAAATATATATATAATTAGTTTAAAAATAAATTTGATAATTTATCTCACTATTTATGTCTCCCTCTCTCCCAGTCCTCTTTAACCTTCTTTCTTTTCTCTTACCCTTTGTATCTCTTATATTTATCTCATGTTGTCTCTCTACCTCTACATCTCCTTATCTTTATCTCTCTATTTTCTCTCCCTTTTTTATCTATTACTACCTCTCTATCTATCTCTATCTATCTATCTATCAAAATCTTTGGATTTCTCTCATTCTCTATATTTTGAGTTTATCTCTTTTATATAGAATTGTATCCCCCTCTACCACTATTTTTCCTTCTCTCTCTATCTAAAAGTCGGGTACACATTAAAATAACATATAAATTACTAATTAAATTAATTTCATATTTTTATTTAATTGTTTGCATTAGAGAATACACACACACACAATGATAAGTATATTATTTTAATGCAAATTATACTATTTTAAATATAATAATAATAACTACTTAGAACACTAACAAAACTTTTAAGTTAATAAATAACTAATTATTAAGGTAATTATAAATATATAGTTTATAATTTATAATATATTTTAAATATAATATATATATATATATAATATTTAATATAACAAATACAATTATCAAGAGACTTAAATTAATTATATAATTTATAAATCATAATTGTAATATATTTAGATATATATTATATTTTATAATATGTTTAATTATATTTTAATTTTAATATTAATATAATGTAAATATGTATTATGTATAAGTCATAAAGGGAAGGCATAAAAGAAGTCATTGGGACAACATATCACATGTCAATTCTCTGTAATGTGAAAAGCAATTCAAATTTGTGGGTTTTTTACTCTCCTTTTTTACACTTGGTTGTATTTCCTACTTGTTTAATGCAAGAAAAATCAATTGACCCTTGTCAAATGTCATTAAAGGGTATGTGCAGGATTATGATGGGCCAAAAAGTGGCAATATGATGGGTATGTGGCTGATGACTATCTTTTTACCCAAAATTGATGAAACGGGGAGGGTTTTTAAAGGATATTCTCAGCTTTCCACCAATATAAATTATGCTTTACTTTGAATTTAATAAGTAATTATTATTCATTTTCTATTCAAATTATGACTAAATTCCTAATTGATAGGTTGATTGAAAAACATCTATAGCTTTGAAACAGTATCACATTTTTTAAATGCAAAACATGTGTCACATTATATGATTTGCATACTATAGGATTTAAAAAAGAAAATTTGAATTTCATTAACTTTTGACCAAGTTAAGGTGGTCAGACATATGAGTTTTTATATTTTTTAAAAAGTTGTAATAAAAAATTCATAATTAATTATTTACTTGGAAAAAAATTACAAAAAAATATGCATCACATCAAGGCATGATCCTCTACTTACATCTAATATTATAAAAAAATATTATCATTTTATTGTGGTTAGGGTGGTTAGACAGACACCTATGTCTTATTTTTCCCTGAAATTTAAGTACCACTGCATTGAAATTTCAAATTTTCACCAAATAGATATTTTTTTTAAAACAAACCTAGTAGTTTAGAAACTAAATTCGATTTGCTACATATTCTATTATTACATATTTTTGAAATAATATAGATAAATTATTGAAATTTTTACGTCAAGTTGCCTAACTCTGATTTTTCTAATTTTTTTGCCACTTAAGGGCCTATTTTTCCATTATGATCCTGCACATACCCTAAACATGTCAAGTTGCAAAGAGCACATTGCTATGATTAACAATAACAAGAAATAAATTCATTGATGAGTGTTGGAGTATGGTCACTTGAGTCTATTCATCAGGCAATAGAGCAACATAACAATGTTAAGTCAGAGGAGCCTAAAGTTCTGGTGAGTGAAGGGAGCATAGTTATTGTTGTGGAACATAAAAGAAAGGGTGTTGTGGATGCTACAAAGAATAGTACCCATGATGCCATTTGCACTACTATTGATTACATTGAGCTGAAAAGACATAAAGAAATTATCATTGTATTATTTCCCTAAAAAAAAAATCAAATATTTTGTATTCGAAATAATTTTTGATACTAGTGGTTGTACTAGTGGCAATAGTAGTAGAAATAATTCCTCAAGGATCAACCATGCTAGTCTATAATTGCCAGAAAGTGGGTTTTTTCTTTGGGATTTTGGAGAACCTTAAGTAAAATAGGAAAATTATATATTTCAATTTATTACCATTCCTAGGATATCTAAATTGGAGCCTATTTTGGTTCCCTGTACTTAGCCAGAGAGGAAGTATACATAAGTTGATAATGGTAGGAGGGGATTGATGTTAGGCATATTGATTTTCTTCTATTGTTCAGTAAGATGTTGGGTGTATAGACAAAAAGTGTAAATTCCTTGTTTGTGAATAATCACTTGTGATCTACAATTTCTATTGCAATTTCCTAGAGAATTGTAGTGATTTGCTAAATGTTATAGAATTTTTTATGGTTTATACAAAGGACTTTCTTATTGTCCTCTAATTCTAGAAGGATTTAAGGAGTCAAAAACATGAAAATACCATTTGAATTTCTAATGGATTTTTTAAAACTTTTGTAAATTTTATAATTTCATCTAAATATTGTATTTTCCTATTGAAGAATTTCATTTCTTTGGGATCATGATTATTTTGTGTGTTGTTTTCTTCACTCAGGTGTCAAAGAAAGTTCACCTTCCTTCCTAAGACTCCATTATTTCTATGGAATGGTAGAATATAAGGCATAGACATTTACTAACAAATTTTTTTAATCATCACTGCCTTGTGCAAAAGTTGGGGCAAGGGCTTAATGTGTTTATATCTTTGATTATTTTTTAAATATTTTCTTGTAGAATTATGAGCAAGGTTAAATGTAGGGTTCATGGAAAAAATATACTACATTAGTTTCCATTCAAGAGTTTCACACAGTGTCAGTTGCATTGAGATCTCTATACATGCATATGCATATGTATTTGCAAGTCTTCATTGGAAGGAAAATATGTTATACATGTCAACCCAACCTTCCCTGTTGTCCTAATAATAAATAAATCAAAATTGAAAACTAATTGAACATTGTCAAGAGTTATCATTTATTTATTTTAATAATCTTATAATGTTTTAAGGAGGATTAAGGTTCTTCTAAAGGAAAAGTTAATGGCATTGAGCAAAAATCAAGGAATGTGTAGAGTAGACTTATAATTCTACTTGATGCAACCTTAATTCTCATGTCCCATCTTAAACCATTGTTGCATTTAGGAAGGTTTTAGAATTTTTTTCCTTGAAAACACTTGAGTGTTTTATTTTTCTATTGACTCCCTATTGCCTGTTGTCAGTCACTATTTTAAATTTTTTTATTAGGCAACTGGTTCCCTCATCATGGGCCTAGAAAAAATTGTTATAATGATTTTGGGGTTCTTAAGTCTTTTTCTACCTATCGTATCATACTAGGAAATCCCCTGCATTAAAACAAATTATGAGCACATGCTTAAAAGTTTTCACTTAAGTCCAATTAGCCTTAGGTCATTATCACTCATCGCTGAAATATATATTTTAAATCAACGATGAGCGATGAGGTGATATCTCTTTGATATCTCTCATAAAAAATGTTCCTTGAACTTCTATTTGAAAATAGCCATGAGTGAGGTTCTTAGGGGATCACTTATCACTAATGATTTTTGAATTCGTAAGGTTGTAATAGCGATAAGTGATGACCTCTCAATTTATGATCATAGATTCATCACTCATCGCCAATATGTTACAAAGAGATTGTTTTAAATTAGCAATGAGTGAGAAGATGAGTTTCCAATTGCATCACATTTCGTGGATTTGTTTTGAGCGCTACGTGGAGGATTAGCAATGAGTGATATGGTCCCTTCAAAGAGTTTTCTCTCTCTAACTTGGTTACATCCTATTTGCGATATCTTTTATGTCACTGATTGTTATGTAGTTGTAAATGTCAAACTATGGTTCTTACATCTCTTGTCACTGATGGAAGCCAAGGTGAAAAGTTTATTTAGCGAGGAGAGATGGGGATGGATGACATCGGGAAACTAGCCATAGATCTAAGGGTTGAGATTTTATCGCATGAGGCAGTTGCATCACTGTTAAAGAGGGACATGAATGAAGTAAATCAATGATTGGCGACAACCACTACATGAAGAGGAAAGGTGGTGAAATCCCAAGGATTTCGTATAAAGAAAAAAGAAAGGTGGTGAGGTGGATCAATACCCATTGATATAGTTTTAAATCTAAAGGATAACTGATCAAGGTTTAAAACTGAATGGCTAATTGTTATTTCACTCACTCGAGCTTACTATCAAATATTAATGGTGACATGATCCCCTCTTGGCCGTAATAGAAAGTAGATATTTGGTTTATCGTGCATCCTAATTCACTAGCTAGTAGAAAGAATACTAGACGCTGAAGAATTTGCAAGGAAAACTCCAAAAATTATCAGCAGCTAGAGTGACACTGCTTTCATCCTAGTAAGCAAAACTAATACTTCCTTTTAATTGAGGTAGTAAGGTGAATTCCTTGGAAACATGATAGGAAAATTGGTGGAATTTGCATTTTAGTCTTTTCTGGTGATTTCAATTTGATAATTGAGCACTGTCTAAATTGTAAAGAAAGGTATCTTGTTCAATAGTAGTGTTTTATCCTGTCATAATTGTGAAGGGTTTTATTTGGCTGTAAGAAATTGTAAACTGTAGCTTCCATTTGGGTAACAAACATGAGTGAACCAGAGCCTAGTGAATCCAATGTTAGACTGAAAAGGAAACCAAAGCAAAAGAGGGTTAAAAGACTTAAAACTCAACATGCTTCAACTGAAAGTAAGCCTAAGCTAGTGACTATGTCTAACCCTTTGCCTGGTACCCCTGTAGCTTCCACGAGATCTAGAAGTGCCAAGAAGGAAACATAAAAGTTTATGTAAGAAAATTTTGGAGGTATCAAAGAGGGAGGGTCAAGAATTGGTAAAAGGCCCACAAGACAAGTTGTTGTTACCACTAGGTTGATTGATAATGCTAGCAAAATTGGTGAGAAACTCCAACCCTAGAGTGGATGGAAATTTTTTTGGTATGTTTTCAATAGGAAAAATTCTAGTAACCTTGCATGCTATTTGTGCGGGTTGAACCTTGGAAAGTTAGTAGTTCCAAATGTGTTTGTAGAAGTTGATTTAATGATGAATCTAGCAAGGCACTATGACCCTACTAACATGAAAATCAAGAATGAGAATGGTGATATAATTCTAGAGGTAACAAAGGATAAAATGTTGGATGTATTTTGGTTAAATACCAATTATACTAAAATTTTTAGGTGTGTTTACTTGTATGATGAATAGGAAAGGAGAAAATTTGCATACAGAGAAGCAATACTTGTGCGACATAGAAGGAGTAGAAAAAAATTCACTGTTCAGGATGTTGAGCCTTTTGAGTGTGAAGAATTTGAAGATTATTTCAAAAGTGCTTACTATTGTTTAAACCAAGTGTTAGCTTAGGATTTTGAGGTTAGAATAGCCCCTGATTTGTTGGTGATGGTCATAGATATTAAAGAATATAATTGAAACACTGGTTTTGATTATGCTAATTTTATTGCTAAAAAAATCCATGAGGATTTTCTCAATTTGAAAAAGGAAGTGCTCCCTCTTTCTTTCCCCCATTATTCCTTACTGATGCATATGCTCTTATGGGAAGGAGATTATAAGTGGAAAAGGAAATTTAAACTCAAGATTAGGGACAGTGAAAATAAAGCTATCCCTATGCAAATGTAGACATACATTTGGGATCAGGATTGCTCCAATTCCAATTACATATTGTTTACCAATGTTATAAGAGATGGTATCTTAGAGTAACTGGGTATGGCACCTAGATTCATACTTTCTCCTCAGATCAGAAGTTTTATGCACCCAAAGGAAGTACCAGGCTCTACAGCAACACATAATTTTGTTGTCTGGTTTCTACATTCTTAATATACTTTGATTAGATTTTATGGAGCTAAGGTGGCACTCCATTGTTTACCTTTGTATGTCTCAGAAATATTGGCTTTCATGGAGCTCATATGGCAAATTGATGTTATGGATTATGAAATGTTTAGAAAGGATAGAAATGGCTCTATAGTATATAACCAATATAATTTTGCTTATTTTAAGATCACTGTCCTTGAGGGGTATGAGAAATTGGGAATTATGGTGAATAATCTCAAAATGCCTATCAATGAGCTTAGAGTTTTTTATCTAGAAAGATTTGTGGCAGGAAAAAGAAGCAAAAGAATTTAGGCATCATACATCATGAATTCTTCTATAGAGATGATGTACTAAGGAATCTAACAAGTGATGAGACTATCATGGTTAGGAAAAGGGACTATCATGGTTAGGAAAAGGGATTGGACAGATATGAAAACTCTTGAGGGAAAGATTATGAAACAAAATTCCTTCTACATTAGTCGATACAAAGAAATTGCAAACCCCTTGGAGAGCGCCTTTACCATGATAAGGGACTATTAGTCTGGTGAGTTTAAAGTGAAGGTAAATGAGGCTATAGAGAAAGATCCCAAGTCCTCTTGGAGAAACAATAACAACAACAAGCTATGCATATCCTAGAACATATTGAAGATGTTCAAGAGGTTAGGGAAGAACAGGTGGTAGAACATGTGCTAGGAAATGAGGAATTTGAGCAAAAAATTCCCCTTCCTCATATTGAAGAGATGCATAGTTCAGATGATCCTTATAACAGGATTGTCAAGTGGTAGTATGACAAAGAAAATGATGATGATAGAATAATTAGGGAGTGATGAGTTTTTGGCTGATGATAAATTTTTCCATACTAAAGAATTTTAGGAGTTTATGATTTCATAGTGGAGTAAGGAAATAAAAGAGAGACTAGAATTAGCCCGAGTCAATCTTGAACCTTCTCATCAAGAGGAAGAGAAAATTAGGGCTTAAATTGTATCTATTACTCCCACTAAAGCTTCAATAATTGTTAAAGATAGTGGAATCATGCTATTACAAGGATGTACTATCACAACTGCCATAACATATGATGTAGTTAGGAGAGATCCTCAAACTTTGATATTTGAAGATCAATTTGAGAATAAAGTATTAGATTCTGGATATAGTCCAAAGTTGCATACCCTTGCAATTTGGTCTATGTCACTTAATACTAGCAAACATGAGGTTTCTAGGCCAATTGAAGAAGTTATTGGTTTGTTGGTGGTCAAGAAAGCTACTGACATAACTCCAATATAGACAACTGAGTTAATTGTACATGTTGCAATGCTTAGTTTGGAAACTGTACATATTTCTTAGAATATGAATCCTTGGTTAAGGAATATAATAAGGCCTTGAATGAGCTAAATCAAATGATAGTTACTATTCAGTTTGCTCAGAAGACAGGGACTCAACCTTCTTCTTCTTCTTCATTTGATATGTCTACACAAGATAGGGAAACTTTGGCCCTCAAAGTTGATGATTTGAAGGAAAAGTTAACAGTTGAGAAGGAAAATGTTAGGTAGGCCAAATTGAAGATAGTTAGGGTGTCTAATGAAATATTTGAGGATGTACTTAAGAATAGGGTGACCAAGTTGGTCCATAGGGCTAATGATGTGTGGGCCACATATAGAAACATTCACGAGGCAAATACAAAGTATCTGCAAGTATAGGATGCCTTTAGGAATGAATGGAATAATTTGATTGCTAGAGTAAGTGCTTTGAAAGAAATGATGCCAAAAATGAAGGACCCCGAGGCACCTACAAATATTCCTAACATCTTGAAAACTATTGACTCAATAAATGAGGTAATTATTTTCCATGGAAATTTGGGTATAGAATTCTAAAGTAAGTTGAAAATATTCAAGGAGATGGAGGATCGTGGTACACTCAAGTAGTGAATTCAAAAGGTGAATTTCATATGTTTGACACTTGGAATAAAGATTTGGGAGGATTTCTTTAAGTGGCTATGATGCATTTTTTGGTCACCGATTACATCTTTCTCGATTCAAACATCGATACAATGGTGGAAATTGAATAAAAAATGGATATATTTGTTAAGGAAGCCAAAATTTTAATTGATGCAAGGTACTTCCTATATATTAAACAAAGGTGCAAGATTTATTGAATGTTAAATGGACCACTAAAGAAGAATACAAAATTTGGTTGGAGAAATACATAGAGTGAATAGGGAGAATAATGGTCAGGAGAAGAATAATACATAGGTTGAATATAGGACAGATTAGGCTTTTGATATAACATGGTAAAATATTATTCTCTCCTTAAACTTAAGTGATTAGCATGTGATGCTAATGTGGATGAACACATTTTGACATTTTTTCTGCTTTCTTTGCCTTGCTTCTTAAGTTTTGCTATTTTGATTTTTTTATAGTTGGCATTTTGAGCACATGGAGAATATCTTGTAATTGTTGTAACAAACTAATGATGTCTTTTAAGGTGGCACCTATTTTCCATGAAGAGTTGAGGATAATTTTTTATCATGTTTATTTTCTCCACCTGAAGACTCAAGCGTAACTAAAAAGGGAATGATGTTGCAAGCGGTCCTATGGGATCATCACATGTGTGTTGTCTGGTTTGATGCTTGTTTGCTCCTTCATCTCTATAAGAAGGAATTCAGGACCAAAAGTATGGGAGTTAGAAAGTTTTTGGAGTTGATAATGTTAGTTTTGTCAAGATAATACGAAGCAATTTTTAGAGTCTTTTTTTTAAGTTTCTTTTGGAGTTCATACTTACGTAAGACTAATAATGATATAACATTTATAATAAAGAGTAATATATGTTTCGTGGATATTCTCTCTCCTTGTATGTGTTATGAGTTATGATTGAAAGTAATCAAGGATAACTTTAATTTTTCTCTATCATTATCTGATGGATGTTCAGTTTCATGTTTGCTTATTAATTCAATGAATTGATGTAAATGCTTATATGAGATTGATAAATTATAAGTACTATGTGCTAGGACATTTTTAAGAAGTGATAATATTGAATGCCACAAAGGAATGTTGTAATGAAAGATTTCTTGGGGTTGTATGTGCTATTATCTGAATTGTTATTAGGTTATGTCAAAAGGTATTGACTTCGTGCTTGGGATAAAGACACTGGTTCATTGCAGGGTATTAGTGTTACACTTATAGTGTTGATTCATCAACTACTCAATCTTTTAGCCATAAAATCTTAGGGGAATACTATTGTTATTTGTTTTTTGTGTCTATTCTCTCATATCCAATATATATAACATTGACATAATAGGCTGCCAACTTATTTAATGTTACTATTAAGTGGTATCATGAGAAATATTTGTTATTGACAATGTATTTGATTCTAGTTATGAAAGGTCTTTAGGAATACATTGTGGGATTATCCTCTTGGGTTTCACAGAGCCCAAAGAGTTGGAATGGAAGTTTAAAAAACTCTATTCATTCATTGGCCAATCTCTTTCAAATTACTGATAATTAGAAATGGAAAAATCCATAGGTATTTCTGGAGATCAGTTTGGTTCCTAAAAAATAACTAATAGATTGGTGACTCTGCTAGGGACTACCTAAGTCCAAAATATCTAATTTCAGATTAGGTACAATGAGAGTCAGTTGTTCATTGTGAATATTCCTTATTGTTTAAGGAATAAGTCAATTCTAAGCTTGTTGCATTAGTCCCATAATACTAGGTCTTATGGGTCAAGTGTTATTTCATTCCACCACTTTCTATAAGGTAATGTTTAAATTATTTTCTAGAATAACAAGTACAAAATGAAAGTGTAATCACCTTTTGTTTCTCAATGTTCTAGGTGGCAACTCTAAGTTCTCTAGTACCAGTGTGAAGATTAGTTCTCAAAAGGAAAACAACAAGAAATATTTTGTAGTACTTGATATTATAAGGAAGACTAGAAGCTATGTGAAGAAGCATCCTGAGAAGAAGGAAAAATATTAACCTACAAAGAAAAATCAACCTGGATGGGTCAAGAAACATTTTGAATCAATTAATTGTATTGATTTCCATCCTAATGTATCTCCTACTTTTCATGTTGATATAAGTAGTACTAGTGTCCATGAAGGACATGTAATGTTCAAGATTCTAACATAGACCAAGGAAGTTTTCCCATAGAAGAAGTTTTTGATAGTGAGTTAAATATCTCAAGAGAGGAGGATAGGTGGGAGTTTTGGGAAAAGAATAAGAATTTCTCCGAGTCCTCAACCCCTAGAATTGGTTTCATTTTCAATGGAAAGAATTTTAAGCCACAAGGTAAATCCCTTGATGATCCAATCCACTTTTCTCTTGAGGAAGACCCTGTTGACCAACCTTACTGTACTCCTACCCCAAGTGAACATGGGCATATTCTGGAAAATGAGGAAGATATAGATAATGACATGAAATCTATTGAAGAAGAAGAGTTAAGATTTCAAGAACAAGAAGAAAAGAGAAAGAAAGAGTTGAATGAGAAGGAAGATAGGATTAGAGCTAATCAACTTGAGAGAGACACTTGAAGGAAAATTTTGGAGAAAATGGGAGAAGAGGTTGCAAGGCGTAGAGCCTTTAAGGAAAACCTTTCTAAAATAACTGATGATATTCTTGAAGCAACAGTCTCAATGGGAACTTTAGCTATTGATACTTATACAACATCTATCTCAACCACTAGAGCCTCAGATTCTCCTATTATTACTAAGAAAAAATCATTTGTAGATCATGGAAAGAGATCTATTGACCAACCCAAGAAAACTACATTCAAAACCAATGATAAAACCAATACTTCATCTACTGAAATCCCCACAAATAAAGCCAAAGTTGATCCAACCCCATCTGATGGATCCCCAGATCCTGAGATATTAACGTTGCAATTGGAAAGTGAAAAGTTGAGAGAAGATTTGAATAAATCTAAAATAATAGCTTCTAATGCAAAAATGGCAAGGAAGATTGCATTCCTTCAAATTTCCACCCATATTCTAGAGGCTTCAAGCTCTAGAAACACTAATAGTGAGTTGCAAAAGAAGAAATATGATGGAAAAACTCCTGGCAAAAGTGGTGGTGGAGATGGAGGAAAGAACAGGAATGATAAGTCATATTTTGAAGATGATGAGGGAGGTAAGAAAAGAGGAGGTGATGGTGAAAGTGGAAAGGAAAAGGGTGGTAGCCACTCTGATAGCAAGAAATATGATGAACATAGAGATTATCATAGGGATAGACATACTAGGAGGCCACTCCAAGTAGATAGATGCCAACAAATATGTTTCATTGGAATACCTGGCTACCCTAACCCATTTCCTAAAGATTTCAGGCTTGCTCTAGTCAAATTCTCTAGAAATAATTCTCTAAGTGGTGAAGACCACCTCAAAGCATTTGATAATGTTATGGATGATTTTGAGGTGGAAGAAAAATATGTCATGATGAATTTATTCATGCAGTCTCTTGTTGAGGAAGAGAGAGATTGGTACAAGAGTTTACCTGTTGAGAGCATTGGCTCTTGGGAGAAGTGCAAAAGGGTTTTTAGAGAACAATATGGTGACAAGACCGATTCAAGTTTTCTGTTGAATAAATTCACTAATGTTGTAAAAGGATCTAATGATTTTTTTTTTTTGAGTTTACTACAAGGTTCCAAAAGGCTAGAAAAAGGTTGCCTCCTCATCTACACTTAAATGATCATGTATATTTGGTAAATTACTACAATGATTTTTATGCAAAAATGAGTTATTGTTTTCTAGAGAAGCATCCTCAATCTTTAAGAGAAGATTTTAAGATAGTAGAACATATTGAAAATATCAGTAGAACAACAAGTAAAGTTGGCAAAAGAGATGATCCAAAACTTTTCAAAAGTTCACAAAGGGAAGAAAAGAGTGTAGGCACTAAAGGGGCACTAATTGAGGACAAGATTGATAGCTTCATGAAAACTATCAATGATAAAATTGAAAGGAAAGAGAAGGCCCAACCAAAAAATCACCAAACGAATGAAAGACCCCCTAGGTTGCAAGACCACCCTTACAATACCAATTGGTATAATGGGAATCCTATCTCAAATAATCAAAGAAATACCCAAAACAAAGTCCCTCCAGACCCTCTACAAAAGAATTCAGGAAATTTTGTTGAGGATACTCCTTGGTGTATGAATTTCCAAATGCCACATTCATCACAAAAGTGTGTAATAACAAAAATAGTGGAAGTAGAAGATAACATACCTGGGTATGTGCAGGATCATGATGGGCCAAAAAATGGCAATATGATGGGTATTTATAGGGTATGTGGTTGACGACTTTTTTTAACCCAAAATTAATGAAATGAAAAGGGTTTTTAAATAATATTTCCAGATTTGCACCAATATAAATTATGCTTTAATTTAAATTTAATAAACAATTATTATTCATTTTCTATTTGAATTACGACTCAAAGTCCTAATTGATAGGCTGATCAAAAAACATCTATAGCTTCAAATAGTATCACATTTTTTGAATCCAAAACATTCATCACATTCTATGCTTCACATACTATAGGATTATAACAAGAAAAAAATAATTTCATGAATTTTTGACCAAGTTAAGGTGGTCAGACATACAAGTTTTTATATTTTTTAAAAGTTGGAATAAAAAAGTAATAATTAAATATTTACTTAGAAAAAAATTACAAAAAAATATGCATCACATTCGGACATGAGTCCTCTACTTATCTGTAAAATCTTATAAAACAATATTATCATTTTATTGTGATCAGGGTGGTCAGACAGACACCTACTTCTTATTTTTCTTCCCTAAAATTTAAGTACTATTGTATTGAAATTTCAAATTTTCACCAAATAGATTTTTATTTTTTTTAAATAAACCTAGTAGTTTGGAAACTAAATTCAATTTTCTAAAAATTATATTCTTACATATTTTTGAAATAATATATATAACTTATTCAAATTTTTACGTCAAGTTGCATAACTCTAATTTTTCTAATTTTTTTGCCACTTAAGGGCCTATTTTTTCCATCATGATCCTGCACATACCCACTTGGGGAGTGTGATCAACAAGATCAAGAGGAGGATGATGTACTTATGATCATGGGTGATTCTAATATTTCTTGCAGTGAATGCTCTTCTGATGAAGATTCTTATGAAGTAGATGTGGAAAATCAAAGGAAAATTGCTAATGCATATCATTAGTAAGTTCTTTCTGGTGAGGATGACACTAGTGATGTTGAGGCTTACAATTTGGAGGTGATTGAAGATGGTTTCTCATTAATAAGACCTTTTTGCGGAAGAAATTGCAAAATACGCTGTGGTCTTAGCTGCTCAAGGTAGGAGTTCTTATCACTTAAGGAATAGAATTGTTGGAGGTGAACAAGGTAATCCTGTTGGTCTGTTCATCAAGGAATATAATGCTAAGGTCAAAGGACTTAAACCTAATGAAAAAATAGAAGCTATCAAAGATAAAGAAGGCAAGGGAGATAAAATTTTTGCTAAGAGAACAGGAAAGTCAAAAGCTACTCCTGGACACAATTTTTTTGTTGAAAAATCAAAGACATTGAAGAAAGTTCCTTAAGCCATAAGGAAGGATGCTAAACATAAAGCTGAAGTTACCAAAAATCAACAAAGAGATAATAGCAATGAACAAGGTATTCCTTCAACTAAATTTCCCAAGTATACTCCTATTGACATCTTTCACTTACTTAGCCAAGTTAAAGTGTTTGTACCTTTTCTGTAAATGATGAGGATAGAGGAACATAAAAAAAAGGTAGTGGCCCTTATCACCGGTGCTGCTATAGTGAGTAATGATTTAGTGGAACCCACTCCTTTTAAACTGATTGAAAAGGACAAGAAAGGTAAGTAAGGAAGTTGAAGGAGTAATTGTTGAGATTCCCCACGTTTTTCTTGGAAATTTTGTGAACACTTGTCTAGATAAGATCCATTTTTTCTTACCTTAATAGTTGGGTGAAATTATTGACTCTGGTGCATCAAACAATATTATTGACTCTGGTGCATCAAACAATATCATGCTAGTTAAAATTATGGATGCATTAGGGGTAAAAGTTGATAGCACTCATGGTAAGTGTTATGCCATGGATGCCAAAGAGGTCCCTATGTTAGGTGTGATAAATAAGCTTCCATATAGATTAGCAACTTTCCCTAATAAAGAGTTCAAAATGAGTGTGGTAGTGTTTGATATCCCACCTAATTATAGAATGTTGTTATCATGAAAATAAAGTGCATCTATGAGAGGAAGTATGCAGTGTGACATATCTTATGCCACATTTCCCATGAATGGTAGGAATATCCAAGTAATGAGAGAATCTAGGGTCCCACATATGCTAGAACATGTCCCTAAAGATGACACAATTCTTTTCATAGATACCGACATTGGTGGGTTGAAGGTAGAAGAAGCATAAAGAGAGATTGAAAGATGTTCTGCACCTATAGAAAATGAAGTTTCAAGAATGTCTGATAAAGGACTATGGAAAATGTACTTTGATGGTGCAAGCTCTAAAGAAGGATTTGGTGTAGGGATTTTACTAGTATCACCTATTGGAAATACTTATAAGTTCTATTTTACACTATCTTTTATCTATACAAATAACGTAGTAGAATATGAAGCCTTGTTATTGGGATTGAGACTTGTTGAAAAATGTGGAATCAAAAAGCTAATGGTAATTGGTGATTGTGAGCTTGTAATATCCCAAGTAAGAGCTAAGTATGCTTAGAAAACTAATAGATTGAGGCAATACTAGAGTGTTTTATGGGATTCCATTGAATAGTTTGATTCTTTTGGAATTGACTAGATGGAGAGAGGACATAATAGAGTCGCTGATCTACTAGCTAATATTGCATTAAGAACTGATGATATAACTTTCATAGGAATTTCAAAGGTTGAGATACAAACAACACCCTCTATCCCTAACAATGTATACAATTGGCATATTTTTAGTGATGATGAGGTTATCCTTAGATTCCTAAATTGTGTTGCTAAATATGAATGTCAAGAGATTGATTTTAATGGATTTGTAGAGAAAATTGATGGACAAGACATAGTGTTTGGAAAAGAGGTCATCCAATTAAAAACAAACAAAATCCCCAAAGTCCTTGTAGCTCTTGAAAGGGTCTTTGATAGTCAAGATATGAGTAAGGGAAAAAAAACTATTGCTCACCAAGAGGACCTAGAAGAAGTGAATTTGGGAATTGAAAATGCTCCAAAGAAGGTCTATATAGGAAATAGGATGAAGCCATTTGAGGTAAAGGAAATTCTAGTTTCCTTTCTTAGAAAATATAGGCATGTCTTTGCTTGGTCATACGATGACTTGAAAGCTTAGAAGAAGGAATTGTTTTAGCATGAAATTCCTTTAAAAGGGGATGAAAAACCCTTCAGGCAGAAGCAAAGACCAATTAATCCTACTTTAGCTCCAAACATGCAAGAGGAGTTGATAAAGTTGAGGGAGGTTGGTATTATAAAACCCATTAGACATTCTTCATGGGTATCTAATCTGGTACCAGTGAGGAAAAAGAATGGTGACATAAGACTATCTGTCAATTTTAGGAACTTGAATATATTGTCATTAAAGGATAATTATCCCTTACCAAACATTGAGGCCATGTTACAACAGGTAACTGGCTATGAGCTATTATCAATGATGGATGGTTTCTCAAGATACAATCAAGTAAAAGTGAAGGAGTTTGAGTAGTAGAAGACTGCATTTACTACTCCTTGGGAGACCTATGTATATGTAAGGATGACTTTTGGCTTAAAAAATAGTTGTGCCACCTTTCAGAGAGCTATGGATGTAGCTTTCTTATATTTTATTGATTTATTTATGGTTGTATATCAAGATGATCTGACCACTTACTCTAAGAAAGAAGAGGATCATTGCATGCATTTAGAGAAATTTTTTATCAGGTCATAGAATATGGAATATCTTTGAATCCAAAGAAATGTTCCTGTGGGGTCACCGAGGGAAAACTGCTAGGGAATATTGTGTCCAAGGAAGGAGTAAGGATAGACCATGAAAGAGTGGCAACTATTGACAAGATTCCCTAGCCAAAAAATGTCAAGGGTATCTAGTCCTTTTTTGGGTAGATACAATTTTTTAGAAGATTTATAACCAATTTTGTAGAAGTTACAAGACCTATTTCCAAAATGTTTAAGAAGGGTGGAAAGGTACTTTGGAGTGAAGAGCCTAGTCAAGCTTTCAAGAAGATAAAACAAGCTATTAAAGAGGCTCCAGTTTTTGAAGTCTCCTAAATTCTCTAAACCAATGCACATTTTCTCTTTTGCTTATTTTCATACTATTGTTGTTTTAAGGTTTGGAACAACCAATTGCAATCTTTAACAAATCTTTACAAGCTACTGAATTGAAATATGACACTACTGAGAAACAGGCATATGCTTTAGTAAAGGCTGTAAAGAATTTTAGAACTTATTTACAAGGGGCTACAAATATAGCTTTTGTACCAAGTGCAGCTGTGAAGGACATTTTTACTTAGTAGGAGACAATAGGAAGAAGGTGCACATGGATCAACAGGATCCAGGACTTTAACTTTGAAGTTCAAATTACCAAATTAGTAAGAGGACGAGGCCTAGCCAAGTTAATGGTAGAGGAAAATTTAGAAGAAACTCAAGTTAATCAGGCTGAAATAATTGATGTTGCACCTCTCTATGATATGCAAACATGTGGATGGTATAGAAGAATTATCAAGTAATTGCAAACTTTGCAATGTCCTACTGATATGGCTGATAATGAAAAAAGAACATTGAAATTGCATGCTATCAAATATGTGATTATTGACAATGAGCTATGGTGGAGAAGCTTGGACGGAGTACTTCTGAAGCATGTAGATGGAAAAAAAGCATTGAAACTTCTATAGGAAATGAATAATGGGGTATGTGGTGGTCATTACATGGAAAAGAATACTACACACAAGATTTTAAGAGCTGGATTTTGGTGGCCCGCTATTTTTAAAGATGCTCACAAGTTCATTAAAACTTGTGATGTCTATCAACGATTCTCACGAAAATTGAAATTCTCAAAAAAAATTCCACTCAGAGCTATGATAGTTGAAGCTCCTTTCCAACAATGGGGAATTGATTTCATCAAGGAGATACCAGAAAAATCTAGTGGAGGTCACACATGGACTCTTGTTGCCACTAATTATTTTACAAAATGGGTGGAAACAATACCTTAAAAGAAGGAAACAAGCAAGGTGGTAGTTGATTTTCTATTGAATAATATTCTTATCAGATTTGGAGTCCCTCAGAGAATTATCTGAGACAATGCTATGTTTTTTAGGTCAGATGAATTTAAGAACTTTTATGAAATACATGGCATACAACTTTCTTATTCTTCAGCTTACCATCATCAATGAAATGGTCAAGTTGAGTCTAATAATAAGAGCTTGATGAAGATAATCAAGAGAATTATGGAGAAGAAAAAAAAGCATAGGATTCAAAATTAAAACTGGCACTCTAGGCAGATAGAGTGACTATGAAAAAGGCTACTAGTTATTCGCCATTTGGCTTAGTATATGGTCTAAAGGCAAGATTTCAACAGAATAACCTACTCAAAATGAACAAGTTTGTGTAGGAATATGATTAAGAAATATATGATAATATGCAACACATGATAAATAATTTGGTGTAGTTGGATGAGTCTAGGAGGGAAGCTCAAGCTAAAAACTTGAAGATGCAATTGTAGGTTAAGCACTTATATCATAAAAAAGCTTCTCCCATGAAGTTTGAAGTTAACAGCATGGTGTTAGTCTAGAATGCAATAGCTCAGGATAAATGAAAACATGGAAAATTTGAAGCATTATGGATTGGCCCTTATTTGATAGTCAACACTCATGGAGAAGATTTGAACATTTTCTTCAAATCCTGATAGGTGAACTTTTTCAACTGCTAGTAGGTGGATAGTACTTAAATCCATACTTCTCCTGAGTATGTTATCTTTCATGTACATTCTATTTTGTATATTATGTATTTATGTGTGTTTGATTTTGTTTTTTTTTGGGTCTTGCTACCTTGTTTGGGTAGTTCCATGGTTTGGGTCCTTTGATTTAAATCCACATTTTGGTCTACTTCAACCTAAGATTCTTGAGATCTCACCATGCCTACAAGAGGCATATGTCCCTAGTTGAAGCCACTAATGGAACCTTAATTCTCACATCCCATATTAAACCCTTATTGCATTTAGGAAGGTTTTAGAATTTGTTTCCTTGAAATCAATTGAGCGTTTTATTTTGTTGTTGACTTCATATTGCCCATTGCCAGTCACTCTTTTAAAATTTTTTATCAGGCAACTAGTTCCTTCGTTATGGGGCTAGAAAACTTTGTTATAACGATTTTGGGGTTCTTAAGTCTTTTTCTATCTATCGTATCATCCTAGGAAGTCCCCTCCATTAAAATAACTTATGAGCATGTGCCTAAAAGTTTTCACTTAAGTTCAATCAGCCCTAGGTCCTTATCACTCATCGCTAATCACTTTTGAAATATATATTTTGAATCAGTGATGAACTATGAGGTGATATCTCTTTGATATCGCTCATCTCAAATTGTTCCTTGAATATTTGATTGCAAATAATGACGAGCGAGGTTCTTAGGGGATCACTTATCACTAATGATTTTTGAATTATTAAGGTTGTAATAAAGATAATTGATGGCCTCTCAATTTATCATCATAGTTTCATTGCTCATTGCCAATATGTTACGAAGAGATTGTTTTAAATTAGCAATGAGTGAGAAGATGAGTTTCAAATAGCATCACATCTCGTGGATTTGTTTTGAGCGCTAAGAGGAGGATTAGCAATGAGTGATATGGTCCCTTTTAAGGAGTTTTTTCTTGCTAACTTGGTTACATCCTATTTGTGATATCCTTTTTTCCATTGATTGTTATGTAGGTGTTCATGTAAAACTATGGTGTTTACATGTCTTTTTGGTGATGGAAGTCAAGGTGCAAATTTGATTTAGTGAGGAGCAAAATGGATGAGATCAAGAAACTAGCCATAGATCTAAGGGCTGAGAATTTATCGCATGAGGCACTTGCATTCCTGATAAAGATGGACGAGAATGAAGTAAATTACTGATTCACGACAACCACTACATGAAGAGGCAAAGTGGCGACATCCTAAGGATTTTGAATAAAGCAAAAAGGAAGGTGTCCAGGTGGATCAATAATCGTTGATACAGTTTTAAAGCTGAAGGATCAATGATCAAGGTTTAAAACTGAACAATTAATTGTCAGTTTTCTCATGTGAGCTTACTATCAAATATTAATGGTGACATGCTCCCCTCAGCCATAGTAGAAAGTAGATATTTGGTTTATCGTGCATCATAATTCACTACCTAGCGGAAAGAATACTAGAGGATGAATAATTTGCAAGGAAAGCTCTAGAAATTTTTAGCAGCTAGAGTGACACTGCTTTCATCCAAGTAAGAAAAATTGATACTTCCTTTTAAGTGAGGTAGTAAGGTGAATGCCCTAGAAACATGATAGGAAAATTGGTGGAATTTTCAATTTAGTCTTTTCTGGTGATTTCAATTTGATAATTGAGCACTATGTAAATTGTAAAGAAATGTGTCATATTCAATAGTAGTGTTTTATCCTATCATAATTGTGAAGGAATTTATTTGTTCATAAGAAATTGTAAACCCTTGGTTCCATTTGTGTAACAAGCATGAGTGTTCTAGAGCCTAGTTAATCCAGTATTAGACCGGAGAGGAAACCAAATAAAAGAGGGTTAGAAGAGTTAAGACTCAACATGCTTCAACTGGAATTAAGCCTAAGCTAGTGACTATGTCTAACCCTTTGCCTGGTACCCCTGCGACTTCCACGAGATCCAGAAGTGCAAAGAGGGAAACAAAAACATTTATGCAAGAAACTTCTACAGCTATCAAAGAGGGAGGGTCATGAATTGGTAAAAGGCCCACAAGACAAGTTGTTGTTACCACTAGGTTGATTGATAATGCTAGAAAAATTAGTGAGAAACCCTAGCCCCAAAGTGGATGGAAATTGTTTCAGTATGCTTTCAATAGGTGGCATTCCAATAAGCCTGCATACTATTTGTAGGGGTTGAACCAAGGAAAGTTAGTGCTTCCAAATTTGTTTGTGGGATTTTATTTAATGATGGAGCTAGCAAGGCACTATGACCTTACTAACAGGAAAATCAAAAGTGAGAAAGGTGATATAATTTTGGAGGTGACAAAGGATAAATTTTTTGATGTATTTGGGTTAAATCCCAATTATACTACAAAGGTCAGGTGTGTTGACTTGTATGTTGAATATGAAAGGAGACAATTTTCATATAGAGAATCAATACTTGTACAACATAGAAGGAGTAGGAAAAAATTTGTTGTTTAGGATGTTGACCTTTTGAGTGTGAATAACTTGAATATTATTTCAAAAACACTCACTATTGCTTAAACCAAGTGCTATCTTAGGATTTTGAGGTTAGAATAGCCCCTGATTTGTTGGTGATGGTGGCAAATATACAAGAATATAATTGAAACACTAGTTTTGATTATGCTAATTTTGATGTTGAATGAATGCATGAGGATTTTCTCAATTTGAAAAAGGAAGTGCTCCCTTTGTCTTTCACCCATTATTCCTTACTGATACATATGCTCTTATGGGAAGGATATTATGAGTGGAAAAGGAAATTAAAATTGAAGATTAGGGATAGTGAAAATAAGGCAATCCTTATGTAAATGTGGACATACATTTTGGGATAAGGATTGCTCCAATTCTAATTACATTTTGTTTCCCAATGTTATAAGACATGGTATCTTAGAGTCATTGCATGCAAGACCTAGATTCAGAATTTCTCTTGAGATCAAAACTGTTATGCACCCAAAGGATGTAATAGGTTCTGCAACAACACATAATTGGGCCAACTGGTTTCTAAATTTTGAATATACTTTGATCAGGGTTTATGGAGCTAAGGTGGTACCCCATTGTTTACCTTTGTATGTCTCAAACATATTGGCTTTCATGGAACTCATGTAGAAAATTGATGTTATGGATTATGAAATGTTTAGAAAGGATAGAAAGGGCTTTGTAGTAAATTCCCAATGTAGTTTTGCTTATTTTAAGATCACTTCCCTTGAGGGGTATGAGAAATTGGGCATTATGGTGAATAATCTTAGAATGCCCATCAATGAGGTTAGAGTTTTTGATCTAGAAAGATTTGTGGCAGGAAAAAGAAGAAAAAAGAACTTAGGCATCATACATCATGAATTCTTCTATAAATATGATGTACTAAGGAATTTGACAAGTGATGAGGTTGTCATGGTTAGGAAAAGGAAAATGGATTAGATAGCTATGACAATTGTTGAGGAAAATGTTATGAAAATGAATGCCTTCTACATCAGTCCATTCAGTGAAAATGCAAACCCCTTGGAGAGGGCCTTTACCATGATAAGGGAATATCAGTCTAGTGAGTTTAAGGTAAAGGTAAAGGAGGTTGTAGACAAAGCCCAAGTCCTCTTGGAGCAACAATGACAACAACAAGCTATGGATATCCTAGAATAGCTTGAAAATGTTCAGTAGGTCAGGGAAGAATAAGTGGTAGAACATGTGCCAGGTAATGAGGAAGTTGAGCAAAAATTTTCCCTTCCTCATATTGAAGAAACTCATAGTTTAGATGTTCCTCTTGACAGGATTGTCTAGTGGCAATATGATAGAGAAAATGATGATGATCCTAGAATTAGGGAGTGTGATGAGTTTTTGGATGATGATAAATTTGTGCAGAATAAAGAATTTTAGGAGTTTATGATTCAATAGTGGAGTAAGGAAATAAAAGAGAGACTAGAATCAACCTGAGTCAATGTTGAACCTTCTCATCAGGAGGAAGTTGAGAAAGTAGGGGAAGAGAAGATTAGGGCTAAAATTTTAGCTATTACTCCCACTGAAGCTTGAATAATTGTTAAAGATAGTGGAATCATGTTATTACTAGGATGTACTATCACAACTTCCATAGCATATGATGCAGTTAGGAGAGATCCTCAAGCTTTGATATTTGAAGATCAATTTGAGAATAAAGTATTTTGTTTTGGATATAGTCCAAAGCTGCATACCCTTGCAATTTAGTCTATAGCACCTAATACTAGCAAACATGAGGTCGCTAGGCCTATTGAAGAAGTTATTGGTTTTCTAGTGGTCAAAAGAGCTACTAACATAAATCCAATCCAAGCAGCTAAGTTAACTGCACATGCTACAATGCTTAATGTGGAAACTGTACATATTTTTTATATGAATCCTTGGTTAAGGAATATAGTAAGGCCTTGAATGAGCTAAATCAAATGAGAGCTACTATTCAAGCTACTCAGAAAATAGGGACTCAACCTTCTTCTTCTTCTTCATTTGATATGTCTACACAAGATAGGGAAACTTTGGCCCTCAGAATTGATGATTTGAAGGAAAAGTTAATTATTGAGAAGGAAAATGTTAGGTAGGACAAACTAGAGATTTTTAGAGTGGCTAATGAAATTTTTGATGATTTAATGAACAATAGGGTGATCAAGTTGGTCCAGAGGGCTAATGATGTGTGGGCCACACATAAAAACATTCATGAGGCAAATACAAAGTATCTGCTAGTATAGGAGGCCTTTAAGAATGAATGGAAAAATTTGATTGCTAGAGTAAGTGCTTTGAAAGAAATGATGCCAAAAATGAAGGAGGATCCCGAGGCACCCAAAAATATTCCTAACATCTTGAAAACTATTGACTCAATAAATGAGGTAACTACTTTCCATGGAAAGTTGGGTATATAGCTCCAAAGTAAGTTGAAAATATTTAAGGAGATGGAGGATCGTGGTATGCCTCAAGTATTGAATTCAAAAGGAGAATTGCATCTATTTGAAACCTAGAAGAAACATTTGGGAGGATTGCTTGAAGCTGCTACATATGATGCATTTGTCTGTGATCAATTACATCTTGAGCTCAATTCAAACATTGATACAATGGTGGAAATTGAATAAAAAATGGATATATTTGTTAAGGAAGCCAAAATTTTAATTGATGCAAGGTAACCCTGATATATTACTAAGGTGCAAGATTTATTAAATGTTAAATGGTCCACTGAAAAAGAATACAACATTTGGTTGGAGAAGTAGATGGAGTGAATAGGGAGAATAACTAACAAGAGAAGAATAATACATAGCCTGAATATAGTACAAATTAGGCTTTTGATATAACATGGTAAAATATTATTCTCTCCTTAAACTCAACTGATGTTAATGCGGATTAACACATTTTGACCTTATTTTTCTTTCTTTTCCTTGCTTTATAAGTTTTGTTGTTTTAATTTTCTTACAGTTGGCATTTTTAGCACATGGAGAATATTTTGTAACTTTTGCAACAAACTAATGGTGCATTTTAAGGTGGGACCTATTTTCCACAAAGAGTTGAGGATAATCTTGCCTCATGTTTATTTGCTCCACCTGAAGACTCAAGCGTAACTGAAAAGTGAATGATGTTGCAAGTGGTCCTATGGGATCATGACATGTGTGCTATCTAGTCTGAGGCTTGTTTGCTCCTTCATCTCTATAAGAAGGAATTCAGGACCAAAAACATGGGAGTTAGAATTTTTTGTTGTGCTGATACTATTAGTTTTGTCTAGACAATACAGAGCAATTTTGAGTCTTTATTTTAAGTTTCTTTTGGAGTTCATACTTATGCATGTAAGACTGATAATGATATAGCATTTATAATACAGAGTAATATCAGTTTAGTGGTATTCTCTCTTCTTTCATGTGTGTTATGAGTTATGATTGAAAGTAATGAGGGATTTGTTTCATTTGTCTCTGCCATTATCCAATGGATGTTCAGTTTCATGTTTGCTTATCGGCTCAATGAATTGATGCAAATGATTATATGAGATTGATAACTTATAAGTACTATGTGCTAGGATATTTGTAAGAAGTGATAATCTTGAATGTCATAGAGGAATGTTGTAATGCAAGATTTCTTGGGGTTGTATGTGCTATTATCTGAATTGTTATCAGGTTATGTCAAAAGGTATTAACTCTATTCTTGGGATAAAGACACTAGTTCATTGTAGGGTATTTGTGTTACACTTACAGTGTTGATTCATTAACTACTCAATATTTTAACTATAAAATCTCAGGGGAATACTATTATTTCTTTTTTGTGTCTACTCTCTCGTATTCGATATATATAACATTGAAATAATAAGCTACCAACTTATTTAATGTTACTATTAATTGGTATCATGAGAGATATATGTTATTGACAATGTGTTTGATTGTAGTTATGAAAGGTCTTTAGGTATACATTGTGGGATCACCCTCTCAAGTTTCATAGAGCCCAAAGAGTAGGAATAGAAGTTTAGCAACCTCTATTCGTTTGTTGGCCAATCCCTTTAGAATTACTTATAATTGGAAATGGAAAAATCCATAGGTATTTCTGGAGATTATTTTAGTTCTTAAAAAATAATAAACACTATTTAAGGTAAATTTTTTGACATTGGAAAATGTGAAAAATGATAAGAAAAGAGGAACAGTCATGATCATTTAGATCAATTTGCATGCCTTGTTCAAGACTCTACACAGTTTATGGACAAAATGAGTTTGGTGAAGGTCACATAAGGAATGTCTTCAACATAAATATAGAAAGATAGGGCTACTCAAAAGAGGTAACCATGGGTGAGACACATGCAAGAGGTTGCACAATCCAACCTATAATAAAAGGGGTGAGGAAAACAAAACATTTGCAAACTCACAGAGTTAACCTTTTTTCCTCAACATATTCAAAATACAAAAAGGGGTGAGGTAAACATAAAACCTGGGTTGTAATTTGTGAAACACCATTTAGTTTCTAAGTCATCTAAAATTACAAGAAATAGAGTAAACCCTTTTTTTGGCATAGCGATAATTTCCAACTACTATTAGGGTATTTTAAAGTATGTGACAAGGTCACATTCTATTTTGGCATACTCTCAATTCCTACAAAATAATCCTTTTTACATATATAGAAAATGAGTGCAACTAAGATGATATCACTAATATTCTACAAAATATAGTTGATGTTTACCTAGAAGATTATTGCGCTAAAAAACTGGTGACATTAAGCACCACTACAAAAAAAATTGTTGATATACTTGAAGAAATATTGTGAAAGCTACAAAAGTGATTTGGGTGTAATGAGATACAATGCATACCTTGCCTTGAGCTTGGCTTGCACTAAGTTGGGTTTATTTTTATGCAAAGTAAGAATGTTATGATGCCCACCATCTGTGATTAAGGTAAGGGTAGGCCCAACTAAAATAATTTTGAGGTTGATGGATATGACCATAGGTACATGACTCATACTACTACTTAGATTACTTCTATATTTATTTTCACCTCTTTAAAAAGTATTAAACTTCTTCTCACCTCAACTTTTCTAATATGGTGAATTATGCATTTTGATCTAGGTTCTAATAAATTTTAGTTTGATCTAATTTCCTTAAATTAAATTGTCACAAAGAATTAATAATTTTCTCATTATAGGGTTAAAAATTTTCTCATTTCCATAAAAGTTGGATTTTCTTACAAAGATAATTATAAATATTTAAATGTGTGGGAGGATAGTTTAATTTGTTATTAAATTTAATAGATTATTGTGATTACCTAAAATAAAATTTAGGTAATTTTTTTTTTTTTTTATAATCAAATAGTAAAGTGAGATAGATAATAAAGTCTATTAAAGATAGGTTTACTAAATTATGTATTGAATAATGTATGATTAAGACTTATTTTAAATAATTATGTATGTTTAAATTAAAAAAGGATTAAAGTGAAAATTTATATAAAATAAGATCATTTAATTATTTTTCATGATATAATAATTTTTTATTTTTTGAAATTGATTTTGTTGATATGTTATAGTAGGAAATTAAAATGTAGGTTAGCAATTAACAGATTATAACAAGTCTAATATAAGTTTTTTTTTTTATCTCTTTCTAAAAAAAATTAGATTATAACAAATCTTTGATTAAAATTGTATTATTATTACTACTTCTCTTTCATAAATATATTATTGTAAACAATTTTTATTTTAACTAATTATTATCAATTATTCCTCTAAATCAATTATATGCTTCTAATTTTATATTTTTATATAAAATAATTATTTCTTAAAAACAGTGATTAAACATAACTAGAAGTCTTATTTCAATGTAATGCATCACTTCCTCTCACAATAATGTGTACTGTGTTGGATTACATTTATATGCCACGTGAAATAATTGTAACATTCATCGATGTGACTTTGACTCCTTAAACTACTTCAATTTCTATCTTTTACCTCTAAAAAAAAATTATATTAATTTTATTTTCACCCTTAACTCTAGAATGAGGTAAGTAATGCATATTGATTGGGGAGCTTATAAAACCTTAAACTCTAATGAGGTAATAATGCATTTTGAAACAACAGCTTATAAAAAATCGCTTCATCGAATTTAATAAAACTGAAACGTGAGAATAATTTATTAAAGAAAATGCCCTTTTTTCTATTTATTAGCCTTTTTACCTGGTTTTACGAGGCTAATTCAATCATATCCTATGAATTTAATTTTTATTTATATTTATCATTTTTTTAAATACGTAGATGGAACACTTAAGCAATGAAAAATAATTATAATTTTTATATATTGATATTTTTATTTAAGGGTTATAGAAAAATTTAGGAGTTATAAAAGATAAATATATATTTTTAAATTTATTTATTTTAATTATTATCTTTTTTATTTTAGTATAAATTGTTCGTTTAGTTCACATGTATAGAAAAGTAGAATATGTAGATAAAATATTCGTATCATATTATTTTTCTTTTTTTTTTCATGTAGATTTTGATCTTATCATAATATATTATCTTAATGCTCAATTGAAATATATTTTATAGATGAAAGAATATAATTTTGAGACCTACCATCCATCAGCCTACCTCAATCCCTAATAGTATTGAACATCTATGACTTATGTCTTTCTTACTTTCTACTCTAGACTACAAGTACATATTTATCTCCTAGGTATAATGTACCCATGATCTTATTCCCCTAATTCAAGTATATTTTCTTGTCTTCTTGAAATGACCTTTATCAAATAGTAAGGCCATTTGTGAATTATATTAGAAAGCATTATCAAGAACATTACCTTAATCTATGCATCACATCAATAATTATGATTACTATACAAGATATTTTGAATATTGTCTTTAATGCCTTCAAAATTTATAAAGTTTGTTAAGATGCTTGACTCATTATCAAATAATTTTAATAAATACCAAAGTTTCTTATTACAACCCACCTTATTTATCATAAAAATGGGTGTAAATGAAGATGCATTTTGACAAAGTATAGAACCACAACATAATGAATCATCCATAGATTGAATTTGATATGCAGTTTAATCCTAACAAGTGTTAAAATAGTATAGTAAAATATTTAGTCCAATGGATAGAATTTCATATTACTAAATATGATACTTGAATCCATTTTATATTTGCATCATGGTAAATATTTCTAAATTAATAAAAAAATAAATAATATTCTTACTTTATGCTTATCATTTTCAATTCATATTAGTATATTTCAACTATTAAATCATTAATAGATTAACCTTTATTAATTATTAAATTTAATTATTTTTTTAATAATATTATAAAAATATTAATCATTTGATTGCGAGCAATTTTATATAACTATTAAGTAGCTATAAATTAAAACGTATTATATATAACTATTTAAAAAAATTATTCTAATTAAAATTAAATATAAAATTTTATTATATAATGGTTATAAAAAAAATATGTGTAACATTTTATTTTTTTATCTATGTTAAATATGCACTTTTTGAAGGAGCAGAAAGATCTCTGCAAGCTAAAACACCTGTTACAAGCGAGATGCAAAGAAACAACACAACAAAATATGCTCAGAAAATATAGAGCTCAATATTGTCAAATGTAAAAAGAGTTGATTTACAAAAGAAAATATTACAACCTTATGAAGGTAAAAAACCTAAAAAGGAAAACCCTAGGCTTGCACATTAATAATTAATAAAATAATTAATTATTATGCAGCTAAAGTTAGCTTAAGTTAAAAAGAGATAAAAGGTAACTTAATTAATTAACCAAATATTGTTTAATTAATCAAGTGAATAACCAATTACTCTAACGCCCCCCCTTAAGCTAGACTTAGGGAGAAGCTAAAACCTAGAAGAAGCTACAAAAAGCAAAGAACAATGGGTCTCGACAACAAGGCCAAATTAGGTACCCAAGTATAAGGAAATCTCTATGAAATGGAGAAAAAGGAGATAACCCAATGGGAAAAACTCCTCTCCAAAAAGAGATAGAAGAACATGCAAAAAGAAACATGAAGGAAGGAAGGCCTCATGAAGACCCCCCAAGGACAACTTCCTTCACCCCAAGCATAGATTGCAACTGAAGATAGCACAGAGAAGCAAAAGGCTTAGTGAAGATGTCTGCAACCTGCTCGACAGTGGGAATATACTCCAAGATGAGAGAACCATCCTGAATCAACTATCTGATGAAATGCATATGAAGCTCAATGTGCTTCATCCGTTGATGCTCCACTGGGTTGCGAGAAATGTGTATAGCACTTTGATTGTCACACCAAAGAATAGTGGGACTATTAGGAGGAAAACCAAACTCAGTCATCAACTGTCGAAGCCATAAAATCTCATGACTAGCAAGCACAACAACTCGATACTCAGCCTCTGTAGATGATAATGCATGAGCATTCTGCTTCTTGCAAGACCATGTGATAGGACCAAAGCCAAGACAAAAAACAAAGCCAAAAGTAGACTTTTCATCATTGACATCACCAGCCCAATCTGAGTCAGTGTAGCCAACAATGTGAGGATCCACTGATGTGTAGTGAATGCCTTAAGAAAGGGTGCCCTAAATGTACCTCAAAATACATTTGGCAGCTTGCCAGTGACTCTCATGAGGATCATGGGAGAATTGAGAGACAAGGCCAACCACAAAGGAAAGATTAGGATGAATGTGAGTCAAGTACAACAAACTGCCAACCAACTGCCTATAAAGTGTAGAATCTATGGAAGGATTGGGGCAAGTAGGAGTCAAAACAACCCCTGACTAAAAAGGTGTGGGGGAAGGCTTGCAATCAAGCATGCCAAAGCACTGAAGCATATCAAGAGCATACTTCTGCTGGTAAATGGAGATCCCATCAGAAGACTGAATCACCTGAAGACCAAGAAAATAGTACAGAAGACCGAGGTCTGTCATCTCAAACTGCTCCATCAAAGCTCGCTGAGCATGCTGAATCATAGAGGATGAGCTACTTGTGATGAGGAGATCATCAACATATAGCACAAGAATCAGGATCTCACCCTCAAGATTCTGAATATAGACGGTATAATCAGAATGACAGCGTGTGAAACCAGTGGAGAGCAAAAAAGTGTCCGTCTTCTCAAGCCAAGGCCGAGGGGCCTATTTGAGACCATATAATGAACACCAAAGTCTACAAACCAAAGAAGCACCCTGAACAAATCCTTGTGGTTGCTCCATATAGATGTCCTCCTGTAGGTCACCATGCAAGAACACACTCTTCAAATCCATCTGATAAATGGACCAGACCCTAGAAGCTACAAGTGATAGTACAAAGTGAATAGAATTCATCTTGGCGATAGGGGAAAATGTCTCAGAGTAATCAATACCCTCAACCTATGAGAAACCCTTCGCAACAAGATGTGTTTTGTACTTATCAATAAAACCATCAGCAACATACTTGGTGCGATATAACCATCTGCACTAAACCATCTTTCTACCCTTAGGAAGAGGACAAAGATCCCAAGCACTATTCTTCATCAAAGAAGAATACTCCTCCTCCATAGCACTATCCCACTCAAGGTGACCTGTCACCTCTGAAAACTTCTGAGGATCCTCTAAAAGAGCATGACTCAAAAGACTAGAACCTGCAGTATAAGAACAGGTGCGACGGGTATCTAAAGAATCACCTACCATAGATCCTGCTGCCTCAATAGTAAAGCGAGCCCATTTGGGCATCTGAGGTGGAGCAAGAGGAGGAGGAGATGGGGGATCATCAACATCCTCATAGAATCATCCTCAACATAATCCTGAAGAGCTACAGTGTGAGGAGTAGGTAGTGAAGTAGACACTAGAGACAAGGTCTCCACTGTGGGAAGGCGCTCATCAAACTAGACATCCCATCAAAACAGGACCTCTCTGGAATCAGGATCAAACAACCTGTACACCTTAACATCCTCATAGTAGCCGACAAAAATGAGGGGTCGACTCTTCCGCTCCATGGCTCTCCTTTGGGCATCAGGAATAAAGGCCAATGCCTCACTACCAAATACTCAAAATGATGAAACATTAGGCTTGTCATGAGACCAAGCCTCCTCAGGAGTCATATGTTGAATCGCCTTGTGAGGCATTTGATTATGAATATAGTTGGCACAATTAATTGCCTCATCCCAAAAAGATAGATCCATGGACCTGGACTGAATCATACATTTCACCATCTCCCATAAAGTCTTGTTCTTTCTCTCAGTGACACCATTCTGCCGAGGGGTGTAGGGAATAGTAAACTGATGCTGCAAACCATGCTTAGTGTAAAAATATCTAAAATCCTGATTCACATACTCCCCCCCATTATCTGTATGTATCTGCCGAATAGAAAGGCTAGACTGCTTCTCTACAAATGTCTTGAAGATTTGAAAGGAATCAAAGACATCAGACTTGTACTTAAGAAAGTACACCCATGCGCATCTGGAGAAGTCATCAATGAATGTGAGTACATACTTGGCCCCATAAAAAGGAGTGGGAAATGACATGAGGTCACTATGAATCAACTCCAAGGGTGCCAAAGCACGAGTGGCTCATCCCTTTGGAAAGGGATCCTTGTGATGCTTTCCTAGCACACAACCATGACAAACACCATCTGTGTAGGAAAACTGTGGAAGACCAAGAACAAGTTCCTGCGTACTCATCTACTAAAGATATCTATAATTGACATGGCCCAAATGCTCATGCCAAAGCTTACTCATTGAATCTGCATGTGCTATAAGAGATGAACCTGTACCCTCAGAAGGCTCAAATCCATCAAATCTTTAAAGACGAGATGTAGTATCAACATACCTAGTAGCCACAACCAAATCGGAGTCATGGAGGTCCTGAATAACCACATGATGTGGTGAGAACTCAACTGTCTTACCAAAACCATAATGGAAAATCTGATAAATGGACAAGAGGTTCATCGAGATGTCAGGAACAACTAGAACATCCTATAGAGTACCCCCATCTAAAGTGACGGAACCTAAACCCAAGACTGAAAGTTGTGTAGAGTCACCCACTGCAATCTGTGAAGTACCACAAGAGGCAAGAGAAGTGACCAACTACTAAGTGTGAGTCATATGGTGAGAAGCACTAAAATCTAAAATCCAACTGGACCCATAGGTCGATGCTTGAGCAGTAAGAGCATGACCTTTCCCTATGGAAGGAGAAGACGACTGAGGTGAGGAGATGTGATGCTACTGCAGGGCTTCCTCTAAAGCCTCTAATCATTTCCAACACCTAGAAACTAGATGTCCTTCCTTTCCACAGAAGCTGTAAGTGTCTCTTAATTTCTTCTTAGTCTTGGAGGAAGACTCACCAGACTTCGAAGATTTCCCCTGTTTCGGATTAAGTGGTGGTTTGAAATCTGACTTAGGAGGTGGTTTGGAGGAATGCTCACTGCCTACAAAATCTTTCTTGGGCTTTAGTTTCTACTTTTGTTTCTCCTTAGATGACTGAGCAACCAATGCTTTGTTCTTTGATCCTGAGAGCATATCAATCTGAGAAAGGTGTGACTGCTCACGAGACAAACGCTCATAAAACACATTAAAGGTAGGCATGGTAAAATGAGCACCTAGGCCATCCATGGTAGAATACAATGAAGAAGAAAATATCTGAAATGGACCACGAAGCTTCGAAAGAATCAAGTAAATGCACTCTGTGTCTCACTTATTCTTGCCACAACCCTGTAAAATAGTGCGGATTGTTTTGAACTTGGTCAAAAAATCCTCAATAGTGGGAAATGATTTAGGTAACAGTGAAGTCAGCTCTGCCTCAATCTGTAATGCACAAAACTCATTAATGGTCCCAAAAAGTGTCTCAAACTTCAACTAAATGGCTCGAGGAGTGAGCAAAGCATCAAGGTGAAATAGAAGACTATTTAAAACATGCAGGGATAAAAAACCCATAGCTTCATCCATCTTATTCCTGTGCTGAAGAATCTCAAAAAGACACTGCAACTAAGGCTGAACCTCATCTAGACAAGACCACAACCCTCGTGACCTGAGAAGCCTCATCATGCGAGACTTCTAGGTGTGACAGTTGTGTGATGTTAGTACCTCAATTGAGGAGTTTTCCATGAAACCTTGCACCTGTACCTGTACCTGCACCTATACCTATACCTATACCTATACCTGTACCTATACTTGTACCTGTACCTGCTGGTGTTTTTTATTATTATGTGATCTTTCAGAATAGACAAAAGATGAAGAAGGGTTTCATTGTTTTGAGAGTTTTGGTGTTCTAGTTTTCTGATGTAAATGATAGAAAGTGAGAAAAAACACCCCCCACAAAAGATAAACCCAAACCTTAGTACAAACTGAGAAAGAGGAAGCAATGCATAAGCAAAAAAGCTTCAAAAAAAATTCTTGTGTACCTGAAGAAAATTCTGAGAAAAAAAACCACATATCTAAATACAGCAGGCTGAGAGCTTTCCAATGCCTATTCTTTTTTGAAAAACGGAGTTCGTTTACACCTTTTATTGCCCCGAAAGTGCAGAAAGAAGACCCCACTTTGACTGGAAAAAAAATACAGTCAAAAAACAAATTTGGAAAAAAGTACTAGTACCATGACATCCAGCACAGAAGTAGCTTTCCAATGGTATCTCGGTTGAAAAAAAGAGACCGTATGCCGAGTGTAAACCCAATTTTGTGAAGTCTCCTCAAAAGGCACAAATCTGCCTCCTTTAAGACCTGGGGGCTAAAAAAACATAAGCCCCTAGTTTGCTGAGCGACCAGGGGGCTAGCAGCAGGTCTGGTGAGCCAGGAGCTCGGTGAGCTTGGTGAGGGCGGTGGCCGGGAGCTCAACGGTGGTGGTCGGCAAAGAGCTCGGCGGCAGTGGTCGGTAGAGGCCAGGGGTACTGGTGAAACCTAGTGGCGGCAATAGAGAAACCAGTGGGGGCGCGGGAGGCCCGATGGAGAAAAACCAGCAGTGTCAAAGAAACTTAGGTCGTAGTGGAGCATGGTGAGGGTGGTGGCCATGGGCGACTGAAGAACAAATAGTGACGGTGACGAGGCGACAATAATAGGAGGCTGAAGAACTAGTAGCAACAACAAGGTGGTGGCAACAGGTGGCTGAAGAAACATCAGCGGCCACGGGGCGGTGACGAAAAGGCAGCGGCAACAGGCGGCCGAAGAACCAACAGTGGCCATGGGGTGGCAGAAAAACTAGAGGCACAGCGGCTGACAAACGGCTGGAAAATGAGGGGCGCAGCAGTTGACAGACGGCCAGGAAAACATAGGGCACCGAAGATGAAGAGAGTACTACCACCTACAGTACTTGCAGGTTTTGCGGTACTGTGCGTACCATGGGTGGAAACCCATTTTTTTTTTTTTTTAAGAACCCTTTGGTTTAATTCGCCTATTTTTTTTTAAAGAACTCCAACCCCAACTTCTAATGCAAGATCTCAAAAACTAGAACAGGGAGCTTCAGACCTTCGGCTCTGATACCATGAAGGAGCACAAAGATCTTTGCAAGCTAAAACACCTATTACAAGTGAGATGCAAAGAAACAACACAACAAAATATGCTCAGAAAATATAGAGCTCAATATTGCCAAATGTAAAAAGAGTTGATTTACAAAAGAAAAGATTACAACCTTATGAAGGTAAAAAACTTAAATAGGAAAACCCTAGGCTTGCACATTAATAATTAATAGAATAATTAATTATTATGCACCTAAAGTTAGCTTAAGTGAAAAAGAGATAAAAGGTAACTTAATTAATTAACCAAATAGTGTTTAATTAATCAAGTAAATAACCAATTACTCTAACACTTTTACCTTTTCTTATGCATTTTTCAAGGCAATTAAGTTTTGCAAAGATGAAAATTTTAAAAAGAGTGTGCATAACTTTTACTTCAAATTTTTTTAATTTGATTTTGTTTTATTTTTATTTTTATGATTATATTATTTTTTATTAAAATAAAGAGGATAACATATTTTTTATCAACTCTATGATTGAAAATTTGGATAAAGCTCAACAGGGGTCCTTGGTTGTGGATTTGGAAGAGGCGAAAGAGAAAAACCAGGAAGAGGACATTGGGATTTCAAAGAGAACCATGGCTAATTTGAAAAGGAAGGCACCCCCCATGCCGCAGATGATTCAAACTTTCAAGAAGGGTGTCCAAGATATGAAAGACCTAGAGGCAGAGACTGAGTCTATTCTAAAGACTCTGGGTTAGTAGTTGCTTGTTTTTTGGCTTGCATTTTGGCTAGTTTTTTAATTGAATTTCATCATCTTTTTTGGCTGGCTGCTACTTTATCTAGTTTTTTCTTTTAGTGCAGCCTGTTTATTCCACTGGAATTTTTTGTCCTTCTCTTTCTTTCTTTGTAAACTTGGTGGTTTCAGGACCCTATAAAACCCATTTTTTCCTTTATCCAAAACAATTTTTTTAATTAAAAAAGAGTGGTTGGTAAAAGGTATATTCTAAAATTCTATGTTAAAAATAAATTTTAGTGGATCAAGTCCAAATGATAATAGAGTGATTAAGAAATTAGAGTTACATTATCAAGGAATATTATATTCATCTAGTTGACCCCATAAATCAGCAAGGATGAGACCATAAGGAACTAGTTCACAACAAGTAAGAGCACCCTCTTTTAGATCATCTATAGGCTATTGAGCATAAATAGGATATTTTATTAGATCAAGCTAAGGAAACTTGTCAAAATATAGCAAAAAAAAATCATCACATCCATGTAGTTATGAAGAAATCAATTATAGGTGAGAATGTTGACACCACCCATAGATAGTATGATCCCTAGTAAATCTTAAAGATGGATAAGAGTCACATGGATATGAGTTATGGTGTCCTCAAGTAAAATGACTATGTACACATCAAGACCGACATAGAGGGGAGTGAACTTTGTGGGAAGTAGGAGTTGCCACTTTGGTAGCTCTATACAAGAGACATTATCCAACAAATCTAAAATTATGTGTTGATAAACAATTCCAAGTGCAACCTCATTTACTTCCACCTAGATCTATATAAGCACATTGGAACAAATCATAACTTTAGTGTAAAGTGAGAAATGAATGTCAACTATAGAACCAATAAAAGTAGTAGAAATTTTCTCTTTGCAAATGTCGAAAACAATATCCACCCTCAAAGCATGTCAAATCTAGATAAATTTGGAAGGGATCCCAAGTCAATCTCTCGATATAACCATATGCCCGAAATGGATAAGACATAAACAACTTGAAGAATTCATGATTCTAAGTCCAAGATTCTTAAAATTTGGTGTAAAACCAAATAAGGTTCTTGATAGTATTAGTTTACTCATAGAATGGACAATGGTGAGTGATAACTCTAAGCTGAGACAATCTTGATCCAAGCTAAAGGCCTTGATATATAATAGACAAAGAAATACAAGCAAGCTTAGGTTTAGGAATAATACACCATAAAGTTTTAAATCTATGATGCTAAGTTTTTGAAAAAGATAGGAGGAGCTAATGGTGGTTTAACTTAGCCACCATAGAAAAATGAGGTGCCAACTACAAATATCCCTTATGGGGTCTATAATTACAAATTGGTGTATTAAGATACAATTTCTATTCATCCCACTAGGAATTGAAAGTCTTAACCCCAATTTAGTGAGCACTAATAATAATTTGGTACATCTCAAGATCCTACTTGAAGATCCAAAATTATAGTTTGTCCTTAGGATGGTATAGAAAAAAATTGGTGATTGTTGTAGAAATGTGGCAACATTTTGACTCCTTTGTTATAAAAATTCAAAGATAACAAGGGGATCTATCCAAAGCCCAATCTTGAGGTGAAAACCCAATGACCATCGAATATAATACTTATTAATAGAAAGACCATTGCAAACATCATTTGCAACCCACTTAAACTAGGACTTGGTTGCTTCACAAGACTTCTAAATGTGTTTAATTACAAAATTTCCCTATATCTCAATGGGTCCATAATGAACATGGAATGGATCTTAAGGCCTTCCGAAACTAAACACCAAGATGGTCCACCATGGAAAATACAATGTTGAATGAGGACTTTCCAAGCATCCTAACCTTCAATGGCCTAAATAATTAATTTAGCACAAAGTGCTAAGCCTTGGTATTGGATTGAGAGTAATCCTAAAACCCTAACATAATCATCAGAGAGATAAAAATGTTTGCAAGTCGAATGATGAAAGACATTACAATTAAAAGATGTGTAAAGAAAGTTTCTAAAATATTTCACAATTTGTAAATAAGATGCCTTGGAAAGAACCCAAGAAAAAGAATAGTAACCCTGACTAGCAACCAAAATCTTAAAATACACTTAAAATTTACTAACCACAAAAAAAAAAAAAACTTAATAATCTAATTAGCTAGTTTTTTTTAACTATTCGTACGTACTTATAACACCTTCACATAAGGTAAAAGAGAAGTTCAAGAAAATACATATAAATACTTCCTATAATCAAATCCATTTCTAGCCAAAAGAATTTAACTAGCTACTTTAAGAAAGGTTTGCTATAGAGTCTTTTATCATTGTATACTTAGAACCTGAAGCCCTACAAAATGTATCAGTATTCACTATCCTCTAGGTTTCCCCATCAATTCCACTCGATCTTTAGGATGAGCTTTAGCTAAGTTTATTCCGGGAGCGCGCGCTAAATATTTATCTGGGTGCATGATGCCTTGTAGTTTGTCAAACATTGGCTGACAAATGGGCTATTACGAGTGCCTATTGAGTAAGGTCATACATTGATTGCATTCACGTTTGCACGCAAGCTCTATCTTCTCTTTGCTTCTAGCTCTCTATATTACCATGACAGGCTTGCTTTGTGGCTATCATCTGCTGGTGCAGATCTGAAGGAGACTAGATTAAACCAGCACGGAATAGAGTACCTTAAGGGAGAGCTTAAGGAAAGGTGTTTGTTGTCATGCGGAGGAAAGCACAACACCAAGGTGCAAAGGTGAGTGGACCATGAGTGTGGATGGAGAAAATAGGGGTAGGTTGAATGAATGTTGAGACAAGAGAGAAGCCTGCCAAGGAAATAAGGAAGGAATAACCTATGATAGAAGGAAGGTGAAGATTGGAATGGCTTGGATAGGCAATGCCAGAATGGGAAAAGATATCGACAGAGAGGAAGCAAGGGAAAGTGTATGTGCAGGGGAGATTAATTGTGAAGCAGGGCACAACAGGGGATTGCACATCGTATTGATGCATGACATATATAAAAAATAGCACAAGTAAATGATGATCAGATAATATTGATCAAACTGTTAGTACTAGCATTCCTTCTTTCAAACAAAAGCATTTTCAATGAATGAATTGTAGTTATGAAGAATTTTGTCATAATCATAGAGCTAAAGGGCATCATCATGCATGGTCTTGAAACATCTCGTATACAATAAAATGATTTGTATTGTAGATCTTACTGAAAATAAGAATCATGTGATTGCACCTTGAAACCAAAAGCTATAAGTTTGTACTAATTCATTCCCTAACCACACCAAAATTATAAACATTTTTTTTTTTTACTATTAACCATAATACTTTAGACAGTCATTGAATGCATTCACATTATACATTATTATAAATAAAGTTATGGGAACAATATATTCTCATGCCAAATATTTTTCCTCTCTTTCTATTAAACTGGTGACAGGCATAGTTAAAGAAATTTTAATGTTTATGTATGTGACTTAAGTTAAAGTAATTTTTAAGGTACGCTATTATTTTCTTTAAAACTCGTCATTATTTCATTACTCAATCAAATACATACTAATTTATTTAGTTAAAAGTGAGGAATGAAGGTAAATGATGAATTAAATAAATGGTAGTTAGGATGAGGTAAAATCTAGAATGGTCTTATATGAGAAAAATAGATGTCTACAAGAAGATTTTTTTTCTTTAATTTAGTTTTTCTACTAATAATAGATTTTCAACCATCTAGATTTAGGTTGATTGAATATCTAAATTAGTATCATAACACATTTCACTATCTCTAGATCCCTCCAATAGCATTAGTACTATTAATTTTGGTTCCTAAGTTTCCCCTTATTTTCATGCTCATTAGGGGTCATATTCTCTATATGCTCTATATAATATTGTGTATGAAAGAATCATTTTTTTAAGATTTCAAGAATAAGATTTGTTATACCTCTTGATTATCTTATCCATGCATTCCCTTCCTCTAATCCATTGAACTACAATCTTCTCGAGATTCTTCACCTCTCATAGAGGTTTCCTCCTCATCCTCTAACTCTTTAAACATCTTACTCACAATGTCCTTTTTTAATGGTAGCAACTACTCTAAAGGGAGGCCCTCCATCACACTAACTTCAAGTGAAAGTTCCAATAATGCATCCAACCAAAAATATGCCTTGCTTTCTTTTCTCTTTTTTCTAATTACATTCCAACCAAATGTCCCATTTCAGGGCATTTCCAAAATCGAATACTCATTTTTCATAGTCCATAAGTTGCTTCCACATTTTTTCACCTATTTTCACCCATATTTCTAACTCGTAAGCACACAGAAAAAAAACATCTAGATACCAAGATTCAAACATGCATTGTATGGATTCACATAGAAGTATTTTAATCAATATAGATAACTTTAGCTAGTGAGTAACCAAAAAGAAAAAGAAAATAAAAATAAAAAAAACCTTAAATGCTCATAATTACAAAAGTAATCGTCTTTATTTACACATTTAGATTAATATTCAAAGAAGCTTTTTTTATTTTTTTTAATAATATATGTGTTATAATTAAAAAGTGAAGCAGATGTTCGCTATCAGCCTGAACATGGCACCCACAGGTGCTATTAAATTTTACATAGTATTTCAAAATAAAGGATGTAACAATTATGCTTCTTACCAGAATCAATATCTTCTAACTCTTTATGTTTGATTGATTTGCATGCAGTTTCTGAAATCTTTCCCAATCTGCTATCAACACCCAGGACCGCTTATTCAACCATCCAGAGGACGCGCATTGAACCATCAGTTTAAAAGCCCTTGCTCTGTCTTTGCATTGACACCGTTTCCGGGTTTTTCAAAAACGTGCCAAACGCCAGTCATCATCCATGTAATGCCTCTTTTCAAACACAGTCAAATACATTTATAAAACGTAAGTCAATAATACAAGGAAAAAAAGAGTATAATACGACACCAGTTTTTGTAATAGATAAAACAATGGCGTCTAAGACTTTGAAAGATTATTGACACACCGTAAACAAAGAAATTTGGCAAATATCCATCTACCTGGATTCTAATTACAGTATATAAGTCATCGGAGGACTAAGATTATATGAAGTGCCAGAGCTATATTGAACTTAGCAGGATGAAGAATTGCAATGTTCAGAGTACACTTTCTTTGAACGAATGATTAGATGAGTGCGTTACTCAATAATGTGTATCTTATTAAATAGCAGATTTCCAGGGTTAAGCTTGAGAATTAGTGTAGCAGTAAATACAAGTGAAACTGGCGAAGGCTCTGTCCCCGCCTGTGCCTGCTGCAATAACAAAAGTATTATCAAAATATAGAAAATTTAACTGGTATTTAGATATTTTATTTAGGAGGTATTTAAAATTCATTTAATGCTCGATTACCACATTAAAGCATTTCACATGGCAAACAAGTGCATTTCATTTTCCATCTCACCTGGCAACGCGTTAAATACACACTACCCTTCCTTTTCAATTTTGTCTGTCAACAAGAAAGGACATTTCACGTGATGAGTGAATAAAAAAGCTTGACAGCTGTTGTAAAAAGGGCTGCAGAGGAAAATGACACTGCGATTGAAGAGTCCAATTGTCCTTCCTTCAGTATTCATTTGCTTGTAGCATTGGATTTTCCTTTTAAAGGGACATTTATGTTTCTCAGTTAGTATCCTTCTTATGCATGTACCTTCGGGCTTTAATACAAATTCTTTTATCCTTATATGAAGGTGCACCACCAAATATTTTTATCCTACTATTCATGTTCTTAGTAAAATTTAATGTTAAATTTACTTTCTCAGATTTATTTTATTATTATGCTGATTTTACTAACTTACGATCAATTCTTTCTTTGTAATGGTGAGTAATTTTTTTTTTTAAATTGTAATAATAATGTATACGTAGTGTAGTGCCCCTCCATTTTTGGTCTCCCTTTCCACCAAGTAAGTTTGCCTGATGATTGGTGATGCTCGTTGTTATATATTGTTGTGATTTGTTGGAAAAATTAACATTATAAATGGCCCTATTAAAATAGTTTAATTAAACTAAATTGATTAGTATAATTTAAATTAATGTATTAGCATTAATACAAGAACTAATGGAAATAACCATTATAAGTTAATGCAATGGAAATTAAATAAACACCGTGATATGAATAAAATAAAATAAAATGATAATGGGAGTAATAAATGATAATAAATAAATTATTTTTGCAGCGTTGTAATTAATAAATAGTATTATAAAAGTTGAGTCATGAATTTGATTAGTAAATTGGGGTATGCCTTAAAAAAAACTAATTTGAATGTGGACGGTTATAAGTAATAAATAGCAAAATTTGTGGGAAAAGAAGTAGTCAAGTCTATTTAGTTACAAATTCTAAAATTAGAAGAGGCATTAGATTTTCATGATGGAAATTAGTTACTTCCAAAGATAGGAATTATGGGCGGTTCCTCTTCTTGGGGGAGAATAGTGAAGATGGATCAGAAGGAGAGGGAGGTTAAGGAGCGAAGGGGGGGGGGGGGGAACCCGAAAGGAGATCCGGTCAGAGGTTGAAGGAAAACCAATGACCCTGATCAAGAAACCAAGGGAGGCAATATTTTAGAGACGAATGGCAGAAGCTTTCAAGGATTGGCATCTGCTGTCCTTTCAAGAAAGATCTGAATAACAGGTGGGCTCTGGCTGTACAAAGGGGAAACCTCATGTCGTCATTACGAGGGGCATCAACATCAAAGATTGTTAAGGAGAGCCCCAAGTCGAGGCAACCCTGTTAGACAAAAAGGAGTAAGATTAAATCTTCAATAAATTCAAAGGAAAGGGGACTCAAAAGGAGGAGGCTGAATATAGACATAATTACTTAGTAAGTATCCTTCAACCCTATCCAAGAATCTATCGCTATACATCTTGATCATAACATTTTTCTCATGGGTGGTATAGTGTAGTTTCTTCATGCTCTTAGTATTGGGTAATGGGTTCTTTTTATAGACTAATCTCTCTAAGAGGGTTAACTACAAAACGTCTTTAGTATATTTCTTCACTTTTGACTATTCATGAAGCTCTGTCAAATCCAATGTCTTAAGGACGCAGGGAATTTATATAAATTATCAACTCTTTCCCAAGATACATTTAATATGTCTTTCATTCAATTACCACTTGATCTGCATGACTGTTGGTAGATAAACATATTGTTTGTCTTTCGTCCTTTTATTATGCCATCCTCTTTATTGACTGAGCCGAATTGATATTGGTCACCATTTGGTGTTTATGACGTGTGTGCCCTACTGCTAAATTATACACCCTTGGTAATGGAGTTGATTTGTAAATCCATTTATACTAATTGGCTGCCTCCTGCAACTATACGTTGGCGAATGAATTACAACACTAGAAGTCTCAGATTTGTTATTTTGCATGTTATCCTCGTAGCATGCCCCGATAAAAGCTTTTGGTCTATGTGTCCCTCACACCTTTTAGCATATCTTATTGATCTTTTTCGTTGCCTGGACTGGGTGGTGTTTTTCCCAAATTGCTTGAGTATCTAGCTATTTCTGTTACTCTATTTTAGCAACTGCAAATAAGTGAAGATACATTCTAGTATGAAAACCTATCATTCCGAGTTTTAGTCTAAAAATAGGTGTTGATATGATTAGGAATAGATTCGCTTTATCCTCCTTGACACTACGCATTGTCTCACGAAATTCCTCCATCAATTATCTTCATTGGATGCGCATACCTTGTTCCTTAGCTCTCATTTTGGCATGAGCATGAAGGGTAGCCATGCGCACATAATGATCAACTATATATGTATTGCAATAAGGGTTAATGTTGTGTGAGCTGTGCATAGCCCCATTCACTAAATTTGCATGGATGTATATGATTATAACATAGGCAAAGCTTACAATGGTTAGGTGCATACCTGAGTGCGTCATACAATCAAAGATTTTAAATGCTTTCCATTGGTCGTGGTGAAGTTTAATTTCCAAACTTCAAATTTAAATGCGTCTCTGGAAACTCGCCACCAAACAGAAAAGCGTCTAGTTTTGAAAGAAAAAAAAGTTGTACATTATTTCCTCTACTCTTAAGTCACGTATTTGCACCTCACCTATCTCCTTCCCTTCAATCTTGTGGATAACAATTGGGATATGATAATAATGCAAGTAGATGGTGTTATTTCCAGCATTCACTTTCTTATATACTTGGCAACCTGTCATAGTTATAGTAATTAGAGTTGAGGCACTGTACAAAATTAAATAGCCTCCTTGGAACCATTGGCAACCTATCACAGCTACAAATTTTAGACTTACAAAGATGTAAATTAAATAGCCTCTCTGATTTCATTGTCAAACCTGTCTGAGCTGTGGCGATTGAACATAAATGGAAGTAATGTCTGGTAGGTGAAGTATCTATGTTGTAAGGCAATTTGCTTGAATAGATAAGTTTATGATAATATTCCATTATCTAAAATAAACCTTTGTTTTATTATCCTTTATAAGGACATATTTAAAGTGTAAAAATAATTGAGAAACAAATGTTTCACTTATTTACTTGATTTAAAATATAATGAAGGATAGTCTTACTAGTTTATATTATTTAGAGTTCAAATTGTTTATTTTATTTTATTTTAGACAAGTAGATTCAGTTACGAGTTGATTCTATTGTGTTAGGTAGTTGGGGGACTCTTTCTTCAATTAGATAATTTCCATTATTGTTGAAATCCTTTAAGCCATTTAACGGATGTATGTTATTCCTACGTGATAATTGTTATATAGTGGGTTAGGTTATTGTGTTCTCACCATGTTTTAAAATTTATTAAATAAGGAGGTTAAGGTTACTTTTGTAAATCTTAATGTGAATTGTTTTGGTATAAATGTCACTTTGGTAGTTCTTGGAATCATGGTGTCTCGTGGCTTTAGGTGAAATATGTGGAAGTTGTGTGTTCATAGAATTAGAGCTTGAATGTTATATGCATATAGCTATAGGGGAATGGAGTCACTATTGTGATAAATGTGTAGTGAGATAGATATTAAAATATGTCTCCTCATTTTCTTGAAATTGACTTAAATGATGTCTCAATAATTGAAGAGATAAGATATAAAGGAAGCCTTAAATGCTAGTTTAATGTTATCACTTTATGTAGATTAGAAGAAAGTAGTCTGTGAATTAATAAATATGGTCTTTTACATGAGCAAGCTAATAAGGAATTGATAGATTATTTAACTTAAAACACTTTGAGTTATTGATAGATGACTTAGTAGTTTACATATAGAAGGAATGTCTCACTATTTGGTTGATAATGGGAGGTTGCTTTGAAAAGTGAAATTCATGGATGTCGTAGTTGCTTGTTTGTGTTGGTTATTATATGATTTGATGTTTCATCTTGAGGTGACTTTTTCTTGAGTTGATTTTGGTTGGGATTCTTTTGAATATTTTGAAGTCCTTGATGTTCTAATGAGTATGACCTTCTTAGTTTATTTTGATTTAAAAATCTTTTATTCATTGGGTTGGTGTTGAAATTGGCTTGAAACCTCGTATCGTTGACTTACTCTTGTTGCAGGATTTTTGAGTAGCCATTCTTTTTTTTTAGACTTCCAGAGGCATGAGATATTTGTGAATGATGTTTTATCCTCCATTTTTCTCTTATTGTGGAAAAGTTGTTTGGAATCATTATTTTGAAAGGGTTGTACGGGAATTGTTGAGACTTTGATTATGTATTTATAGCGAGATGGGTAATGCCTTGTGTGCTTTTCGGTTGTGATCTAATGTTCTTGTTATGTTGTACAACCCTTGGTTTTTTTTGGTTTGATGTTGTTGGGTCTCTAGGGAGAGTGGCTCCTCGTGGGGGCCGGCACCCCGTTTAAGGGGAAGGGCACAGGATAACCCATGAGTGAGTTAGTAATCAAGTGAAAACCTAATAATTAACTTAGGAGGGTTGGGTAGTAATATCATTATAAGATTTAAAAAATGGATGCCTCGTATTCATTAGTGCAAAATGGAAGGCTGAGAAGGCCGTGGTTGGCAAGGTCGTGACCTTGTTTTCGCGAGAGGTTTATGGCTCCGCATGAGTCACCCTATGGACCGGCGCCTCCAATTGGGAGGAAGGGCATAAGATAGCCATAGATGGGACCGACGCCTCCAGTTGGGAGGAAGAGCACATGATAGCCCATGTAGGACTATGCGACGACACTCTCCCCTAGTTGCCCAAGTGTTTTACTTTATTGTGTTCCTCTGGAAGTATGCTATGGGACTTGGTTTAGATTGTGGTTGAATGGACTTACATTAATTTATGGAGTATTGCCTTGATTAATCTTTGGTGTACTTTGTGGTCTTGTATGATCTCATTGATATTTGACTTATGACCTTGTACTCTTATGGTACTGTGATATGATGTTATTGTATTGTTTAATTATAATTTGGAATTGTATTTTGTTTATTAATTCAATTTGATTTGGAAGTGTTTCATGATCATCCTTTGGTTACTTTTTTACTGGTCATTGTTTTGATTTATGTGATGAGATTTATAACTTTAAGTTATTATGTGGACTCTTGGATGTTGTTGATTATGTCATTGTAATCCTTGAGTTTTATGATACTTTTGTATGACGTTGAGTCTTGTGGTTCCATGTTTGGATTTTCTTGGTTGAAGTCTCTTTCTTGTCATCTCCTTAGCATGGGGGGTGGGTCTTTGGACCCACGTGGTCAGGTGGAACGTGCTACGCACCCCATTGGGTCCCTAGTCAAGGATCGAGAGGTGTGGATTGGTGCTGTTGCGGCGACCCCAGAGTTGTATCCATCTTGGAGCCAGTTATGATACTGTGTATTCATCTATTCATTTGTATCATGATTCTTGTTGTATGGTTTCCGTTCATGTTTGGAAACACTATTGTATTATTGTACCTCTAGAACATTGTACTGTAATGTAATGTTAAACTCGGTGTGGATATTGGCCATGGTGTTATTCAATGTGTTAAGTTAATCATGCATATGTTGTATTTATGTACACAGATGGTTTCTTATCAATGAATTTTCATTTATGTGTTACATTTGTTAATGTTTACTTTGTTATGGATTATATCTTTGGATTTTATTCTTTATTGTCGTTGTGTGGATCTAAGTCGCGTAATGAATCCTTGTGTACCCCAAGGGATGTATGTGTTAGTGAATCTACTTAAATGAAATTCATGTCATGACTTAATGTGTATTACATGTATGTTATGTTAACTTTAAAAAAAAAATTGTGCAGTAATTATTGTTTAATTGTCCTTTGGGGTTTGCATGATGGGGGGTTACACTTAGTAATTGAAAAGAGTAACACTTAAGTGATTCTGATTTGATGTTGGTCAGGTGTAATGCTTTTAGTTATTGATAGTTTTTGCATGATACATTATGGTTTATGTACTGATATGTTATTACCGAATATTACTGGATTAGATTATGTGAGTATTTTTGCATCAAAATACTATACAATCTAATTCAGAAACATTCAACAATAATCTTCATGGATTGTGGAAATCTGTTATAATTAGTGATATATTTTTAAAATAATATTTAAAAACTATTGATTTTTTAAATTTGTAATATAGATAATTTTAAATTATAGTCTAGTGTGTGTTTTCAAAACTTGTAGAAAGAAGAGTATAAGTATAATTTATAAAGTGTTTAATTATAATGATAGCAAGACTAAGTGAATTATATAAATTTTTTAATGTAAAATTTACTTTAATTTACAAATCAAATTTAATAAATCTAATAAACTACTACATATTTAAAAGAAAGCAAAAGTATTAATTTTAACACAGCTATCTAACATATCTCACAAATTTAAAATATATTTTTGCATGTAAACAATTTTGATTATTGCCTCAACCCAATTGATGAAATGTTTGATAACCATAATAACCCATTTGTATCCATTGCTAGATTTTATTTAAATTTTCTCTATGAAATCAAATCTCTAGTGCTATAAGGGATCCTCTATCATCATAGATTGAACAAGGAGAGCACATCTACAAACCTCAAGTTAATTGTAAACCTCTAACAACTCTTACACTTCCTTAACCTTCTAGCCACACCCTTGAATAACATAGGCCAAAATCTTGTGCATAGTGATCTTATCATGGAAATGTCCTCCACAAATATCTTGATGGTATTTATCCATTACCTTACTGTACTATTCTTAGTTAAGGAATTCTAGTAGCAATCTATTTGAATCTCTCTACATATTTCTAGGATTGTAGCTTGAAATTTCTTTATTGGTGCTCATTTATCCTAGAGGGACATTTCATATTTTGGAGGTAGATGATATCTTTATACCAAGGATCATCCTTTAATTGACAACAAATGTGCGCATAGTTAATACCAATTTTAGAAACCATACTAGCTCAAGATTTATATTTTCCATGATTTTAGCCTAGCCTTAACCTCTAACTAGCTTTATTGCTCAAATATCCATGACATATTATTTGATCGTATTAATCCATCTACATCTTTTTCTTGAGACTTCTTGCTAATTGATGATTATTTTAGTATTGTGTGTAGCACATATGCCATTATATTTTCTCCTATTAAGTATGACCTATAATCCTTGACAACTTTAACTAGGGAATATACATGCTTTTTCATTATTTGGTACATTAAATCGACCCCTTGCAAAGACTTACTAAAAATTGAAATAAGATTCTCATATCCATCCTTATTATTTTTTAGTAGAAAAACAACAATAATATGGTAAGAGGAAAATAAGAATAGTTGGAAGGGTTTAAAATAATTTGGACTTACCAAGCCCAATACCATTTTTATGTTTTGTTTAATTTTTGCAATTACCAATGAAAATGGTTGATGGATTTCACTCTTTACAAGTCTATCCTCACCCCATCCTTGTAGACAAGGTGTATAAGAAAATTTCCTTCTTCTACTTGAAATATACTATTTTGGTAATTCAAAGAAATTCAATATTATTCAAATATGTTTTTTATAAATCTACTCCAAGTTCCTATAGTGATCTTTCCTATCCTTGGAGTAAGTCATATGGTCACCTTAATAAAGCACAATGATCTTGTCTATGAGTCCCACAATTGTAATGCCCATGGTTCTCTTGAAATTTGACCCAATAATTTTTATCCCAAATGACCTTTTTACATACACATAAGTGCCCCAAGGAGTTTTGAATGTTGTCTTATGTTGTTCTAAATCCTTGACCATTACTTGGTTATACCTAGAGAACCCATGCATCACATACATTAGTTCAAATGATGATACCTTCTACAATAAGCGATCCATACTAGGGAGAGTGTAGTTGTTTTTAAGGGACTTATCATTTAGATTATTGAAGTAAATACATATTGTTTTCTCTCATTTATTCTTATTGATTGAAACAAGATTGGATGTAACCACCCTATATAGGAAATTACTTTGGTAATTCCCCCTTACTTAAGAATCAATTATTCTTTTAGCATCTTTAAGGAAAGGGTGGGATTGATTTTTCTTTACTTTTGCGGAAATTTTTTGCACTAATTTTAAGGGGAATTATATGCTAGAGAAAACATTCTCTACATGATTTCAATTCATCATTTGACTACGAATAATATTTCTTGAATATTTTTAGTAAGGCTATCAACATTAATTACTTATTAATCTTTAATCCTTTATCATTTTAAACCATTTTATGTTCAACCTTAGTACAAAATTTATGCCTTAAATGAATCTTTAATCAATTGGTTGGCTTCTATTTTTATAATGATCAACATCATCAAACATTATTTCCAAATCTACCAACCCCTTGAGAATTTTAATAGTTTTCAATTCCACAACTTCATTTCATAGCAACATCTCTTTATCATCTTCAATTTCAACCATTGGTTCAGAGTCAATGAATCGAGTTCAAATTAATTCATGTAATTAAAAATATATTGATTATAATTGAACACTTTCTAGTTGTGAATTTAATTTGGTATGATAAGCCTTGTGAAGAAATAAATGCTAGATTAATTTTTGGAGGGTAACAAATTTAATTAAAATCTAGGTACTTTAATAGCTAAGTTAATAGCAATAATAGTCTCGTACCTATCAATCCAATCTATACCATTTGTATCAGATACTCAAATTTCTCCCATACAAAATTTCTATTTAATTGTATCTTTTCATCCTTTCTTGCATAAACACCCTTTCCCTATTGATAAATTAGCTTTAAATCTCAAAGGACTCTTAAGCACCTAATCTCAATTATTTGAGAAAGATGTAGCCCCAATGATAGGGCTTCATACTCTACAACATCATTGGTAAATTTGAATGTTAACTTGAATGCATATGTGAAGGATTTACCATTTGATCAAACAAGAACAAATCTAGCCCTCAAACCATCATTGGAAGATGCACCATCATAGAAGGGTATGTGCAGTATCATCATGGAAAAAACAGGCCCTTAAGTGGCAAAAAATTTAGAAAAATCAGTGTTAGGCAACTTGACGAATTTTTTTGAATAAGTTATCTATATTATTTAAAAAATATGTAAGAATAAAATTTATAGAAAATTGAATGTAGTTTCTAAACTACTATATTTATTTAAAAAAAATAAAATCTATTTGGTGAAAATTTGAAATTTCAATGCAGTAGTACTTAAATTTCGGGAAAAAATAAGAAGTAGGTGTCTGTCTAACCACCCTAACCATAATTAAATGATAATATTTTTTTATAAGTTTTTTATATAAGTAGAGGACTCATGTTCAGATGTGATGCATATTTTTTTGTAATTTTTTTCGAAGTAAATAATTAATTATGAATTTTTTATTACAACTTTTAAAAAATATAAAAACTCGTCTGTCTGACCACCTTAACTTGGTCAAAACTTCATGAAATTTATTTTTTATTTTTTTAATCCTATACTATGTGAAGCATAGAATGTGACGCATGTTTCAGATTCAAAAAATGTGATACCATTTGAAAGTTATAGATGTTTTTCAATTAGCCTATTGATCAGGACTTTAGTCATAATTCTAATAGAAAATGAATAATAATTATTTATCAAATTCAAATTAAAGCATAATTTATATTGGTGGAAAGCTAAGAATCTCCTCTAAAAACCCTTTTCGTTTCATCAATTTTGGGTAAAAAAAAAAGTCGTCAACCAGATACCCTACAAATACCTATAATATTGCCACTTTTTGGCCCATCATGATCCTACACATACCCAGAACATGATCCCAAAAAAAATTATATCTATAATAGGATAAAAAATAGTGGGAGACTTAGTAGCCTCAAAATTATCTTTTTCACCATATTTATTAAGGTGATTAAGTTCAATATCTATCTAATACACTTGATTAGCAATCTTGAATCTATCTTCTACAATTATTTGCACCTTATTCTCTTTGTGTAGATTAACTTGTTTACCCTACAATGTAATAGTAGCTTAAAATATATCCATCTATATACTACCACCAATTGAGGGGTAAAAGTACAAAACTATGCCACATTTCTCGTTGACTTATCAACACAAGTCCATTTAAGTATTTCTAACTAAAAATCAATTTTGGTCAAACATATGATCTAATAGAATACCTTCTAGATAAGTTTGATATTTCCATAAATTTTATAACTGAAATTGTCGACTAAATGCATATGTAGCACCACTTTGAGGCCAATTTACCAAAAACAAAAACTATTTGAAAAGCTTGATGTTTCAAAAAATATTACTCATGTAAATAAATTTTTTATCAAAATATAAAAATATCCTTTTTTAGATCCTATAGAGTAGTTTTCAAGACTAAATATTTTAATAATTTAATTATTATTTTTATTTTATTTACTAAAAGTAGATTATCAACACAAAATATTGGGTTGATTACCATGTCAAGAAAAAATACTAAAACTTATTAAAAAAAGCTAAAAAAATATGATGCACTAGATAAAATAATATATATCAAGATGTACATTTTTTTTCTGTTTTAAATAAATATTGAATATTAAAGTTGATGTTGAATGGAAATAATTGTGTTTTAATACACACATTTTTTAATATTTAATTAAAAATACATATTTATCAAAATTGAAAAAAAAAATCCTTGCACTAAACTTTAACAGTATAAATACACAAAAAATTTGAAGGAAAAAAAATAACTATGTAAAGATTGATGTATCATGTAACATCCTTTTTCAACATTTTTTTAATATATAAATTGGGCTCAAGGAGGCCCAACCCCGAATAAATTGAAAACCATATCATAGCCATCATAGAGGAAAATTCCAAAAAAATAATGAAATTATAGTCAATGATAAAAAAGAAGCCTGATTGTATGCATTTACTACTTTTCCACATCCATGTCCATGTTGTCACCTTCACCACTCATCTACCTAATCTCATCGACAACACCCTGGATAGCTAGGATAGCTAACATTGCAACCCTCTCCATCAAGTTACATGCCCCTACAATTTCTTTCAAAAGGACAATATTATAGGTGCTACTTCTGCCAACTGCAGCTCTTTGTCCTCCCCAACACTCCATAGCACAAAGGGAATCCATGGCCCATTTTTTGGGAAGGTTATCAAGGGCTAGACCATGCTTGATGGATGTAGCCCCATCCTTAGAATCACCATTTATAGGAAATACTTGATGGCCTCCTGCCATCTTGCAGTCACAAAAATGATGCATTAGGAACCACACCATATCAATGTCCTCTCTAGCCTAGAGGAGCCATGCCATGAACATCAAAGAGATATCCAAGTTGATACAAAAATGGTAAACTAATAGTAGAAATGTCACACCCAAAATGGCCTTTATCACCCCCATAACTACCTCCTCATGGGCTTTAAATATTTTCTTAAGCTCAGTGTTAGAGATCATCCCATGGAACACCATCTAGTGCTCCTTAGCTCCCAAGAAAATGGTGTTTTCCATTGCAAATTTGATGAATGAGTGCATCATCAAACTTGTATTTAAACAATCTCTACCACCAACTATACCAATGGTTAATGTCTCAGCTGGCATAGATTAAAGACCATCATCATTCCTCCTCATCTCGTTGACCACCACTTGTTTGAATATGATATCACTTTGCATTGGTGTAGCATTGTACTCTATTGTTCCTTGGATGATAATTTTTGATAAGTTATGTGTATCTCCATTCCCTTCTCAATAAATGTGGGAGATCTTAAAATCTTCCAAAAGTTATATTTCCTCCAAAATTTAAATTAACCATTTGCTCAGTTTCTAGTTTGGAATAGCTTTTCTCTTGATCACATTAATGGTGATCATTGAATTTCCTTCTCAATGTATTCTTCTCTCCTCCAATCTCTTACCTAGCAATAGTCCAAGCCGTGCCACTTGAAATTTTTCTTCATTAGTATTCCTGTCGATTAATCTTTTTTCCCATACTACTAACCCAACACCCTTGTCATCTCAAATAATACAACTAGCACTGGATCCATGGGCTTGAATTTTCCTTAGTGGAACCGTTGAAGTTCTCTTTGATCCATCCTTTGTCTAGTGGATTCCATTTTACATCCAACCTTATATGAATGCAAATATCAACCTTCCTAGCCCCATAAATGAGAGTATTTTTCAACATTTTATCAATAACTTATAGTGTCAATTTTTAAAAATCTATTTAAAAATATCTTTTTATATTTTCAAAAAATACGAACATAATATATACTAAAAAATACACATTTTATTAGTTTACATCATTTCAAAATTCAAAACATACATGCCACATTTTAGTGATTCAAGTTTAAAAGTTAGATTAGTGTTGGTCATTTCCTTTATAAAAGTGTGAAACAACTTTGTACTTTTACCCTGAGATATTTAGGTATGTGTAGGATCATCATGGAAAAAAAAAGCTTTTAAGTGGCAAAAAATTCATAAAAAATTAGAGTTAGGAAACTTGACATAAAATTTTGAATAAGTTATCTATATTATTTCAAAAATATGTAAGAATAGAATTTGTAGAAAATTGAATCTAGTTTCTAAACTACTAGGTTTGTTTAAAAAGAAAAAAAAATCTATTTGGTGAAAATTTTAAATTTCAATGTAGTAGTACTTAAATTTCAAGGAAAAAATAAGAAGTAGGTGTCTGTCTGACCACCCTAACCACAATAAAATGAAAATATTTTTTTATAATATTTTAGATATAATTAGAGGACTCATGTCCTAATGTGATGCATATTTTTTTGTAATTTTTTTCCAAGTAAATAGTTAATTTTGTATTTTTTATTACAACTTTTAGAAAATATAAAAACTCATATGTATGACCACCTTAACTTGGTCAAAACTTCATGGAATTCATTTTTTTTTTAATCCTATATGATGCAAAGCATAGAATGTGACACATGTTTTGGATTCAAAAAATGTGATACCATTTGAAAGCTATAGATTTTTTTTCAACCAGCCTATCAATCAGGAATTTAGTCGTAATTTGAATAGAAAATGAATAATAATTAACTATTAAATTCAAAATAAAGCATAATTTATATTAGTGGAAATTTTATAATATTCTTTAAAGACCCTTTTCATTTCATCAATTTTGGGTAAAAGAAAAGTTGCCAGCCACATACCCATCATATTGCCACTTTTTGTTCCATCATGATCCTGTACATATTACCCAGTCCATTTATTGGGGAGAACATATCCCATTTAGATAGACAGTCACCAATAAATATGTCTAGTAAGAAATAATTATTCAAATATGCTCCAAATTGTAACTTCCACATTGTTCCCTAAACCAACAATGTTTGACTATCTTGAATCTAGAGTAAATGATTTTCAATAGGATTTAGAAAATTTCACTCCTAGATCATTCATTACTATAAGGAGCATGAAATTTGTTGAAGCATCAGATTTCAACATACAATTGTGAATTTAAGCTAATCATTATCAATAATATTGTGTAAAAAGGATAAACACTATATTGGGGCTAGGTAAGGAATTTCCTAAATATACTTCAACCGTTTTTTATTATCCTTATGCTTTAAAATATCATTAAGATCAATATATATTTGACAAAAATAAAGTAGGATAACATATTTCTATGCTTAATAATTCTAAGAAGTTCCACTACTAGCATTAATATTCTTATTTGGATCATTATTTGTTCCATATATGTGATAATAGTTAGGTCAAGGTGCATCATGTGTAATACCAATATCATTAACATGATGAATATAAGGCATGACTAACCAACACTACATAGAATCCACACCTTGTGTGTCTTTATTTTCTTTGTTTTAAGCTTTGTCTTCCTTTTGATAGGATTTTTTTTTCTTTAGTGATTATATCCCATCCTTTTGAAGCATCATTTGTGCCTGAAGGTTTTGCACTTTAGTTAATTTATGGCATATATTCCTCTTTGCAATTTTCTACTATGCTAAATCCTTATTCTTCTTCACTATCCTATTTATAGGATTATAAATCTTGACTCTACCTCCCACTTTATGACTGTCTTTCTCTAAATGTGGTTTACTTACTCTTGGTATTCCATAATTGACTTTCCCTTTTAAAGGGACTTTTATGTTTCTTAATTGTTAGTATCCATATTACGCACGTACCTTGAATTTTTAATAAAAAGTCTTTTTATCATTATATGATGGTGCACCACCTTTATATTTTTTCCTTATAATCTCCCTTAGATGTTCAATATCATGGATTATTATCTTATATTTTATTAACATTTTGATGATATTATAAAAGATGATTAACACCCTATTGATCAAAAAAATCCTCCTCCTATTCTACATATTCAAATGTATAACTTTTTGATGGTGGTTTTAGCACAACCAAAGTTAAGTAGAAAAATAGATCACTCTACTTCTCTTGAAACAATATTAATCCAATTCCAATGAGCCCTTTTAGTTAAGTCTTAAACATATGGATAAAACTAATATTTCTAAATGATTCTTCATAAGGGCCCTTTTCTAGTAAAAATCAAGTTGGATAGGGATAACCTATTGAATTATTTAGATATATTAAATAGAAATTTTCAATCTCTTAATAGATCTAAAATAAAAATATACTATCAAGATAGATTGAACTAATTTCAAATGCTTTAATGCCTAAATAATATCTAGAACTACCCTAAATTATCATGCAATAATAATAAAATATTAAAAGGAAATCATGATTGAGGAAAATAAATTAAAATAAATGAATGGATAATGATAAATTGCACTTAATGTTTTAGATATTAATGGTTAGAAAAGATCCACAAAATTTAATATTTTAATTATTAATATTTCACATTGCCATTCATGATCACTACAACAAATCCCTGTGATTTGCTCCATTTTTTGCTTCCACCCACTGTTTTAATGCATTTTTCTCCATTTTTTCAAAAAAATCAGCTCTATTTATCAGGATGGTGCTATTTTTGGCATTTTTTGCACCGATTAGAACAAGTAGGTGCTAAATCAAGTGCTAATTAGTGCCAGATTTAGTGCCATATTTAGCAATAGATTTAGCACCGAATTTAGAGTCAGATTTAGCATTGGATTTATCACTAGGTTTAGTGTTGTATTTAGTAATAGATTTAGCGTTGTATTTAGCATTGGCTTTAGTGCTAGATTTAGTGCCATATTAGCGCCTAATTGTTTTGATCTAGCAGGGATTAAGGGTTAAGGGATTAGGGTTGTTAGAGCAAAAAAGCCTTCCCCAATATTCATTGGCCTTCAATTGCTTGCCTACATTTCACTTGCATCAAAAGATCACTCAACCCTCAACCCTCAACCCTCAACCCTCAACCTTAAACCCTAACCCTCAACCCCTATACCCTCTACTCTATGCATTGGACCCTCAACCCTAATCCTTCAAACATATACCCTCAAACCTATACCCTAAATGCTTTACCCTCAACCCTAAACCCTTAAACCCTAAACCCTTAAACCTTCTACCCTAGTCTACCCTCATCCCTAATCCATCAACCCTATATCCTCAACCCAATACCCTAAACCATCAATGCTACAGGTCCTCAACTCTAAACCAGCCTCTACCCTCTACCCTCAACCCTTAAACCTTTAAACCCATGTAAACTCTCTACTCTAATCCCTCAACCCTTAACCCTTAATCCCTCAACCCTGAAACACCCAACCCTCTAGTACCCTTTACCCTCAACCCTCAACCCTTAAACCCTAATCCCTCAACCCCTATACCCTCTAATCTATACATTGAACCCTTAACCCTAATTCTTTAGCCAAATACGCTCAAACATATACCCTAAACGCTCTACCCTCAACCCTTAACCATCAACCCTAAACCCTTAAACCCTAAACCCTAAACCCTTAAACCTTTTACCCTCTACCCTCAACCCTAATCCCTCAACCTTATACCCTCAACCCAATACCCTAAACCATCAACTGTATAGGTCCTTAACTCTATACCCTCAATTCTCAACCCTCTACCCTAGTATACATTAGATCCTAAACCCTCATATATCTTTGTCCCTCCCTCCTCTTCTCTCCTTCTATCTATCTCACTTCTCCCTCGGGTATGTGCAAGATCATCATGGAAAAAATAGGCCCTTAAGTGGCAAAAAATTCAAAAAAATTAGACCTAGACAATTTGATGTAAAAATTTGAATAAGTTATCTATATTATTTCAAAAATATGTAAGAATCGAATCTATAGAAAATTGAATGTAGTTTCTAAACTACTATATTTTATTTATTTTTAAATCTATTTGGTGAAAATTTGAAATTTCAATGCAGTAGTACTCTAAACCAGCCTCCACCCTCTACCCTCTACCCTTAAACCCTTAAACCCATGTAAAATCTCTACTCTAATCCCTCAACCCTTAACCCTTAATCCCTCAACCCTTAAACCCCCAACCCTCTAGTACCCTTTACCCTCAACCCTCAACCCTTAAACCCTAATCCCTCAACCCCTATACCCTCTACTCTATACATTGAACCCTTAACCCTCATTCTTCAGCCAGATACCCTCAAACATATACCCTAAATGCTCTACCCTCAACCCTTAACCATCAACCCTAAACCCTTAAACCTTTTACCCTCTATCCTCAACCCTAATCCCTCAACCTTATACCCTAAACCCAATACCCTAAACAATCAACCGTATAGGTCCTTAACTCTATACCCTCAATTCTCAACCCTCTACCCTAGTATACATTGGATCCTAAACCCTCATATATCTTTGTCCCTCCTCTTCTCTCCTTCTCTCTATCTCACTTCTCCCTCGGGTATGTGCAAGATCATCATGGAAAAAAAAGGCCCTTAAGTGGCAAAAAATTCAAAAAAATCAGACCTAGACAACTTGATGTAAAAATTTGAATAAGTTATCTATATTATTTGAAAAATATGTAAGAATAGAATCTGTAGAAAATTGAATGTAGTTTCTAAACTACTAGATTTTATTTATTTTTAAATGTATTTGGTGAAAATTTAAAATTTCAATGCAGTAGTACTTAAATTTCAGGGAAAAAATCAAAACTAGGTGTCTGTCTGACCACCCTAACCACAATAAAATGATAATATTTTCTTATAAGATTTTAGATATAAGTAGAAAACTCATGTTTGAATGCGATGCATGTTCTTTTGTAATTTTTTTCCAAGTAAATAATTAATTATGAATTTTTTTTACAACTTTTAAAAAATATAAAAAAATTGTATGTCTAATTACCTTAACTTGGTCAAAACTTCATGAAATTCATTTTTTTTTAATCTTATAGTACGCGAAGCATAGAATGTGACGCATGTTTTGGATTCAAAAAATGTGATATTGTTTGTAAGCTATAGATGTTTTTCAATCATCCTATCAATCATGACTTTAATCATAATTCAAATAGAAAATGAATAATAATTATTTATTAAATTCAAAGTAAAGCATAATTTATATTGGTGGAAAGATAAGAATCTCCTTTAAAAAAGCTTTTTTGTTTCATCAATTTTGGGTAAAAAAGAAGTCATCATCCACATACCCATCATATTGCCACTTTTTGGCCCATCATGATCTTGCACATACCCCCTCCATTTCTCACTCCATCTATCCCTCCCTCTCTACCCTAATCCCTCAACCCTAAACCGTCAACTGACCTTAAACCCTTAAACACTCAACCCTAAACCCTAAACCCTTAACCCTTAGCCCTTAAACCTAAACCCTTAAACTTGCCTCTACCCTCTACCCTCAACCCTTAGCCCTTAATCCCTCAACCCTTAAACCCTCAACCTTCAACCCTCTACCTTCAACCCTCAACCCTTAAACCCTAATCCATCAACCACTATACCCTTTTTACACTATACATTAGACCCTCAACCCTAATCCTTGAACCATATACCCTCAAACCTATACCCTAAACACTCTACCCTCAACCCTTAACCATCAACCCTAAACCCTTAAACCCTAAACCCTAAACCCTTAAACCTTATACCATCTACCCTCAACCCTAATCCCTCAACCCTATACCCTCAACCATCAACCCTATAGGTCCTCAACTCCAGACCCCCAATTCTCAACCCTCTACCCTATACATTGAATCTTGAACCCTCATATATCTCCGTCCCTCCCTCCTCTTCTAGTCTCCTCTCTATCTCACTTCTCCCTCCATCTCTCGTTCTATCCATCCCTCCCTCTCTACCCTAATCCCTCAACCCTAAACCATTAACCGTTAAACACTCAACCCTAAACCCTAAACCCTCAACCCTCAGCCCTTACACCCTAAAACCTTAAAATGACCTCTACCCTCTACCCTCTACCCCCAACCCTCAACCCTTAAATCCTTAAACCCGAGTAAACCCTCTACCTTAATAGTATGATCTTAAATTTGAGAATTAATAGAATTTGAATTAAATGGCATTTTTATTTTCTTTTTAATTAAAAATTGTAATATTTAATTTGTAAAATATTATAAAATAAATAAATAATAATAAAATTTGTATGTTGAATATTAATCATTATTTAGAATTTATTTTTCATAATAATAATATGAATGGTTTGGAAGAAATGCAAGAGGTAGATCTATTTTAATTAAAAAAAATCTTAGGGTGCAAGGAATCTAATGTAATATCACAATCACAATCACAATCACACAATTTTTTTAAATTATAATAATTAAAATCATAATTTAATGATTAAATTATATATTTAATTCATATTCCTTTTAGTTTTATTTAAATTAATATTTTTTTAAATATATTTTAAAATTAAAATTAATAATTGTTAAAGATATTTTTCATATTTTAATTTTATATCAAATAACATCAATAGTTTTTAATTATTAATTGAACATACAAATTAATAAATTTAATAGATAATAGTAATTTTTTATTATAAAATATATGTATTTTTGTTTCTAAATTTGTTTGAATATTAAAAGATTCAATGATTAAACATATTTGGGTTTTTTCACATCAATATTTTTGCTGCCATGATGAGTTAGAATAAAATACCCAAGCCCTAATTTTCAACTCTCATTTTCACTTGGTTTTTTCGAGCTCCCTTACCCTGCACATGCTACCATCATTAGGGTTTGAAATCTTGAGCTTTCTAAAGGAGTCTCTATCAATTTTCTCACTGATTTTGAGAGTTTTCTTCACAAAAAAATTGTAGAGGTCGAATCAGGTAAAGCTTTCATGGTTCATCATTTGTTTCCTCTTATCTAAATGTGTTTTCAAAGGCATTCTTTCTCAGATTCTCATGCTTTTTTCTCTTGATTTACTCTATTGACACCTTGCTTTTCTTGAGGATGGCATCAAAGCACTTCTGGAGCTCACATTTCTTTGAACAAGAAGAAGTTGAGTAAGTTTCTGTGTGTCATTTCTCTCTATCTTACCTTCATTTTTTGTCAAAACAAGCTCGATTTGGACTCAATAGATACTAATGAATGGGTTTTTTGTTTCTACCATGCATCCTTATTTTGAATCCCTTCTATCTTGGCTCAACTTCTCTGGACTTAGCTCACTAGCAAAAGAAATGAAACAAATATCCATATTTGGTTTGATCAAACGATGAAATATTTTTTTATTTCTACATTTTTTCTCTTTCCTGGTGATAGCTTGGCCATGGCCTCTCTAGAATATTTTTTTTATTTCTAAAAAGAACAAAGTTTAAACTTTTCTTGAATAGTGTTATAGAAGCATTACAAACAAGCAGTCTTAGGTATTAGATAGATGGTATGTTTAATACCACATTGCTTAGGCCATCCACTGGGGGAATGAAAATTATCCTTGTATAAGTAATTCATTAGAGGATTCAGTTCATTAATATGTTTCACCACACACTTCATATGCCACTGGAATATATTTTTACAACATAAAATCCTATAAGCATACTAATTGAAACTTCAAGGTCAAGTGAACAATTTTGTATTAGATTTCCAATTTGGGAACTTGTCAATCTTATGTGGTTGAGGAAGATTTTCAAACAACTTTCTTATGTTGTGGAGCCAAATAGTTACCATGGCATTACTTTTATGATCAAAGTTATGCATGTCTTCTGAGCTTCTTGGTTTGTCTCTTGTGTAAGTCTCTAAGAAGCTTCCCAGGCTACTAATTTGTAATTAGTTTGCAAGGGATTGTTTTCTCTTTCTTTTCCAATTTCCTATTTTATAGGGAGCTATGGTTTGTTTCTTTTGAATCACAAGGTGCATTTCAGTGAACTTGACCATTATGAATTTTATAAATGTAGACACCATATGTTCAATGTTGAATGCTATTGCTTCTCCAAGGAACTTTGAATTCTTCCTTAGATAGTGAGATTCCCTCTTGAGACATGAATGTGGTTATCATAGCTCTCAACACTCATTTCAACATGAAGAATACATCAATGTGTAGTAGAATTTGTAAAGCACTTTTCTCTGATTATGAATGTTTTAGATTGTTACATATAGTCATGGTTAGATTCTCATGATAGATTCCTTTGAAACTTGTGATAGGTATGTATTTTAGGACGAAATTGAGTTTATCAATGAATTGATACTTTAACAAATTAGCTCATATGTTGATGTTTTGAATTGTATATCAGATATCTTCTTTTGATTTAAATAGTAATAAGATATATGTTTCTTGCTTTGGTTGATTGAACTAAACTTTAGAGAACAAATGGAAATTTTTTTGGAGTTTTATATGTATTTTTGTAAGACTTTTTAACTTTATAACATAGATTATGTATTATTCACTTTTGATTTTTTGTTAATTTGCTCATTATTGATGTTTTATCCTAAATTAGGTTGAGGGTGATGATTTTGAAAAGGATTCCAGGGAAAAAAAAATTCATACAAACTCTAGGTGGGATGAATTTTCTTGATGCCTAAAATGAGTGTAGCATTTAGCTATAGAAGGCATCAGAAATAATTTTGCACCATAAACTGTTTAATGTACAAACATTATGTGAATCAACTAGTTTTAATTTTCATTTTACTCTATCGAAATTAAATGAATCCTCATTTGAAATCATCATGCCACTGGAAGGAACATTGTTTCCTTTTATTTTATTCATAACATAGTTGTGCAGGAGCACCTTCGGTCAACAATGGTCAAGCAAAGTTGATTTAAGTAAGCTTTAGGATTTGATGAGTTTAGTATTAATAAGGTCAATAATACCAATTTATTTTGTAATAAGTTATTTGGGATGGTTTTAGGTGTCTTAGGGTCATTTAGGTTGATATTACAAAATTTGCATTTTATTGCAAAATGTTGTTAAACAACAAAAGTTGAAAAATGCAACATTTTAGGAATATTTTGGTCAAAGGGTGGTAAAAGGTGGTAAATGGTAGTATATGTTTAAATAAGATCATTTTTAGTGGTTTAGGCATGTAATAAGGTCTATGTCAGTCCATCCAAAGTTGTTGTGGGTCATTTTTGTCAGATTTTGAAGTATTACATAAAATAGTTGCAAAGAGACACATTTGCATGTGATAGGTGAATGAATGCTCCTCCCAATGAATTTATGCATGTAACTAATGAGAATATGTTCAAAATTCCTCCAAAGTCTTGAAAAAATGTTGTTGAAGATTGTGAAACTCAAAACAATAAATAATTTCTATTTTTTGTTGAAATTTCTGAGTTTTTTTCTAGAAATTTGTTGCTAATTGGGTTTGTACAAATCCATACAAGTTGTCATCAACCTAAAATCCATTGGATATGATATATATCTATGTTATATTCTTCAAAAAGTTGGTTTGGTATATTTTTATTGTGTTTCAATGTGAATTTGACATCAAATTTACTCAAGGCAGCCTGAACACAAAATTACAAGGCTTTAGGCACTAACATGCAATTTTAGCTCATTCCACTTATTTTTTACCCTGTGGTTTAATGGAATGTGGCTATTAGAATATGTTAACATGTTGTAATGAGTGATTTGTGCAAGGATAGTGAAATGAAAGAGTTGTGGTTGTTGTCCTAGTGAGTTATGAGTGAATTTAAGAGTGAAAATGGTGGTTTTAGGTAGTGATTTGTTGAAATACGAGTGTTCCAAGTTGGGTGAATATTGATGTAGCCTAGGAAGATCTACAATGACATGTTGGAGGCTTTGATACAATGAGAAGAGGTTTGGAGACTTGGTTTCTATAAAACCCTCATGAAATTGAGCATAGGTGGCCCTAGAGTAAGGGTTTGAAAGTTTGGTGTTTAGATCTATGTATAGGAAGCTAAAACCAGTTGATTTGGTGGTTTGGAGGTCTAATCTAAGATTGTTTGAGAGAAAATTAGGATAGTCACGAAGGCCCATTTTGAGGCACATTTTCCAAAATAACATCTAGTGATTTTGAAGTATGTTTTATACCTCACTAAGAGGTATCTAAATCTCTAATTTGTTTGTGAATTCCTTTGTGAATTTTGTGAGAAAAAGCCCAAATAGGGTCAACAGACCTACTAGGAAAGGCCTAGTTGAAAAGTGAAATTTGAAGAGTTTAAGGGTTGGTGTTTTGAAATCTGTTCGAAGCTCATTGAATTGAGTTTGTGAAGAGTCCTCACACCTGCTTACATCACATAGCAAAAACTAAAAAAATTCATTTTATTTTCAAAATTGTTGGTTATTTGATGCTAGCTTAAATTTTCTTGCAATGGTTTTATAGGATGAAAACAATAGCCATTTCAAATTCCTTTTGCCCAAGTCCTACTCTCTCAATGTTAACAATCTCAATCTCACTAATAGTGATTACTAAGAAAGGTAATTCCACCAACTCTACCAAACAGTTTACTATGGGAACAATAAAAGCAGAAACTTTGAAAGGAACTCCATGAAAACCAAATAGTTTACCATAGGGTCATTTAGGTTGATATTGCAAAATGTTAAACAACAAAAGTTGAAAAATGAAAGATTTTAGGAATATTTTGGTCAAAGGGTGGTAAAAGGTGGTAAATTTTAGTAGATGTTTAAATAAGGTCATTTTTAGTGGTTTAGGTGTGTAATAAGGTCTATGCTATTCCATGTAAAGTTGTTGCAGGTCATTTTTGTCAGATTTTGAAGTATTGCTTAAAATAGTTACAAAGAGACAAATTTGCATGTGGTAGGTGAATGAATGCTCCTCCCAACGAATCTATGCATGTAACTGATGGAAATATGTTCAAAAAGTCTCCAAAGGCTAAAAAAAAAATTGTTTAAGATTTTGAAACTCAAAAGAATAAAGAATTTCTATTTTTCCTTAAATTTTCTTCATTTTTTTTCTAGAAATTTGCTGCTAATTGGGTTTGTAAGAATCCATATTTGTTTCCATCAACCTAAAATAAATTAGATATGATATATATCTATGTTATATTCTTCACAAAGTTGGTTTGGTATATTTTTATTGTGTTTTGTGAATTTGATATCAAATTTACTCAAGGCAACTTGAACACAGAATTACAAGGTTTGAGGCACTAACATGCAATTTTAGCTCATTCCACCTATTTTGGACCCTATGGATTTGTGGAATGAAGATATTAGAGTATGTTAACATGTTATAATGAGTTATTTTTGTAGGGAGAGTGAAATGAAAGAGTTATGGTTGGTGTCCTAGTGAGTTTTGAGTGAAGTTTAGAGTGAAAATGGTGGTTTCAGGTAGTGACTTGTTGAAATATGATTTTTCCAAGTTGTGTGAATGATGTTGTAGCCTAAGAAGACATATAATGATGTTTTGGAGGATTTTGTTATAGTGAGAAGAGGTTGGGAGAGTTGGTTTCTAGAAAACCCTCATGAAATTGAGCATAGGTGGCCCTAGAGTAAGGGTTTGAAAGTTTGTTATTTAGATTTATGTATACGAAGCTAAAACTAGTTGATTTGGTGGTTTTTAGGTTTTATCTAAGACTTTTGGAGAGAAACTTAGGAGGGAAGCAGGTTTGGAAGGTAGTTCCTTTGTAAATTAGGACAACGGTGAAGGACCATTTTGAGGCACATGTTCCAAAAAAACATCTAATGATTTTGGAATATGTTTTGTAACTCACTAATAGGTATCTAAATATCTAATATTTTTGTGAATTCCTTTGTGAAGTTTGTGAGAAAAATCCAAAACAGGGTTAGCAGACCTACCAGGAAAGGCCTAGTTGAAAAGTAAAATTTGAAGAGTTCAAGGGTTGGTGTTTTGAAATCTGTTCAAAGCTCATTGAATTGAGTTTGTGAAGAGTCCTCACATCCTACTTACATCACATACCAAAAACTAAAAGTTTTCCTGTTATTTTCAAATTTGTTGGTTATTTGATGCTAGCTTAACTTTTCTTGCAATGGTTGTATAAGATGAAAACAATAGCCATATCAAATTCATTTTTCCCAAGTCCTACTCTCTCAAGGTTAAAAATATAAATCTCACTAATAGTGATTACTAAGAAAAGTAATTCCACTAACTCTACCAAACAGTTTATCGTAGGAACAATAAAAGTAGATACTTTGAAAGGAACTCCATGAAAACCAAGCTCTCTAAATGGTATATCAAAATCTAGTTCAAAATATTTTAGATGAGGCTGATCCCATAGCTCTGTTACTCGTATGACAAATCCTTGAAACTCTGCATTAATTTTATTTTCCATGTCCATCTCTTGCTATTCTTCCTCAATTTCATCAGGATCATACATTGACCTTCGTTCCCCTCCTAAAGTTTGGACCACATCTATTACCTCCACAGAAAATTGGACATCCTTGGTCTTCTTGGTTCAGACCATGATATGGTTATGCAAATTAAAATGAAGCAAAGTAATCATCTTCGTCTCCATTAGCTAGAAGAATGCATGCTTAATGTTTTCATACATGATCTATATAAAATCTCTCTTTTTCTCTCATGGTTAAATACTGAAATCCATTATGGTGGGCCTCTAGAGTTCTAGTCATCTTTCTTCCTCTTCCACCAAATGTTGGCATATTTTACTAATGCTTATTAGAATTGTTGCATGTTTTACATCATTGGAATGACATATTTGCTATAATTTTTTTGGGAATTTTTTTACAGTACATGTGCACTTTGATATGATATAATATGATTATGGTTTTGCTTCACACCTTGCAATATTAGATATATAACAAAAAAATAAATTATTGCATTAAATAAACAATAAATTTTCATTTTAAATGACATTTTTTTTGCAGAACATGGGTCTTCTAGAATTTCAATATGATCCTCATGATATAGATCCAGAATATGTTGTTTTTGGTACAGATCACATGGAAGAGGATAATGATGACACATATTTAAATGACATCAAGGTCGATGATGATGATGATGATCACGATGATGATCACGATGGTGATGATTATGATGAGGCAGTTGTTGGTAGTAGCCAGTGACATTTATGATTGTATAGACTACATCATGGATCTTTGTTGATATATCATTATGTTGCCTCTTTCCATGGTTACTATCATATGTATCATTTTCACGACCTGTAGTACCATATTATTGAGTTGTATCATTTTGATATGTATCATTTTGACATGTTATTAATCTAGTGGCATATTTGACTCACTTGTTTTAATTATAAATTATGATCATGTTATAATAATTATCTTGTTATTTAATCATTATGAGTTAAATAATTAAATTACTTACTCTATAATCATATGATTTACTTAAGAGGCATGATATATTTAATTAATTAAATTGAAATAAAAATATATTATTTAATTTACTTACTCTATAATTATATGAGTTATTTAAGAGGCATGATATATTTAACTAATTAAATTGAAATAAAACATATTAAATTAATAAATGGAAGGAAGACAAGAAGCATTTTTAGAAGCAAGAAAGGAAGCAACAATGGAAAAAAAACTAGAAGCAAACCAAAAGCAATCTTGGAAGCAAAACTTGGTGTTATCTAGGAAGCAAAAACAAAAGCAATTCAGGTAGGAAACAAAGAAGTAATAATGGAAGCAATTTTAGAAGCAACAAAAGATGAAATAATAGAAGCCATAAAAATGGGCTTCGTCTGTCGCGATTACCTCGGGCTCGTCGTTAAAATAAAATCGGGCTCGTCGCCGGGCTCGGCTCGAATCAAAACCTCGACCGGCTCGCTAAACCTAGAAGCAAAACTAGAAGAAAAACTAGAAGAAAACATGGAAGCAACACAAGAAGCAAAACCAAAAGAAAAACTGGAAGCCAAACTAGAAGCAACAAAAGTCGGTGCTAATTCTAGCACTAAATCAAGTGCTAAATTTGGCACTAAATCAAGCACTAAATCTAGTGCCAAAGTGAACATGCCAATTTTAATTGAGTTTTGTGCCAACAAAAGTTCCCAATTTGTGAACTAAAATCCACTAATATCTAACACTTTTTTAGGTGCTATTTTCCTATTCTGCTGTAGTGTATATTGATAAAATCCTCTGAGGATATTATATCATGAGATATTTCAGGTTCATGAAAATAAATCACCATATTTTAGGATAAAATTTTGTACATAACCTTATGAAAGCATGATGAAAAAATCTTATCATTTTTAAAAAATTGGAGAGAGAAAATGAAATAAATCATCAACATGACTGGGACACCAAAGAAACAACAAGAAAAATCAGGTTTGATTGATTTAAAATATAGATTTATAATCTTTAGTAGAATTCCAATGTTGAAATTGCATAAATTTACTATTAGTACTAAATTTCCAACACCTAAAACATCCACAAGTAGGAAATAAATAGAAACCTTGGGTGCCCAAAATTTGAGGATCTCAAGAAATTAACTAAAATCCCAAATAAGGTGTCTAGATCTAAAATTAGAAACACAATAGTTAGGATTAAATTCAAGCCTTTTAAGTTTTAAAAAATGAAACAACTTACATGAGGAAATTTTTTACATTTATTTGAAAGAATAATAAATAAAATAACATCCCAAGAGACATCATGTTAGGCCTAGAAAGTGACCAATGAAAGAATTGATAGCTTCATTTAATTTTTTCATGTTTGGATCCTTACAATATTTTAGCCTTATTCTTTTAGAAAATATTGACTATTTTTTATTTTTCTTTGAAGGTCTCTAAACTCTATCAAGTCTTCCTAGAACTTCCATAATTTAGTTTTAGCTCTCTTCATCTTTTCAATTGCTTCTTCAAATATTTTTTGATGAAGGTAATCTATGAATTACTTTATTATCATTTTTGTTATGTATGCCAATGAAGGATTATCCCAAAAGGTACAAGAGAAATCCTTGATGAGCTTATTTACTTTGACCATTTCCTTATTGATCGAGTCTCTCCTCTTATTTAGTTTAGCACTACACTCCTTGAGTGTCTTTACTTTGAGTTGAATAAACTTTAACCATTTCGGTAATATCTTTTGATCATCACTATCAAACTACACAGTCGAGCTTGAAATAGTATTAGAATTTATCCTTTACAAAATTAGGATATACTCATCCCACGTCAAAATTTCTTTATCAAATTTTGTTTCAACCTCCATTGTCAAGCTTGCTTTGTAACTGATATTGTGATAAGATAACAATGCTTCCTTTATCACGCTTCTACCTAGATCTTTCTATCCCTCTTATTAATTTGAGGTAGTTAGAAGAATTCCTTAAAAATCAGGATGTTGAGCACCTTAATCAATGCTACTACTAGAAGTGTAGGAGTAGGCACAGTTGAATCAATGGGTTCAACTAAGTGGTTGATATATGAAGTGGGGTTTCCTACTTGAGCTTTGAATTCGTCCTATGTATTTTACTCTTCCTTCATCTACTCAAGCATGGTAAAAAAAACTAATTGTAATGATTTATTTTCTCCTTCCCTGGTTTGTGATCCTAAATAGATATGTGGTATTGTATAGTCCCCAAGTGTCAGTAGTTCTATTTTATCTACCATGGGGGTGGCTATTTTAGTCATTCTAGATTACCTTTCTCATCCACCAATGTAGTGGAGAGTCTCCTTACCCTTTATCTCTAGGTTGGGATTTAAATACTTCTAAGATTGAGTATAAATCATCTATTCCTCCTAGATAAATTTTCTTTTTACCTCTTTTGGACAACATGATTGAGCATGACTAAAAAACTTGATGTTTTATCTTATGATGGATTAGGAGAAGGAAAGTGAGAAGGAGAAGGAGGAGTCATAATCACAACCTTGGTGGTACTTGGAGAGCCTTAAAATTTCTCCTTTGTTGAAGCAATTGTTTCTTACACTATATTATCAAGATACTCCATTCATATCTCCTTTAATATTTCATCTACTTGTTCACCTTCAACCACTAGCTGATCTACTTTATCAATATGAGGAGGTAAGTTTACTACTACTTGTGAAGAAGAATAAGGAGGTAAAATAATGGGAATTTCAAGAGATAGATTAAGAATGAGTGGCGGAGTTGGAGCTTGAGAGGTGAGGTGGATTGATGGGGGTGAGTCATGAGGTTGTGAAAGAGTGTTTTCATTTGAAGTAGGTGGAAATTTTTTCTTATCAATGCAAGGAGATCTTAAGATTTCCATCCTTCTCATGATGAGTGGGATATATTTTATTCCTTGACACTATTAGTTCACTCAATGTATTTTTATTTTTTTTCTTTCTTATTAATGTCATCAACACTTGTTTCTCTTTTATCCTTTTGTTGCTACACTAGATGATTCTTTAACCTTATCATTTTTTCCCTTAGCCTTAGGATGTGGATCAAACATAGGATAAGGGTCTTCCAACCATTGTAAGGTTCCAATAATAAAATTTATGGCCCTATTGTCTATTGAAGAATCTTCTAGAGCTAACCAATCCACATTATTAATGTATTGGCCAAGCATTTTATTGGTATTGTTATAGAGGTATATGAATTTTCATCTTCAACCAAGTCCAAGGTTTTTTTGTTTAAATTAAAATTTGTACCATTTTGATAGTTAATCTTCTGTAGTCCTTGATCCAAACTTTATGTTCATCCTCAAATTGGCCCAACAGTCTTCTAGGGAAATCTCATGCTTAAATAATGTCCCTATTAATGTGATAATCTTCCTAATGGGGTCAAATTTGGACCTAAAATTCCTAAGGATATCCATAGAAATTTGGGTCATTTACACTTTTGTATTCTTTTCATTATTCATGTTGGCACACTAATATACCCCTAACTTGATGGGGAAGAGATACCTAGACTTATATTTACTAGGCATAATTTTATATATATATATATATATATATATATATATATATATATTCTTATCTATAGAGTTCGAATAAAATTAGCTTGTCATTGGGGTATCTAGGAAGCTTGTAGGGTCCTTATGGAATCCAACAACTCTAATTTATGTAAAATTATTGAATTAGATTACCAATTTCCCTAATTATTTAGCTTAGTATTTGCTTCTAGAGATAACTTCTTAGTAAAATCATTCTGAAGCCCTTATATGATAACAAAAATGAAGGCATCATTAACAATGTAGTAGTGCCTTTGTATTTATTTTAATAATAGTTAAGATAATGATCATACACCTTTATTTCACCCTGTTAGAAATCTAAAATAGATTGAATAACCAAGATCGTCTATGAGAGATATAAGCTATAAAACTATAAATGAAATAACATAATTACAGACCTGAGATTCCAAGAGATGTGAAAATGTCAAGATGAAAAGATTGCACATTAGGATCTCAAAGAAAATATATAGAATAATGACTACATGTGCATCAAAGTAGATGTATTCCAAAGTATGCAATAGAATGAATGCAAATACAAGCTAGGTAGTGAGTTTATATAGAACTAAAGAGATGACGGAGGTGGAAAATCAAACCAATAGGAATTAACCACCAAAAGTGGAAAGTGTTCCACCCTTTGAGGAATGGAACACCATCTTGAAAAATGAAGAAAACATGTTATGTACCCATGTACATATAAGATTCAACCCCCAAAAGAAGAAGATGACCCATCCCACAAAGAGGAAGTATTCCCCCCATAATAAAGAGAGAAATAAAGTGGAAGGACAAAGAATCCCCCCCCAAAAGAGATCTTGATCATCTAAACAAGTTGGAGTATTTAATTAAATAATACATTATCAATTATCCTCATTAAAGTGTAACAATTTCTCAGTTTTAAGTTATCCATTCAACTTCTCATGAGGATATGGATGGTGACCTTTCAACTTCTACAAAAAGTGTACAAAATAGGCTCAATTCAAAGACAATAGATAGAGTGCTAAGAAGAAATCTCTTCGGATGAGTTTTTCAAGTTGTGGAATACATACCATCTGAGGAGTTTGAAAGTTTATATCATCTCTCTCAAATGGAGTCCATTGAGCATACAACTCTCTCATGGGATTACAAAATTTCATGAGAGAGATGTATGCCCAATGGAATCCATTTGAGAGAGCTGATATAATTTTACAAAATCCTCAAACAAGATAATTTCACAACTTGAAAAAATAATCTGAAGAGATGTGTGCTTACCACTCTATCTATTGGCTTTGAATTGAGCCTATTTTATATATTTTTCATAGAAGCTGAAAGGTCACCATGCATATCCTCATGAGAATTCAAATGAATAACTTAAAAATAAGAGATCATTACACTTTTATGAGGATAAAATTGATAATTTATATTATTTAATTAAATACTCCAACTTGTTTCTCATCAGATCGAATGGTAGATGCATGAAACTGGATGTAGAAGATTGTCCATGATCATTGAACATTGTTTCTCCCCTTATGAAAAAAAAGAAAGAAGGTGTATGTGAGCTATCTCTCCACTCCTAAAAGGAATGTGTAGGAAGAAAACTCAAGATGTATGGAGTCTCTGGACTCAACTCAAGTGTCCCCATTTCGATGTTGAAAACTGCCATAACCAAATCAAGCATTCTAGGCTACACTGCTCAAAAAAGAAAACTCAAAATCTCCTAAAGACTAATGTAGAACATCATCAAAAGACTCAAATATCTCCTCTAAAGATGTGCTCTCAAATTGATGATCGAAAGTATCCGCACTAATGTCAAATTATAAGGATTGAACATGTAAATAATGAACTAGAGGGTTAAATTTTTCCCTCACAACATTTTAAGAAGAGCCAACTTCATCAAAGAGAAGATGAATACACTCAATCGTGTCTCCAAAATCTACAATATGTGTCTCTATAAACAAGTCTGAAATCCCTATCAAGAGATCATCTCACAAGGTTGAACTTGAAAGACAATGTATATCCTCTTGCAAAGAATCATTGGAAGCTTTTGATGAAGAAACATTATAATTTGAAGTAGCAATAGTATGTAGAGGAGATGGAATGAAAGGTTCAATAATTCAACCACTTGTGAGAATACCCAAGTTCAAGTAACCAAAATTCTCCTAAAAATCAAAATCCACACTAGAAGTGTGATCATCATCCAAAGTATCAAAGCCATCATCAGGAACAAAATCTGAAAAGGAATACAACCAAGATGCATGATCAACCACCCATCTAGAAATTATCTCTCTACTCTCCAAATCTATGATAAGAACTAAATCAAGATTAAATTCCACAATCTTTCCTACTCCACTATGAGTAACTTGATAGATGGAAAGAAGATTATTGGAAAAATAAGGTATGCACAATACATTATTGAAAGTGTCATCCCCTATATCAATAGATCCCTTCTCAATTAAATTCATATATGTATTGTTACCCATCAAAATAGGTGGCATAAAACAAGGCTCAAAAGAAGAGAACATGGAATATAAAGAATTCATATGATGAGAAGCTTCTAAATCTAGAAGCCATCTCCCTGATCCAAGACTTGTAGTAGCACAAAGAGATTTTCCTTTAGGTTTTTATACATATCCTTTTTCATTATTCTTAGTAGATTCTTGGTTTGATGAAGATGGAGATTCAATGACCCCTTTATTACTCTTCTCAAGAAGATGTGTGAGGTGATTAATCTATTTCTTCATACATTTGTTTTCTCATGACCAAGTTTCTTACAATAAGCACATTTTTCCTTCTCCTTCTTAGATATTCCTTGATTTGAAAAAGGTTTATTATCTACATTAGAAGTAGATGAAGATACATCTGAAGCATTCTCTCCTAGATTATTTGGTTTCTTACTTTGTTTGCCATTATCTTTATGATCTTTAGTGCATTGAATTGCGACCAAAGCATGACACTTAGAAGATTTGATAGTTCCCATTTGAACCAACTTGTCTTGTTATTTTGTGAGTTCATTAGAAAACACATCAAGATAAGGAATTTGGTAGGAAGCTCCTAAGGAAGTTTAAGTTGCATAGAATGTAGAAATAAAGACTGGATAATCTGGACTAAGATTAGATAGAATACTTAAGATCAATAATTTACCATCTTTCTCAATTCTACACTATTTTAGTTATAATATTATGGCCTTTAGTTTGGTTAAGAAGTCTTGTATTCTATCAAACCTTGAAGGAATTAACCCTATCAACTCATTCTCTAGTTGATCACCTCTTAATTCATCCTGTGCTCCAAATATTTTTTCCAATGTTGTCCAAACTTCATTTGGTGCAAACAAAGATTCAACATGAAAAATAATATTTGGAGATATAGATGTACATAAGTTTCCAAATGCTTCATCACACTTATTAAACCTTTTTTTCTTTTCTACATCAATTATTGGTTCAATTTATAGTCCTATTGTTGGCCTATGCAATCCATACCTTTTCAAGTGAATGAACATTTTATTTTTTCAATAAAAATAGTTGTAAGGTGTGTATGTGCAAGATCATCGTGGAAAAAATAGGCCCTTAAGTGGCAAAAAATTTAGAAAAATTAGAGTTAGAAAATTGATGTAAAAATTTGAATAAGTTATCTATATTATTTCAAAAATATGTAAGAATAGAATCTGTAGAAAATTGAATGTAGTTTCTAAACTACTAGTTTATTTAGAAAATAAAAAAATCTATTAGGTGAAAATTTGGAATTTCAATGCAGTAGTACTTAAATTTCAGGGAAAAAATAAGAAGTGGGTGTTTGTCTGACCACCCTAAACACAATAAAATGATAATATTTTTTATAATATTTTATACATAAGTAGAGGGCTCATGCCTAGATGTGATGCATAATTTTTTGTAATTTTTTTCCAAGTAAATAATTAATTATGAATTTTTTATTACAATTTTTAAAAAATATAAAAACTTGTATGTCTGACCACTTAACTTGGTCAAAACTTCATGAATTTTTTTATTATTTTTTAATCCTATAGTATGTGAAGCATAGGATTTGACTCATGTTTTGGATTCAAAAAATGTGATACTATTTGAAAGCTATAGATTTTTTTCAATCAGCCTATCAATCAGGACCTTAGTCGTAATTCAAATAGAAAATGAATAATAATTATTTATTAAATTCAAAGTGAAGCATAATTTATATTGGTGGAAAGCTGAGAATATCCTTTAAAAACCCTTTTCATTTCATCAATTTTGGGTAAAAAAAAAGTCATCAGCCACATACCTTACAAATACCCATCATATTGCCACTTTTTGGCCCATCATGATCCTGCACATACCTAGGTGTTAATATAGGAACTATCGATTGATCCATTTTATACATAAAATAATATTGCTCAAGTGAGTGCACAAAAAGAGAAAAAAAATACAAAAGAGAGACACCAAGAGATAACCCCCCTTTCCACTAGTGTCAAAAATCACCCCCCAAGATATTACAATGTTGGCAATTTATGATTACTACATTTACAAATCCTTTTCTAAGATACAATGCTTTATAGACCCACAATGACCAATATTAAAAATTATGATACAAAATGAACTTGATACAAAATCTTGAAAAAATATTCCTATAATTGTGTAGTGCTCTTCAATACCTTTCTAACACCTTTTTGTTTTTGAAAAATAAAGCTCTGGGGTGAAAGTTATGGCTCAATGAAGAAAAATGCAACAAATTCAACCTACAATATTTGGCTAACAATGGAAAATTTTCTTTTCAAAACCTCTATGGATAGAAAGATATTATCTCAATCTTTCCAATGATATATCAGTTGCCAAAAATGGACACCATGGTGAAACATTATGATTTTCTTTAAAAATGGTTGAATTTAGCCTATAGTGAAGACCCCCTAGCAAAAAACAAAATTACAAAAATACAATTCGTCTAAAATAAACAAATTTGATATGATAATAGGGTTTTATAGGCCATCTGAGTGTAATGGAAAGGTCCATTTGGGTTGAAAATGATCTTGCAAAAAAAATTTCACTAGATCTAAGCTTTAAACCCTTGTTTGCTATTGTGTCATATGGTGGCCAAATTGAGTGAAATAAAAGCCAAATCTGACTTTCTCGAGCCTCCCAGATGCAATGGAAAAGTCAAAAATACTTTCACTATAACCATAATATTTGCAATCATAAGATCTCACCAAAAAAACACATACTAATATAGGATTAACATATCTTCATAATTCCTTTCTGATTCTCTAGATCATATCTAAATTCAAGAGAAGAGCATACAAGAATTTATAGGGTCATACAATAAATCCAATCTCTTAATTAGGAATCCAAGTATTGAAAACTCTCAAAATATGGGTCAATGTAGGATCATGGGGGTCCAAACTAGGCCCTTAAGTGGCAATGAAAATTCAGAAAAAACTGAGTTAGGAAACTTAACTTAAAAATTTGAATAGGTTATTAACATAATTTGAATAATATGTAAGAATAAAATTTGTAGAAAATTGAATGTAGTTTCTAAGATAACAGTCTTCTTTTGGAAAAAGGTAAATCTATTTGGTGAAAATTTGAAATTTCAATGCAGTAGTACTAAATTTTCAAGACAAAAAAAAAAGGAGGTGTATGTCTAACCAACCTAAGTACAATAAAAAATAATATATTTTTTGGAAACTTTCAATATAAGTAGAGGAAACATTCCTAGATGTGCCACATTTTTTTCAATTATATAATTAGTTATGAATTTTTTACTATTTTTTTCTTAAATATTAAAACTTGTTTGTCTCACCACCATAACTTGGTCAAAAAGTTATGAAAGCCAATTTTTATTTTTTCTTATCCTATAGTATGGGAATCATAGAATGTGTCACATCTTTTAGATTCAAAAAATGTTATTTTTTTTTTAAATAACCAAAAAAATCAATCAACCTATCAATTAGGACTTTAGTTAGAATGCATGTAGAAAATAAATAATAATTATCTATTTAATTTGAAATAAGTCAAATCTTATATTAGTGGAAATCTAGAAATTTTATCAATAAACCCTTTTTGTTTGATCAAATTTGGATAAAAAAAATGTTGTCACCCACTTTTGGGTCATATTGGCACTTTTTGCACCTGCATGATCCTGTACTCACCTATCTAAGCCCTAATACAATGTTATGTTATACCCTTACCCCTATAGTATGTATCAGATTATGAGTAGTTGGCTTGTGGCTACCTTAACTCTTAATTAAGTCATATTATCATTATTATATTTTTATTTAGTTAGTTAGGTTGGCCTAGAGCTTATATAGGGTTATCTAAGTTGGCCTGGCTGATATCCTATGCATAAAAAAGTATATATAGGAGGTTGTGAGTCTTATTTTGTCATCATGTTGAGTATTGAGTTCTTATTGAAGACTATTGAAGGTATCCCCTTCAAAGTGGATTAGTAGGCTTCCCCCTAAAAGTGGCATATTATTATAAATTATTTGTAGCATATTTCGTATTATATTCTTCTTATGCAGGTTGTTTCATTACAAGTGGTATTAGAGCATGATCTTGGCACCATTATGGCAAGGCATTTTTTCAATTTTGGAGGTAATTTTTTGAAACCTATATCTCCTTGATTTTAGTGATTGTTTGTCTAATTTTTAAAGGTTTCTTGAAGGAAATTTCTAAAAAGCTACAATCCAAATTTCAAAAGAATTGGAGCAGAATTGAGCGAGTTATTACAAAATTAGTGTTTCTGCCTAATTTATTTGGGAAATACATATCTCCCACATTTTAGTGAATTGGTTCTTGATTTTTTGAGGGCTTTTGGAAACATATTAGAGGAGAGTAAAATCCAATTTTTAGAGCAATTGAAGGAAAATTAAATAATATACTAGGAAACTAGGTTTTTAAAAAGAAATTGCTCTCAAGGCTACAAATTACCTAAATTTTGGGAGATTGTTCTATTAGAGTGTGGCCTAGGCCTTAGTAAGTTACAAAAAAAATTAGATTATGTTTTCTTTATTTTTGTGATTTATTGCAAAATTATCTTTCTAGACCATTTTTACAACAAAAAGTAGCCAAAAAGAAGAAAAAGAAAAAGGAACAAGAAGTAGAATAAGAAAAAGAGAGAGAAATAGAAAGAGAGAGAAAGAGAAAGAACAAGAGTAAGAACAAGAAAAAGAGTAAGAGAAAGAGAGAGGTAAAGAGAAAGTGCAAGAGGAAGAGAAAAAAAAAGAGAAAGACAAAAGCGGGAACAAGAAGAAGAAGAGAAAGAAGTAGCAGTAGAAGAAGTGGAAGTTAAAAAAGAGAAAGAGAAAGAACAAGAACAAGAATAAGGCAAAGAAAAAAAGTAGGAATAAGAAGTAGCAGTAGAAAAAGAAGTGGTAGTAAAAAAGGAGATGAAGAAGAAGAAATGAAAAAAGTTAGCATTTAGGACAATGCTTTTGTAAATAGAAGGGAAATGTTATGCCCTTACCCCTATATTGTCTATTAGGTTATAAGTAGTCATCTTGTGGCTACCTTAACTCTTAATTAGGTCATATTTAGTTAGTTAGGTGGGCCTAGGGCTTATATAGGGTTATCTAAGTTTGCCTAGGTGATATCCTAGTGTCATAACCCAATTTTATTGCATATTTATCATAATATGGTAAATTGAATTATTGAAGGAATTCAATTAAATATTAAATGGAGATCCAAAAATATTCAAAAATTCAATGAAATAAGTTTACTAATGTTGACTTTGCGAACTTTAAATTTTTTTTTTTTATGTTACCAAGAATTGAATGCTACTAATCAAGTTGCAAGTGCAAGTGTGTGCAGCTGCAGGGTGACAGGTTGAAGGACGAGAACATGGTTGAAGTAGGATTGTTTAGCCAAGTCAAATGGTAATCCCGTTGGAATTTGGGTGCACACACCACAAATGGCATGATGACTTGCATTTGAATTAAATTACATATATAAGAGAATGAAATTTCCTAACTCAAATTGTCTATGTTATTGAAAATAAAGGCTTTTAGATTAAAATTTGTCTACTTAAACTTTGTGTTTGAAGAAAATGAAACTGAGTATTTTAAAGAATGATTAAAAAGGAAAATATATTTCATTATGTGTAAATTAAGAGTAAATAAAAAACTTCACTTTTAATATATATATGATTTTTTTTTTTGTAGGGGCTTCTCTCTTACACTTCTAGGGTTTTCCACCTAAAAGAAGAAAGGTATCCCACAAAAACTTGGAGGTTCACTAAAGATTAATGCTACTATGATTGAAATATGAATAAATGAAATGTTCTAAGTGCAAAGAACTGATAAAAGATAATGAATATTAATGCAAAACCTAATATGTGCAAGTTGTTTGAAAACATAGTGATGTATGCAAAATGACCAAGAAATGCATGTAAACAATAACAAAATTAAACAAGACTAGAGAGGTGCACCTAAAAATTAAAATGTGATGTAGAGAGGCTCTATAATCCTATAGATTTTTCTATTGAATCTAATTGGGACACTTACGCCAAGCTAGGTGACTTAGTTCTGTTTTGAGGAGAATATGTCAAAATAGGTTTTTGCCAAATGGGTACTCAGAAATGTAAAAATAACTTTTTAGACCTGGAAGTGGGACTAATTCACCATAGATGGTGACTCAGTTCACCTGGGAATCTCAAGAAATTTGGGACAAAAATTTGTAGCTTTTTGTCTGCACTTCCCTTCTTGACAAGTGTTTGGTTTAGATTCTATAGAAAATAGACTAAAAGAGGTCACCAAGCTTCAATTAGGGCTTTGTTGACTTGAATTAATTTGATGGATTTTTCATAACTTTTTAACACCTTGCTCTTTTAAAAATATACATACAAGACCTACAAAACACACATGCAAAGAGGGGAAAAAGGGTTAAGGGTTAGAGAATAGGGGTTTTCCTTGGTCAAACCCCAATTTGGTAATCAAACCCTAGAAAACAAAATGAAATAAAGAGAGAATGATGAACGAATAACATACAATGTCACAAACTCACCAAACCCTTGATGTTGAAATTTGAAGATATGCAACAATATGTTCCAATGGATGCTTGATAATGCTTAGAGTAATTGAGTGAATGCTTGATTATTGATTGAATGATTTAGTGAATGAATGGGGGTGAAAATCAGAGGAAAAACCTTGATTTATACTTTATTTTACAATATTTCCTAAACATAACACATTGCAAGCTGACCTTAAGGTTAAGAGAATAAATTCTCGCCAAAAAATTAAAATTATTTTTTTTTTGTGCCCTGTGGGACTAAGTTGCCTGGGGTGGCAACTTGGTCTCACTAGAGAAATTTTACTGGGTGTTGGGGATTAAAGTGTATTTAATAAGGTTTAATGGGAATATTCTCAAAAATACACTTAATTATGGCTATAAAGTGTACATATTAAGGGGTCATTTAAACATAAGAAATGGTCAAATTATTGATGACAAGTCTAGAAAAGTGTAAAAGTTTATTACAACTCTTTACAACACTTTGAAATAATACTTGGTAAGTGATAAAAAAGGGGTATATTAAGTGAATTATAATTTCCTAGAAAAGTGTGAAAGTGGGTTACAACACTTCACAACACTTTTGGAAGACATCCTAGAATTCTTAATGATTCACAAGGGTCCAAGACCTAATGTGAATGTGTTTTCCACATTACAACATTAAATCTAGGAAAAATCAAGCCAAAGTCCATGAGAGAGACTCAATTGATCTTAAAAATGTCTAATTATGCATTTTTTGGTGACACATTAAGCCCCCACTTTAGTGAGAGGATGAACTTGCTTTAAAATCACACTAAAATATCCCAACATGCACATCAGGAGGGATCCAAATGCACTGATGCTTGGTAATATGAGACAAAAATCAAGAGGGATGATCAAGCCCCAGGATCAAGATCCCATGGCAAACCAAACATTAGCACAAAGGAACACACAAGAGAATGATAAAAATGAATGAAAGAGAGAAATTGAAAGGAAAGAAATTTGAATCAAGCTTTGATCATTTTTCCATCCTGTTGTGGATCAAATCTAATCTATTTGTCTAGAAAATAAATATATACTCACTTTGAGGCAATGAAACTCATGGTTTTCTACTGAGTGAGAAGGCCCAAAAGGTGAGAAACATACACTCATGGCTGGTATGCACTCACACACATGTGGGTGGCTATGGGGAAAAGTCATGCCTCAGAATGGGCTTCTCACTCAACCATATCAAAGTTATACCTCCTGATAACTTTAATAAGGTGCCACAAAAGAAAATGACATATTGAGCCTCATGAGACAAGAAAAAAATTGTATGCTTTGAGCTCATGAACAAACATGATGGTGCTATAGGCATACAAGTTGTGTTACACAAGGTGGCCATATAACAAATGCAAAATGTAACATGTAAAATATGTTCAAAGGATTTGTGCTTAGCTCATGCGAGGTCTTTAACTTAGGGAACATTGTGTCTAATGTCTCCAAGAGAGGACCAATCAAAGAATAGAAGATTTACAACTTAGGGGATGCAATGTGTCACATCAAGCCACCAATAGGAATCTAATATTGTAAGATGGATCACACTCATGAAGGAAATTATACCCAATGTCATCCACAAAGTGAAAAAATGCATCATATGAAGTAACAAGGCTACATTAAGAATGAAGAAAAAGAAAAATTAAAATGAATAATGCCAATGTATTCCCCCACTTTAAACTAATTGCTACAAACCATTTTGTGAGCAATTAATTTAAAGTAGAAAATGATCAATGCAAACAAAAAGAATACATGAGAGTCAACTTCAAAATCCCCTATACCAAGTCATATATTTCTGAGTAAGGCTACATCATGTGAAGGAAAGGAAAAAGAGAGAGCAAGGGGTTGCCCCCAAAATAAAAACACCAAACACATAAGGGATCTATGGATTTAGGGTCAGTATGTTCTTTGTTGCAATGCTTTGTAAGGAGCTCAGAACTGTCGTCATTCCCTGAATACATAAAAATAGAATAATGACACAAAGAGAGTGAAAACAAAGAAAAAAAAAGATTCTTTTGGGTCAATATGGCAGAGACATAGTATGTCTCGACACATTGCATCATCCCCAAAAGGAAAACACAAGTAAAAAGAAAATGAAAAGGTGAAAGAAAAAGGAAAAGATTTTGGGTCAACATGAAAGAGATATTTCGGTCTCAATAACTTAAGTCATCCTCAAAAGGAAAACACAAGAAAAAGATAAAAGGAAAAGAAAAAGAAAAGGGTTGTTTTGGGTCAACATGAAAGAGACATTTTGGTCTCAATGCCTTGCATCATCCCCAAAAGTGAAACACAATCTAAAAAGATAAAAAGAAAAGAAAAAGAAAAAGAAAAGGCTTCTTTTGGGTCAACATGAAAGAGACATTTCAGTCTCAATGCCTTGTGTCATCCCCAAAAGGAAAAGGAAAGTGAAATACAAAATAAAAAGTGATGTATGACATATAGGAGAATGCCACAAAGAGAGAGGAGAAGATTAAATGGCACATCACGGGGGAACATGTCACACACATACAAACACATAAAATAAAAATAAAATGTAAAAGACTAGTAAGGAAAATGCAAGTCAACCAATGAGCAATTCATCTGCCTCCCAATCTCAATTGGTATAAGTGGAAGGTGAATAACATACCTAAGGGACAACGACAAATGAATTACTAGGACAAGGTGAGAAAATTCTTTCCCCTACTAAGTGCAAGACAAGAATGAGCTGAGATAAGTGATGGGAAGGGATAATGTAATAGTGAGAAGAGAATGTTTTACAACTATTACATGATAAGGTGTTGAAGGATGGTTTATGGATTTATTGGATAGAAATTATCACCATCAAAATGATACTTGCTTAGTATTTCTTTCAATTGGTGACACTTATCACTTCTATGTCCAAGAAGGTGATGATATGCATAATGTGGAACATTAGCATCTTTAGGATAGATCACAAAACTATTCATAGGTGGTAATAATATGAGTCCTTTGTTTAAAAGGATTTGTAATTCCTTTTCACGTTCAGGTGGTGGACGGAAAGGAAACTTGAGTTTTTGTAACTTATAAGGCCTCTTGCATTTACTAGATTCTCTAACCTCTCAAGAGGAGATTACGATAGGAGGTCATGTGATGATTTTATTGTTGTCCTTGTTATTGTTACGAGGTATTGATTGTTCTTTAGGAAGAACATTCAAATTAGGAGGGGAATCAAATATTACTGTGCCATAATCACGAAGTCTCCAATATTCTAAAGGAGGCTTGTTGTCATGAGGAGGATCTTGATATCCTAACTCGGTTGTGTTTTCATCTTTTGTATTTTGTTCTAAAATTTAATGAATTTCATGTTCAATTGTTGTGTCACATCCTTGTTTCCTAAAAATAGTAAAACTTTTTCAATAAGTTTCTTCAAGGTTGATTGGCGTATTTGTGACTTTGTGATCATAGAATAGTTGAGGGGTTTCTTATTTAGAGAAACTAGGTCCACCTAATGGAGGGAACTTAGGTCCTTTGTTTGTTTTAGGATGTAAGTAACCAAACATATCAGGAGGTGAAAATGTAGGAAGGTCTTGTTGTTTCATGGATGAATAAAAGGATGCATTAGTTTCAAGGTTGTCAAGGCATTCATTTAGGAACTTATTCATGTTGTCATCATTTTCTTCAATGATGTCAATATCACGAGGAGGACATTCATGAGGAGTTGAAGGAGCATGATGAATCTCAAGGTCATTAGGATTAGTTCCAAAGGAATAGATTGACATGTCACCTAAAGATTTTAAGGACATCCAAAACTTATTAAAATAGAAAGTCATGATACAAATGTATGAAAGAAAACTAAATGGAATAAAATAATAAATCTAGAAACTATGACATAATGCAATAACAAAAAATAAAGATGCAGAAAATGACATAAATTACTATGCAAAATGTGCAGGAGGACTAAGTCACCCAATGTGGCGAATTAGTCCCAGTGATGATTTTTTTAATATTTTTCAAAAAAATTAAATGCAATTTGATGCTTTTTAGATGCACAGATGCAATTACAATGTGAAAATGCAAAATTTTATTATTTTCCAATGAAATATAATGCAAAAATGCAAGTTATATGAGCTTTTCACTAGTGCAAATTTTAAAACCCTTGGATGCAAATTAAATAATGAAAAATATAATGCAATGTTGATCAAAGTTAAACCTAGGATGCAAATGCACTTAAAATAAAAAGTAAGATGTTCAAAAGTTAGGTTCACCAAAATTAACCACAAATTTTTGCATGGGGGCATCTCTCTTACACTTCTAGGGTTTTTCACCTTAAAGGAGAAAAGTATCCCACAAAAACTTGGAGGTTTACTAAATATGAATGCTAGTATGATTGAAATATGACTAAATGCAATGTCCTAAGTGCAAAGAACTGATAAAAGATAATGAATATAAATGGAAAACCTAAGATGTGGAAGTTGTTTGAAAACACATTGATGTATGCAAAATGACCTAGAAATGCAAGTAAGCAATAACATAATTAAACAAGACTAGAGAGGTGCAGCTAGAAATTTAAATGTGATTGAGAGAGGCTCTGAAAACCTACGAATTATGTTGTTGAAGCCAACTGGGACACTTATGCGAAGCTAGGTGACTTAGTCCTATTTCGGGGAGATTCTATCAGAACAGGTTTCCCACCAAATGGGTACTCAGAAATGTAAAAATCACTTTTCAGGCTTGGCAGTGAGAGTAGTTCACCACAAATGGCAACTTAGTCCACCTAGGAATCTCAAGAAATTTGGGACAGGAATCTATAGTTTTTTGTCTGCACTTCCCTTCTTGACAAGTGTTTGGTTCAGATTCTACAAAAAATGGGCTAAAAGAGGTCTTCAAGCTTCAATTAGGGCCTTTTTGACTTGAATGAATTTGATGGATTTTTTACCACTTTTTAGCACCTTGCTCTTTGAAAATTTTGCATACAAGACCTGCAAAACACACATGCAAAGAGGGGGAAAAGGGTTAAGGGTTAGAGAATAGGAGTTTGTCTTGGTCAAACCCCAATTTGGTAATCAAACCCTAGAAAATGAAATGAAATAAAGAGAGAATGATCAATGAATAAAATTAAATGTCACAAACTCACCAAACCATTGATGTTGAAGTCTTAAGATATGCAACAATATGCTCCAATGGATGCTTGATAATGCTTAGAGTGCTTGAGTGAATGCTTGATTATTTCTTGAATGATTTAGTGAATGAATGGTGGTGAAAATGTGAGGAAAACCATTTATTTGTACTTGATTTTACAATATTTCCAAAAAATAACACATCACAGGCCGACCTTAAGATTAAGAGAATAAAATCTCTCCAGAAAATTAAAATTATTTTTATTTTTGTGCCTAGTGGGACTAAGTCACCCCAGGTGGTGACTTGGTCCCACTAGGGAAATTTTATTAGGTGTTAGGGATTAAAGTGTATTTAATAAGGTTTAATGGGAATATTTTAAAAAATACACTTAAGTATGGATAGAAAGTGTATTAAGGGGTCATTTAAACATAAGAAAGGGTTGAATTATTGATGAAAAGTCTAGAAAAGTGTGAGAGTTTGTTACAACTCTTTACAACACTTTGAAGTAAGACTTGGTAATTGATAAAAATGGGTTTATTAAGTGAATTATAATGAAAGGGTCATAGAAAAAGGTGAAAATGGGTTACAACACTTCACAACACTTTTACAAGACATCCTAGAATTCTTAATGATTCACAAGGGTCCAAGACCTAATGTGAACATGTCTTCCACATTACAACATTAAATATAGGAAAAATCAAGCCAAAGTCCATGAGAGAGACTAAATTGAGCATAAAAATGTCCAATTATACATTTTTTGGCAACACAATATATATATATATATAGATGCTCGAATTTGAATTTCGGTTCCTTATTGTAAGTAAAAGTGTATGGAACTTATAAGCCATTCCAAAAAAGCAACTTATACATGAATGTTTATATAAATATATATAGATATATATGCATGTATGTAGATAAATACGATTGCATATAAACATACATGTATATATATATATATGCACATTATTTGAATACATGGGAAATATGAATGAAATCATAATTATATATATATTACATATATATACATACATATACATAAAAATGTACACATATTCAAATTTATATCGAATTCAATTTTATAACTAATATATTCTAAATCGGTCTGTTTGAAATGAAGAAAAATATAAAGAAAAATCCACTAAGGATGTGGAATACCACCATCTTAATGTCAATAATCAAAATTCAGAGGTGGTTGGCAGCATGGTAGTAACGCCATCGCCCAAAAAAATGCAAAGATAGTATATTGTTTCCATATTTTTGGAGGTATAACCACATGAAAAAGTAGAGAAGAGGGGAATGATCTGGGGGATTCGAAAGGAAAAAGCAGAGGAAGAACTCAAATAGGGAAAAATTTGAGGAAAATGCCACCAAAAGTTCGATTTGGAGGTAAATTGATTCCCTTTTTTTGCATAAACATTAGCTTTAATGCTATTAGTGAATCAAGCAAGAAATAATATTTCTTTTCACCGAATGATTTCATAGTGCAGTTTAATGTGTGGTAACTATTTTTGAATGTATCGACCTTTGTCTGAATGTATTAAGGTCGCCAACCCACTATGTGGTAATAACATGGCTTACAACCTACTAGTTGGAAAGTATAATGAATTTTAAGCCTTCACAACTGCGAGGAAGGTTAGGTCGAGGCTCGAAGCCTTATGGGCTTGGCCATCATTTCTAATAGATAAGATAAATGCTAAGCCTTGAGATGGCTATGGAATTTTTTCCATATAACTATGTCGTTTGTAAGAATTGTTCTTTATAAGGGATCAAATACAATCCTATGGGAGGGTATGAACTCTTTGTTTTTTCTATTTTTTTTCTTGTTTTTATCCATACTTGTTATTCAAAAGGGGGATATTTGAATGTTGAAAGCATTGTATATGCATGTATGTTGATATTTTTGAGTGAGCTAACCTTGTTTGATAGGAATGATGGTATGAATTTAAGCTTAGAGAAGACATTTCATTTCATTTCATTGTTTAGGATTTGATTACCAAAGTGGGGTTTGACCAAGGAAAACCCCTATTCTCTAACACAACCATTTTTCCCCTCTTGCATGTGTATTTATAGACTTGTGTATACAAATTTAACAAGAATTTAGGTGTTAAAGAGTGGTAAACAAGTCAACAAGGTGCTTCAAGTCAAATCAACCTTATTTCAAGCTTAGAGAAGACATTTTGTTTAGTTTCCATAGAATTAACTTCATCAACCTGACAAGCAGACAACCTCAGATCTGGTGTTGCAGAATTGTTCCTTGATTTATCAAAATTTTGGGAGAGCACTAATTCACCATCAGTGGTAAATGAGTCCCACCTTAAGACTAGAAATCCAGATTTTGTTAGATTCTAGATCTTGACAATTAGAAACCAGTTTCTGACAATTTTCATCAAAAGCAGGATTGCTTCACCATCAATGGTGAATGAGTCCCACCAGTGATTTTTCAATGATCTTATTCAACATTTAGAATATTCCAGATTCTCCATTCTCTGCCTAGGTGCACTCTAAATCAACCTTCTTCTTTTTTTGTTGTATTTGTTCATACTTAGTCCATGTTTGCATATCACATCGTGTTTTCAAATATTGCATAAATCTTAGGTATTTCATTCATAATTAGTCAAGTAGATCATCCAATTGCACTTAGATCATTCAATTTAGTCTAAATAACATCATACATTGCATAATTTGAGTGAACCTAGCTAGATATTTTGAGTGGGGTTTATCTCTCTCCTTTTAGGTGCAACATCCTACGAGTGCAAGAGTAGCCTATAAACCCTACCCAAAAATATATGGTTCATTTTGGTGAACCTATAAATTGAGTACTTTATATTTCTAATTTCAATTTCATCTTGCATCTTACACTTAATTTGCATCAACATTCAATTAGGGTATTGTCTTTTTTTTGGCATCTTAGGGTTTCTCAAATTGCATTAATGAAAGACTCATTTAGATTTCATTTTTGCATTACATATCATTGAAAAAACTAAAAATTTGCATCTGCATCCTTAATTGGCATCTGAAAAGCATTAGAATCACTTTAAATATTTTGAAAAACACAAAAAAATCTCATAACTGGACTCATTCACCACCCTAGGCAAATCAATCCACCTACACATTTCATATTGCATTTTCAGGCATTTTTCTAGCATTTTCCTACATTTTTTTTCTTTGTTGTTAGTTCTTTGTTTCAATTTGAAAAATTTCTATTATTTGTATTTTACACTTCTAGATTACCTTGCATTTGCATTCACCCCATCTTTTGTGGTACTTGTATGAGTGTTTGGTGCCCCATTGATAATACTTTAATGAGACAAAGTTCTAGAATCATGGCTTCCCACGATAGTACTTTCATTATGGACCTTGGGATCTCATAAGCTCCTACTCCTAGCATGGTAAATGGTGCATTAGACATGGACAATACCACTTCTATTCCCTTTCCTTTCCATCTAATGAATGTTGACACAAAATAATTCCATCCCACAAGAAAAGGTCATTAGTATTCATGAGGATTTTGCACACTTACAACAAGACTTGTCCCTTGAAAACATTTCCACCACTATCATACGAGCCATAGAAAACCTTCATCAATTTATTCAAAGTGATGATGGGATACAAGTTATGAAAATAATTGTCGAGATTTACTATAAACATGCTTCTTCTAATTCCCAATCATCAAGCATAGTTTCAAGCCAAGGAGGACCTCACATTCATCCCCCTTCAACCATTGCATCCATACCCACTTATACCACTCCTTAGGTTATAACAACTATGTAACTGATTAGTCATGTGGCTCCTTCTTTCACAATTCCAACTAGCATTCCTAGTTCTATTGTGGCATCACAAGTCCCCTCTACCACCTTCACCCCTCTTAGTGTTCCTTTCACTTCCCCTAACATTACACACTCCATCGCCATTTTCTCTTCCACATCAAACCACTTACCTCGACCCCATCATTACACAACTCCTTAATACTATTTCATCCATGCAACAACAAATTTCCACCATTAGCCAAAGTAAAAATACTCCACCCACAAGCCGGCTTGGGTAGCAGGATTGGCTTGAGGCTGTGGGATGGCTCCTCATGGTCTCGGGTTCGACTCCGCTCTCGGTACTTACCTGGTGAATGTGGTGGCTGGCACTGCAAACACTCGCAGGGACTAGTCTCGCCCCCCCGCTTGCCTCTAGGTGATGTTGGGCAGGGGGCCGCGGGGACACCCTGTTGTAACAAAATAAAAATAAAAAATACTCCACCCACATATCATGTCTGTAGTAGCCCCTTATCTTTAGAAATATTAAGAACCTCGATGCCACAAGGGATTGAAATTCCTAGGTTTGAGAAATATGGAGGTAAAGGAGACCCTATTAATCATGTCAATGCTTCTACAACCTTGTGCAGTGATTTTGTCTTTGATGATAAGCTATTAGCCAAAAAATTTCCTTGAATGCTAAAGGACACTGCATTAGAGTGGTTTGCAAATTTACCTAATCATTCCATCTGATAATTCAATGAGCTTGCAGATTCCTTTATAAGTCACTTTCAAGTTCATATGACTCTGAAAAATACAATGGCTAATCTAATGCATTGTAGACAAAATGTCAATTAAAAAGTAACTAACTTTATTTTGTGTTATCAGTCGTTATATGCTCAAGTTGATGTCAAAATTCCTGATTCACATTTGTAGAAGATGTTTATCAAAAACTTGGACACAAACCTTCAGGATAAGTTAACTATGATGAAATTTCCTTCATTTATGTATTTGTGCACAACCCTATGTGATTATCATAACTCAGTTTCTAGTCATGATTCAAAGCCCATTTCTAACCGAACTGAGAAATCTGAAAAAAATAACAAAAACAACATACAAAACATTCACAAACCAAATAGAGGATTTTTGCAATTCAATCTACCTCCTCAACCATAAACCCAACCTACTCAAAGTCATGTGGCAGCTATTAAAGTAGTAGTGCTTTACACCTATGGGGACCCGAAGAGACAATTTACTCCTTTACCCGATACTCTCCATAATACAATGAAACAATTACTCCAACAACAAATGATCACCTCTCCTACTGTCAAACCACTTCATACCACCAAAACTTTACCACCCACCTTTAAACCAAACACTTATTTCCATTTTCATTTCCAAAATGACCATGACACCAAACATTGTAAGCGTCTCAAACACTTAGTTTAAGACCTCACTGATTTAGGTCATTTGTCCATTGTGGGTGTCATTAATCAAGGCAATAATTTTGTTGCACCCCCTAATTAGAATTTTCAAATTTTCACCAACCCCATGCCTAAACACAATATTTCATTTGTCAAGGCTAGTGAAATTTCAAACAATGATGTAATGAATGTTGATACCAATAATGAACAACATGATATAACTCCAAAAGTTACCCAAGTTAATCCAATGGATGAACTTTTGGGTGTGATATAGATGTTATCCCTCATAAGGGCCCAACCAACAAAACTCTTGATATCACTTTTTCTTCCAAAGGTATACTTCAAAAGCTTCCTAATGGTCCTCTTTACATAGCTGATAGAATCTTTGATAAGCCCACCAATGGGATATTAATAGATCTCGCCTATGGAAATAATGTGATCATAGAAGAATTTTTAGTATTACATGAACTATAATAAACCAACCACATGGATTAAAACACATACTTATTTTGTGTGCCCTACGATCGGATCGATCATACTCCCCTTACAAATAGGACCCAAATCTTTGGAGGTAACATTTTCAATTATTCCACAATTGGATCAATTTCAACTATGGTTGGCCCATCCTTGCCTCCGCTCGATGCAAGAAATCCCTTCGGTTGTTTACAAATGTTTGAATTTTCCACATGAAAATGAAATATTTACCATACACCATATTGTCTTTAATCCATTATCCTCCAAAGGTATTTTTTCCTTAGAAGCCTTCTGGCCTGAACCTATGGAACCCATCAGCCCTTGAAAAGACTTCTTTTTTATTACCTATCAAAAGTTCAAAGCCAAATGAAAAGCTGAGTTGTCTCTTTGTAACATGTCCCCATCCACCTCTGCTCCTCCTATGCTAGATGAAACCATGCTTTAGCTTGAGTCTGACATCGAAAAAACCATACAACCTCAAGAACAACCACCCATAGACACTTCCCCACCATCGTTTAAATGACCAAGAGAAAATGAAACCAATCTCGTCATGCCTCCTTGCATTAAACATGTGTACAAAGCTAAAGAGAATGTGATTGACCTGTCTTCTTTAGTTTTTTTTGTTCTTCCCCCTCTGGAAAAAAAGGAACCTATGATGGTTCAACCCGCTCTTACACGTCAAAAAATTCAAAATAAAATTAAATGACACCGTGGTGCTAGGGAATGTGGGTGTCATCGTCGTCTCCTTGCTAGTCAATCATGAATGGAAGAAAACAAATAAAACCAACCTCTGCCTTTGATAGAAGTAATATATGATCACCCTCCTCCTGACCCATCACAAGAAAATATGGTCCAACCCACACAACCCAATGATCCAATCCAATAGCCATAAATTTTAATACATTCCTCTTTGGAAATAACCCTTCATCCTCCTATCATAACCAATCTTGATGATGATAATGATGATGAGGAGGAGATTGTAAAAATAGATGAATAAGTGCATAATGACCTAAACTCTTTGTTCTCATCTACCATGAGCTTAAATGATAAATCTTCTCAACCAAGTGAGGAACTTGGTACATCTCCTAGCTTGGCACTTTTATATCTTCCTTTGGAAATCCAAGTAGCCTCGCAATAGACATAACATGACTAGGAGATAGATGACTTGTTAGATGGTTGAATTGCATTTTCCTTACTAGCCTTTCACATTTTTCTTTGCTCTTTCTTTTGGAATTGTATATGTGTATCATGTTCCCCCCATATCATGTGTTTGATATTCACTCTCTCTTTGTACACTTCCTCTATTTGTGCCTCTATTCTTCTATATGTCATACTTTCTCTTTGTTTTTTCCCTTTTTGTTTTGTTTTCTCTTTTTGGGGATGACACAAAGTATAGAGACGCCCTATATCTCTTTCATATGACCCAATTAGTCCATTTCCCTTTTTAATTTTTCTTTTTCTTGTGTTTTCCTTTTGGGGATGATGCAAGGCATTGAGACCAAAATTTTTGGGTATGTGCAAGATCATGATGGGCCAAAAAGTGGCAATATCATGGGTATGTGGCTTACTACTTTTTTTACCCAAAATTGATGAAACAAAAAGAGTTTTTCAAGGAGATTCTCATATTTCTACCAATATAAATTATGCTTTACTTTGAATTTAATAAGTAACTATTATTCATTTTCTATTCAAATTGTGACTAAAGTCCTGATTGATAGGCTGATTGAAAAACATCTATAGCTTTCAAATGGTATCACATTTTTTGAATCCAAAACATGTGTCACATTCTATGTTTCGCATACTATAGGACTAAAAAAGAAAAATTGGATTTCATGAAGTTTTTACCAAGTTAAGGTGGTCAGACATACGAGTTTTTTATATTTTTCTAAAGCTGTAATATAAAATTCATAATTAATTATTTACTTGGAAAATAATTACAAAAAAATATACATCACATCGGGACATGGGTCCTCTACTTATATCTAAAATATTATAAAAAATTATTATCATTTTATTGTGGTTAGGGTGGTTAGAAAGACACCTACTTCCTATTTTTTGCCGAAATTTAAGTACTACTACATTGAAATTTCAAATTTTCACCAAATAGATTCTTTTTTTTAAAACAAACCTAGTAGTTTAGAAACTACATTCAATTTTCTATAGATTCTATTCTTACATATTTTTGAAATAATATAGATAAATTATTCAAATTTTTACGAAAAGTTGCCTAACTCTGGTTTTTCTATTTTTTTTGCCACTTAAGGGCCTATTTTTTCCATGATGATCTTGCACATACTCGTCTCCTTCAAGTTGAACCAAAATATTTTTCTTTTCGTTTTATTTTTGCTTGTGTTTTCCTTCTGGGGAGGATTCAAAGCATTGAGACCATAATGTCTCTTCCATGTCAACCCAAAACGTACTTTGTTTTTATTTTGTTTTTGCTCTCTTTGTGTCATTCCTCCAGTTCTATGTGCTTTGGGGAATGATGACAGTTCCAATCTCTTTAATAAAAACAATGCAACAACAAACATACTAACCCAAAATCCATAGATCCCTCATGTGTTTGGTGTGTTCCTTTCTTTTCTTTTCTTTTTTTTCTACATGAATCATCCTTACTTGAAGACATATGACTTGGTATAGAGCTTTTCAAGTTGGCTCTCATGTCTTGTTTTTCCTCTCCACTGCTTTAAAGTAATTTCTCATAGAACTGTGTGTACCAATGTATTTAAAGTGGAGGATATACATTGGAATAATTCATTTGCATTCTTGGTTCTTAGAGCAACCTTGTTGTTTCATAGGATGTGTTTGTCACTTTGTGGACGGCATTGGGTGTGACTTGTGTGATCTATCTTAGCATATTACATTCCTCTTCATGGCCTGATGCAACGCACTGCATCGCCTAAATTGTGAATATTTTATTCATTGATTTCTCCTCTCTTGGAGACATTAGACACAATGTTCCCTAAGTGATAGACATTGCATGAACTTAACAAGAATCCTTTGAATATCTTTTTACATTTTCACATTTTACACTTTGTGCCTTTTTTCCACCTTGCATAATGCAACTTGCATGCCTGTGGTACCTTGTTTTTTTTTCATGAGTTCTAAGCATATAAATTTTTGCTCATCTCATGAAGCACAGACTAACATTTTCCTTTGTGGTGCCTTGTTAAAGTTATCAGGAGGTATAACTTTAATATGGTTGAGTGGGAAGCCCATTCAATGGCATGAATTTCCCCATAGCCACCTATGTGTTTGCGCGTGCATACGAAATAACATATGTATCTTCACCTTTTGGGCCTTCTCACCTAGTGGACTGCCATGAGTTCTATCACCCCAGAGTGATTATGCATGTTCATTTTCTCACAAACAACCTAAATCTAATCCACAACTAGTTGGACAAATGATTGAAGCTCAATCCAATTTCCCTTTTACATGTATGTTTCTTTGTTATTATGTTTAGTTTTCCATGGGATCTTCATCATGGAGGCTTGATCATCACTCTTGATAGTTGTCATTCCATCTTTCTAACATAAGTACATTTGGATCCTTCTTGATATTCATGGCTACTTTAGTGTGAGTTTGAAGCAAGTTCATCCTCTTACTAAAGTGGGGGCTCAAAATGTCATAGAAAAATGGCCCCTTGTCATTTTCATGGCCTTTTAAGTCTTTCTTCATTATGCTTGGTCCATTTTTCTTTCATTTAATGTTGTAATGTGGCTTGAACATTCACATTATGTTTTTAAAATTCAAAATATAATGTCTTGTGAAGGTGTTGTAAAGTGTTGTAAAACATTTCTACACTTTTCTAGACTCTATTCATTACAATTCAAATAAAAATCACCTTTTCATCACTTATCAAGTCTTATTTTGAAGTGTTGTAAAGTCTTGTAACAAGATTTCATGCTTTTCTAGGTATAATCTCACTATTTACACCTTTCTTATGCTTTATTTGACCCCTTTATGCCCTTATAAGGCTTAATTAATTTTCTTTTAGAATGTAAACCTAGAAAATAACATTAAATGTGACTTAATTCCTTACACCCACTTTCAAGTCCAAAGTGGCACTCATTTGCCATGGGTGGTGAATGAGTCCCTCTTGGCTTCAAATTCAAAAAAAATTAAATTTCCTTTCAAATTTTTATTCAAAATCACTTGATGTCGGCCTGTGATGAGGTATCAATGGGTTACTAAGGCACAAATAAGTGTTTTTACATCCATTTTAAATCCCCATTCATTCAACCATTTATCAAGTTCACTAATCCACTCACTCATTCAAGCATTCAAGCGCTTTGCCTCATCTAATCAAGCATTTTGGAGAAGCCATTGATATATCTTCATATGTTGAGCATCAAAGGTGTGGTAAGTTTATGACATCTACACGCTATCTATTTATCATACTCATTTCATTTCATTTCATTATTTAGGGTTTCATTACCAAAGTGGGCTTTGACCAAGGCAAACCCCTACTCTCTAACCCTCAACCATTTCCCCCCTCTTGCATGTGTATTTGGAGACTTGTGTATGTAAATTTAGAAAACAATTATTTGTTGAAGAGTGGTCAACAATTCAAAAAGGTGCTTCAAGTCAAATCAACCTTATTTCAAGTTTGGAGAAGATAGTTTGTCTATTTTCTATAGAATTAACTTCGTCAACCTAACAAGTAGAAAACCTCAGATTTGGTGTTGCAGAATTGTCCCCTGATTTCTTAGAATTTTGGGAGAGGAATGATTTGCCATTAGTGGTGAATGAGTCCCACCTTAAGGCTGGAAATCCATATTTTTTTAGATTCTGGATCCCGACACTCAGAAACTAGTTTCCAACAGTTTTCATCAGAATCAAGACTAATTCGCCATCAGTGGTGAATGAGTCCAACTGGTGATTTTTAGTGATCTCAGTCAGCATTCAGAATATTCTAAATTCTCCACTCTCTACCCAGGTGCACTCTGAATCAACCTTCTTTTTTGTTTTGCACTTAGTTCATGTTTGCATATCACATTGTGTTTTCCAACATTGCATAAACCCTAGATCTTGCATTCATAATTAGTCAAATAGATCACCCAATTGCAATTAGATCATTCAATTTAGTCCAAATAACATCATACATTGCATAATTTGAGTGATCCTAGATAGATCTTTTGAGTGGGGTTTATCTAGATCTCCTTTTAGGTGCAACATCCTAAGAGTGCAAGAGTAGCCTATAATCCCTACCCAAAAATATATGGTTCATGGTCATTTTTAGAACTTTGCTGAAAACCTGTTCTATTTTAAAATAGTGAATATTTATTTGTAAAGTGGTCATTTAACATGTAAACAACCTGAAGCCAGTAAACAAAGTTAATGATAATATAAATTTTCTTTAAATATACCTATTTAGTTGAAATGGCATTGTGTTGATGTACACATTGAATATTCTTTTGCAAAAAAATCTATTTTGTTAAAAAGTTATCTTTATAGCTGAAAACGACTTGCTTTATAACTATTTAGTAGGAAACAGTACTTGTTTTGTTCAAACAATGAATGTATATATGTGAACAACTTGATTTATAATCTATTAAGTAGTAAACAGTACTTGTTCTATTCAAACAATAAATGTACAAATGTAAACAGGTAGATGTACAACTATTTTGTAGGAACCAATACTTTTTCTTTTCAAACAATCAATGTACATATGTGAATAGCTTGCTTTATAATCTTTTTAGTAGGAACCAATACGTGTTCTGTTTAAATGATGAGTGTACAAATGTAAAAAACTAGATTTACAATTGTTTAGTAGAAAGTAGTACTTTTTTTGCTTAAACAATGAATGTTCATATGTAAACATCTTGTTTTATGTCTATTTAGTAGGAAACAATACTCATTATGTTTAAAAATTTGAATGTTCCTATGTAAATGTAACAAAGTTAGAGTATCACAATTGTGAGAATGAAATAATAGCATGTGTGAAACTATTAGCAAATACTTGTTCTGATTATTTGTTTTTGACAATAAATGTTAAGGGAATACTATTTTAAGATTGAAAATTTGAATTTTATAATTATTTCAAAATGTATGCACAAATTTTAAACATAAGTAGAAACATATATGTGTATGCACATAGACTTGATCTATGTACATATGCATATTTGTGACATACCTTCTTTTGTTTTTAGTACATTTTTAAAAAGAAAATGCTTAAGATCATAAGTAGAAAAGAGTCATAAGAATGATATGACTAATTGTTGAATTATTCTGTGAATCATAAATATGATTTCAGTTTAGAGTAGAAATTAGTATTTTTTTTCTTCTTTTGAAGAAATTTTTTAAAGAATATTTTAAATACTAGAACAAAACAATGATACCATAGTTGACTAGAGCACCTATGTGTAGATGCTTCTAGAGGGTAGATAGTTGTTATCAGATGTATAGTAGAAAGTTAACTTTTAGGATGGGTGTTGAAATGGAGTTCGAAGAGTATAGGTTTGCTTTATTGAAACCTATTGTTTTTTGTTGTTGCAACACATTTATTATGCTTGGCCAAGCAATATAGTTCATTATGTATGTATGAATGAACTCTGTGATTTCACTCTTTACCATTCCTAGCATAGATCTTGCACTTTATTTTTTAACTTATAAATAGAAATTGCATGTTGATGTTTGGGCACACACCAGATTCCACCTTGCAGATTGTTTTCTTGCTAAACTTTTTGTGTAGGGTCGAGCATTCTTCAGGTCAGAAGAATACCGAGGAAGTGTAAGCTTCGTGGTTGGGTATGTATAGGATCATCATGGAAAAAACAAGCCCTTAAGTGGCGAAAAAATAAAAAAAATCAGAGTTAGGCAACTTGACGTAAAAATTTGTATAAGTTATCTATATTATTTCAAAAATATGTAAGAATAGAATCTGTAGAAGATTGAATCTAGTTTCTAAACTACTAAATTTTTATTTTTTAAAATCTATTTGGTGAAAATTTGAAATTTCAATGCAGTAGTACTCAAATTGCAAGGAAAAAATAAGAAGTAGGTGTCCTGTCTAACCACCCTAACCACAGTAAAATGATAATAATTTTTTATAATATTTTAGATATAAGTAGAGGACTCATGTCTTGACATGATGCATATTTTTTGTAATTTTTTTCCAACAAAATAATTAATTATGAATTTTTTATTACAACTTTTAAAAGATATAAAAACTTGTATGTCTAACCACCTTAACTTGGTCAAAATTTCATGAAATTCATTTTTTCTTTTTTTAATCCTATAGTATGCAAAGCATAGAATGTGACACATGGTTTGGATTCAAAAAATGTAATACTATTTGAAAGCTATAGATGTTTTTCAATCAGCCTATCAATCAGGACTTTAGACACAATTTGAATATAAAATGAATAATAATTACTTATTAAATTCAAAGTAAAGCATAATTTATATTGGTGGAAATCTGAGAATCTCCTTTAAAAAGTCTTTTCATTTCATCAATTTTGGGTAAAAGAATTAGTCAGCCACATACACATCATATTTCCAATTTTTGGCCCATCATGATCCTGCACATACCCAGTTGGGTAGTAAAGTGCTTCAACCATGTTCTTGTCCACCAACAGAGATGAGCATCCAAGAAAAATATTAGTTTTTTACAAGACTATTATAGTCTAAAATGTAACTTGATGTAATTCATTCTTGTACCTGATGTAATGTGTATAATGTAATGACTTTGTGGCCTTAGGAGCCAAATCAAACCTGATATTGTAATATGACTTTTGAATTGATTATAAGAATCTTTGACTCATTTTAATTGAACACGTGTAGCTATGATTGACTTTAGCCACTAGTTACTTCTTTTTAATTTAGAGTATATTCATGTGTCATTTACAATAATATTAATTAAGTCATAATTTCAAATGGTTTATTACATTTATTATCAAATTTATAATGGGACTCAAACCATGAATGAAGTATTCCAAAAATCCACCAAATAGCAACAAAAGATACAAAAGTTATCCAATATTTGTAGTGATTCAAGTTCTAAGTCATAATATGGGAAGAAGAAGTTTCATAAGGGAGACAAGAGCCACCAGATTTGTAATCTCAAGAGGGAAGTGAATTGCTCGATAAGTGTGAAGATGGTAATGGTGGAAAGAACAAGAATGCAAACAAGGGTAAGGGTAAGGATGACCATAGTCAAAAGCTCTTTAGAGAGGACAAGCCAGGAGGTCACAAAGGGCCTTGTGATGGATGTTATACTTATGGAGGTGACCATTATGCCTTAAATTGTCCTTAGTGGTCTAATTTTTGGAAGGAAGGAAGCTACTAGTAGACTCAACATCATTAGATCCATGCTATAGTGGACAATAGGAAGGCAGAGTATCAGGCTTCACCAATTAAGCTAACAGGTAAGCTCTATGGCCAATCTGTCTCTATCTTAATTGATATTGGAGCTACTAAATGTTTTATAAATCCTAGAATAATATCTAAGATACCCATTAAACTTGGATACATGGAAAACTCATGGACATCCCAGTATGGTAATTGAGCAAAGTGGAGGGTAGATACCTGTCTCTTTTGTAGTGAGTTAGAGCTTCCAACCTTTCAAACTGAGGTCAACTTGTATGTGGTACCCTTAGGTTCATATGATGTAATTTTGGGAATAAATTAGTTAATTGTGTAAGAACCCCCATGTTTATATTTTGTTGTTTCCTTTCTGTGATGGTTTCTGATAACTATATATTTTGTATTTTCACTATTCATCCCTTCATTATTTTGTATTGAAACTTGAGAGGTGTAATTTTGTGACTATTATACTGGATTACATGTTTACATGCTTATATGTTTATATACATTGTTATGTTGTTGACATGATTATTGTCTATGCTAGATTTCATGTTTACATGGTTAGTTACTATGTTAGATTACATAATTATATTTTTATATACTATTTTCTTTGCTTATGTATGATTATGGACAAGAAATGGACAATTTCATAACACTCATACCCAAGAGGCTTACGATATCATGACCCTTTTTCTTGATGATTGATGTTGCTTCAGATATATGATATATGATATATGCACATGTATTTTGATGTGGTATTGGAGTGATGTAGGTACTGAGTATCAACTCCACCTAGATTCATAGGCATGAGTGTACTCTCATTCCCTAATCGTGGTTACTGGAGGTAGTCACTGGCCAAATGTCTCCTACCCTAGCACACTGTACCCTATTAGTGCATTGTTTCTGTGTTGTTGTCTTACCATTTGATTACCTAATGGTAATGTTCAGAGCACCTTTTGGTCGTAAGTGGTTTACTAGTATGTCTCATTAAGGTATTTTGTCTTGGTTTCCGTTAATATTATATGTGGTTATATATTGAATTGGTTGTCAGTGTTTTGATGTGGTTTCATTGGAATCTTCACATGATTTTAAATATGGTATTTTATGGTGTTTAATTGATTTGGGGATTTGAATTGTTATTTTCAAGAGGTTTTAAATATTTTGTGTAAATGAGGGTGGGTGCATGAAGTTGGGTAGCAATTTCATGGTCACTTTCTAAATTTTTTTTGTAAAACTCATATCGTGAGCACATTATAATGCACTCACATTATTGCACATTAAAAGCAAAAAAAATAGTGAAAGTCTTCATTTTCACTTTGACTATTTCTTTTCTTTTGCACGTAGCCAAAACCCCTAAATTTCGTGATCACATTCTAGGAGGAGGTATTGGGCAAAAATCTTCAACAAGAGTTGCTATTTATTTGCAAGGATGGTGCCACAATGATGAAGAGGTGGGAGAGGTAAGTATTATTTTCTGTTTGTTTTGAATTTCTTAGTTTTAGGTTATGTTTGATTTTTTTTTTTTAATTTGTAGGAGATGTAAATGAATCTACAATCCTTGAAAATCCTCAACAAGAAGAGCAACCAAATCCTAGAGAACAAGATCCTCAACAAGAAAATCAACCTCAACAACAAGCTCCTCCACCAATGACTCCACCCTCCTGACACTCAACAAAATTTAATGAGTGAGATTGAGAAAAAATATTAAAAAAATGAGGATTTTATTAGTAGGTTGAGTAATCCAAATGGTTCAACCACAAAAGAATGACCCTTGCAAATTCATTGAAAGATATGTTAAAAAATGTAGATTCAATTAGTAAACAAATAGCTGAATGGCAAGATAGGAGGCAGGTGGCTAGGGCATATTATGCAGATAAATTGTCATATAAACAAGTCAAGGATTTAAAAATTACAAAAGGTGATTTGTGCTCATTATTCACTAACCCATGCATAAATCAAAATCTTAGCCTCAATGTGAAGAGGTTTCCTATTCATTGGTTCCACCACCAAGAGATTAGGAGTCATTTTTATGATAGGTGGTACATGGTCTTTGATGACTGATTAAGAAACAATTGTGAATTCCTCCATTATTTTCTCAGGAAACTATACAGTGAGTTCATATTGAACAAAATCCCAAATTATTTTGATATGAGGGACTTCTATGGGAGAGGTGGGGGGTTGGGTCAGGATAGTCCCAGTGTACAGCTGGATCCTATGCAGCAAGGGAGATTAGCTCTTGCTAGGATGCCTTGTGAGCACATTGTTATGCTTGTCATCATGAAGGAGAGTGCTGACATAGAGACATTGTAGGAAATCAACACTTTGACCTAGAGTGTCATCCATCATACTAGCCCTATTCTATAGCACCATCCAGGGGAGTCTTCGAGTGGTGGCCTTCAAACCCATGTGTGTCAATCTTGCAGGGTGACTTGTTCATATGACCCCACCGACACTCAGGAGGCTGCTATGTAGGATCTGTATCCAACTACAAAGATGGAGAGGGTGGCTGACATTTTGCATGATGTGTATGACATTGATACTAAAGTAAAAGTTAGCATTTTCATTGAATTTAATTTATTAAATTTTGATTTTGAAATGCAAGATTAACTAGTTTAGTTTTATGATTTTAATAAAATTGCAGGGTCACGATGTTGAGACTAGATACATCGGCCGTCCACCTACTTATTTCTGCAGTACACATATTGGCAAGTTATGTAACTAGTAAACAATTATAAATTTATTACATGTTAATAGCATTTTTTTATGAATGGTCTTTTAATATGTGATTTTGGATGTTGAATAGGGTAATATTGGAGGTTTCGAGGGAACACCTCCTAGTGCCAGTGGATTTAATCAAACCTTCATGGAGGTAATAGAATAAAGAGTTTAAAAATTTAATGAATTGTACTTAATAGATTTTTGTAGTTTATATTCTTATCGTTCATTACGTTGCATTTCACATCATTCAAACTCAAAGCATTACCTCACATTCCATAAGTATTAACTATATGATCATAGATGACAAAATTTTAGCTACAATATAGTTTGTTAGAAAGTCAACATAAGCAGTGATGCAATTTCTTCACATGGAGGCTGTAGACACCAAAAAAATGTCCTCTTACGATACCTTGTCACAACATCGCATCATTTAGACACCTTGTATCATGTTTTTCCCTAGGTACCCATGTCATCACCTAATTAGTTAAATAAACCTTATTTATTTGACTAATTTCATTTATTCCCTTCCTATGCATAATCCATCCATTCCTCTAATGTTAATTAAATAATTTATATTATTTAATTCAAGAAATCGTAAATTTAACATTAATTAAATAAATCAAATATTTAATTAATTAATAAAATCTTAAAATGATATTCTCACTTTCTTTCCAAAATCTGAATTCATGTGTATCTAATTAATTTATTTAATTAGATAATTCATCAATTATCCTTCTCATCCTTTTTAGGATTTATTTCCTTTAGAAGAGAATCATAATCTTTCTATCTTTTCACATCTTATCTTATCTTGTTTTATTTCCTTTAAACAAGAATCAGAATCCTTCTATCTTTTTAAAATCTTATCTCATCTCATTGTATTTCCTCTTTTGTCAAAAATCAAGTCCTTATCGAATCTTATCAAATCTTATCTATATCCACATTGAAACTCTATAAATCTAACCTTTCACAAGCCATTTGCATGGAATTCTTCAAACATCCTTATGTTATCAAAACCATTCTTCTATCTTCCATCCATCGTCATCTATCATCTTCATCAGGTCATTATGCTACTGAATTGAGCAATCAACATTTCTTCAACAAATCAACCTTCAAAATCTTGCATTCTTGTGTATATGGAGAAGAGCCATCGAGATCAATAAGGTCTAGTTTGAAAATTGGTTTGCATGTTCTTTGTTTATTTGCATTTTCATTCTAGTTTGTGCTTCATGGTGCTTCATAGGATTTAATTAGTTTATTGTTTTCAAAACATATATAAACCTGCTGATTTTCCCTATCTACATTCTGGCACCCACAATGGGGCCTTGCCCCATTTTTAACATCTACTTGCAGGTTTTTTTTATAGGATTTCCTGTTCTGGAACTCAGTTTTTCAGCAAAATTTTATGTTTTAGTGCATACGATGATTTTTGTAGCACATCTGAGGGTTTTTTTAGTGCATCCAGGGATTTTAATGACACTTTTGTAGGTCTTTCAGCACAGTCAGAGCTGTTTTGGCGCATATAGGGAACATAATGACACTTATAAGAAACATAATGGCGCATATACTCAGTCCATTCAATTAAAAATTTTGTAAAAATAAATAAATTATTTATTTATTTATTTATTAGTGCATTTAGGACTTTTTTTTAGCTTATTTATGGTTTTCTATAGCACATCTAGGACTTTTTTTAGTGCATATGATCTCTGTTTTAGCGCATATGGCCTTTGTTTTAGCATTTTTAGGGTAAATTTTTAAATGGCCATATGTTGGTCATATTTTGGGCTTTTTAGAAGATTTTTTTTTTGAAATGGGGTATAATTTCATAAGATATCCAATGGTGTCAGTTTTTATCAACTTTGACAAAGTTAAATTTCTCAAACTTTCACATAATTTTCAGCACATATGACTTTTGTTCTAGCACATTTGTAATTTGTTTCTTTTTGTCTTGGTGACTCGTTGGTAAATCATACAGAGCTAGAAAAGCATTGGGATCAATCACAACAATAATTTGGAAAGAAAAAATAACTAGGTGCACTCATTTCATCCTTCATCTCATTAATCTTGTTTGTCACACATTTCAATTTGGGGCATAAAATCAAATCTTGTTTGATCACATCATTGAAATAGGCTTAAAAGAAATTTTGTCTTCAATCACATATCGAACATCAGGTTTAAAATTAACTAGTTTCTTCCTACACATCTTGAATTGGGGTTAAAAAGAACAAGTGCTTGAACTGTTTTATAAACATTTCAATTTTCTAAAGGGTTAGTTAACAACTATGAGTGTGAATCAAGTGTGTGTGTGATAAAAAACACCTCACTTGGTTTATTTTTGTCAAACCATTCATAGGAGGCTCGCTAGGGGATTTCATCACCCCTAGGGATGACCTCAATCAAAGTGTGAATCGAAAGACACGATTGTTTGGGAGTTAAAATCTTGTCACTCTTGGCTAAGCCCCAAAGGACTTTATACCTTTGGGAAGTGAAGGTGAAGGGTGGGTTACCCCTTTCTCCCGACTATGTGGCAGGATTTTTCTTTCAAATCATCCTTAGTCAACCTTGTGTAGACTAGCTTGAGACCTAATTAGCCATACCCCACTTGACTAGTCATAGGGTTTGTTGACATGTCTTCCATGTGTGCTTGTTTAATAATCATCATTACATTCTTCACATTTTAAAAACTCAAAATCGCTTATGTGTCTTGCGTGAGTGATTTATGTGTGTACATGTGTGACCAGTCATTTAAACATTTCTGAATCAAGCTAAGCATCAAACACATAAATACAAGTCACTCTACACCTTCTTCCAACACATTCATATCCAATCACTTTCATCCTAATCACCCTTCGTAGCCACATCCTATCGATTTCATCCTAATCAATCAAGTCATCCAATCTTATCATTCCACATCATCACCATCAAAAACCTAGTCCTAGTCACCACTTGTCAAAATGGTCATAATCATAAACAAGCCCAATCCTGATCATAAGCCCAAAATAATAATCCAAGGGAGTTATCCCTCTAGGACAAATCATGAGACAAAACCTAACCCAAAAGTCATAATTCAAGGAGTCCCATTCTCTAGTTCAAATCATGAAACAAAACCAAAAACCTAAAATCATACTTTGAGGGGCTTTTCCTACCACCTCTAATAATGACATGAATGATGTTGCATAATTTGAGGAAAAAATCGATGTGCAAGAGATTACACACATGTGTGACACCATGCCCACATTCAAACACAAAGCCCTAGCATCCCAACTTCAAAACTTTCTTCAAACACTTCACCAATTACCCCAACCCCTAGACCACCAAACTATACAAATCCTTCAAACCCTCTTCCAATATTTTCAACAAAGTAAATCACCTCAAATCCAACACCTCCTAGCTCAAGCTAATCAATTCATGGCCACTTGTCAAATCCAATAACCACAACATCATCCCCTATCCATTCATTGTCATCCTTCCACCTCATACCAATCTAATCCATCCATGTCTTCATATGTCAATGCCACATCAACCTATCAAGCCACATCATGACAAACACTGGTGAAATTAAGTCCACCTGGGCAATAAAATCAAGAGCCTTTAAGTTCTAATGCAACCATTTACAAGGGGAACACTAATCTAGGTTATGTACTCTCTAATTATATCATACCATCATCCAATCAAAATCAAAATCCTAAGCCAACACCTTCCACCCCTACACCTACAAAGGATGTGACCCAAGGGCTACTAGCAAGGAATCAAACATCGCCATGTCATCCAAATCATATACTTGAACATACAAAAGAGTCCTCAACCATCATGCCAAGTCATTCAAGTCAACCATGTCATCCACAACCCCTTGAGCCAATTCAAGAGTATTTCTTCGTAAGTCCAAGTTACCCTCTTTCATGCTCCTATTTTGTTGACCATCAAGAACATGCCAAGCCTCTCCATGATAAATCCACTTCCAGTTCCATTCAAGCAACCCAAGAGTTATATCAAGAGTCTACTCCCAAGCATGTGGAAACATCAAGCCCTAGTCCTAATCAAGATCAAATCATTTTTATGATCAAGATGATATCCATAATGATGAATAGCTTATCCATGAGCAACTTGATCCTATACCCATCCATGATAAATATATTCAAAATTCACCTCCACCTAGTCCTATCCATGATCCATCAACATCCACTTCCCTTGATGAGACATATGCCTCCGAAGCACACATAAAAGATCAAAAAAAATCCTTGGATCTAAGTGAACACAATGCTAATGAAGATCTAAATGATCCTCCATCACCCAATATCAACCCCATTGCAAGTCCTCCATCATATCCTATTGGTATTTCCACCCTCATTCATGAATTTTCCTCCTTAGAACAACAAAAACCATTATCTTCCCTTGCATCATTTTCTCCATCCAATAAGGAACTCATGTGTAGTGTTCCACCTACACCTAGTCCCATTGTCCATTGCATACTCCAAAACATGAACCACCAAAGTAAAGGTTTAGACCTTCATGAACAAGGTATTTTGGAGCCCATCCATGTCAAATTCCCTCCATGCTCTGATGCCCTTGGATATACACCCCAAGGAAAACAACCTAAAGATATTGGTATTTACTCCATGTATCCCAAGTCCACCTTTTTCCATCATAAATCCTATCATACACCTAAAACATATTTTTCCATCCCTCCATCATCCTACAAATGTCAAAATCATGTGACTATACACCTTCCACCATCAACTTTTCCACCATTGCTTCCAAATCCTAATATCCCTTGATCCACTTTACCACAATTGCTTCCAAATCTTAATATTCCTCAATCCCCTTTACCACCATTACTTCCAACTCCTAATATCCCTACCACACAATCCTCTTATCCATTTATCCATAAATTCTCTAAACATCTTAATCATGACCAATCAATGCACACATTGTCTAAACATGAAGCTTCCACTCATTCCACCATACCCATGAGATTCAAAAGCAAAAAATCAATGCCTCTACCTATAAAGTAAAAAATCCTAAAAATCCTCATGTATTAAGGCATCAATGCAAAAATTCAAAGAAAAATCCATCTAAAAAGTTATATAAGCCCATACCTTCAAAAGTAAAGGCCAAAACTAAAATAGTTTTGGTACCTAAGAAAAAAGAAATCAAGTCAAATGAGGAATCTACATCACAAAAATCCCAACCATCGACTTCCATCCCACATTCTCATTCCATTCAAAATTATCAAATTCCTAAAACCCACAAGCAAAATAAAATTCATAAAAATACTAAGTCTATGTGGGTACCAAAAGCACTACATCCACCACCTCCTAAGAATACCTCTCCATTTCTTCCTACACCCCATCCACATCAAAAGCTTCAATGTTTATCATAGGGTGTGCAAGAATTGCTCATGATTCCCTTCCATTTCACAATAATTCCACATACCTCCATCTCCTCATCCTTCTCTCATTATCCTACATATCTCCCCCACCATCTTCCTATGGTCAATGCTTTTGGCTAAGCCTCCCCATTCGTCTTTTGCATAAGTCCCATATAAACCCTTTCATCTTCCCTACATAATCTACATCATGATCCATCATCTACCTACTCCATCTCCCTTTCATGTCATTCCTTATGACATCTATGAGCATAATGACATTTGACATGGTTCATGCAATGAAATTCATCTCTAGTGGGACTACCACCATTAATGGAACTAGACACTTGAGTCCCTCCTATCCATATTCCCCTTCTCCTATCCAAAAAAAAGAAGCAAAGAGAAATCCTTTTGTCCAATAGTGAAAACCTAGTAAATAGGTGCCTTGGATAAGTACCATGATGAAAACCTGGCAAATAGGCATCATCTATAGGTTGATCTTCTATAACACTCACACTTGGGGGCACGATGTCTTATCTATCCAACCTATCATTTTCATATCATATCATTTCCATCCTACCTACCATCTTTAGCCACCATACATACCTATCATATTAAGTCCACTCATCCACCCTTCTCCTTTTGATCTTGATGAAGATATAGGGGAAAAGGTTGAAACATTATTTTTGGGTATCTCTCGACATACCTCATCCTATCTAAACCAATCATATCATTATCCTATTGTCATAAGCTTTGTCATGAAAAATCCTAAGTATTGTACCTAGAATGGGGTATGTTATTCCTATGTGATAGTCTTTGGAAATCACATCCTTGCTCTCTTATGATGCATATATCCATTCCATTCACTATGACCTATCCTTTCCATCCATCCATATATTATGAGCCTTTTATCCCTTATCCCATCACCCACCTTTTCATCCATCAATCCCATCTATCGCCTTGCACCTAGACTTGGTTTTTTCCTTGTCATTGGTATCTAGCACAAAGGCTACCCAAATTTTCATCCTTTGACACCTCAAAAAATTTCAAAAAATAAAATAAAATCAAAACATCTCAAAAATCCAAAAAAAATCAAAACATTTCAAAAATCCAAAAAAATTCAAAACATTTCAAAAAAAAAAATCAAATATTTCAAAAAATCCAAAAAATCAAATATTCTAAAAATACAAAAAATCAAAATATCCCTAAAAATACAAAAAAAATCAAAATATCCCCAAAAATACAAAAAAAATTCAAATAGCCAACAAAAATCCAAGCAATAAAATCAAACCACATCACTTCTTCTATTCAATGTAATCATTATCATCAAATCAATTTATTTCTTCATCAATCCAATCAATCAAAATCATTCCAATAAAATCAATTCCTCAATTCCATCAATCAATCATCTAATCAAATCACTTCAACCCAAATCATTCCAATCACATCAGTTCTTCTATTCATCTTCATAAAAACCATTTCATCCAATCAACTCAATCGAATCAATCCAAGCAATAATCCAAATGCAAGTCAATCCTTAATCCATACCAATCAAGTCAATCAATCTTGTCAAATTATCCAATCACATCCTTTGGTCTTGATCCTAATCTTGTCGTAAACCAAATCAACCAATCAATCAATCAATTATCAACATCCTTGTGTTGCTCTAGGGATATGTCACTCCCCACAATGACAACACTATCATCATCATCAATCAATCACTCAATCAACGGTTTACAGCTTGACAGGGGCAATTCCTTGTTTTTTTTTGTATCATTTTTGCATGCTTTCTTGCTTGCTTAGGTGTGTTATCATTTTATCTTGAATTTGTATCAAATCCATATCCTTCCAGCTAATATTCATATCTTGTGTATGTTGGAATAGCTTTTTGCACTATCCTTTGCATCTAAGGTCATATCATACCTTTTGTGCATTAGAACTTTAATGCTCTAAGTCTACTTCCTCATACGTCTAGACAAGATTGTATTATGTTGGGTCACAAGACACATCGTCACCTTAGTCCTTATACCTTGATGCATAACATCTAGTGCTATATCAAACATCATGGTTTCTCACCTTCATTGCAGCATAGCGCATACTTTCATCTCCCTCATCAACTTTCTATCTTGCATCATTCATCTTATCCCTCCCTTTATCATTTCATTTCGAGAGCCTACCCATGTTTGTTCAACCCATTAAAAAAACTACTCTAATAGTTGTTATGGTATAGAATTATTATTTTTTGAATGTACCTTTTTACTTGTAAAATTATGTATTATTGGGCTATATGTTTATACATAATAACTGGATAAATTGTACCTCTCACCATAAGTTACATAAAATAAATAATTAATCATATGATGATATATAAGGTTATAATAACATTTCTTGATGTATATGTTTCCATCTAAAATTCTTGAAGGATTTTTTTGAAAAACTAAACAAAGAAATAGCTAATGTGGTTGCATCATTGACACATAAAATCATAAATAATAGCTTTAGGATTTTAAGTCGCCTATACAGGTGTGTTGAAATTTTCATAGAAATTCAAGCTATTGTTAAGAGCTTGAGGGGTATGAAATCATGGTGTACATCTATTGGGTCCTCTACCAAAATTGTATGGAAGGAAACATAAGGCAATATATTTGTAATATTCTACTTCCAAGCCAATAATTTCATAGGCATTGGAGAAAGGGTGTTTCCATAACATTTTTGAGTCAATGTTGTCTTGATATATATGTTATGTACATCCTTGGAAAATTTTCTTAAACCTTTGATGCATACTAAACTAAAGCATTGAATATTGAATTTGCTTCTCATTATAAAGGAATCCAATATGTGGAATTATATCTAACAAAAAGATATCTATATAAATATAAGAATTTTGAATGGTGACCTTTAATAATAATGATGTTTTGATTCTTGTAAAATCTTAGTAGTGTGTAATGTGATTGAATTATAGGGCTTAGATTTATAATTTTCAATTGGTTATTTTATAATTAAAGCATGATAACATAATCTCTACTTAATATTTCTTTGAAGAGTAAAATTAGTAGATCTTTAAAAAAAATTAGGTCCAAATAAAATACTATACTTGATCTTCTACAAAATATCTCTCATTTTTCAAAGGTTTGGCATCTATTTTTGTGCTATATAGCTTCTTAAGGTCCCTCCATAGCTCACCTCTCTCTTATCAACTCCTCATTCTCGACAACAACTCCCATATTCATGGCGTGACCATGGGTATTAGGGTCAAACAAAGATACATAATAGATTGCATCACCATATGTGTATTTGATCACACCCTCCAAAATGTATGCCACATACCAAGTAAGTCAAGTGTCCATAGTGGATGATGTGAGAATAATACACTGTGCAATACTCTTGGAAACAATCAAATATATATTCATTTTATTCATGTATAAGATGGATAAGTAAGTAATTTGATCATGTAAATATATAACACACTAAAAAGACTCAAACAATAAAATTAAAATACTACTCTACACCTAAACAATACCCCTAGATTAAGCTAAGGAATTGCATAAAAGGATGAAAAAAAGATTTCCCTCATGCAAACATCATTGTTGCACCAAAAAATGGATGTGCTCCAATGGATTTTTTATTCAGAAATGGTGTTTAGTTTCTTACTATAGTAAAGAACACTTATTCAAATGAGCTATATGAAGAGGCATTTATATATTTTTAAAATTATTGATCAATTGATAGAATTGTTTTAAGAGATCAAGGGATGAGATTGATTAAGAGGAATGAAGAGGCGAGGATCCAAAATGATCTTTTTCAAAGGCCCAAAACTCCCTTTTTGGAGTTATTTGAAGGGTTATAATTTTTTAGATTAAATAGATGGACATGATTTCATGAGAGGAATTTATGGAGAAATATGAAGTATAAGCAATACTAATTTATGACATGTGTAAGCTTTGACTTGAGCTAGGAATATTTATGATTGGTAAATTGTATTTATTAGTTAACTAATTGATTATAGTCAATTAACAGTTTGAGGGGTAGTTTGATAATTACATAAATAAGTTAATTTTTTTTAATTTTTGAGAGAGATGGATTTTAAGGGTGAACTTAATTGATTAGATATTGAAATTATTTAAACAAGGTTGTACTATAGAAAAAAGAGGGGTGAAATAATTAATTAATTAGATGTTTAGATTTATTTAATTAATTGGATGGTGCAAAGGTTTCGATGAATTTAGGTATCTATATTTTTCCTCATTGTAGCTAGAAGAAGCAATGGCATTTCAATGAAAACAAGTATAGACATTTTAAAAAGATGGGACTAGTGGTAAGATGCCACAATCAAAAGAGTTAAGGATGCCACCTCAAGAGAATAAGTGTATTTGAAAAATGCATGTGTGATCTTTAAATGGATGAAGTGGTTGGAGGTTGGGTGATCCCACAATAGTTTGTGTCACTATTTGGCCAATGTGGGACATCCAAATCAGTATTTACACTAAATTTTCACTTTTTGACACCTATAACAACTAAACCATTAAGAATTTGAAGATTATATGAACTATTGATTTTTAAGGCTTTTTGTAGATATTAATTGTAGTGTAGGAAAAAATTATCCCTTTTTCACACTTAATTTGGGAATAATTAATTATAAAATAAGCTTAATTATGCCTTGATCTAGTGTTGTAATATGTTTTTCATATTAACATTATGTTTAGGACCCTTTTAATTAAAATGGACTTAAGTATGCCTTTTTTGTGTTGTTGTAAGGTGTATCTTTACACTTTCAAACTCATCTATGGCTTTATTAATTAATTGAGGTTAATTTTCCTTAATTGTCCCCTTTAATTTAAATCCAAGCCTAATTTAATGCAAATTTTGAGAGATAAAATCCAACATTCATAAATGTCATTTCACAACACTTAAATTTGAAAAATGTGTGTCCTAGGTAAGTGATCTTAGACTCATTTGCCATAGGGAAAATGGGTCCTCACTTAGTCCTATGATCCTAATTTTACATAATGTTTCATATTTCCCGATGTGTGTCCTAGGTAGGTTGCCTAAGACCCATTCGCCCTATGGCAAATGGGTCCTCACTTAGACTTAGGACCCCTCTTTGAAATGTGTTTTTTGTAGTATTTTAATGACTTCAAATCTATAATTCAATGTCGACTTGTGATATTTGAATTTTGAGAATTAATGTTAAGATAGATATAAATATAAGGTTATTTCACTAAGTTCATCCTAGAATTTTATAAGTAATCAAGAGTATTTCACAAGAGCATTATTATAGAATTCAAGAGTAATTTCAAGGCATTCAAGGGCCGATTTGAAGAAGATTATTGCAGCAATCAAGTATACAAAATTTCTTGCATCATGCATGTTATTTGAGCTGATATGTTGATGTAGTGTTCGAGATCAATTCAAGCATATTCAAAGCATTATTTCACATCAAGTTTCATGATCAAGATCTACATTCATTGAGGCCACTTCATTCTAGTTTGCAGATTTTTTATCCAAGGTTTCAAATAAGATTTAGTTAGTTGTTACATAGATTTGTTCATTCATCATTCCTTCTTTCATGTTTCATTTCATTTCAAGGTTTAATTACTAGAACAGGGTTTGACCAAGGAAAACCCCCATTCACCTAGAAAACAACGTTTTTCTCCCTTTGATGTGTGATTGTAAATTTTAGGTTGAAGATCACTTGAAGAGCAAAATTGAAGAAAGTTGCAAAGTTGTTACAGTTGTAAGAAAGTTGTCAACTCAGGAAAAAGCTTCTGCAGGTTTTATTTCCAACTTTCTGCTAGTGAACACCTAGGATTTGGGAGTGTAGACCTAACATAAGAGAACCCAGAATGCAATTTCCAGGATCCCTAGCCAAGACCCATTCACCATAGGGTGAATGAGTCCTCAGTGAGCTTCAAAAGGTGACTTTGATTGAAAGGTACACAACATTGAACACCTAGGATTTGGGAGTGTAGACCTGACATAAGAGAACCCATAATGCAATTTCCAGGATCCCTAGCCAAGACCCATTCACCATAGGGTGAATGAGTCCTCAATGAGCTTCAAAAGGTGACTTTGATTGAAAGGTACACAACATTTTAACCTTTTTAGATCTTCCTTTTGTTTTTTGTTTTAGTTAGATTGGATTACTGGTGCAGGAGCACCTTCACATCACCATAGTTCTCTTTTGTAGATGATTCCATTTTCCATTTGTAGAATTCATTTCAAGAGTCATTTGATAAGTATTTGGCAGAAAATGTAATAGTGTCAACAAAAATGTCAAATTTGCAAAAAAGATGTAAAAAGTTGCATTAAGCAACAATTAGGAGTTAATAGGTTATTAGAGTCAACTCAATAATGGGAAGTTGAAAAATAGTTAGAAACTGATGTAAATGCCTTTAAAAAGGCTTTTGAATTCCTTTTTTGGTCGTTGGTGATTGATATCTTGAAGAAAATAATGAAAAAAACTCTATTTTTATGCACATTTTCTAGAAAATTGATTGTTTCCAGCCTTTGTACTGATTTTTACAGCTCAAATGATGGAAAAAATGTTTGTAAGTGTTAGAGGGAACAATCACCTTCCATTTCCAATTTGTTTCATGCAGATTGGTTCATTTTTAAAGAAGCTATGCTAATTTTTGTAAATACTGTCTAAATTTTGATCTAGGGTAACAGTTTGCAGTAAAATTTGTGTTTCACACAACTTAACCATTGAATTTTGCTAAAAATTGGAGAAAATATCCAAAATTATATCTGATAAAGTCTCACTAGAGAAATTGGATTAATTTTTTGATTTGTGAAAGTTATAGGTGACTGTTTGCATGCATATCTGCTTATTTCAACCTAATTCGTAGCAAAGAAGTCCACACATCAAGCCTATGTTCCAAAACAAGTGTACCTACAAATGAAATATGATTTTAATGGCCAAAATGGGTGCTCAAAAATATATTTAACTTTTCGAGATTCAATCTGGTTTGAAAGTTATACCTGATTTAGTGTTTTGATTCCCTTCAAGCGAAATTTGGGTTTTTGGTGCAAGTAATTTGTAAATTTGATGAAATAGAGGAATAAGGCTATGTAATTGGTTTATTTCTATCAAAATAATGATTTTGAAGATGTATGAGGGTCTGGTTTGAGTTTGATATAGGTTTAGAGTCATGTTTTGAAGAGTTGGGCTTTGTAGCCATGAAGAAATTCAAAGAAATTGAAGTTATTTTGGTAAAGGATTGAATGAGAACTGTTTTAAGTATTGTTGTTTCTTCCTTTGCTCTGCATCAATTACTCTTTAGGTCATTTGCATATTATAGCATACATTTTGAATGAAACTAGGGAAATAGGTCCATTGCTCATCACTCTTATTTAAATGATATAACATCCCTATTTTTTTCCATGGTTCATAAATGTATATATATATATATTAAATTAAAATTAATTTGTGATTATTTTCTATAGCATCATAAACTGTCACTCTTGACAATCTCACACTATATTTAGCTTCTCCTCATTTGTCTAGACCCAATTATGTGTTTAATTTGTTTGTTTCATAATAATCTTCAGAAAATGAAAGGTGAATTGGGAATAATGGATTAATATTTATTTACTAATACTTAAGGCCCCAAAATAGGTCTACACTAGGGCACCTAACACCCCTATCCTGCCTATTTTAGCCCCAATTCAAATATGTTGATGTCAAGATTTTAACAATTACAAATCCAAAGTCATTTGTCAACTATTGATAATTAATTTGTAGGAAAATAAATAATTATACATATATGTACCTATCTTTTGGGCCATCCCACAATAATGGGTTCCAAACATGGGACATCCCATTTTTTCCTAAAACCATTTTTTTATAGAAAAAAGAATGATTTAATCCTTGAGGGGTTCCATCTAAAGGTTTTTAATGGAAGAGGGTTAGATAAGAGACCCTTCAATTAAACCTACTTAGATATAACCTGTATAGTCTTAAATCATACCCACAATGGAGTCTCCTTCACACTTATCAAAATGTTGAAAAAAACCACTTTTTCTTTATCTTTTGAGGGATCAAATTAAGTCACCAAAAAACTATATTTTGTTATTATGTAGTCATTATTATATGCTTTTCAAAAAGTATAATTTCAAATATTTTAAATTTTATTATTATATTTATATTTTAATTTTTTTGAATGTCAACTTTTTCACCAAACATTAAGTTATTTGTTTCAAACACATGGAAAACTCGAAAAATATAGAAAAATGTTCTATTTTTTATATGCACCAAGTATAGATTTTCTTGTTTTTGAAAAAATAAATAAATAATCATTTTAATACATACAAAAAAGCTTATGCTTTATGACATACACCTATGTCCAAATTATAATTACACTAACTTTGAAAACTAATTTTAATGAAAAATGCAACAAAAAATTATGAAAAAATATCCATTCACTAGATATCGATGTTAAAAATCTATATTTGAAAAATTATAATTTTATGCTTTGAATAAATTTTTTTATACATTATGACATAAATGTCACTTTAAAAAATGTTATTTACTATAAAAAATAAGCTATTAAAAGTTACATAAAAAAATATAATTTAAAAAAAAATATATCTAGAATCTACTCATAAATCATCACAAATCACTAGTTCACATCATCACCGAATTATTAATGGTTTAATTTTTTAGATAAATGGAAATTGCTTAAATATTATTAATATTATAAAATTTTAGAATTACATGTTGTAGGGGAGGGTTTTTGATACTCCCAAGTCTCTAGGACACATAAGAGCCTAGAGGGAGTGAATTTCCCTCAACTACCTTAGGACTACCTCAAGACTAAAAAGATAGAAAAGGAATGGAAAACTAGACTCTACTTTTTATGTTTTCTAATTGAAGGGTTCGAGAAATGGGTGAACAAACTGCAAAGGTCCCAAATTACAAAAAGACTAGATCTTGGCTAGAGGACACTAGCACATGAGATAGATAATAGCATGATGAGTTGTTGTGTTAGAGCCACATTGGCATCTTGTAAAATAGAGAACATAGTCTTTACACTAAAATGTGAAGGGTGTCTTGATCAACCTGAGAGTTTTAGTTTGATAGTTTAAAAATGAATAAAGAAATGCAATAATTGGAGAAAATAACAAGAATAATACTTTAAGTAGAAGAAATTAACTATTCTAATAGTGAAACAACAAAAGGAGAGAACAAGATGACCAACTCACAAAAGGTCCAATTCTCTAGAAAGCTCCCCTCATGAATGAATTGTACCTACACACAAAGCAATGGAAAAGTGTTTTGGCTATGTTTTGGAACTTTCCTAAGTCAAGTCCCCATTTTGGTCTTTCCACCTCTATGGATAGCCAATAGACCACAAGATATGGAAATGATAAAGAAATAGAGTGTAGACACAAAATGTAGAGTGCAAAGACAATCTAAATGCTACTCTACAAAAAAGATAATGCAAGTAAGAAAATAGAAAAATATTAGCATCCTTTCTACATGCTTGGAGAAGCCAAGAGAGAAAGGAAGTTTGAAAGACAACCATGCTGATAGACAAGAGTTTTGACAACCTACAATAGAAAATGGTATAGAAGTAGCAATATGGTGTAAAGAGTGAAGATCAAGAGTGAAAAAGTGAAGTGAAAGAGATGAGAGAATGGAATGGAATTGGTAGAATCAATGGAGTGAAGTTCAAAGGGATATTTTGGAGGTAAAAGGTCATTTTTAGGTGGTCAAGATTCATAGGCACATTACAACTCATGGGTTGACAAAGAAACATAACATCTCTAACATTTCCTAGCGAATATTGTTAGGATGGCAATGCAATGTGTAGATGTCTACGTGTTGTCTAGGTATCCCCGAAATAAATTCTATCATCAACAAAAAATGACAAGAACATGTGCGAAAAGCAAGGAAAAGGTTGTGGATTTTTGCATTGTCGAGTTTGTAAGGTTAAAATAAGGTAATTTAATGGGAAATTGCACTAGGTGCAATTTTACACCATTACATTTTGCCTCCAATTTAGCAAGCATATGTGTCTAAGAATGTGTGAGCTAAAGTAGAAAGAGATTAAAGAGAATATACTAAAAATGTAGAGGAAGATAACTTAATTTTGGAATACCCTTACATGAAAGAGGATGAGCTCCACTAGGATATAAAGATGGCATGAGTCATCAATCCTACAAAGCAAGCTACAATCTCACCATAAAGATGTTAGTTGTATACAAACATGTTAGGAAAAAAGTGAATAATATTAGACACAATTTTAAGACACATTCACACTTTGATAAATAAGACACAATATGATCAGATATAAGATAGGTTTGTGGTTGCTACAAGTTATGTTGCAAGACAGTCATAGAGAAGATGAGTCTAGTTAGGTTGCCGCTAAGCTATATGCCACTTGATATAAGATATACAACACCAAGGAACAAGATATCAAATATCATATTTAAGACACCAAGACACCATGATATAAGGCATCAAGCATCAAGGAATCCTTTTGAAAGAAGCTTTCACAATGTGGTTCTTTCATTGGGGAATCCTATAATAGATCAAGACAACAAGGAACCCTTTTGAGTAAGTGCTCCTTTTGAAAGTCACACAATTTTCAATAAGCTATTCTATCATCAATGAATCCTTTTGAATGATCTTTCATCAAGGAATATATTGGAAAGAGTACTTCTTTTTTGAAGGAAAGTTTTTAGACTCTAATGCCAAGGGATCTTTTTGAAAGAAAATTTTACCAGGGAATTCTTGTTGAAATAATATGCCATTTTGGAAAATGAGGTTTTTCAACAAGGGATTCTTTTGTCATGTAATTCATTGTAAATAATTTTGCACCATGGAATCCTTTTCAAAGAATTCTCCTTGTTGAAAATTAGACAAGTGTGATATCCCCCCTTAGGATGGTGTGTGCTATATAGAGGAGCACATGGCATCCTAATGAGAAAAGAAATATGAGGGACACTATGGCATGAGATACATGGTGAGATATATTCATGGTATGTTGTCATACATATGAGGGAAAACACATTGAAACCACAACATCGTTAAGAAAACAAACAGAAATGAGGACATCATGAGATATGGGGATCTAATAATTGAAGGTCAAAACTATCTAGAGATATACATTAAAAATTATAATATAATATTTATGAACTATCATCAATCCCCAAATTTATCAAAACATGAGGAAGGAAAAATAAAGAAAAAATAAAATAAAAGTCAGGCCAACATGAAAGAAGGCCTAAATTCCTCCAACGCTTTCATCATACTTGATATTGAAAAGCAAGATTTCAACACATAGAAGAATGATAACACAAATAGAAGAAGTGTATGACTGATTTTGAGGCCTATATCCAAGCACCTACAAGGGTAGCGAGGGTCCTCTAGGTAAGATCACAAACAATAAAAGAAAAGTACAAGGGAACAAAAACAAAAAATCAAAACAAAACTACATATGTAGAAGGAGGCACCACCCTAGTCATCACCGACTAGCAGATCATCTTGCTCCCAATATATATCATTATAGGGGGAAGTAGGAAAAGTTTGCAAGGAAGGGATATCAAGGGTAGTACCCTCTGATTCTTATATAAAAAGTGTTGGGATATCATCCATTGTGTTGAACATGAAATTATTAGGAGTGCCATGTGTCAACTTAGCAAGAAAAGGATAAGCCACCTAAGAGTCACTACTAACCTTAGGAAGAAGAGTGGTGACCAACCCCAGTGAAGATGGGGCTACCTCCATCATAAGAATAATGCAAGTCAGAAAAGAACCAAACTCTAAAGAAGACAAGCCTTTCTTGCAACCATCACTCTAGGTGAGGTCATCCTCAAACTTACACTTTAATGGAGGATGCAGAATACCTATGGAGGAAGTAGAAGTAGCAGAAGAAGAAGATGAAGGAGCAAAAAAGGACACCACCTTTGTACTAGGCATGTTGAATGGCTATGGAAAAGGAAGATTGTTTGGAAGGGATGTGAGAAGAGCAGGCTCTGATAAGGGAGTGATGAAGACCTACACCCTTTTGGGGTGAGGGACATCAAGACCTGCAAGAGGATCCAAAAAAAAGTGTAAGCAATGGGAACTAAAGCAGATGAGACACAAGCAAGTAGAACAATAGAAGAAATAGGATAAATTACAATAAGATCCTCCTTAGTCTTCTACAAGGAAGTGTGCTCCTAAGCTAGAACCTTTCATTGGAACTTACGCTCATGTGCAAGTTCATTATTTTGAATATGAGCATTAGAGGATGTAGCCTAAGAAGAGGCCAGAGGTTGCTGCTCCACTACAGAAGCATCCTTTATGACCATTACTAGAGGAAGGGTGATCACCTAAGTGGGAGCATGAGGAGGAGGAACATAAGCAAAAATGATGATAGAAGGAGAAATAGAGACAAGCACCTTGATAGCAGTATTCTTCCCATTCATTGCTCAAGTAAGAAGTGGATGAACAATAGGAGGCAATAGAGGTTGAGACATAATAACCACCCAATGGGAATGGTTCTCCTTGCCATATAGGGTGGGTTGTGGAAGAGTGGGAAAAACAAGAAATTCAAAAGCTTGATGCTTTAACTTCCACCACATAGGTGCCTTTCCATTTCCTGTGCGAGGCACAAAAGAAAGACTTGAGGATTCTGCCAAAGGCCAAGAAGAAGAAGATGGTGCAAAAGAATAAGGGGAAGGATCTAAATTGAGAGAAAGCTTATCTTTCCCTTTTGACAAGGTAGAAGAGGTAGCTTTCTATTGAACGGGAATTGAGGCCTTCACAAAGACAACATATGGAGACACAAGAAAATAAGATTTTTGCATTGAGCCCCTAGTCTTATACTTGACATAATCTTGATACAACAGTTCTCCCTTGGGAGGGAGGGGTTTGATTGGGTGGGACATAAGTGATCCAAAGAAAAAGCCCCATGTGATACTAGTGGTTTATAGCCAGTATCATGAACAACATGCACTACACCCTCATGGGGGAATTTGAAACACTTGTGGACAATGGAGATGAACATATTCATGAAATCTAGACATGAAATTACTAGCTTCACCCTAAATAGGTCAAACTCCAAAATCACTACAAATGACACATCGATAGCCTTAGCCTTAGGTCTTTTAAGGATGAATAAAGAAATATTGCCCACATGGGCAATAGAAAATCTATGATAACTGCAAAGAGCGACCTATGACTCATTGTACTCCTTCTTATGGATATTTTTAAGTAACAAGGCATCCTCCATGACCATATTCACTCAGTTCAATAGGTCAACTATAACACCAGTCATGAGGTTACCATTAATCTAGGTTGGAACATAGAGCAGACAAGGCTCCTTGTTTAACAATAGATCATGTGATGTAAGGGATATATTAGGAAAAAAAATCATATTCTCCATAGGAGGAATATGAGTGAAAGAGGCCATGTTCACATACTTAGATAGAACATGCTTAGAAGAAGTGGAAGACTACATAACTTAGTAGAATGAGAAGGAAATGGATCTATGTAAATCTAAAGTTGGTTTTCAAGCTTAGCTATAGGTTCAATGACTAGAAGTGACCTTTTAAGATTCCATTCTTAGATGTTGAAGACTTCTTCTAACAAAAAATCTAGAGGTTTTATATTGGATCATAAAGCTCATAAAATTTTAATGACACACTAATCTATAATGCACCCAAGACCCAAGAGAAAATCTTTTGACACAAAGAAATGAAAAGAAGAAATTTCATGTCCAGTTCACCAAAATGTAGAGGAGGGGATTCACTACTCCCAAGCCTCTAGGACATAGAAAAGCCTAAAGGGAGAAAATCTACCTTATCTACCTCAAGAATACCTCAAAACTAAAAAGACTAAAAAGGAAAGGCAAACCAAACTGATTTTTATATTTTTTTATTGAAGGCTTTGGGAAACATGTGAGCATACTACAAAGGTATCACTCCACAAATATATAGTCTCTTGAAAAAATGATGGTAGAGCATGAGGCGGATGACAGTGCAAAACACTTTTTCCTTAGAGGCACACTATTGTCTCATATGACAAAGAACAATGTTTGAAGACTAAAATATAAAGGGTGAGTTGATCAACCTAAAAGTTGTAGTTTGACAATTTAACAGTGAATGAATGAACACATGAAATGAAGAAAAAAAATGAAGAATAGTTTAACGAGAAGAAATAAACTATTCTAATAGTGAAATTGACAACAGGAGAGAAGAAGAAGACCAACTTAGAGAAGGTTTAGTTGTCCAACAAGCTCTCATCACAAATTGATTGTACCTACACACAAAGTAATGAAAAAGTATTGTGGTTGTGGTTTGGAACAGTTTACCTAATTCAAGTCCATGTTTTGGTGTTTCACCTCCATGAACAAAAAATAGACCACAAGATATAGAATGATAAAGAAATAGAGAGTATATATAAAATGTAGAGTGCAAAGATAATCTAAATGCTACTCTACAAACAAGACAATGCAAGTAAGTAAATAGATGGATATTACCCTCCCTTCTGCATGCTTGAAGAAGCTAAGAGAGGATGAAAGATAGCAAGAAAACCATGGCAATAGAGTAGATATTTGACAACTTGGAATAAAAAATGGTATAGAAGTTACAACAATATGGTGTAGAGAGTGAAGAGAAAGACTAAAAATGTGAAGTGAAAGAATTGAGAGAATCGAATGGAATTGATATAATGAATGGAATGAATTTTAAAAGGCTATTTTAGAGGTAAAAGGCTATTTTTGAGTGGTCAAGATTTGCAGGGGTGTTACAACTCACAGGTTGATAGAGAATCATAACATGTCTAATGTCTCCTAATGTAAGAATTCTATCAAGACGACAACACAGTGTGTGGAGGTCTGTGTGGTGCATGGGAATCTCAGACAAAAAATTCATCACTAATACAAAATGATAAGGACACATGTGAAAAATAAGGAAAAGGTGGTGAATTTTTGCATTATCTAGTTTGTAAGGCTAAAATGAGGTAATATAATCGGATATTGCATTTGGTGTAATTTTACACCATTACACATGTGTCAAGCAAAAACACTTTACAAATTTTTTACAAAAAATAGATACACATAGGGGTACAAAACAACAAAAAACTCCCTAAATACTAGTAGCTTGATGAGAGGAGGAAAAAAAGGAATGTAAGCCTCCAACCAAAGAGTGTGAGAAAGCTATCTAGAGAGGACATTTTTTTATGTAGGGGGTAGGTTGAACTACTAATACCACAAGAGGGGTGACGTTGAGATCCACAATCCACTAGAGATCTGACATATGTAGGCTCTAAATTGTTAACCTATTTTTAGGAAGTAGTTTCCCATACACACCAAAGGTTAATGTTGAGTTATTTATGCCATGTGAAAGTTTCCGAGGAATGTAAACCATTCACTAAAACACCCTCTTCATGCATGCCCTAGATGTCCTACAGCCTCAGAATGAGAAAGTCCAAGCATGCTACTTCCAAAATAGCCTCAAGATGATCTAGATTGAGTTTTTTGAACAATTTTTCTCACTGAGCCCCCACAAGCTCCTTATCTTCTCCCAAGTATAGGAGGGAAGCCACAAATTGTGACATGATATCCATGCTTACCCTAGAGTGTTCTACTTGCCTTAGGAAATCAACACCAAGTATCATCTTTACCACTTCGAGGCCCCTTCTTGTGGGGTGTTTCATGATCACCTTCAAATGCTGGTCTATGATAGCACCAATAAGAGAAATCTAGTGCCTTGAACATGTGAGAACTATGAAGGTATCCATTCTCAACCTGAAACTAGCCAACTATGGGGAAAGAAGAGTAGCTTGGGCATCCCTCTACCACTTCAAATAAAGAAAGCTACTACATTTTTCCATGCTCCAAATATGGAGAATTTATTTCCATATTTATTTCCCATGATAAGAGATATTGTTGCAACTTCAATGCATACTATTACCATTTTGGTGCATGTTGACTCACTGTAGAAGTACAACTCAGCCACCTAGAAAAACTTATAACTGAAATTATTTCTAAATTACCTTCCCTTTAGCAAAGTGAACCAAAGATTTTTGTGAAAGGTGTTATGACTCTCTTACTCAATTAGGGTTTTTCACCTAAAGGATAAAGATAGACCCCAAAATCTAGGTGGATCACTCAAACTAATGCAAGTACAATGAAAATATGACTAAATGCAATGATCTAAGTACAAATAACTGAAGAAATAGTTTTATTATTTATGAAAAACATAGGGAATGTAAAGTATTTGAAAACATAATGTGATATGTAGAACTAAACTAGAAACATAAACAAATAAAAAAATGACTTAATGAGACTGAATGGGGTGCACCTGGAGGTAGAATGTTGATACTGGAAGGTTTTGGAATGCTTTAGAAATTAATTTTGATGACCATTGGGACTCATTAGCCATAGATGGTGAATTAGTCTTGCTTCTCGTGAAAGTTGTTGAAACGGGTTTTGGGTTGCTAGGAACTGAAATCCATAGAAAACACCTTTTCTAGCCTGGAAGTGGGATTGATTCACCACAAATGGTGAGTTAGTCCACCTTTTTGGCATATGGATTTTGGTGTTGTCATTGATGGCAACCTAAGTCATTGATCCGATCCGCACTTCAATATCTGACCATACCGAAAGACAGAGTAGAGAATATGGTATCTAGTTGAAGTTGAATCTGTCAAGTGGTTTGCATTACCAATTTATCAATTTTGGTTGTGTATCTTAGGGAAGGATGTTGGGTATATGAAATGTGTTATTCTTGAGTTTTGTGCTATCACATCAATTGGTGTGTGAGATAGTAGATCTAGTCATTCAATTTTTTGTTCATCAATGCTATAAGGCTGACTAAGTGAATGTTGGGTGTTGTGGATGTTTAAGGAGAAATTTTTTAGATTATTTTTGTATTGGAGATTTTTTTTTGCATCCTAACTATGCTATAGCTGAACTTGGTGGATGTGTATTAAATGTTACTCATGATTTAAGCCAATAGTTGGAAAATATTTTCTACTTTATTGAAGCTAACATATAGTGTGATGAGCTTAAAATATGCTCATAATTTGATGTTATGATAAACTTTTAAATGACTTTACTTTTGTTATTTCATGGCTGTTTAAACTTTGTTGAAACCTTTTATCAGGATATCCTGTAGCAAGATACTCTTATATTCCTGCAGCTTATTGTGTTGACTTGATTGCATTTATTGCCCTGTTGACTCCCGAAAATGATTGGTATATCATATACAGTTTTTGAGTGATGAAGTAGATTTAAAATGTGTGATTAATGAATAGCTATTATGTATATGCCATGCGCCTTTTCTTTCGCATCTGTTACCTTCTATTTCGCAGGTTGTTGAAGAATGATCGAGTCAAGCACAACCGATCTCGGCCTTGCAGTAAAGTCCATTTCCTGCACGACTTCGAGGAAGCTCTGATGAAGACTCTTTGACTGAAACCATGTGAAGAATTTTAATGACAGTCAATCTAGAAAGAGTGGAGCACTAGATTCTCTCCGGATCGGGTTGAACGTATAAATTCATCATGAAGTTTGTTCCTTGATTCGGGGATATACTTTACTTCCACATCTTTCTTTGATAGGGTTAGTTAGTTAGTTGCTCTTCTATTTTTAAAATAAGATACTCCTCCTCCGCAAGTGAGTAAGAGAGAATGGAGAGAAGAGACAAGATAGATGATAGTTAGAGTGAGATAGAAATAGAGTAGCGGATATCATGTAAGAATCAATATGATAATGAAAGATAGAATATGTTTGACCAGAAACAGAGTTTGTTGTTATTCTTCATATCAGCAAAACAATGTATATCATTCTGTTTTCATGAATAAAGTTCAATGAAGTTCTGAGTTTAACATCTGTGTAATCAGTAGATGCTTGCTAAGGGGGCCAACTTAGTAAGTATATGTAGTTAGTTAGTTAGTTGTTCTTTTCTGTTGATCTTCAGTTAGCTTTCATCTTTGAAGTTTTCATACAAACTCAGTCTTATAGTGCTCCTACAGCATAGAGAGTCCATCCCTGTGACTGTTCCTGCAGCATAAGCCCAGTTCATAGTTTGTGTTTTAGTCATAGTTGTTATGGTTTTTATCATAGTTGAGTTAAAGAATTTCGTATTACCGTTCTGTGGCTTAGATAGAATTTATTTCCAGTATGTATTTCTGCTAAGAATTGACCTAAATGAGTTCCTAGTGCATATATTTTTCCGCGCCATTTAAAGTCTATGTCCCCTGGTTTGACAAGTAAAATGAACATCCATAGAGAGATATTAGTCACCTATAAGAATGTCCAATTCCCAGGAAAGTTTTACTGTAATATTCATATCCTTTTGTGAGGCAAGCCATTTTTTTGGCGCCGTTGTCGGGGATGGCGTCCAACTAGGAGTTTGTTAGAGGTCATTTTTAGTATTAGTTTAGTCTGTTAGTAAAATTTTATAGATCCTTCAAGCCACTATTCACCATATTGCATGCATAGAAGAAGAAGAGACGCACTGGGAAGGTTCCTCCCTAAAAATCTGTTTATTGAACTACCATTTGACCCAGCTGACAATGAACCTGAGGAAAACCCATTCGCTGCATTATTCCAGCAACCAAACATGGCAAATAACCCACCTAATAATCCACCTCCTGCTTTTGAGTTCCCTATTGTTCCCCAGCGGGATACTAACAATCTTAAGAATATACCTTCTTCACTACTTCCAAAATTCTATGGCTTGGTCACAGAGGACCCAGAAACCTTTCTGTTTGAATTTGATGTTCTCTGTTGCAGTTATGACTACAACACAGACACTCATAAACTGAAGCTATTTCCTTCCACCTTGAAGGAGGGAGCTCTCAGATGGTTCATGAGTCTGGGAAGAGGTGTCATCGATAGCTGGGCGGTCATGGAGACAAAATTCCTTAAAAAATATAAGGAATATTGTAAGAGTGTCAGCAAAGGTGATGTCATATTCTGAATTCAACAGAAGGACGATGAAAGTCTGGAAGATTATATTTCCAGATTTTTGTTTTCACTGAAGAGGAACTCAAACCATACTCTCAATGAGGACTCTTAGAAACTGCTCTTTCTAAGGGGAATCAGTGATGCCTCTATAGACGCCCTAGACCTGATGGGAGGAGGTGATATCACCCAGCTACCTTGGGATGATATTAAGAAAATATGTCTTAACTATTCTCGAGCAATAGTTAAGAAAGGTCGAGGTCATCATACTACCATGGGAAAGTCTTCTTCTGGTGGAGTCTCCCAGATGGAGATAACAAATTTCCTATCTGATTTCAAGCAGGACATCATTAATAATATGGCTACGCAACTAGACACTATGCAAGCCCGAAAGAAACATGAAGAGGCTGAGACAATTTTGGCCGAGTTCTGTCCATACTGCAGACAAAAGAAGCATGACTGCAGATGCAAGATGGTGGCTAATTTGGAATCTAGACAACTACCTACTGACTTCAAGCCAGTAGAAGGAGATGATGATCAAGTGTTCTTTGTCGCACAAAGGAGACCATGGGCCCAAAGACAAGGTATGCCTCAAGATCCTTTAACTTTTGGTAATCCTTATTCTAGCTATAATAACCAATGGCAACATGCATATGGACCACCACCACCATGGAATCCACCTCAACCAAGTTGGCCTAATTATCAGACCCCACAGTGGCAATCTCCTCAAGGAGGTTGGCAGCAGCCACAAGGGCAATGGACCCCACCTTCAGGAAATTAGCAGCAAAATCCTCAATGGAGAGGCCCTCAGCAATGGAAAAACTAGTCCTCTGGATTCCTGCAACTTCCACAGCCACAACCACAGGCCCTTATGCTGCCTCCTATAGCCACTGCCACAAATCTGGACCTCCAAAGCAAATTCCTATGCTTGCCCAGCCGTTGTCCAATCCCAATAATAAGCAACAGTAGCAGCTACAACAACCTACATATCTTGTCGAAGCCAACCAATATCAAACTTATGCCTTAAATGTTAATGATATCCATCTGAGGTCTAGAACCACCTCTGATTATTGAAATACCAGATTCTCCCCTTAAAGAATCTACCACACCTGTTGTTCTTGCTGAGCACATGCCCATAACTGATACAGTTTCTAAGGAGTCTATTTTGCAAACTCAAGACAACCAACCTTTTCCTCAAAGGTTACAAAGTACTGCATCTAAATCCATGGAAGAACTCACTTTTGACATTCTGGATCAGCTCAAGAATGTGCAGATTCAAATCCCTCTATTTCAGGCTATTAAAGATATTCCCATTTTTGGAAAAGCTATTAAAGAAGTCAGTTTGAAAAAGCCTGGACGAAAGAGAAAAGATCCTCAAACAATTCATGTCTTAGGAAAATTGGCTAATATAATGTTGGAAACTGTAGTTATTCCAAAGTATATTGACCCTGGAAGTCCTGTAGTGCAGATACATATAAATGGCCAAGTTGTAAAAAATGTTTTGATTGATTTAGGTGCTGTTATTAATGTTATGACAAAACATACTATGGAATCCCTGAACATTTCAGACATTAGGTCTACACCCATATTTCTGCAGATTGCAGACAGCTCCACAGTTAAACCTGATGGGATAGTAAAAGATGTAATTGTCACTCTTGAATCTTGGGAGTATCCTGCTGATTTTACAATATTATCAGTTAAGGAAACTTTAGGAGGGTATCCAGTTATCCTTGGTAGGCCATGGTTAGCAACTATTGATGCTTTTATAGGATGTCATTCTGCAGATATGACCATTTCTGATGGATAGTCCACAAAGAAATTAGCTCTGTATCCACTTGCTAGACCTCAACCAGATTTGTCCCAACCGGTTTGGCCAGATGTGGGGGAAGAAATTGAACAAGCCAATTCTTTGGCTCAATTAATGATGATTCAAAATAATCCATTCTCACAACTTCAGAGTGAGGATGATTTGTTGTTCCAAATTCTACAGTACAATGCTAATACGGGTAGTTCATCTGATCCAAATGGTACTCATTTACAATGTTTCCTGTAACAACCAGATTCTGAAAGTTCACCGCCTAAACTTCCAGCAATTTTTCATAATTTTCTTCCACAAGAGGTACAAACATCACCTGTAGATTCTATGAGTAATCTCACAAAGCAGATAGAATTGTCTCAAGGTCATTGTTTGAATATCAATAGCAAGCTGTCACAGTCTCAACAGGCTGACTTATTAAAAATGTTACAAGAACAGCATAAAGCTTTTGCATGGGAATATGGGGACATGCAAGGAATAGATCCTCGAGTTTGCACTCATAGAATATATATCAAAGAAGATTGTTCACTGGTCAGACAACCTCAAAGAAGAGTAAATCTAGCACTTAGAGAAATAGTTAAAAGTGAGCTTCAAAAGTTGCTTGACGCTGGTTTTATTTATCTAATCTCTGACAGTCAATGGGTTTCTCCATTAGTCATTATTCCCAAAAAAGGTGGAAAATGGAGAGTGTGTGTAGATTACAGAGAGTTGAATAATGCCACTAAAAAGGATCACTTTCCATTACCTTTTGTAGACCAAGTACTGGACTCATTGTCTGACAAAAAATACTTCTCCTTTTTGGATGGTTACAGTGGATATAACCAGATAAAAATTGCCCCTGAAGATCAATACAAGACCACTTTTACCTGTCTATGGGGAACATTTGCTTATTCGGTCTTGCCTTTTGGCCTATGCAATGCACCAGCAACATTTCAGAGAGCAGTAATTAGTATCTTTGCTGATATATCTCATGAATGTATGGAGATTTACATGGATGATTTCACTACCTATGGGGTCACATTTGAAGAAGCACTGGTCAATTTAGAAAATGTGTTGAAAAGGTGTAGAGACCAAAATTTGTCTCTAAACAGTGAGAAGTGCTTTCTAATGATGGAAGAAGGTATTGTTCTAGGTCATCATGTTTCAAAGAATGGAATTCAAGTTGAACCTGCTAAAATTGAAGTTATTCAGAATTTACAAACTCCTGCAAAACAAAATGATGTCAAAAGTTTTCTTGGTCATGCAAGGTATTATAGAAGGTTTATAAAAGACTTCAGTAAAATTGCTAGTCCACTTCATGCCTTGTTAACAAAGGATTCCCAATTTGAGTGGACAAAGGCCTATGAAAAATCCTTCCTACAACTAAAGGACTTGCTTACTAAAGCCCCTATTCTTCAAGGACCAAAATGGAGTTTGTCTTTTCATATACATGCTGATGCTTCTGATTTTGGCAGAGGAGCAGTTCCGAGTCAAAAAGAAAATTCAATTGAACATGCTATTTACTTTATTAGCAAGAACCTTCAAGGTCTTGAGCTTAACTATACTGTCACAGAAAAGGAGATGCTTGTAGTAGTGTATGCTTTGAATAAATTTAGGCATTATGTCACAGGTTATCAGATATTCATTCATACTGACCATGCAGCAATAAAGTATTTGATGAACAAACCTGCCATCTCTGGTAGGTTGGCACAATGGCTCCTGTTGCTACAAGAATTCGACATTACAATTATTGACAAACCAAGAAGAGCTAATGTTGTAGCTGACTTTTTATCAAGACTTCAATCAGCTGCACCTGTTGAACATGAGATCATTGATGATAGGTTCCCAGATGAACATTTGTTTTCCATTGCTGCACATACACCCTAGTATGCAGACATTGCCAATTATCTAACAGCAAACAAGATACCAGCAAACTTTTCTCCAAAAGAAAAGAGGTTGTTAATTGAGAAAAGTTTTAATTTCTCATGGATTGCAAATTTTCTGTTTTATACTGGACCTGATCAAGTAATGCAAAGATGTGTAAGAGAACATGAAAATTATGATATATTGCATGCTTGCCATGATGAACCATGTGGAGGACATTTTGCAGCAAAAAGAACATCAATGAAGGTTCTTACAACAGGGTACTACTGGCCAACATTACACAAGGATGTCGTGGCCTATACAAGAAAATGTGACAAATGTTAGCGTATGGGAAGACCAACTAAGTCCGATGAAATGTCGTTATATCTACAGATAATAGTCACCCCTTTTGATAAATGGGGGATGGATTTTGTAGGACCAATTGATCCACCATCAAATAGAAAATTATACATTCTAGTTTGCACAGACTATGTAACAAAATGGGTCGAGGTAAAAGCTATGACTCATGCTCGAGATAACAAAGTTGCTGAATTTCTGTATGAACAAATTTTCACAAGATTTGGAGTTCCCAGAGAGCTTGTAACCGATCAATGAGCTCAGTTCATGTCAAATCTGATCACTGCACTAATGAATGACTATAAAATCAAACATAGGAAGTCCAGCCCCTATCACCCTCAAGCCAATGGTCAGGTGGAGGTAACAAATAGAGAAATTGAGGCAATCCTCACAAAGATAGTGCAGATCCATAAGAAAGACTGGAGCAATAGACTTCCTGAAGTAGTTTGGGCTTACAGAACTACATGGAAGACAACAACTGGGTTTACACCTTTTGAGCTGCTTTATGGGAAACCAGCTATGTTACCTATAGAATTTGAACATAAAACTTTAAGGACAGCTCTTGAACTCAACATGGACTTATCTGAAGCATAGAAGGACTGTCTCCTACAGCTAAATGCTTTGGACGAAATAAGAAAAGCTGCCCTGCAACATACAAAAGCAATTCAAAAGCAAAGGAAGAAATGGCATGATCAGCACATCAAAACCAGGAAATTTTCTACTGGAGATTGGGCCCTGTTATATGATTTTAGATATCAAGAAAACTAGGGTAAGCTCACAACACACTAGCTTGGCAACTATGAAGTTGAAAATGTGTTCGACAATGGAGTTGTACAACTAGTGACAATTGATCCAGTCCGTTTCAAATTGCTAGTCAATGGCCACCGACTCCGACTGTACCATAAGCCAGTCTCAAAGGAAGAATTCATGCAACAGTTCGATCAGGGTGCTCCCACTACTCTTCCTATAGGTGAAGGCTTTAGCCTTTCTCCTACAGCGTTGCCATAATTTTTAAAAATCATGCTCATAATAAAGGTTTTCTTTTTTTAAAAGGAAACCCCTTTTTCTCCATTTTTCATTTATCACCCCCACCTCATTGCTTTACCTTCCATCCCTCCATCCCATCCATCCATTCCATCCACTTCACTTCATCCGCCCACGTCACCCATCCACTTCATTCGTCCGCATCAACCTTAATTAAGATATCTTTCCTACTTGTCAATTCATGCAGCACCGTCATCTTTCTTCACACGTACGTGCAAATTATGAAGGTACGCCATATCTTTTCTTATCACATATTTGATTTATTTCATTCAATTCATTTACTACTATGCATGTACCGGCCATTATCACCCGAATCTCTACCTATTCTTTCGTACATGTGAGGACACATGTCATACTTTAAGTAGGGGGCGGGGTAATCCATCCTTTGAAACCTGTCTTTTCACCGCTGCCATAACTGCACAAATAATCTTTTTTTAATAATTTTCTGGTACTTTCCAAATATGATCGCATGTCCTTCTTTATTGCATGTTTTTCTTGTAAACTATGATTAAGACTGCTTGTTTAAAAAGTTCATTTTTGGAAAAAAGAAAGAAATGTGAGGACACGATAGAAGAAAAACCAGAGCAGAAGGGAAAATAGAGCCTATTCCATTACGCTCTCAAAGCGCAAACCCTCACGCAATGTTGAAAGATTGGTTTGCTCTAACATATGGTATTAATAATGTTTCAGCTAGGGAGAAAATATTTGATATCATAAAGCAAGTATATGATGAATTCCAGGCACAACCATATTCATTCTGGAGACTGGCATACACTAGAGGTGAGAAGAGATGGGAGATATTAACTGTTGGGTTAAGAAAGTCAGAACCACATGGTCCCCTAAATTTCACAGCAGCTCTCAAATGAACCAGCAGATATATTTAATTGGGACTTCAAACAAGATTTGAACTATGGCTACCGCTGACATTCAGACCCCCTGTGCTAATGTGGCCCCTTTATCCTCACCAGGCTACAAATCTTAAAAATGAATTAGAAGATCGAAGGTATGAAAGGTGTTGGGATTTCAGAGGATTCTATTACAAGTTTGGACATCCATTCCAGAGTCATGCTGCCACCACTGACTTCAGAGAAACCACCAAGAAAGTAAATGCTGGAGGACCAGCATTGGGCTAAGTAGGGGGCAGTGATGAGCTTAAAATATGCTCATAATTTGATGTTATGATAAACTTTTAAATGACTTTACTTTTGTTATTTCATGGCTATTTAAACTTTGTTGAAACCTTTTATCAGGATATCCTGTAGCAAGATACTCTTATATTCCTGCAGCTTATTGTGTTGACTTGATTGCATTTATTGCCTTATTGACTCCTGAAAATGACTGGTATATCGTATACAATTTTTGAGTGATGAAGTAGATTTAAAATGTGTGATTAATGAATAGATATTGTGTATATGCCATGTGACTTTTCTTTCACATCTATTACCCTCTATTTCGCAGGTTGTTGAAGAATGATCGAGTCAAGCGTAGCCGATCTCGGCCTTGCAGTAAAGTCCATTTCCTACACGATTTCAAGGAAGCTCCGACGAAGACTCTTTGACCGAAACCATGGGAAGAATTTTAATGACAGTCAATCTGGAAAGAGTGGAGCGCTAGATTCTCTCCGGATTGGGTTGAACGCATAAATTCATTATGAATTTTGTTCCTTGATTCGGGGATATACTTTACTTCCACGTCTTTCTTTGATAGGGTTAGTTAGTTAGTTGCTCTTCTTTTTTTAAAATAAGATACTCCTCCTACTCAAGTGAGTAAGAGAGAATGGAGAGAATAGACAAGATAGATGATAGTTAGAGTGAGATAGAAACAGAGTAGCAAATATCATGTAAGAATCAATATGATAATGAAAGACAGAATCTATTTGACCAGAAACAGAGTTTGTTGTTAGTCTTCATATCAGCAAAACAATGTATATCATTCTATTTTCATGAATAAAGTTCAATGAAGTTCTGAGTTTAACATCTGCATAATCAATAGATGCTTGCTAAGAGGGCCCACTTAGTAAGTATCTATAGTTAGTTAGTTAGTTGTTCTTTTCTGTTGATCTTCAGTTAGCTTTCATCTTTGAAGTTTCATGCAAACTCAGTCTTATAGTGCTCCTACAGCATAGAGAGTCCATCCCTGTGACTGTTCTTGTAGCATAAGGCCAGTTCATAGTTTGTGTTTCAGTTGTAGTTGTTATGATTTTTATCATAGTTGAGTTAAAGAATTTCGTATTACCGTTCTATGGCTTAGATAGAATTTCTTTCCAATATGTATTTCTGCTAAGATTTGACCAAAATGAGTTCTTAGTGCATATATTTTTCCTCGCCATTTAAAGTCTACGTCCCCTGGTTTGACAAGTAAAATGAACGTCCACAGAGAGATATTAGTCACCTGTCGGAATGTCCAATTCCCAGGAAATTTTTACTATGATATTCATATCCTTTTGTGAGGCGAGCCATAGTGAATGAATCCTTGGTGGAGGATATATATATGAGATCAGTTAATTCATTTTGGTGTGTGTGTGTGAATATCAAAAGATCAGTTGAGCAAATTTCACTTGTACAGAAGAGGATTTAGTGAAGCGAATTAAGGTAGAGCAGAGCGAAGTGCAAAATCTGACAGAAGGTCTAGAATCTGATATACGAGCCTAACTAGAACTGTAATTAGGCATTTGTAGATGCTATCTTTTTAGTTCAACCTTTTAATGTAATCCAAATCTTTGTAAGGTAGTGAGCCTTTTTTATTTTGAGCAGTGAGCTCTAGGCAATGTACCTAAATGCAAGTGCATTCCCATTTTATAAAATACTTATATTTTGAGTACTTAATTTGTGGATTGACCTCCATCGTGGTTTTTCCCCTAACAAGGTTTCCACGTAAAAATCCTTGTGTTATGGTGTTGTGGCTTATTGTTTTCTTTTCATGAATTTTTATTTTGACTGAATATTTTAGGGACTTGAGAGAACAGATTAATAAAGTTTAAAATTGCACAACATTGATTCACCACCCCCCTCTCAATGTTGCTCGAGTCTAACAATTGGTATCAGATCTAAGTTCCTTGGAAGAATTTTAACAACTTGAGATGGATCTTGGAATGTAAAGGACTCTGGTAGTCTTTAGCAATAAATTTTTGTGGCACTTGATGATCTTGATCAATCTAAAGCAAAAATCTAGGAATTGAGTGAAAATATTAAGGATGCTGAGAAATTCATTAAGAAGTTGAAGGATTAGATTATTAAATCCAGGGAGAAGAGAAAGGATCTCTTTGATTAGATTAAGTAGAAGGAGAGCTCAAAAGCATGGATGATGTTCACCTGAATCAAACCTTGAAGGAAATAACTAAAGAATGTGAAAAGCTTGCTAGAGACAATGCTACCCTAAAGCATGAGATAGAATCCATGGTGATGAATATTTTTAAGGAGATTGAAGAAAGAAAGAAGAATGAGGAAAATATTTCCTAGTCCCTAAAAGAAAGGTCTGATGAATACAATAGAATTAATGGAGAATTCATTTAGTTAGAGATTGACCTACAACAATCCAAAAACAATGAAGAAGATCTTGAAAAATAGATTGTTATCCTCAAGGATGAACTTTCTATTGCAAATAAATACAAGGATAAGTTCAAGATTAGCTCAGTTAAGATTGATGAGTTGACTCAAGGACAAAAGAATGGAAATGACAAGCGAGGTCTTGTATATGAGATAGGAGAAAGTTTGAGATTTGGACAAAGGAATTTTAGGAAAGGTAATAAAATGAACAAAGAAAAAAGGAATCGGGTAAGACAACCTAATGCTCAAAAGTTTAATAGATATTGTTTTGCTTGCAATAAATTTGGTCATATGGCTACTCAATGTAGAAGTGAAATGAAATCAAGTGATCCATCATTCTTTGGTCAGTGTTTCAATTGCAATAAGTTTGGTCATAAGTAAATAAAATGCAGAAATATGTCAAACAACTCTATCAATAGAAGGAATGTAAAATGTTATACCTGTGGAAGATTTGGGCATATTTCTAATCAATGAAGATGGATTGAATGCTCTAGACAAGGAAATGTTGTGTGTTTCAATTGCAATAAATACGATCACATTGCAAGATTCTACAAAAACAAGAATATGGATAGAAGAGGTTTGGCATACAAAGGGAGAAATATGTAGAAAGATGATAAAGGAAAAGGGCAAGTGATTGTGGATAAAATAAGAGATCAGATGAAGAATACATGGGTGAAGAAGTGTTCCTCTATTGTAGGAAATGATCCAGCACCAGAGCCTCTTCTAGGAATTCCTCCAGGAATTTGTTTTAGGCCTCTAGCCTACGGGGAGCTGTCAAGAAAATCTTTCAACCTGCCTATCGGTAATTAACACCAGGATGCAGATGAGTGCAACACAAATTATGTTGGAATAGTTGGAAAGGATATTATGCGAAGTTGAAGGTCCACATAAGTGTTTGTTTGAAGACTGGAAAAATAGGGTATCTGGATAAGTTAGGGCAAAAGCATTTATTACAACAAAAGTTAGGTGTGCGAGTTATAAAAGCAACTCGAAACCCTTATTTGCTACTTTGTGTCAAAGAAAAGAGGAAGGAGAGCACCCTGCATGAGAATTTTGAAAGCATGAGGAGAATTCGACAGTGAAATCCTAATCCATCAAGTACTTTAGTAGTATTGAGAAATTTTTTCCTAATTTAGTGTGTAGTTGAAGAACTTATTTTCAAGTGTATGGAAGTTTCTTTAAGGATTTGCTAAGGAAGTTTTGATCAATTGGTATTTCCATTCTAGTAAGTTCACTTGAGGCTGGTTCCTCCTTTGGTGAGATGAAAAGAAAGGAGGAAAGAGCAAAAGAAATTGCTCCACCAGCATGTAAGACTCCAAAAGTTGAAGGGAAAGGAAAAGAATAGGTGATTGTGGACATACTAGATGAGGAATCTGATAAGGAAACTAAGGACACCCTAGGAAAAGAACCAGAAATTGCTGAATCAGAAGAAGAAAAGGAAATGGCAAAAGGAAGTGAAGGAGAAGGTGATTTAACCAAAGAAGAGCTAATGCAACTTATTTATGGGGAAGATGGAAAACAGAGGATTGCGAACATGTGGTCTATCAGACCTTCATATGAGTAGGACTTGATCTTAAGTGTATTAAGTGCTCATTTTGTGCACAATCATATCCAATTGGAGAGTTTGAAAAATATGTTGCAAGAACAGATGATTGAATGCATCAAGGAAATCATGGACTATGAGTCTCAGAATAAGGAAGAAGAAGAAGTGATCTTACACCTAAAGAAGCAGTATAGATTGTCACTTACCAAGTTGAAAAAGCACATGAATCTATTAAGGCAATGCATAAGAATAACAAACAACATTTATAACTATTATCTTCAATGGCCTCATGCAATCAACGAGTACAAAGAGAAGCTAGAACAAATTGAATCGGGGTTGAACAATATTGGACAAAATTTTAACATGTTTTAGGATCAAGATGGCACAATCAGGAAAAGGATCCAGGAACTGTAGTAAGAGCATACAAGTTTTCAGAACACCAGGAACAGGATTGTTGACACCTTTTGGAAAGTGAAGGACATAACTGAATGCAGGCTGGAACAGTTGATTGAGATACTAAGGAAGGGAGAAGTATTGGAAGAAGGCATCACCATTCTGAAATCCCTTATCAAAATTATCAACCCGACATCTAAAACCAATAGCATGATCATAATCATTGGGATTGTAGTGGAAGCATGGAAGAAGTTTCTTCTAGAGATGAAGGAAAAGTACAAAATAATCTTCAATCAGCGGTTGTATTTCTTTAAATTTTTGAATCAGTTTTGCATAAGTTTTTGGAACTACACTTCATCATTGGAGAAAGAAAATATTTTATTATCTTTTTTTCATTTATTTCAAAGGGGGGTTGAGAGTAACGAAAAATGCCTTATCAAACTGAAGGGGAGTTTTGTTGAGTTTTGGAACCTATGGCATTTTGAACTTTTGGAGGTTCCCACACTTAGTCATTTTTCACTAAGTGTTGCCATCAATGCCAAAGGGGGAGATTGTTGGCATATGGCTTCAGGTGTTATTTTTGATGGCAACCTAAGTCATTGATCTAATCTACACTTCAGTATCTTACCATACTGGAAGACATAGTAGAGAATAGGGTATCCGGCTAAAGTTTAATCTGTCAAGTGGTTTGCATTACCAGTTTACCAGTTGTGGTTGTGGATCTTAGGGAAGGTCGTGGGTATGTGCAGGATCATGATGGGCCAAAAGTTGCAATATGTAAGTGATATGATGGCCCATGTGGCTGATGAATTTTTTTTTTACCCAAAATTTATGAAATGAAAAGAGTTTTTAAAGGAGATTCTCAACTTTCCACCAGTATAAATTATGCTTTACTTTGAATTTAATAAATAATTATTATTCATTTTCTATTTGAATTATGACTTAAGTCCTGATTGATATGCTGATTGAAAAACATCTATAGCTTTCAAATGGCATCAAATTTTTTGAATCTAAAACATGTGTCATTCTATGCTTTTCATACTATAGGAAAAAAAACCAATAATTTCATGAAGTTTTGACCAAGTTAAGGTGGTTAGACATATGTTTTTATATTTTTTAAAAGTTGTAATAAAAAATTCATAATTAATTATTTACTTGGAAAAAAATTACAAAAAAATATGCATCACATTGGGACATGAGTCCTCTACTTATATCTAAAACCTTATAAAAAAATATTATCATTTTATTGTGGTTAGGGTGGTTAGATAAACACCTACTTATTTTTCCCTAAAATTTAAGTACTACTTCATTGAAATTTCAAATTTTCAACAAATAGATTTAAAATATATATATATAAACCTAGTAGTTTAGAAACTACATTCAATTTTCTACAGATTCTATTCTTACATATTTTTGAAATAATATAGATAACTTATTCAAATTTTTACGTCAAGTCACCTAACTCTGACTTTTCTAAATTTTTCGCCACTTAAGGACCTGTTTTTTCCATGATGATCCTGCACATACCCTCATTAGGTATATGAAATGTGTTATTCTTGAGTTTTGTGTTGTTACATCAATCGGTGTATGAGTTAGGAGATCTGGTCATTTGATTTTTTTTTCAACAGTGCTAGAAGGTCGATTAAGTGAATGTTGAGTGTTGTGGATGTTTAAGGAAAAATTGTTTGGATTATTTTCATATTGGGGATTTTGTTTTGGGTCCTAACTATGCTATGGCTGACTTTGGTGGATGTGCATTAAATGTTACTCATGATTTTAGCCGACAGTTGGAAAATATTTTCTACTTTATTGAAGCCAACATATAGCAATTGAATCCTTGGTGGTGGATATATATATGAGATTCGTTAATTCATTTTTGTGTGTGTGTGTGTGAGTGTTCGATATGTGTTGATGTGTGTGTGAATATCAGAAGATCAGTTGAGTGATTTTCACTTGTGCATAAGAGGATTTAGTGAAGCGATTTAAGGCAAAGAAAAGCAAAGTGTATAATCTGACAGAAGGTCTAAAATCTAATCTACGAGCCTAACAAAAACTATAATCAAGCATTTGTAGATGCTATCTTCTCAGTTCATCCTTTTGATGTAATCCAAATATTTTTAAGGCAGTGAGCCTTCCTAATTTTGAGTAGTGAGCTCTAGGCAGTGTGCCAGAATGCAAGTGCATTCCCATTTTATAAAACAATTATATTTTGAGTACTCAAATTGTGGATTGACCTCCAATGTGGTTTTTCCCCTAACATGGTTTCCACATAAAAATCCTTGTGTTATGGTGTTGTGGCTTATTTTTCTTTGTTCATGCATATTTCTTTTGATTGAATATTTTATGGACTTAAGAGAATAGATTAATAAAGTTAAAAATTGTACAACACTGATTCACCCACCTCTTAGTGTTGCTTGAGAACAACAGTTAGTATCAGAGCTAAGTTCCTTTGAAGAAGTTTAATAGCTTGAGGTGGATCTTGGAATGTATTGGACTCTGCTAGTCTCCAACAATAAATTTTCATGGCACTTGATGATCTTGATCAATGCAAAGAAAAAGTTTGAGAATTGAGAGAAAATATTAAGGATGTTGAGAAATTCATTAAGAAGTTGAAGGATCGGATTATTAAATCTAGGGAGAAGGGAAAGGATATTTGTGATCAGATTAAGCAGAAAGAGAGCAAAAGAATGGATCATGTTCACCTAAATCAAACCTTGAAGGAAATAACTAAAGAATGTGAAAAGCTTGCTAGAGACAATGCTACCCTAAAGCATGAGATGGAATCTATGGCAATGAAGATTTCTAAGGAGATTGAAGAAAGAAAGAAGAATGACGAAAGTATTGCCTAGTCCCTAAAAGAAAGATTTGATGAATACAACAGAATTAATGGAGAATTCATTTAGTTATATTTTGAACTGTAGCAATCAAGAAACAATGAAGAAGAGCTTGAAAAGGAAATTGTTATCCTTAGGGATGAACTTTATACTGCAAATAAATACAAGGAGAAGTTCAAGATTAGCTTAGTTAAGCTTGATGAGTTGACTCAAGGATATAAGAATGGAAATGACAAGTGAGGTCTTGCATATGAGATAGGAGAAAGTTATGGATTTGGACAAAGGAATTTTAGGCAAGGTAATCAAATGAACAAAGAAAAAAGGCATCCTGTAAGACAACCTAATGCTCAAAATTTTAATGGATACTATTTTTCTTGCAATAAATTTTGTCATATGGTTGCTCAATATAGAAGTAAAATGAAATCAAGTGATCCATCATTCTCTAGTCAGTGTTTCAATTGCAATAATTTTGGTCATAGGTCAATCGAATGGAGAAATATGTCTAACAACTTTGTAAATAGAAGATGTAAAATTTTATACTTTTGGAAGATTTGGGCATATTGCTAATCAATGCAAATGGAATGATTTCTCTGGACAAGGAAATGCTGTGTGTTTCAATTGGAACAAATACAGTCACATTGCAAGATTCTGCAAAAACAAGAATATGGATAGAAGAGGTTTGACATACAAAGGGAGAAATATGTAGAAAGATGATAAAGGAAAAGGGAAAGTGATTGTGGATGAAATAAGAGATCAGGTTTAAGTTGCATTTAATGATGTTTATCAAGTTTAAATTCAAAAATACACTTAATTATGACTTGTAGGTGCATAAAGGGGCCAAATAAGTCATAAGAACGGTGTAATTAGTTATGACAAGTCTAGAAAAGTGTGAAAGTTTGTTACAAGACCTTAAAACACTTTAAAATAAGACTTGGTAAGGAATAAAAAGGAATATTTAGCTAAATTATAGAAAGAAGAGTATAGAAAAGTGTAGAAATGTGTTACAACACTTCACAACACCTTTACAAGACATCATAAAATATTAATAATTTAAAAATTCAGGACCTAATGTCAATTTATAAGTCGCTTTACAACATTAAATCTAAGAAAAATAGGCCAAACATCATAGGAAAAAGACTTAAATGAATGTGAAAATGTCCAAAGATCCATTTTTCAATGGTACATAGAGATACTGAAATGACTACAAAGTTCTTTCCATCCACTTTAGCACAAGATAACTTGCTAATAAAGAACTACACTACCACTTAGTCATAAATAAAAAATACCTTAAGATGCTAACAATCAAAAAGGATTAGCTAGAATGCCAAAAAATAAGCAACCATACTAGAATTTGATAGATTATTTATTACATCAAATAGATTAGCATTAATAAATGTAGGTCCCATTAGTCATTTTTGTGTAAAATAGCAACGTCTTCTTATAACTTGGAAAACACAAAATCTAATGTTTTCAATTCCACATGGCACGTTTCTATAGTTTGAAGCAATTTATTATATAAAAGGGAACACAAGATAGTGCAATGCCTCTATGTGTTTATGACCTAGGATAGTGAGGGAATTAACTAGGTTAATTTAAGCACTAGCTTTAATAAAGCTTGGATACTTGCAAGTGGCTGTGAATGGCTTCAAATAGGCATTTTTCCTATGACAAATGTGTGGATATACCATATTACATTCATTTTTTTTTCTTTTTTACCACTCAATGGACTAACCGAAAGGCCTAGCTAATCGTTCAATAGCAATACTTGACAAGATGTAGTAACATTCTTAGCCTACACAAACATAGCACATGGTAGGCTATGGAGGTGAACATTTGAAGAAAGGCAAGACAACACTATTTTTTTTTTTTGGTGACACAGGGTCACCACGTTACACTAAAACACTTCCCACTATGCACTAACTTCCCAATTGGGAGCTATGTAATTAATGAAGAAAACGAATCTTGCAACTATTCTTATTTGTGATACCTATGGCCTTTGTTGAACTACGCTAGCATGACACATGGAATTTATGCAGGGGGTAGGAACTTGGAAAATTCTAGCAACGTCCAACACTCGAGGACACCACGTGTCCCCACAATGCTTTACAAATATGGTTTAAGCCACCAGTCTTAGTAGGATCCGTGAAAATTTAGCCAATGTAAAATGAACCAAAAAGGGTTCATGGGTAAAGGTATAGCATCTGAAACTCGACATCTCATAATCAACAAATTTTAAGATCATTGGTAAGTTTCAAGGTGGTGGAAAGCTAGGGAGTTTAAGTGAAAGAAAGACCTCCATGAATGATGTATTGGTATATTTCAGGATAGTGGCCAGTTCCAAAGCTTGAGTAGAAAGCAAACCTCTGTGAAAGATGAACCACTAGTGGAAGTAAGAGCCCGATACCTTGAGAGAGGAATCAACTTCTACACACTAGGAGGTGGTTGTGATGCTTGGGAACTACTCCAAACTACACCATTATGGCACAATAGACAACAAAACATCTGAGGCTACCACATGATGCCTCAACACTTTCATTTTCCAATTAGGCTTCTAGGCATGAAATAGACTATACAAAATCAACCAATGCAAACTTGATCATCACAAATTCATAAGAAAAAATATGCCCACCCAAGGGGCCACACAACATGGAGGTGGCTATTTCTAATGGGAGTAAACAACACACTCCTAGTGTAGGATATTTTGGGAGCTCCATTCCCTTATATTGGGTGTGATTCATTGTTGGCTATGCGCACAAAGGAAAGATAGTTATCAAGATCTATTTGGTTGATATGCAATGGCCCATAAACTAGGTCACATGCCATATTTGTGAGCATTCCCACTACTTTATTACCCTCTCCAAAACAATACAAGAGCTAATAAGAATCAAAATCTTACAATATTTTGAAACTTTGGGTTAGGATGACACTTAACATCTAATTTCTGGAGTTTTTCTACTTACATGCTTTGATTATGATCATGGAATCCCATTCAATCCATATATGTTTGATGCCTACTAATTTATCTAGTTTTAGTCTTGCAAGTAATGCTTGAGCCTTACTCTTATTATTTGTACTATTTGGTCATTTTAGAGAAAGGGTTCCAATAATCATGTACTTGCTTGGTCCCTCAGTACACAAATAGACCTTTAAGAACGTGAGTTCCCTTAAGAGGCCCCATCAAAAATAAGTTTTACCACATCCGTTAGTGGTGTAGTCCATACTACACTCTTTCCATTAGGTTTAGTTTTTGGAAACTGTGTTCTTGGATTTGGAGAATGCATCAACTCCCACTAGGAAGATACTTGTGCATCTCAATTTGAGTAGATTTTGCTTGAGGTGTTTGACTTATACACACTAAACATTAATAACTCATAGATTAAACTTTCTATTTTGCATATTACTTCTTTAGCTAAGTTGTGCTCCTTTTGAAATATATATATTTTTTTCCCACCATAAACACCATCTTAATTTTGAAGGGCTTATTATCAAATTGAGGAGAATAAGGAATCTTTATTCATTGTTGGCCATGAGGAAAAACTACTAATAGAGATTTTTTGAGGGGTGTGAACCAATTAAGTTTGTTTTGAAGCCATGTCTAGCACCATTGTGAGAACTTGCAAGTTAGGAGAAGATGATCTACATCCTCTTATTTTTTGTCACACAACACGTAATTGAAAGGGGCATATATTCCTAGCTTAACTAGTATCTCATACGTAAGGATCCATTTATTCAATGCTAACAAAGTAAATGAACCTGATTTTAGAAGAATTGTAGAGTCCTAGCATAATTTGTGGAGCTAGACTACCGAGTCAACATTTCCTTGTTGGATAATTGATCAATAGCCTAGGCTGAATTTATGTTTCCTGACTTGGAAGGGGCCCAAATGAGCCTGTTAGGATCTATAGAAAGAAAAATTTGTCTCTACTAAAGAATTTTTGACAGCTAAATCTTTTGGTTTCTTAGCAAAATGTAGTCAGCAAGGTTTTTCTATTTCATGTTTGAAAGGATTTTATCTTCCAACTTAAGGTAGTCTTTTACTTTTACACCCCAGTTTTGTTCCAAGTATGTTCTTGCTTCTCCTAATCCTTTAGTTTTGGCTAGTGGTGGGAATCCATTACAAGAATCTCCCTAGAATAGTGTCTTTTCTCTATTACATATAGATTGAGTTAAATGTGGAATTGTAGCTTCTTTTTAGGTTATGATAAAATTCCACATTTTAGAAACCTCTATTGGATTTGTGGTGCAGGGCACCATAGGTATTCATGTGGAAGAGTTGCAAAGTGTTAAGTATTTTTTTTTTTTTGTGTTTAAGTCATTATTTTGTGTGTAATAAGGTCTCTAATGACCATGTGCTCAAGTGTTTATGTTGAATTTGAGTGCTCAAAGTGAATTAGGGTCTTTTTGTTAAAAAGTGTCAAATGTTGTCAAAAGTGCTTAAGCAACTTTTGCACTTCTTGCAGTTTTGAGAAGTTGAACCATTGTGTTTTGAAATTATATTGGTGAATTGTTGGTTATGTGTTGGAAGGAGTTTAAAAACATGAAGAAACATGAGTTGAACGTTTAGAAGTTGTAATTTTGAATTTGAATAACAAAGTGTCTAGTTTTTCTATGTTTTAAAAACTTGATTTGTTGCTACATCAAGCTGTACAACCTAGTACAACCTGGGAGTGAAAATTTTTGCATTGGCATTGATGAAGGGGTGAGTTAACTACCATTTTCATGTTTTTTTTATTTGATTTCATCAAATTTTGAGTGAGTTAGAGCATTTTCTCTAAAAACTATTTTGATACCCTAGCTTAGGGTAGGTTTTGAGGGAAAAGATGAGTTTCTAGCCATTCCACTAGTGGAAAATCTTCAAATTCAGAGGAAAGGCTTAAAATAGGCTAGGTTTTTGTTTTTCCATGTTTCAGGAGTAGGGGATGGAGAATTTGTGCAAATTGGGTGATGCCCTAGGTAGAAAAATTCATTTTTTGGGCTTAGAATGTGCATAGGAGTTGGTGTTTGTAGAAAAGCTCTTGAAGGGTCATTTGTAATTATTGGGAATGAGTGTGAAGACACTAATTAATGTGTTGGAATCCTTGGAAAATGAGTTGGATCCTAGTGATGACTTTTTGATACAAACCTTGCATCAAACAAGCCCAATTAGGCCTAGTGTCAATAGTAGTAGTCGGATTTTAGGCATTCTTTCTAAAGAAAATCTAACCCATTTTAGGATATGTTTCAAAGGTGAAAAAAGGGTACTTGAATATTTGTTTGGATTTGAGAGAACAAGTATTCCTTAGGAGATATGATTTGTTAGATTGTTTTGGAGTACTATAAGGCCTAGTGATAGTTTTTTAAGAGAATCACTTTGTTTGATGTGTTAAGACTCTTGAATTGTCAAAGTTTCTTTAATTGGTATTTTTTTGACACCATCCACCTTTCTTTACATCAAATTGGTATTAGAGATTAGGTGTTATTTGAAAAGTGAAAAAAGTTTTAGTTGAAGAAGGAATAAAATGCCTCCAAAAGGGAATATCATTGATAGAGAAGTAAATGACTTGAACAAAAAAATATATAGATAGGTGAGAGAGTTGAAGGGGAGGCTTTCTACCCTAGAAACAAGTCAAAAAAGAGGTATGGTCATAGGTGATGTGAGAGACCATGAAGAATAAGGGGAAGAGGAAAGTTCCCAAGGGTTTGAGGAAGAGATGGATCTTGATGACTTGAGGACGACAAAGCTCTTGAAAGCAGTTAAGGGAGATGAGCATAAGATCAAAATGGATTTACCTGTGTATGGAGGGAATATGGATAGTGAAGAGCTCTTGGATTGGATAGGAGCATTGGATAACTATTTTGATTATGAAGATGTGCTAGAGGATAAAAGGGTGAAGTTGGCCAAGACAAAATTGAAGAGCCACACTTTGCTTTGGTGGGATTATGTGCAAAGTGAAAGGAGAAAGAAAGGAAATTCCAAAATCACCTCTTGGGATAGGATGGTGGCTAAACTCAAGGGTAAGTTTCTACCTGCTGATTACACTATTCAATTGATTATGAGGCTTCAAAATATTAAGCAAAAGGAGATGGATGTGCAAACATATACAAAACAATTTTACAAATTGAGTATAAGGGTAGGTCATACAAAAGAATATGAAGAAATAGTAGCAAGGTACATGAATGGGTTTATATTCAACCTCTAATATGAATTAAGCCTCACCACTTCAAGAAATGTGGAAGAGTGTTACCAATTGGCCATCAAGACTGAAGAAAAGGTAAAAAGAAGGCAAGAAAAACAAACCAGGGGTAGAGGCATGAATTCTAGAGGAAGAGGTTCATTTTCTAACTCAAGACAATTATATGAAAACCAAAAAGATGTAAGAAAGGTCCAAGACCAAGTTGTTGATAAGAGAGGTGGATTTAGAGGAGGTAGATTAGGTTTTAGAGGCAAATTTGGAGGACAAGGAAGAAGTTTACAAGGATTCACAAGAAGGTGATATCAATGCAATAAGTTTGGACATCAAGCATGGCAATGAAATGAAGGTCAAGCTTCTAGTTCATATGGAGGAGAAATAAGATCAATTGGTGCAAGAAGATGGCAATGAGAGTGTAAACTCTCCATCACAACATGCTATTCCATAAGTTGGAGAATCACTTATGGTAAAAATAATCCTCACCAAAGCATTAGTAGAGAAGGAGCCACCACAAAGGATGACTATCTTCAAGACAACTTGTAAGTGTTTGGTTAAGATATGTAAAGTTGTAATTTCATTTAGGAGTTACAAATAATATGGTTTCAATTTAGATGGTTGAGAAACTCAAGTTTCCTAGAATACCATATTATACTCCTTATAAAGTTTCTTGGTTGAATGCGGGTCAATATTTTTTGGTAAATGAACAAAGTTGGGTGGAATTCAATATAGGAGGGTATAAGGAAAAAATTCTAGGTGATATATTACCTATTTAGATGTATACCATTTTCTGCTAAGGAGGCCTTGGGAATTTGATAGGCATGCTATCTATGATGGATGGAGAAATACTTATGAGATAGAAAAATATGGAGTCTTCTATACCTCAAGTGACACCCTTGCAAGAAGAGGATAAAGGACAAACTAAGATAGCTAATGTGATGAAGGTGGGTACAAAGTAGTTCATAAAGGTAGAAGAAGAGGATCACATAGATCTTGCAGCCACTCCTAGACTTGGAGGTGCTATGATAGAAGAAGTGAAGAATGATTTGATTTTGGAGGGAAATGATATTTAGAAGGTCAAGGATGAATTAATTTTGGATATTCAAGATTGGTTTGAGAAGCATGTTGCTATGATAATAGGAGTAGTGCTTCATTAATTTTTTTCAAAAAAGGGATATTGGCCATACCCTTCCTTTCATGTTATACATTAGTATGCATGATCAAGGAGCAGTCATAAGGATACACCCATAGATGGAAAAGGTGAGCAACAAAGGTGCAGAGGTTAAGGAGAAGTTGCAAAAGGATTTGGACAAGTCCAAGTACACCATTGAAGTGGAGAGGAAGGAAGTGCATTACAAGGTAGAAGGAGATGTGGTTGTAGAGGAAGAAGCATATTTGACAACATTCTCAAATGAGGGAGGAATCAAATATCATCCATCAAGTGAAGAACAACACTCTCAAGTGAAGAACAGGTCAAAGACAAGGGATAATTCTTTTTTTCCAATACTTGGTTCATTTGAAGGGGTTTCCTAATGAAGATATCACTTGGAGGTTAGAGAATGGAATAAAAAAGCATGAATTTACTATTGTTGCATAGTCCTCAATGGGACTTGAGTCCTTTTTGCCTAGGGAGTATGGTGTAGGGCACCATAGGTCTTAATGTGGAAAAGTTACAAAGTGTTAAGTATTTTGGATTTTTTGTGTTTAATCCATCCTATTTTGTGTAATAAGTTCTCTAAAGATCATTTTTTAGGTGTTTGTGTCGAATTTGAGTCCTAGGAGTGAATTAGGGTCTTTTTGTTAAAAAGTGTCAAATGTTGTCAAAAGTGCTTAAGCAACTTTTGCACTACTTGCAGTTTTGAGAAGTTGAACCATTGTGTTTTGAAATTTTATTAGTGAATGATTGGTTATGTGTTAGAAGGTTTTTAAAAACATGGGAAAACATGAGTTGAAGGTTTAGAAGTTGTAATTTTGAAATTGAATAACAAAGACTCTAGTTTTTTTGCATTTTAAAAGCTTGTTTTGCTGCTACGAGTTGTATGGCCTAGTATGGCTTGGGAGTGAACATTTGTGCATTGAAATTTATGAAGGGGTGAATTAGCTTTAATTTTAATCTTGTTTCATCTGATTTCATCAAAGTTTTAGTGAGTTAGAACATTTTCTTTGAAAACAGTTTTGAAACCCTAGTTTAGGGTACGTTTTTAGGGAAAAGATGAGTTTCTAGCCATTCCACTAGTGGAAAATATTCAAATTTGGTGGAATGGCTTAGAATATACTAGGTTTTGTTTCAATGTTTCAGAAGCAATGGATGGAGGATTTGTGTAAATTGGGTGATTCCCTATGCATAAAACTTCATTTTTTGAGCTTAGGATATGCATAAGAGTTGGTGTTTGTAGAAAAGCTCTTGAAGAGACATTTGGAATGATTGGGAATGAGTGAAAAACCCCTAATTGATGTGTTGGAAGCCTTGGAAAAATATTTGGAACTTGGTGATGACTTTTTGATACAAACCTAGCATCAAACAAGCCTAATTAGGCCTATTGTCAAGCGTAGCAACCGAATTTTGAGGCATTCTTTCTAAAGAAACCCTAACCCATTTTAGGATATGTTTCAAAGGAGTAAAAAGGGTACTTGAATATGTGTTTTTATTTTTGATAACAAGTATTCCTCAATAGATATACTCTATCAGACCGTTTTGGAGTATTATAAGGCCTAGTGACAGTTTTTGAAGAGAATCACTTTGTTTGATGTGTTAAGGCTCTTGAATTGGAAAAGTTTATTTAATTGAGATTTTTTTGAAACCCTCTACCCTAATTTGTATCAATATGCTATTGTAAAGATACGTTCAAGAATTGTGGAGTCCATGTATTTTCTTTGCATGATTTTGGCCCATTTAGAAGAAGGTTTTACAAAAATATTCTACACTAGTTTGACCCCTAAGGACACATTCCTTGCTTCTAGATTATGTAATCCAACACCTCCATTTTTATTTTGTTAGAAGGTTTACTCCATGAAACTAGTGGTATATTAATCTTTTTCTTGTTGTCAATATTCTCATGCCAAATATTTTTTTTGATAAATTTCTCTATATTCTACTGTACTACTTTTGGTAGCTTAAGAACCAATAGAACATAATTTGGGATAACTAAAAGGTTTTATTTGGTTAGTGTGAGCTTCCTAGCCATTTTTAGCCATCTACCTTTCCATGATGCTATTCTATTTTGAATTTGAATCATAATTTTTTTCCAAAACTTACGAATGTTTGGCCTTGAAAAGAATGGTATACACAAGTATTGACTTGGAAGTTCATCTAATTTGAAATCAAGAATATATAAAATTCATGCTAACACTATTGGTGAGGTGTTTAGAAAGAAAATTATTGATTTTTTTCATTAATTTTTTGACTTCAAGCCTTGTAATAATTTTCGAAAACATTTTTAATGACTCTTGCTTCTTGAATCGTAGATTTAGAAAATAAAAGAGTATCATTTGAAAATAATGAGTAGGTCATATTGATGGCTGAGTTTGGGATGTCTATACCTTGCCATGCACCTTGAGATCTTGCCCTATTATTATGCAACTGAGCAATTTTTCCATTAAAATTAAAAGGAAGGGCGATAAAAGATCACTTTGTCTAGCCCCTTGTGAGGAATTGAAGAAGCTAATTGGAGTGTCATTTACCCAGATTGAAAAGTTTGTCTATGATATATATGAACAAACCTATCAGCTCCATTTGTGAGAAAAGCCAATTTTTTTAGTACTTTTGAAAGGAAATCGTAATTTAATTTATCATAGGCCTTTAACATGTCAAGTTTTATAATCATTGTTGGTATTTTTCCTAGATGGAATGCAATGTTTCATAGGCTATTAATGCCCCTTGTGATATATCCTTTCCTGGGACTAAGCCACCTTGTTCATCCAAGATAATTCTTGGAATGATCTTGGCAAGTCTAATAGAGATTGATTTGGATATTATTTTTATAAATAGTATGCACAGTGATATGGGCATGAAATCACCAAAGGTAGAAGGTTTCTACTTCTTGGGGATCAACGCTATGAATGTGCTATTTAGTTCCTTTAAGATCTTGTCATTTATCTTTGATTCCTATAAAGATAATAGAATTTCACACCCCATGAACTCCCAAAATTTGTGGAAGAACATTAGAGTAAACCCATTGAAGCTTGGGGCTTTGTTTGGTGATATAGAGAAAAAACTTCTTTACTTCTTCCAATTGATGTAAAAAATTTTAGCAAGATTTAATTATCTTCTATGAAGATTAGCAATATAATATGCTAGAAAAAATCATTTGAGATGATATTATTTTTTTGTGTAGTTTGTTGGGTTGGCTCACTCAGTAAGTTTGAGAAGAAGTGGACTATTTCTTGGCTAATAGATTATTCTACCTTCAAGTTGCCACCAAAGGGGGAGCTGATACTAAATATAACATTCATTTTTTGTCTATCCAATTGATGATAAATGAAAGAATTTGGTGTTTTTGTCCCCTTCTTTGAGGAATATCTCTCTAGATTTTTGTCTCTAATATATTTCTTCTCTTGACATTCAATTTCTTTTAGTTTTGATTTTAGTTTTCTATGTAGCTTGAAATTTGTGTTCTTCATACCAAAACTAATGATATGAGCATTAATCTCATGAAGTTGGGTTTGTAGTGTTATTTTCTACAAAAAAATGTTCTTTAAGTTTTTTTCTTTCCAAGATTTAATTTATTGTTTGGTATATGTTATTTTTTTTGCTAATTGAAACATTTTGGATCTAACAATAAAGGGCACATTTTCCCACCAACTCTTGAGTTGAGGTAGGAAATGGGGGTCTCTAAACCACATTTTCTAAAACTTGAAGGATGACTTAGGGTGTGGTGTTTGAGAAGTTAGGGCCAACTATATGGGGAAATGATGTGAGCCAAAGAATGAAATGATAGATGACTCAAAAGGATTCATTTTTTCTACCCACTCCATAGAAATTAGGAATGTATCCAACTGCTTTGTAATTAAGAAGAATTATTTTCACCACTTTGTCCATATTAATATCGCATCTTGACGAGGGCAATCTAATAGATCATTTTTTGATATGAAGTCCTCAAATTCTTCCATTACCTTTAGAGGGGGGATTATGCCCCCTTTTTTCATGCTAGTGCAAAATTTCATTGAAATTTCTTGCCAAAAGAACTTTTTCCTCTTTTAAGTTTGATAGGATAGGAGATATGGTGTCCCAGAGGATATTTTTCTTAACTATTGATATGGGTGCATAAACAATAATCAGCCAAAATAATAGGTCAAAGGAAGTAACCTTCACGAGCATCCAGTGTTGTTTTGAGAGTATTAGTTCAACTTTGGTATCTCTATCATTCCATAACACAACTAAGCCTCTCGAGGTACCTTGTGTTGAAGAATGTAAGAATTATCATTTCTTCCATTTATTGAGGACTCTTTGCACTTGATTGTGAACTTTATTTTTTGTAACATGATAATATTTCCTTCATAAGAGTCTAAATTATTCTTTATCAAGCATCTTTTGTTAGGGGTGTTTAGGCCCATAACATTCCATGATAAGACTCTCATTTCTTTCGAGGAGAGCAATAGGCTCTCCTCAGTCTAATATTTTTACCCAATTTAGATTGAATCCAAGCAAAAATTTCATCTCTGGTTTTCTTTCTTTTCAGGCGTCTACCTCTTTTCAAGGGTGTTGTAGTTGGAATCTAAGTCAATGGTCTAACTGATTGTGGTATGTAAAGGGTTTGGGAAAAAATGTAATACAGATTCTTGTTTAGTGCTTCATCTACCAATTGATTGATAAATTTAGAGCCTTCTTTTACAACAAGATGATTTACCATTTCATCATTTCCTCTTCTATCATTATCTCTTGGGCTTCTTGAAATCTTTTGATATTTTCCTTTGGAAAGTCTTTGTCATGGCTACTAGCCTCTACTAAAGATTATTGATATTGAGATGGGGTTTTAGATGGGCCTCCCATAGATGGAGAATTTTGTGGGGCCTTTGAATCATGTGGGGGGCACTTAGAAAAGCCTTAGTCTATTGGAGACAATTGTGAATCATTTAGCTACAATTCCCCTAGGAAAAATTCCATATTAGACATTCTACCCTTGGTTGAGTTGCTAAGGATTTGAGTATTCCTACTACCAAATTTTCACCCAAGATCTTCCTCAACATATTGGAAATCATGCACACCTTTTGTGGATTTTTTGGGGTAATGGCAAGAGTTGGTGACTTCATGAACAAAGACACCTATCTAGTATGGCCTTGACTAGAGATAAGTATGTGATTTTGCCTTGCTTTGATGAAATGGATACCCTCTACTACAACCTTTATACCATTTGTTGTGTTAACTATATCAGATGACAAGACATTTTTCGAATATGTGTAGGGGGCCATGTGCAGGATCATCATGGAAAAAATAGGCCCTTAAGTGGCAAAAAATTTAGAAAAATCAAAGTTAGGAAACTTAACGTAAAAATTTGAATAAGTTATCTATATTATTTCAAAAATATGTAATAATAGAATCTGTAGCAAATTGAATGTAGTTTCTAAACTACTAGGTTTATTTAAAAAAAAACTATTTGGTGAAAATTTTAAATTTCAATGCAGTAGTACTTAAATTTCAAGGAAAAAATAAGTAGATGTCTGTCTAACCACCCTAACTACAATAAAATGATAATATTTTTTATAATATTTTAGATATAAGTAAAGGACTCATGTCTAGATATGATGCATATTTTTTTGTAATTTTTTTCCAAGTAAATAATTAATTATGATTTATTTATTACAACTTTTAAAAAATATAAAAACTTGTATGTCCGAGCACCTTAACTTGGTCAAAACTTCAGGAAATTCAATTTTTTTTTTAAATCATATAGTATGTGAAGCATAGAATGTGACACATGTTTTGGATTCAAAAAATGCGATATTGTTTTAAAGGTATAGATGTTTTCCAATCAGCCTATCAATTAAGACTTTAGTCATAATTTAAATAGAAAACATGAATAATAATTATTTATTAAATTCCAAGTAAAACATAATTTATATTGGTGGAAAGTTAAGAATCTCCTTTAAAAACCCTTTTCATTTTATCAATTTTGGGCAACAAAAAAGTCGTCAGCCACATAGCTTACACATACCCATCATATCGCCACTTTTTGGCCCATCATGATCCTGCACATACCCAAGGGAAGAGTTTGATTGAATGATGTTTCCTCTCTATTGGTCTTAGATTTGCATCTGAACATAAACTCTAGTGTGGAATGGAAAAATTTCCCTATAAGAACTCATTTTTCCTTTTTGTTTGAACTGCTTTGGTACACCCACTAACTTCAAATCTACATTTTGAATAGGGGGTGAGGAGGAGTTTGGAAATTATGAGGAACATAGTTCCAATGAGGAGATTGGGATATTTTTTTGGCCAAGGAAGAAGCTTGCAATGGTAAATTTTTGGGAAAAGGACCATGGACAATGCAATTTGAAGTTGGAGACTCACAAAGAATATTTTTTACGAGGCATTGTAAGGTTGGATAGGAAATGTAATGGTAGGAGGAACATAAAGAAATTGGATTCACTAGTTCAATCTATTGCTTCTAGACTCCTCTCTTGGAGTGGCTAGCCAAAGATTTGAGGAGATGTTTTTTAGTGTTTAAGAGGACACAAATTTTGGGTGGTTTAATAGAATATTTGGTAAAATATGAATCAACAATTTGAAAGATGTCATTAGAGTTACCTAAGGATTCAAGGGGTAGGATTTTTAGTTGAATCCAAAATGGAATATCTTGAAGTAATACGAAACTAGGTTTGAAATGGCGAGTTGAAGGTTGGAGGTATATGCCTTGCCCATTAAAAGGCCACATGTTTTCTTTGAGTGATTTATCCCAGTTTACTCTAAAGTTGAAAATAACGATAAATAATCCTATTTCCTAATGAACGTGGAAAATTTTTGAGGCCTTCGACCAATGATCATGAATCCATGCTTCTAGAATATAAATGGATGTGGTACAGTTAAAGATCTTAGCTATGAGTGCATGGATTTTGAGGATGGACATGGAGGGAAGCAAA
>VDFB02281492.1:660285188-660475552 GCA_007258455.2 Sequoia sempervirens | reverse complement strand
TATTCTTCTCCTCTGGGGAATGGAATGAAATAATTAAAAGTAAGTATTTGCAGAATAACAATTCCCTCAAAGATCTTATTGAGAATCCTAATCTCCCGAAAGGATCAAGTTGCTGGAACTATATGATTGATGGGATAAAGGTTGTGAAATTGGGTTTGAAATGGTAGGTTTGCAATGGTAACCAGATCAGATTTTGGGATGACTGTTGGCTGCACAATAAACCTTTGTCTTAGGATGGGAATATCAATAGATGGGCTGAGTTTTGCAAAGATACTTTTGGCCTCTTTGTTAAAGATTACTAGCGGGATGGTAAGTGGATCAATCTCCCCTTGATAAACCCTATTTTGGTATCTATTTACTCCTTTTTGAATGTTGTCAGACTATGCCTGAATCAGGAGGATAGTCTTATCTGGAAGTATGAGCCTTTTGGGCACTTTTCTGTCTCATCCGCTTTTGCTTGGCTTTCAAATGCTCTTAATCCTCCCCCTCTATGGCCGCATACTTGGACTAAGCATCTCCTACCTAAGGTTAACATCTTTTTTTGGTCCATACTACAAAATAAAGTGCTAACTGTGGATAATCTTAGAAAAAGAGGTGTTCTGCTCCCCAATAGATGCTACCTCTGTAAAAGTAACATTGAATCGGTTAACCACCTCTTTATCCACTATCCTTTCTCCTCTTTGGTTTGGGAAAAGCTTCTGAAATGTTGGCATTTTTCTTGGATCCCCCCGGAGTCGGTTGAAGATTTTTTTGTTCAATGGAAAGCCCCTTCTCTCAACCCCTTTATAAAAAAACTTTGGGCTTTCTCATTCCCCCATGTGACTTGGGGAATTTGGAAAGAGAGAAACAACAGGATCTTCAGGGATAAGGAGTCATCGAAGGAAATTGTGTTTGAAAGAATTCTTAGGATGATTAAAGAAAACTTCTCTATTGTTCCCTTCAGGGAGGACAAGGTTGAGACTGTGGTTTGCTCTCCTTATGACAGCCTGATTACTAGGGAATGGATAATTAAATGGCATATTTCCAATGCTCCTAATAAGACCAAAAATTCTAGGGAGGGAGTTTGCTAGAGTTTTCCTATGGATGGCTGGGCCAAAGCCAACTTCAATGGTGCAGCCAAAGGAAATCTGGGGAAGGCTAGGTGTGGTGGGCTCCTAAGGGACTTGGCAGGTAACTTTATGGGAGCCATTGCCACCCCTTTGGGGGTCCAAACTAATCACGTGGCAGAAGCGGTGGGTGCTTATTACATAATCAACCTTGTAGTGGAAATTAAATGTAAAAATTTATGGCTTGAAGGTGATTCAAAAAATATAATAGATAGCCTTTGTGGTAGGTCCCAGCCCACATGGTCGATTAAAAACTAGATTGAAGATGCTAAGGTTTTACTTAGTAAGTTCGACAGAATAAAAATCAGTCATACTTACTGTGAGGTGAATGCTATAGCGGATTTTTTTGCCAATGAGGGAGTTAAGAGTGATAAAATCCTCATGTGGCACAAAAGAATTGACCTCCATTCTGATGTTCAAGCTTTAATGGTGCTCGATGCGGTGAATGGAAAAGTGGCGGCTTCTTGTAATAATGAGGAAGGTACAAGTCATGACTAACAAAATGAGTAGACATTATGGGACCGCGAGGATCCAGCAGAAAAATTATTTACCTTAGCACGCTTTGTGGGTCTTGCAAAGCAAAGGAACTATCTAGAACAGGTTCTCAGGTCGCAACAGTATTCACACCAAGATCTCAAAAATGGGTGGGGAACGGAAGAGGGTTGAACCTACCAGTTTCGAGTCACACACCAAGAACACTAAAGCGTGGAGCAAAATAAGAAGGGGTGGCTTACTTCCATTCATTGAGAAACTCCATGGCCCTCAGGAGGAGATTACTGATTTCTTTGAGAAAAATTGGAATAATGGGGAGGTTCTCCTCTTTGGGAGGAAAGTTCAAATTGATGAGGCTTTGATAGCGGAGCTAACTGGCATCCCGATTGAAGAGCATAATTTTTTTAGAGACAGGAAATTCTCTGACGAAGTTGTGATGAGGTTCCCTAAGACCGAAATGGAGAAGCAAAAACTTTTCAAGATGATGAACAGTTACTATGAAGCGGACACCATAAAAGCTTTATGGAGAAAAGTGCTAAGGGTTATCATGGAGTACATCACTCTTGACGGTTGCTTCACTAGGGTTTATGGATATCACTTTGTGCTGCTCAATCACTTCGAGCATAAGGTGTGTGTTTCCATCCCTTTCTTCTTGCTATGTTCCCTAAGAAATAACTTTTCTGACCACAGTAGGAGCCCTAAAAGATACCCGATTCTTCACATGGGTCTTGTAAGGCTCATCTATGAGCACTTTCAGAATATGCCTGCCCTATCAAACCCTATAGCCCCTTTGGAGCATGATGAGGATGATACAGAGCCTAGTATATCTGAGAAAAAAGTTTCTTTCGACCGTGTCAAGCTTTCCTCGCTTCCCCTGCCCTCCCCTTCTTCCTCTGGCCAATCCCCCTAGCCTTCTGGTGCCTTCTCTATTCCTGCCCCTAGCCACACAAACCCTAATGCTAAAGTGGTGGGCTCTAGTTCTCTAGTTAACAAGTTAGTCTCCTACCCTGATGACTCTCCTATTGTTTTTGCTAAAGCGGCCAAGGTCAGTCTTGAGGATCCCCATTTCCCTCAGACTATTCAACAGAAGAACTGTAGCCCTCCTAGAGGTGCGAAGTCGGTTAATTTTGGGGTCAATTCTGATTGTGACCCCCCTTTTGACTTCATTGGAACTGTCAAGAGATGTTCTATGGACCAAATTTAATTCTGCCAAATGGTTATTCTATGAAATCAGTGAGTTGAAGACCAAAAATCTATCTCTTCATAGTAAGTTGGGTGAAATTGAAGCCAAAGTTGCGAGGCTAATTCAGCTCAAAGTGGAGAAGAATACCGGTGTGAAGGATAACATACAAAAGGACAACACTGTTAAAAATGATCTTGATAAAATTAAAGGAACCATGAAAACAATTGCTGATTAGAACTGCAGAATTGCCAGACATAACTCTTTAATCATCAAATCCATGACCGAAAGATTGGAGAAAACCCATAAAAGAGCATTGATTTTCGACCTTGATTGGGAGAAAGACCAGGATGAGGAAGCGGGGATCTCTAAGCGAACCAAATCAAGTATGAAAAGAAAAGCCCTGACTACCCCAAATATGACTCAGATTTTCATGGAGGGGGTCTAGGATATGGTGGACCTGGAAGAGGTTGCTGACGAGCTTCTAAAGTCTATGGATTAGTTGTGGCTGGGCCCAATTTTGTCTGTTTGTCGGTCGTCTAATGGCTTTTTTGTGGCTTTTTGTGGCTATCTATTTTAGCTAGTTTTTATCTCTATGGCAGCCTTTTTGTTTTTTGGACCTCTATTTTGGTCTTTGCTTGTAATGTTACTTTGTGGTTTCGGGTCCCTATAAAACCCGAAGATCCCTTTTTTATCAAAAAACATGATTGATATTCATCCTTGCCAAGACTAGCCAAAAATCTTACCTGATATCACCTTCACTCATATTGATGCTTCTATACATGCGCCTGATTGTCCTATCTACATTACTAGTAAAATTAATGATAAAACCACATGGTGAATACTCCTTGATCTAGTATGTTTAGTGAATGTGATTATAGAAGAATTTATTAATGTGAACGAATAGTAGCAAGACGAATATGAACAATAAAAAGTATTAGTGAAGTCTCATGATGGTTCTACCCATCCTAAAATTGGTTCCTTAACCCTCCCCATTAAAGTTGGACATAAGAAGCTAGATGTTTTATTTACCATGATCCCTACCTTTGATCAATTTTGCGTGAAGTTAGGTCATCCATGGCTTGCTTCCTTCAATATGATTCCATTTGCTACCCATAAATGTCTTTAATTCCCATTTGAAGGATAAATATATAATATTTATCATAGTGTATTTAAACCTTTATCTCTTTCGGGAATCTTTTCCCTTGATTATTTCTAGCCTCAACTAGCCCAAATCACTCAACCTCATGAATATTTTCTCTTTTTATCATATAAAATTAAAATAAATCCATATTAACCAATGATCTCTTACCAATATCACATATGAGGCTTCTCATTTTCTATTGGATATGATGGTTGTTCCTCCTATTCCATGGGTAATGAACAAACCTCATCCCAAACATGATATTCTCCCTCAACCTCAACTTTTTTGCATCTATGTTAGGATTCCCCCTCCACTTTTCTATATCATACCATGATGCAACCATTCAAAAAAAGACTTTAGGGATTACTTTTGTGCCTCCTAAAGAAAAAAATCATTAAGCAAAAATATCCTTTTACTATTTTTTCCAAACCTTTGTTAGTTCCTTTTTTTCCTCCCATAAAGGAAGAAAAGGAACCCATGTTTGAAAAATCCTCAATCTCTCCTTCACAAGCTAAAGATCATTCAAGAAAAAATATAATTGCAAAGGAATGTAAGAGAAGAAGTCATGATATGCCTTATTTTCTTGATGAAGATAATATATCCTCAGCTAATAACTTCACATCCACATAACCAAATTCCAATGAGATAAACCACTCCACCTTTGTCATGAAACCATGAAACTAAACAATATCTCTCACAACAAAGCAAAAGAATAAAAATATTTTCTCCCTCTCTACCATCTAGTCTAAAAGATACTCATATGGTTAATAATGCTTGCAATCACACTAGTAGCACTTGTATAACACCCATTATGGTATATTATAACACTGATTCAAATTATACAATGAATGAAAAAAAATTAAGATCATAGTGAATTATCTCATATATTTGCACAATCAATGAATTTGGCTAGGGGAAAACCATGACGATCCTCCTTCAACAAGTGACCAACCACACTAGTTTTAATCCCTTTACAATATTTTTGACCATTTATTTATGATGAGAAAGTTTGGGATGTAGACAATTTTCTATATATCAACTCACATGTGTTTTTCCATTTGTGTCTTTGTGTTTTTCTTACACATAATGTGATGTCCCCATAATATGTTGCATGGTATATTTTTATTTGTTTTTTCTCTTTGGATGAACCTTGATGTTCTTGTTAGAACAAGGATACAAAGAGAGTGAATTTTTCATGTCATTCCTCTACTCGTATCTTCATTCTCCCCTATTGTTGTAAATTCCTTTTGATTCCATTTGGGAACAATGTAAAGTATATTTATGCCTCTTCTATGTTGACCTAAAAGATTTTTTTTTCCTTTATGAAATATTCCTCTATTGTGCTTGTATGATCTAGGAGGATATTTTCACCAAAACATTGAACTGTTTTAAATGCTCTAGAAATCTTCACGATGTTGAAGCTCTCAGCGAAAAAAACCCAACACAACTCAAATGGAGTTGAAAGGAGTTTGTATGCTCAAGATATGCTTAGTCAAAGTTGGGTCAAAATAGGGAAACCAGATGCAGGATGCAAGGTCAAAAAATTGATTGTCTCAAAATTAGATGAGGATGGTGTCAAATCGGAGAGCTCAATGAGACAACTCCAATGTCATAATTTTGCATCAAACAAAGCTTGTACACAAAAGATATGGCCGATCAAAGTTGAGGGTTGACCATGTTGACTTGGCAGTATAATGATGACCTTAGTATGACATCAACATGCTGACATGGTATACCATAAAGTATAGATGATGACATGGATGAATCAAACCTTCACATGTGGCAAGTGAGTCAACACACAAATGTCGAGTTGGTCCAATCACGGTTTGACACATGGAAATTTTCAACCAATCATGGCTTGACATGTGGCACCCCTCTTCCTTAGCTCCGGTCTTATTGGGATATAACTGTTTGAAAAAAATAGATGGCTGGGGGTTGAACCACCAACCCTCCCCTCTCTTTCAAACCTCGGCCTCTACCAATGTGCGGAATGCGGGGTTTAAATGGTGAAACGAGCAATGATATTTTTAAATAGTATTAAAAAAATGATTTCTCCCCTTATTTAAATTATTTAAATTTTTGAGTTTTAAAAGCTCGATCATATAAGATTTTGGGGGGTTTTTTATTAAGAATTTTAAAGAAAATATTAGGGGTTCAAAGGGCCTGATAAGGATTTAAATCTTATTTTAAGGGGATATTTAGAGATTTATTATTTTAAATGAGAAATATGGGAGATTTGAAAAATCATATGGTTATGAACCATATTAGGCAAAAATTGTGTTCAAAAAGGGGGTTATGAGATTGTGGGAGTATTACAGAAATTTGGGAATGAGGAGGAAGTGAACTCTTTGTGCAGGCAGAATTAGGAGATTGATGCCAAAATGTTTGTACTTGAAGGAGAGAATTTATCTTCATTTTCCTCATCAATCGAGGAGACTTTGTAAAGAATTTTGGATCAAAATTGAAGGATCGATCACTCCATTGGAGAGGGACCTAGAGACATAGCCAATTGGCAAATGTTGTAATCAATTCGTGTTTTTGTCTTCTCTTGTATGTTCTCATATTTCTATGGTTCTAATGATTTTAATGTCCTTTTAAAAGCATTTAAAATTAAGCTTAATACAATCAATTACTCGTTTACTTTAAATTAACTTTCATGTATGCAATTGCATAGATCCTAACAGATCAAGTTTGTATCGGAGCTCTATTTGACTAGTTTTGCAGAAGTGGATGTTAACGCGATCCAGGAGCTGGCGAGGTGAAGGCATGCTTGCAAAATTCAATCTTGAGATCGGTAAACAAATAAATTTTTCATCATCAAAAGATGGAAGAAATATAAGCTGAGAAAATGTCTATGCCCGATTAGAAGATTTTTCAATGAGACTTTCTTGACATGAAGCCCATGGTAGAAGAGCTTTATCAAGAAATGCAAGAATGGAAGATGCGTGAAAAAGGAGGAATGTCAAAGTGAGAAAAGCGTGAGGATGATAAAGATTGGAAGGGCAAAGGGAAAAAAGAAGAAGGAGATAATGAGCCTCCAAAAACTCCTCCATCTCCATCTTCTCCATCTTCTTCTTCTAATTCTACTTCTTTTGTTAATCCTTTCAAGAGTGCACATAAGCCTATAATCAAATTGGATGTAAAATTTAAACTACCTAAATATTGTCGAGAGTTAAATGCTGAGAAATTAGATTATTGGGTTCAACAAGTAGAAGTATACTGTAGGATTCAAGGCCTTTTAGATGATGCTTCTAAAATCCAATTACCTACTCTTCAGTTGGGAGGAATTGCTCTCACTTGGTGGGAGAGTAAAACTCTAGTAGAAATTGCTTGATATGGTACTGTCAATTTAACTTGGATGGAGTTTAAAGTTTCCCTTAAAAAATAGTTTTATCCCTTAGGCCATAAGCAATAGTTAACTATGAACTGACAAACTTTTAGGTAGGGTAAGGGTCAATCTATCCAGGACTATACTCATGAATTTAGAAAGAGGGCTATTGAACCTAATGTTCCATTATACACCCAAGACACATTGCTCAAGTATATTGGTGGTCTTCATTCTTGCTTAAGGCATACCATTTTAGTTTTTGAAGCTCACCTATAGACTTCATTGAGATAAACAAACTGCCATTTTCAAAAACAAAAATAATTATTTCTTACTGAAATCAGTATATGTCCTCTTCTACTTTCACACCCTTCTACTCCTTGTTGTGTGGCATTTGACAATAAAACAGTAGTCAATCTTTGTTCACCATTGTTTCCTTTATGGCAACAGGAAGGAATAGAGGAGAGCAACATAGAAGTAAAACTTCTGCCTTCTTGGAGAGTTGAAAATTGAACCATAGTGAAAACACATTCTTTTGCTTTCAAAAGGTTTATCTACTGCTCTAACCAAATTTTCACCAAAACTCAAAGGCAACACTCGTAATTTCAAGCCAAACAAACATTTCTTGTTGCTAAAGGCCTTCTGCGTTGATCCAGCCTTCACGAATCCAAAAGACTTACTATTTATCAAATTCGGTAAATACTTTAGACAACTAAATGAATCAGAAAGCAGCGAAGTGCAATACATACCAAGAAAAATGTGCCTCTCATGGATCCTCCGCAACTTTTAGCCCTAAGGACATTAAACTCTTGCTTCAAAGGATCTTTGCGGATACGAAGCCAATTCGAACGGCATAACCATCAAAACATGCAGGAAAACGCTTATCTCAGCTGGGGCAGCAAGGCTTGCGTGAATGAATGACTAACATGCAGGCTGCTAACAATCCTACTAACATAGTCCACGCTTACTGAACCATATTCTTTCTTCGTCTTGATGGAACTCAAAGAAATACTGCAATCGAGTTCTATTTGCCTCTCACATGACAGCGTACTAGCATAAATCGGTGCCCATGGTATTTGCACTGATACCCAATGACGGTGAAATACATAAAACTGAATGTTATTCATTTGCCGAACATGAGATACATTTATAAAAAGGATGGAAGCGGTTGAAACAGTTTAACTGCATGCACCCACGCCAATTGCATACAATGTAATATTGCCAACAGTCATAAATGGTAAACCACAAACCATGGACCAAAACCATGACCCAATATGACACCCAAAATAAGGGTCCAAATTCTAATGTCCTATGTTATGATGAGTCAGCAACCTATTTTGAGAAGATTCTCTTATGCTACCACACTCAAGTATCAGTTTATCATGATTTTTTATCAAACTAGGCACTCCCTTCTTTCACATTATGCACATTCAATGATCCCATATAATGTATCATACTTATGCATTATAAGTTATGAAATATTCATAGTTAATAATATAACTGCCTTCTTACATGCTTCTACACATCATATATTTATATCATTATAACATTTACACATTATAATATTGTGATATGATTTTACAATCTTTTGCATGTGTCATGAGATATTTGACACATGGAAAAAAATGTCACATTAAATTTTGACATCTATTTTAACATGTGGTTTATATATGATAAATAAATATATCGAGTTAATAAGTTCAAATGTTAGGATGAAAGATTTAAATATATTCCCAAATAAATTGAGTCAAATTTATTGACCCGTATTTCATGATTAGTGGTTTTCAATAATCCATATCTCATTAACATGAGTGGTTCACTTACCACTCAGTGTATCAAGATGATTGTAAGAGGGGTGAATTTGTAGGAAATCCCAAGAGGTTACACATATCAGTAGTACTATAAGTGAAGTGTACATAACCATGGATATTCTCTTAAGATCAAGAAAACTTGTCTTGTAATGACACTTGTTAAATATTTAGCGAGTGTTGAAACATATGAAGCATTCATTATTGAACCTATTTATATTATTAATTAATAAATAAGTGGATCATTCATGTCTATGGAGGATAGATTTATGTCAACTACTATTCATGAAATATAATTCAATAATTTTGACATAAAATATATTTACTTAAATATTCATAAAATATCATATCTTGAAATGCTAAAAAAAGTCACATACTTTCCAATTATAAAGGTGTTAATTAAATATGGATCAAAATAATTTATTAGAATCATTGATAGAAAATATAGTAATGTTCATAAAATATAAATTGTTTTCATTCTTTAAACTTTATTTTAAGTAAACTAGTATTATTAGTTATGCATTAATTTTAATTGGTGTAAATGAAACACTAAATAAAATGCCATACTTTAGAGTATGCAAATCCCTAGTTCTCATGTTTTCTTATGAAAAGATTTCTAATATTGAATAGTTTAATAGGTGACAAAATAAATATGTGAAAATAAAAAGGACTTCCCTATATATTTTTTAAAGAAAATGTCTTCATGAAATTTATGAGATGTTAATAAGTTAAATGAATTGTCCTAAATATACAATCTACTTAATTGATAAAAAAAAATCTCATAAAATATTATTAAAATATATTAATATATTTAACTTAAATATATAGCCTAATATTAGAATCCAACCAAATATATACAATATATTATATGCTTATTGATAATCTCATATAATAAAAATTCAATATTGGATAGATGAAATATTAAATTATGTGTCTAATATAATTTCTTCCTTGATAATTTATAATAAAAGAACTTATATATCAATTTCAATTAAAGATACAACTTATGTGTGTGTGTGTGTGCGCGCGCGCGCATATCTCTTGTATATTCTCATCTTAGTTAGTTAGAATAAATTATTTATCACACATATATAGGTAAGAGGATATGATGGATAGTTTAGTAGCATATAATAAGTGTAAGAGACTCATATGCGATATGTCCAAAATATTGTATGTGCATGGCTTTCAATAATGAGCATCCTATGGTGTTTCCCTACCTCAAGGGTTTGATGTATTTTATGAATACATTTTATCATTTTTTATTGTTGAGTTAGAATATTTATCTTGTACATTGGAACATTTATATTTATATTACTCTCAGCAAAATTCTGCTATGTTTCTTCTGGATTTCGAAAAAGCCTATGACAAGGTGGAATGGAGCTTTATCTCCATGATGCTTGAGGCTTTTGGATTTCCTAGTGTTTTCTACAATTTTGTTAATATGTTGCTCAATGATGCTTTTGCCCAAGTTGATATTAATGGCTCCCTTTCAGACTCCTTCCCCCTTGGTAGATCCATCAAGCAAGGTTGCCCCTTGGCCCCTGCCCTCTTTGTTATTGCCTTTGATGCCCTGTATTACATTCTTAGAGACAATTCAATCTCCCCTGCTGTCAGGGGCATATCTCTCCCTAATAATGAAGAGCTTATAAACTACCAATTTGCTGATGATATTGCTATTTTCTTTGAAGCTATTGCTGACAACTTTGAAGCTTTGAATAACAAACTCAATTTTTTTGGCACTATTTTTGGCGCTCGTTTATCTCACTCCAAATCTATATGTCTTGGATGGGATGAGCAGCCCCTTGACTGGATTAAAAACTATGATTTTCAATGGGAGGTCCGCATAAAATTGTGAGATATTTGGGCATACCTTTTTCTATTGAACCCTCCCTTAAGGATATGTGGTCTTGGGTTAAAGATAAAATCACTAAGAAGCTAGATAAGTGGCACAACAGATCCTTGTCCTTGGTTGGCAGAGTTCAAGTCTGCAAAAAAATTCTTTCTTCCTACAATACCTACTACTCCTCATCTTGGATGTTCAGTAATTACCAAATCTTGGAAATTCAAAAGGCTATCAGAAAGTTTCTTTGGTCTGATGGTAAAGGAAATAGAAAGATGCATGCTGTTAAATGGAATTGGTGCCATATTGATAAGCTCCTTAGGGGCTTGGGCCTGAAGGATCTTAAAATCCAAGGGATTTCCCTTGCCGCCAAGTGGATTTTTCACTCTATGGATGGTAATGATCCATGGAAGATCCTTGTTAGGAACAATATAGAAAGGGGATTCCCCAAAAATGTAAAATCTTGGAAGAATATGCCTTTTAATGATCTAATTATTGGCAACTTTCCTATTATTGTTCAAGGATCTGTTGTCTTTAGATCCATATGGAAAGCTTGGGATCATATCAGGAAATACATTATTAGCAAGGCCTTCCATGATGATAATCAGCTATATGGTGAGAGATCCATCTGGTGAAACTTACACTCATCTGGCAAACCCCTCACCCTCTCCCAAGGCTGCTCTACTAGACGCTGGTCTAATATGGGCATTTCTCAATTGTCTAACCTCTTTGAGAATGACAAAATAATCAGTTGGGATGATCTTACAATCAATTTTGATATCCCAACGTCCTAGAAGAAAACTTATAATATGATCCTTGAAGCCACCAAGGACCTTCCTACTACTTTCCATATGGACTCTCATAGATATTTAAGTTGTAAATGGGCGGATGGGACCATTATCTCCAAAATCAAAGCTAAAAACATCTACAAGGTGATTGGATATACCGATGCCTTCATTGACCATGTCAATTCCATTTGGTACTCCACCCCTGACATCTGCTCTTGGAAGAATTACTTTGATATATTGTGGAAAGGCCCTATTGAGCATAAGATAAAATGTTTTAAATGGCTATTGGTTCTTGATAGGCTCCCAATTAGAAAAGATAACTATGCGGCTAATTACTGTAACCTGTGCCGATTACTTGAGTTTGGTAGACACATTCTCTTTAACTGTATTTTTTCGAAGGAAATTTGGCATATGTTTAGTATCATTTATCCTATGAATATTAATATTCTTAAAATTATTACTGGGTATATTGATGGGCTAAAAAAAGATACTAATCTCTTTTGGAACATTCTCTCCTCTAATATTTTATGGAAAATTTGGAAATGTAGAAATGAGAAAAAGTATCAAAACAACCCCAAAGTTCTTACTGAGTCTTTTCGAAAACTCACTTTTTAAAAATCTTTATGCAGGTTCATACTACTATGTTGATTGAAAAGGAAAAGCTCAAAAGGTTCCTAAAGATGGATCATGCCACTTTCTTCATCTATGAGATGAAGGATGGTTATGTTTGGAGGGAAAATATGGATAACCTGCAGATGTTCGAGAGGAAATGCAAATTGCTTAACCAGGAGGTCAAGGAAAACAATAACTCCAATAAGGACCAAATCCTTATGCTTGCGCAAATCCAGAAGAAGAAAAAAATTGTGTGGATGGAGGGATCTATGGGGTGGACTGCCTGGGTGGACACCCATGATGATATCTTACACTAGTCTTTTGGTCTCCTTCTTGTATCTTTGTATTGGTCTTTCTAATATGTAGATTCGTGATGCTCCTATAGAGAGGCCTAACCTCTTTTTTTTTGTACATTTCGATGTAACTGGATTTTTCTTTTGTGACCCCCTTATATATAATACAAAAAATAGTAGTAAAAATGTAATAACACTCTTATATGCTCCTACAAAACATAGGTATGAATTATAGGAATATTTCACACCTAACAATATTATGGCATGCTCTTAGCGTCCTACATAGGTCATGATATATTATACATGTGGTAAAATATATTCCATCAACGTAGGAATTTTTTTGACATGTGGGAGACAAATAATAAATAAATATAATGAATAAATAAGTATAAAATATTAGCATGAAAAGTCAAGACACCATTCCCAAAAAATTATTAGTCAAACTCATTAACCTATATTTTATGAGTAATGATTCACATGAACTTGTCTATCATGAGAATGGTTCATCCACATGTCATTTAGTGCATCTAGATTATTCTCATAGGAGTGAAGCATTAATACTTATCAAAAGATCACCCATCCTAGTATTACTTGAACTCAAGTGTGCCCAATTATGGTGTTTTTCTTTCACATCAAGCTATATGAGCTTCCTACTATATTTATAAAGCCTCTAGAAAGTTTTATTTCATAGGAATTCTTCATTATATATTGCCTTTAGCTTATCTATTGATAAGAAGATCATTCATGCTCATAAGAGATGGGTTCATAGAAATCATTCTAATGAAATATGAATTAGTGAGTTCATAAAACATCATAATTTGATGTTGTCCAAATATAACCACCTAATTGTCAATATTAAAGATATCATTTGACTAGTAATTAAAATAATTAATTCTTATTATTGATTTAATTCTTATCGTCTTTTTGTCTATCTATCTATCTATCTATTTGTTTATCTATCTATCTATCTATATATCTATCTATCTATCTATCTATCTGTTTGTCTATCTATCTATCTATCTATTTGTCTATCTGTCTCTCTATCTATCTTTTTGTCTCTCTCTCTCTCTATCTCTCTGTCTCTCTCTATCTATCTGTCTGTCTGTCTGTCTGTCTATCTATCTATCTATCTATCTATCTATCTATCTATCTATCTATCTATATAGATAGATATCTTTATTAAAATCAAGCAAAAAAGTATAAAATCATCTATCTATCTATCTATCTATCTATCTATCTATCTATCTATCTATCATATATATATATATATATATATATATATATATATATATATATACCTATATATATATATATATATATAGTTTCTTAAAGGAATAATATTATCTTATTAATTGAATGTGTTTATTTTAAATATGATGATCTAAATATAAAATATACATGGTTGATACAAAAGCATTTCATGTAATATTTTATATTATAAAATATAACTATATTTTTTACTCTTATTAAAATCAAGCAAAAAAGTCTAAAATCATCTATCTTCTTCTATTAATCTTATATATTCTAAATTTTAATCTTAAAAGCATAACTTCTATTAAATTATTTATACGATTAATCTTTTTTAGATCATTTATAATAATAATGTTCAATGCTTGATGCAACTACCACAACCAATACCTTCTTATGGTCTATCTTATAAATTAGACAAATGTAACAACTTACTAAAATATTTGCAATTTTATATTTATATAATCAAAATTTTAAATGTAAAAAATAATAAAAATGTCACGAATTTATTCATTTTTTTTTTACATATTTAAATTAAATTAGTAATTTAATATTGGTATATAATCAATAGATTAAATGCTCAACAATTTCTTTATTTAAAAGGAGCTTCAATATTGAAACTTATACTTTCCTACCTTTCATAATTAAAAAGAGAAAAAGAAATGTTGACTATTAAAAACCCTATATTCCTACCTACCAAAATTAGAAAATTTGCCATATAAAAAGAAATTTTCAATATTTAAAAGTCATTTTTAAAAGTTAAAAAATTCAAAAATTTAGAAAATATAAGTTGAAATTCTATATTTAAAGCTCTATTTTCCCACCTTCCCAATTTTAGAATTTTCCAAGAAATGGACATGCACACAATCTGACGACAATGGCAGAAAATTATTCTTGAATAGGTAAGTACCTCTGTTTCTTCGTTACAACTGGATCTACGTGTTATAAAAAGAAACTTGCTCTCGATTACTGCTTTGTGTTGAATTATCTGCAATTCTAATAAGGTTACACTAGAAACTTGTTTTTTAAGGCGTTTAAAACTGGATAATGAGAAGGGGTAGACACTCGTTCTTCCACGGAAAGGCTTACATTTTCCTTTACGGAAACTTCCTTCGGCCCGCCACACCAAGCTCTTCTCCCTTTAAAGTGCATTTGTAGTTTCATTTCATCAGCACAAACTTGCCTTTGCATTCATGGCTATGGCTTTCACAACTGCCCTCCACCATCTCATATATGTTACTTGTCTCATCCTGGTGATAAGCGTTTTGGCTGAACAGCAGAACCCAACTTGTTCAAGTGGCGCAGAAATGCAGAAGATTACAGAAGTAGATTGGCCTGGAAACGATACCCAGCACTTGCTATCGATAAATGAAACTGCCTGCGAGCAGTTATGCCTTCAAAATTGCTCTTGCACAGTGGCCATCTACGCCAATCTTAGCAACGAAGAACGTTGTTGGACGAAAGCAATCCCACTGGGATCGGGCATTCGAGACGACACACGAACAGCTTTTGTGAAAGTCTACAACGCTGTTCCCACCAGGCCCTCAAAAGAGAAAAAGAAGGGGAAGGTGCTAGTAGTTATTGGCATAACCCTTATGAGCTGCTTCTTTCTCTTTGCAGCCATTTTGTTATTAATTTGGTTGTATACATGCCGAACCAAGCTGAAAGCCTTGCAAGAGCATCATAAGGCTAATGCAGTGGGGTTAAAGGCATTTAGTTATCAAGAGATCTACACTGCAACTGGAGGATTCAAGGAAGAAATAGGAAGAGGCGCCTTTGGGAAGGTCTACAAGGGCGTCTTATCTGACGGACGAGCAATTGCTATGAAGAAACTTGACGATCTGCTCAAGCAAGGACATCAAGATGGAGAAAAGGAGTTCAGAACAGAGATGGGTATCATCGGAGTAAGCCACCACAAGAATCTTGTTCAACTCTATGGTTTCTGCGACGAAGGTTCAAACAGGATTCTTGTGTATGAGTACATGCCCACTGGGTCGCTAGACAGAGTTTTATTTAAGGGTAGAGGCAATCTTGATTGGGAACTACGTGTTCAAATTGCTTTGGAAACTGCAAGCGGAATCCTTTACTTACATGAAGAGTGCAAAACCCGTATACTTCACTGTGATATAAAGCCTCAAAACATCCTGCTGGATGAGAATTACCATGCTAAGATTGCCGACTTTGGAATATCCAAACTCATTGGAGCAAAAGAAACAAAGACATTCACTGTGGCCCCCGGTACAGTCGGTTACATTGCTCCTGAATGGCAGAAGAGCATGGCAGTTACTGTGAAAGTAGACGTGTATAGCTTCGGAGTGGTGCTCTTGGAAATTATCTGTTGCAGGAAAATGTTCGAATTGCATGTTCCAGAAAATGAAATGGTTTTGTGTGATTGGGTGTATGATTGCTTCAAATATGGGATACTTGTAAAGCTGGTGGAGCAACAAGAATGCAGAGGTATTGATGCAGCACAACTGGAAAGAATGGTATTGGTGGGGCTGTGGTGCATTCAAGAAGATCTTTCGCTGAGACCATCAATTAAGAAAGTGGTTCAGATGCTGGAAGGGACGATTGAGATAAGAGTGCCCCCTCATCCAGCATCTTCTTCATAAAACCAGCGTCTTCGAGTCCTATATGTCTAGAGAGTTATCGTAAAAACATCTTAATTTTAGGAGAGTTACCTCTTTATTAATGTTTTTTTATTTTGTTAATTTTTATTGTTTAATATATTCAGTGGATAGTCTATTTTGTTTGAATTTTCTGTGGGAATTTTCGTCAGCCCAGCCGTGAACAGCATTTGTTGACACTGGAAAGTGTTTGCTCGGGTGAGAGTTAATGGACCGTGGTGTTGTTGTATGGAAGAAGTAAATGTAATATTCAATACTGCAGTGCTGTGGATTTCGTAAGATCTAAAAGCAAATATTTTTTTAATAAATCCGCCCCTATCTCGGCTATCATTCCTGTAATTACATATTATTGAAGTAATTAATTCGTGCACACAATTTACCGAGGCTTGTATACCATTTCACTTCCTCTATGTTGTTCCTATCTTCCCTAACCCTAATCGAGAAAGCGGAAAAAAAACAAGGCTTCAGCGGCATCACATCATCAACTGTGTATGCATCACTTCTAGAGAACTCAACGGATCAGATCCACTCTTCATTTTGTTTGAAGAACCATACATCATCTGCTTCTTGTCAATTCTGCTCATTCCACCATTTGTTGGAACTTCATCCTTTTCTCTTCGCTTGCTTTTGAATTGAACTCTGCAACTCTTCGACCTTAATAGACTCCAAAATGGTACGTGTTCATCTACCTACTGCTCTCTTTCTTAAATTTGTTCTTCGCTGTAACGTATTTTTTCCTAGATCTTATCTCAAGTTGATATGGATTGAGGTGAAGTGTTATTCTTTAAGTTAATTAGATTTTTAGCTTTAGGGTTTAAACAATTATTGGACCGATATTGTGGAGGCTAGATGGTTGGCCACCCAAGATTTGGATTTAAGGAAACGGGTTTAGGGTTTAAGTGCTGCGTAATGGGTATAATAGGAAGTACAATATTAGCTTTCTAATGGTTTGAATTTGTATAATAGATAAGGAATTGAAATTATGAAATGGGTTTAGCGTTTTAGGTCATAAAAAGGAAGTCCGAAACATCAGGCGTTTGACTTGCACACGCGAGGGCTTGGAAATGGGACCCAGCTGTACAGAGCAATATTTAAGAAACGAATCTGGGATTTTGAGTTATAGAAAGAAATTGCAAAGTTGAGTTTTAAACGTCGGCGAGTCTTCAATGTGAAACTGATCCCCTTACAGATGTTAACCGTGAGATTTTTAAGATTAAGTCCAATGTTGTCTTTATTCAATGCCCTCTAAATATAGGAGCTCCATCGGTAGCCTTCTGAGTTTGGGAGGCCTCCAGAACCATATTCACTGTGGGTTGAGAACTTAGGAGGGGCTTCAGTTCACTAGGTTCAGGTTCCAGGTCTCGCAGTTGTTTTTTCTGTGCTGGTTTCTAGGGACTATGTTCTTCTTGTTGTTATTTTGTTTCTTTGAAGCCATTCAAGCAGGACAGATTCCAATCGAAATGAGATTTTGCCAGTTTGATTACCATATGAAGGCTAACGGGGGGGATGGACTCTTTTTCACAAAAGAGAATTCCTTTTACAAAAGATGCCCTAGTATAATGAGAGTCAAGGGGCCGTTCCACTTGGAAGAATAATAACAGAACAAATTTCTGTCAGAAAGTTAAACCAAAGTTTTCAAATCAGAGTAAGTCAGGAAATAAAAACAATTTGATATTGTAGAAATGCCCTAGTAATAAAAGTTTCAACTTACTATAGGAGAAGGTTATAACTGATACATTTAGCTTTTACCTTGTAGCTATTTTGGTTTTTTTGTAAGTAACTATTGAGTAAGGCCATTTCACAATAGTGAATTGTACAATTCTTCTTATGCTGGTGGAAATGACGGGACTTTTGACCGTTTTTAACATTTGAAGAAGTGTGGTCGCAACTTATAGGCTGGACTCTTTTTTTCCCCCTTGTTTGGGGTGTCAAGTTACTCTGCAACTACTGCACTTTTCCTTATCATTGGTTGAAATACCACCACCACCTTTTGTCTGAAACTAATTGTTGTGCACTTCTATTAAAACTTTCCATTGTAAACATTAGCTTAGTGGGCATTATTAATCAAGTCACCAACCTTGAACCTCATTGTGATTATGATACATTGAAGAACAATAACACAACTCATTCTCATGGTCTATGAATGCAAGAAGTTTTATTGTATATATGGTTATATGTTGAGATTGGATGAAGTTTATTGATAATAGTTTTTTATGTGCTTCAGCTTGATATGTTATACATACGGGCTGCTGCTTGATACATAGATTGAACTGAATAAACATCATTGTAGCATGTGTTAAAATAACTAAATAAGTAATGGATTGATTCTCTTATGATCTGTTCAAGCAGTAATAGACCTGACTTCATTATCATTTTTTTAAGCCAGTGATGCCTCGTCATTTTCTCAAGTCAAATCAGTTAATTCCCTCTGCAACCTTCTCAAGTCGTCAACTGACTGATTTCTAACATGTTACTTCTGTGTTGTATTTGCAGGTTCTTTCAAATGATATTAATCCACTTCACCCCCCAGCTGAGGTGGAAAAACGAAAGCACAAATTGAAAAGGCTTGTCCAGTCTCCAAATTAGTTTTTCATGGTATTAACCTTTTGAAAATAGTTAGAAACATATTTTACTTCATTTTCTTAAGGGTATTCTGTTTTGATTTGACGTGTCATTTTTTTTGACTTCTTGTAGGATGTAAAGTGCCAAGGATGCTTCAACATGTAAGTGGCTTTTAATATGATACATTGGAGAACAATAACACAACGCATTCTCATGGTCTATGAATGCAAGAAGTTTTATTGTATATATGGTTATATGTTGAGATTGGATGAAGTTTATTGATAATAGTTTTTTTATGTGCTTCATCTTGATTTGTTATACATACCCTGCTGTTTGATACATAGATTGAACTGAATAAACATCATTGTAGCATGTGTTAAAATAAGTAATGGATTGATTCTCTTGTAATTTGTTCAAGCAGTATTAGACCTGGCTTCATTATCATTTTTTTAAGCCAGTGATGCCTTGTCATTTTCTCAAGTCAAATCAGTTAATTCCCTCTGCAACTTTCTCAAGTCGTCAACTGACTGATTTTCTAACATGTTACTTCTTTGTTGTATTTGCAGGTTCTTTCAAATGATAATGATCTGCTTCACCATCCAGCTGAGGTGGAAAAACAAAAGCACAAATTGAAAAGGCTTGTCCAGTCTCCAAATTCGTTTTTCATGGTATTAACCTTTTGAAAATAGTTAGAAACATATTTTACTTCATTTTCTTAAGGGTGTTCTGTTTTGATTTGACGTGTCATTTATTTTGACTTCTTGTAGGATGTAAAGTGCCAAGGATGCTTCAACCTGTAAGTGGCTTTGAATGATTGTTATTGCTTTTGTTTTGTTTGAGTGATGTGCTGAAACTAGTTTAAAATATTGGAATTCTGCATACAGCTTTACATCTTACTAAGAAGATATTTCTTTGAATTATACAGCACTACTGTTTTCAACCATTCCCAGACTGTTGTTGTCTGTGGGAATTGTCAAATTGATCTATGCCAGCCAACTGGAGAACGAGCTCGCCTAAGTGAAGGCTGCTCTTTTAGAAAGAAGGGCGATTGATTAACTCTTTTGATTCACAATGTTATTACTTGTGAGTTGTTACGATTGACGCGGTCTGTGTATTTGCAAGCAATTGCTTGCCTTGGAGTTATGTTGTGAAATATGCTAAGTGTCTTTCCCTCATATGATTTTAGACTTTGGACAATCAATGTTATACAGGCTTATAGGATGTTGTGCCTACAAGACGAACATAACTGTTTTTTCATCATATTCAATTTTCTGAGATTATGTAATTTTTAATTGGCTGGAATTTTGCAGACAATTTCTGAATTGCTTGCATTTAGTTTTAATTAAAAAACTTGATTGTCTAAACAAATTTTGATATATAACAAGCTGGGGTATGGAGGATTCTAGTGGGTGCAAAGTCAGCATCCTGATAATTTGTTATTAGCTGATAGGCTATTTGTGTGAAATTTTTGCTGGGATTTTCGTCAGCCCAGCCATCAATCAGCACCGGAAATTAAAGACGGGAATAGGAATTAATAGGACATACAAAACTGAATAGTGAATGAATGATGTAATGGCTCGGGAGAAATTGAAATACGAACAAAATGGATACTGGAATGGTGCAATGGGAAGGAGGAAATGATTGCCGAGATGCAGTACAAGTGCTTTGAACGACAAGAGGCCAAAACTCAATGAGATGGGCTGGTAATCCATTGTAGAAATTGGTGGCTTCATTGACGAAACCGGACCCGTGGTAAGACGAGATGCTTGCAATCCCCCCAATAGCTTTTTTCCATAAAAATTTCTATAGATCACCAAATACACCCAGTCACCCACAAAAACTTATATCAACCGATACCCATTTGTGTGTTATGTCGACCCAATTTCCTGGTTTTGTTGGTCTCCTCAGAAATCTGAGAAAGCAAAAGACCAAACACACTCCTTATCCTCAAAAAAGAGAACCTCCACGCATGCTCTGCTCTTTCTCCTACACATCCCACATATGCATACATTTCGTCTACGTGTCCCGTATGTATTAGATTCAAATCCCAGAAGCACTCTGCAAGACACACTAATTGTAGAATTTAATGTGTTTATGGCAGAAGCAAAACTTGAAAGATAAATCAGAAAACAGAAGGACTATAAATTTATCTCCACATCAAAAGAAGGATGTAGAATTGTAACATGGTTTAATTTGATGTGCAGTAGATGACACTTTGAGAGGAGAAGAGCAGATGTGCCTATGTCGCTAAATTAATTACATGTTTTTATTTTTATAAAGCTGTAGAAGATGAAAGAACTTATGTGGAAAATGAAATGGTTGGCTTTCATCAGGCATTACCAATGAAGTTGTATCAAGCAGTAATGTTTGGTTTTGGCCTGCTGGGTGTTGACTGTCATCTTGTGAAGACACCAGCCTTCGATGCTGGAAGGGATTCCACTCAACTGATGGGAGTTCTATCACGCACAAGAGAAGGGGACATGGCGGCATTTGCTGTGAAGGTCATTGACTGTAGTCCCTCACTGGCATCGTTGTACGCCAGCGATGATGCATGCAGACAGTGCAGTTCATGCTGAGAAGGGCATGCAAAAAACTGAGAGAGAATATGTTGAAATCTTACACCAACCATAGAATTTGAGCTGCCACCTAAATCAGTATTTTTCTGGTGCAATCGGCACTGTGGATATGTATATTGCATGGTAGAACAAAAAAGAACATATGATAGGGTTTGTCACCGGAGTTATCACGCTCTTTCAGGATAACTCTGAGTGAAAAGAAGAGATTATTTTGTCAAAGACGACATAAGAAATTTATAACTTAAAAAAAATGTTGGCTTATACAGAAAGGCAAAGAGATCACAGTTACAGGTATTGGGATATATCATTTTTAAATTTTAACTCTATGGTGGAGAAGTACCAATGCCAATTGCATAAGTCAAAATTCAAGTCATGAATTCCAGGAAAAGATAATATTTGCAGAATCCCTATGAAGCACCAAAATGTACGTTTTCACAGTAGATAGAATTTAACTATGCAAGGTGGAGGTTCAATATTGACTTGGATGCAGCAAGGTGAACAGTCAATACTGACTCAGACAAATTTCAAACTTGGCAGTTGGCATAGAATTGAAATTTCATAATATTGTTATTTTGTTCTATAAGAATTTAACTTCAAAGATATCCACATAACACACACTAGTGTCAATGTATGTACTAATTGGAGAAAGTTAAATCAGTTTCTCAGTCACCCTTAATGAAACTAGTATTTTGTAATATGATCTTAAAACATTGTCTACCAAGTCCAAAATCTATTGATTTTGATATCTATGGCGTAAAGGACATAGATAGAATAATAATATCAAAAGCTAGGACAAGAGCCACTGGTACTCTGGCCCTCTGCTGAAAATCAAGTGCACATTGCAATTTTGAAACTTCAGATAAAATGGAACTTATATCTGTTCCGATATTGTAAAATCTGTTGGTAGCCTTCCATTTTTTGATTTTTTTTCCTCTGCAAAATCCCTTTCTCATAAAAATCAAGTTCAAGACTGAAAACAAAAAATAAAGTGAGTTTAAATGTTGTTTGTTATGCTTTTATTTGGGGATGGTAGAGTCAAATGCAAAAGTTGATATCCGGTTCTAGCCAAATCAATGTTTTTTTTGTAAATTTGAGAAATCTTGACGAGTTAATGCTAAGCCTCGACTTGCCAAGCTGTCTGAACGTGACTAAGTTGCAGCTCAGCTGGTTCTTGTGAGTCATACCAAGGCTGAATACTGTAGCATTATAATGGGAAAAGTTTAAAAGAATTAAAAACAAAAAAAAGCCTAATCTTCTTCTTTTGAAATAAAATAATTCATGAGATATTCTATAATTCCCATTACCTTCTCATCTTTTAATTTCTAATTGGCCTCACCTTACCGCAGAACATATATTTTAAGATCCGACTTAAACATCTGGAGCATTATTTATTAATTTCACCTTCACAAATTTATAAAAGACTAAAATGTTTAACTAACTATTTAATTGAATTAGTTATTAGTGTTTCTAATCAATAATACAAATTCGCTGGAGCGATGCTTGGGCAACAAGATAAAACAAGGGCCATCACAGAGAACTGTTATGTATGCATAAACATATCTAGCATTAATATTTGCAAGAACATATCTATGGTATTATAGGTGACATTAATTTTTAAGGTATTTGAGAATTCAAATATTTGCTGATAATCCAGGTGAAAGGCTAGAAGCCTAGGACTTTCAACCTGAAGGTCTTTTTTATCATTTTGTTCATTCATTTGATGCCTGAATCAGGACTATTATTAGCTCATTAGCAGGGACGAAAATGAAATGGAGTTGTTTGGATCATACAAAATAGAAATGTTTTAATAAATGTTTTCATAAGAGTTGAATAATGGGTTTGCCCACATGGGGGACGGTAAGGTGCTTGGACTATAGGTTTTTTGAAACATATTTTAAATGTTATCAACTTGTTTTATGGTTTGGGAAAAATCAATTTTCATCAATAAAGTTTGGGGAGTTGGTGCATCCATCCATAATGTTACATTTTTCAGTGAAAAATATGTTTAAAGCTGTATTTGCCAACCCCAAAAATCTGATACTAACTTAGCCTCTATGAAATAGGCTTCTCCAGTGAACATGTTCTAAAGACTGCATGTTGCAATAGTTTTTAGAGTGCGTAAAAACTTCAAATAATGGCTTGACCAAAAGGGCTAGTGGTTGTGTGGAATCTAAACTTATAATACAACCTAGTCAGGTCATCTTTGTATTTAGAATGTATAGGCATGGGTCGGTAATGTTTTCAATCCAAGTTTGACAAATGTAAATAGCGTGCATTTTTATAAAAATGTGAAGCATTATTAATCTATTAGTGGCACACAAATAGCTAATTGTTTCAATTTTCAGTCGGGATTTTTTTCAACCTAGCCATGAATAAAAATTTTTGGTGTCGGAAATTAATAATTGTTGGCAATCGGTGGCGAGTTTCTTGGGGTTGTTTATGATGAAGTGGAGTTTGCTAATTACGTGGGTTGGTGGTGGTGGAGTTGGTTGCCTCGATATGCGAGAGTAGAATGGTAAGTGTTTGCTCGCATGAGGGTTAATGCATCCATTTGCGGTGGACTCCTATCGGCTGATCGTTGCATGTCTGTGCATGCGACTGCTAGTTATATTTTCTAACATGAGGGCTTTCATGGTATCTAACCATTTGAATTACATATAATATTTTTCTTTTAAATATAAAAATGTTAATTTGTAAAGTATTTGATTGCAAATTATTACTTGAAAATATGTTTAAAATTTAATATTATAGGCAATATAAATACATCTTACAAGTATAAATTTTAGTTTTTTCCCTAAAAAGTATTAGGAAATGTGCTATTTTAGTTATTTTATTTATTAAGAATTAATATATAGATATATTTTTTTTTATTATATGTTAGTTATGTTTTATTTTTTGTATATATGATCATGAGATGACATTTGGTCTCTTCATAAAATTCTAGAATGTCTTTTATGTAATTAATTTAAAAGTTAAATAAGATTATAAATCAATTGATAGTTAATTAGATTAAAATAGATTTAAATAACTTAAGGAATTTTTTATAAATGAGAGGGTAAATGAATTCTTAGCTATTTCATGTATTTGTATAATATCTTTCATATATTCAAATATTGTTTTTGATTAAAAAAGTAAGATTAGGGCCTTGATCTCATACAAAACAACATAAAATATTAGGTCACAAAGTCAGAAGATTCAACCATAGAACAATAATGATAAAGTAGGTCAATCAGCCCAGATCTCAAACAATAACTAAGACCACATAATACTTGAAAACAACAAAAGAGAAAGTCCAAAATGTCACAAAAAACTAAAGAGGATGCTAAACTAGGTGGCATGCAGGCCTCGTATAGGACAAACACATAGGCCCCAAAATAGGAAACAACAAATAAACTAATCCTTTTGGCTATTTATATTATTCCATTCCTTAATTAACATTTCTAGCTCGTTGGTCCATGGTTCCTCTCCATCTCCAACATTTTTATCTATTGGCTTGTCCACGTCCTCTAAAGGTGATAATACAAAAGATATTATACATAAAGTTTAAATGGTGTGTAGATGGTAGACATAGTGTAACACAAGGATGGAACCACCCATGTAGTCTTATTTAGATGCTGTAATAGCATATTTTTCATAAAATTTCTACTTTTATACTTTTGAATCAATAAAACATCTCCCTTACTCAAACTTATACCTGAAACAAATATTTTGCTAAGAATTGATCTTTAGTGACTTTGATGGATATTCATATTGATCTTTATTTTGATACACCAACTTGAGTGAGAGAATGTCCCAACTCAATAGGGAATTTTTTCCCATGGTTAATGTTATGAGGTTATGACAAGATTATATTAACTATAAAGGTTGACAATAGCTTTTCTCTTCAAGGACTTCTACTTGAACTAAGAAAAACATAACACATACTCCTATTTCTAGTTAAACTCCAATATGGAAATGGGATTTACAATGTATTATCTCTTCTACTAAGATTAAGTCAATGACATTTATTTATCATATTCACTTATAAAATAACAATAATAAATACTATCCCAATGTGAAATTTTAATTTCCTAAGGAGAATAAATGCAACAAAAAGGGTCTTTTTTCCAAGCTTTACACAATAAAAATAGATAAGATGATGCAACCTCTAAGAGATAAAGTAACTAAATAATAAAGTAACAAGAACCACCATATTCTATGCATGAATTGAACACACAAAATAATTAGACTCTTCAAAACAAGATATTACTATGAAGCACTTAGTTGATATATATCTCACTTTGATCAATTCTAGATATAAATTTGATCAATTCTAGATATAAACATTTAATATGATGGTATATTCTGGAATACTAATTCATTAAGTTATTTGTAGAATTTATGCTTAGTAATAAACAATTTTCTTTGTGACTTAAATTTTAAGTGTTAAATTCCTTCTAGTCCAAGTCTTTAGCATTATCAATCTAAGGATATGTAATATTACTTTATTAATATCATTTACTAATTAGAGCTTAACTAATTGTAGGGTTTTTGTGGAATATTTTTCTCTCTTAAATTACACCCCTTTAAATATAAGAGTTACCATAAACTTATGGGTTACCAAAGCATGCCAATTCCTAGTGATTTGAACTTTTTATAAAAGAAATCACTTCAAAATGGAGACCACTATGTTACACTCAACTTGGTGTTCTAAAATATGAATGCTAATTATTCCATACACTAGGAACTATATCATAGACCTACTAAGCACAAATAAGATGAATCATTTGGAACATAATTAGAATCAATATGTATATATATATATATATATATATATATATATATATATATATATATATATATATATATATTTAAATATCATAAATTAGTCTCAAATAATAACCATATAAAACTACATATGAAAGAACAAATTGTTAGTGTGAAAAGTGTCTTTATGTACATCTAGTTATCTTATATCTAGTTCCTTCCCCTAGTAATCCTATTCAGACTAGCTTAAGATCACTTATTGGTTTAGTATAGTCTCATTTCATACACTTGACACATGTCTTCACACTTGTCCCAAGTGTTATGTAATGTGTCACATAACTTGGAGTTTTAGTCATTCTTTCTATTTCACCTTTGTTCTTCCTCCATGTTCTAAATAAAAAGGAGTTATCATTGTATTCTACACATTCTATGATAGTTATTATTCTTTTGCATTATTATTGATTCACTTCATGGAAGTTTAAATATTACATTAATTATTTACTACTCCAATATGGTATCAGAACATTCAATTTTGCAAGTTCCTTCTTAGGTTTTTAGTGAATCAAGATTTTATCCCTATCAACAAAGCATCATAGAGCCAAATGGACACTACCATTATATCCAGAAGGATTAAGAAATGAAAAGTACCTTTTGTTTTGTTAAATTTGGTAATTTTCATTCTACAAATTTTTGGCCTATTGTACTAAAAGGTGTAAAAATTAAAAAAAAATAGGAAAGAGACAAATTTTCCCTCTACCAATCTAACCATTGGATAGAAAACTAAAATTTGGAGGCATTTCTAGCCTATTTGAAAATTTTGAAATATTTTTAGCCTATCTAGCCTATTGTTGCATTAGCATCATTTTTTAACTTGCCAATTTTTTTTTAAAATTCCTTCAAATGCTAATGTCAAGTTCATCCTAGTCCAAAAAAAAAATCATTTATCCTCACATGTAAGTCATTCACCAGTCTAGGAAAAATTACTCATCCCTGATTCAATCTTCAAGTGCAATGGGGAAAAGTGGTGAAATTTAAAAATAATTAATTTTGAAAATTCATGAAATATGGTACAAATTACTTCAATGGGAATGTTCATAGGGTATTTTGGTGAATGTGGCCAATTTGTTAGTCTTGAATCTTCATAGGTTGAGATATTTTAATGCTTCAATTTTTTATGTATAGGATTTCATAAGCAATTAAATTTGTGCTTTTGGAGAAGCTAGACAAATTTAACTAAATGGGTTTCTTTGTATTAGTATTTTCAACAGTTGGACTAATTTTCAGGTGAGCATGTGCAACCAATAAAAATTTATGAAAATTTCTCTTTTTGGTAGGTTTATGGATTTAATTGCCTTTCAGTTGCATAAGAAAATTTTCATTTAGATTATTTTGTGTCAAAAGTGGTTGAGTGTGATCAAAATTTTATGGATAGAGGAGAGGTACAAATTTCATGACTTAGTTGGGTTTTTCAAGTGGAGGATTAATTAATTACTTATTTAAATTAAATTAGTGATTAAAAATGTAAGTGGAAAAATTAGTTGGAATTAAAAATGAAGTTGTTCAAAATGACAACTTAAAATTTTAAATTATAAAACTAGGTTGTGAGTTTGCAAAATTCACTAAAATTTGCAACTCACAACCTATATTTCTAACCAAGTAAAAAAAAAATGTTAACTCGAATAACTAATTTTAATTGATTATTCCTATTATGAGGGTAAAAATACTTATAGTTTTCAAAAAGAAAAAGGGGGTTCACATTAAGTTGAAAAGCTCGCGCACATTATTCTTTCTCCTCTATTTTTCCGCATTTGTGGAGATAAATAAAAGACTAGCACTTGCAACAGGGGGTGCAAGGGTTATGCCGATAGGAAAATATATAGAATTAAACATTAAGATGAAGTGGTGTAAAACATATATAATCTTGGTTGAATTATATACAACATAAATTCAAAGCTTGCTTTATTCTAAATGTGAAAAGTTGTATTAAATTTGTGAGTAATTAGAACATAAAGATGAAGTGGTGTAAAACATATACAATCTTTCTTGAATTATATACAACAAAAATCCAAAGCTTGCTTTATCTAAATGTAAAAAGTTGCATTATATTTGAGAGTAGTTGTTGTTGAGCTAATTATATATCGTTTGGATGATCGTATTTGATGTTGCATAAGTATAGGAATTTATAACATGGAAAATATACAAAAGTAAATGTTGAAAAGAAAATTTGTGTAAAATATATACAATCTTGTTTGAAATATAAACAAAATTTTTATAATATGAAGAGAACATTTTTGGCATGTTTTGCTTACTCTGTTATTGTATGAAAATAATTTTTGTATGTTTAAACTAAGATTGCAGAATCCATTAATTATAGAAATATTATTTAAAAAATGAAAGGACTCTAGTGTAAATTATATACAATTATATAAATTATAGAATTGATCATAAAGAAGAACTATATTGTAAAATATATACAATCATTTTTTAATTATATTTAACATAAATGCAAAGCTTGCTTTATCTAATTCTGAAAAGTTGCATTAAATTTGAAAGTAGTTATTGTTGAGAGAATAATATATGGGTTGGATGATCACAGTTGATGTTGCAAAAGGATATAAATTTATAACATGGAAATTATACAGTTCAAGTAAACATGGAAATACGTGTAGTGTAAAATATATACAATCTTGTTTGAAATATATACAAAATGTATGTAATATGTAGAGAACGCATTTGGCATGTTTTGCATGCTCGCTTATTGTTTGAAAAGAATCTTTGTATGTTTAAACTAAGATGGCAGAATCCCCTAAATATACAAATAATAATTTGTATTATGAGTTGAAGGATATAGGTCAATATTTATTGTCCAACCATGATGTAAGTATGTGCTCCCAGTATCTAGCAATGTATGGATTGTCATGGGTTGATGGATGGGTAAATGAATGGATGAATGGATATGATTTGCTTGCAAAGGATGGGATTGATCATCTTGTGAGAAGATAACTACTTTGGATAGAGGATGGTCTTTTGCTAATGCTTCATAGCTCAAATAATGTTGGGAAGGATGAATGATAATGGTACATGTCAAGATATTTACCATAAGCAATTGTAGAGTGTACACCAAGCTTTGGTTACGTTGAAGGTTTTTTGGAATATGGAGTTGATGGATGAATGTATTTTTATGGATTAGATGTATGGAGTGGTGGATTTATTATGGATGGTATAAGATGCTTCCTCCTGAATTGGCTTTTGTAGATGTCCGATTCTACACATGATGCCTGTTTTCTAGGTTTTCGTCATGGTACTTGCCCAATGCACCACCTTTGTGGTTTTCACTAGAGGACAATTTTTTTCTTGACTTTTTTTTTTCTTTTTTTATGACCTTTTTTCCTTGTTTTCTTTTGCAATATCAGAGATAGTCTCATCTAGATGCGCACATTGCGATAGGGTTCCCTTAGAGTCCTTATGATAAATAGTTGTTGTCAACACATAGTTAATGCAAGAGTTGGATATCATGGATGTTAAAGTTGATGGTGAAGTACTTTGAGAGATATGTGATTTGGATTGATTGGAATTGATGGCTTGGAATATTTTTTTTTGCAAACTTGCGAGTATGAACAATGGCTAGTGGATATGGAGATTTTATTGTGACCACCTCTTTAATATATCTTGTAGGTTGGTCTTGAAGCTTTCTTTTGCAATGCTGGACTATTTTTTTGCATTTTTTGTGACTCACGAAGTTTGATATGGATGATTTTATTTTCTATTATTTGGTATTCATTTGATTTTTTCTGTCCATTTTGCTTCAGTGATTCTTTTGCCTCAATAATTTGTTCTTTTATTTGATATAACTTTTCCTCTTGTGGTTGTTCTGAATTTGTGGATTGGATAATGCGTGAATGATGATTCATGTATTGAATAGTTATATCATTGGTGGTAGTTTTATCATAAGGACTCTTTATGCTCCTTGTCCTAGTGTTTGTAGTAGATAAACTTGGCCCCAATATTGTATCATTGTCATGGTTGGATTCCTTAATTGTTGCAACCTGAAGACTTTGTGCAGGATTGTTGTTTTTATTGTTGACTTGAAGATACTATATTTTTTGTAAATATAGTCCTTTGGGTTTATCTATTGGTAGGAATTTAATAGTTGTAGACTCTTGATCATTTATAATGATGTTGAGAATAGGAGAGTCTTTTTTTTTAAGATCATCTACGTGTTGATCAGGAGTAAGCATCTCATGTATAGATTGAGGAGTAGGTGATATATGGATATGATCATCATTTGTGACATCCTGTGTGGATTGTAGAATGTCCATTAGATCAAAGAAGTATGTTGGAGTTATTGATTATTTATCTTCATTGTTTGTGGTGTTATCTTCAATATGCTTTGGTTCATGTTCTTGACATGGATCAATTTGAAATGATGGATTGTTTGCAAAGGATTCTTGGATTTCTTTATTAGGCATGGGAATTTTCTCAATATTCTCTTGATATTTAAGTGGATTTGGATAAGCCTTGAGTTGAGGATTCCTTCAATAGTTGCAACTATGAGGTCAAAGGATGTGAATATTTCTTGGAAAGGACTATTGGTAGACTTTGGTTTAAGATGTTTATCATGCTTTGGAATAAATTATTGAGATATGTCCTTTAACTCATTGGGTAATGCACATGCATCTTCAATATGATAATTCTTGGATCATTATTGGAGATTGTTGAGGGATTTTTTTATCATGATTGAGATTTTATTTCTTCATTATGATCTTTGGTAGGAAGATCTTGATCATTTTCAGGTGTTGTAGAAGTATACGAATTTTGAGTATCCACCTATATGCAATAAATTTGTATGTAAATATACAAATACTTATTTTTATTATGTAATGATGGAAAGAAAAATTAAAAATATAATATTATGCATAGAAGGTTGAAATTGTATGTGTACCTATAGTCATCATATTGAGAGAAGTTGTAGTCGAAGCTCTTCCTTCCTAATAATTGTGTATGGGTTATTTTTCATTTGTGAATATTGATCAAAGGAAAATGGTGGATCTATCCTAAGTCCATTTATTGATTTCACTCTAGATATAGCTATAAAATTCAACCCTTGTCTTTCTTTTTCACCTATATCAATTAATGCTTTTGTTGAGTGTTAATCCTTGTGATTTGTGTATGGTAATTTCCCATGCCATGCATAGTGGTATTTGTCTACAAGTACCTAGAGATATAGGTGTTATTGGTATAGATGTCGGGCCATTTATGTTACAAGGTGGTCCATTGTATGTATCAAACCTTACTACTACATATAATGGTAAATTTGGTGGTTTAGAGGTAACTATGTAGACAATATCTAAGACTTCTCCAAGAGACCCATTGACAAGTCTTGTTTGAATCCAGAGGTTTGTAGTCAACATGATGTGTTGGCCTCTACAAAGGAGGAGTTCTTGGGGAAGTTGGTCAACATCATCATCAATGTTTGATTTTGTATTTGTTTTTATTGCAACATTAAGTGCAATAGGAAGTTTAATAGTTGTAGTTTTTTTTGTTGTGTGTTTGAACTAAATCATTTGTAGGAAATAGGTGCATTGATTGGTCAAAACTATTTTTATTATAAATTTATAGAAATGTGTTTGTGCAATTCATTAGTAGTTCCCAATCTTGTTCAATTGGTTGTGCATTATGAATGTTTTGTAGAGCTTGGCGAAAGTATATTTCAACTTGTGTGTCCCCTTGTTGACGAAATATTTTTTCTAGTGTAACAATTATAGTGAATTATTCCCATAGGTATTTTTCATTTGAGTGCAATGTGTAGATAGTTTTGTCCATAATAGGGGGTAGTTGTTCCAAGTCACCAACAAGAATGATAGAATTCCCACTGAAGGTCAAGTGTTGTTGGTCGGGGAAAGCTTCACGTAGCCTAGTATCTATTTTTAAGAGTAATTTTGGGCCTATGAAACTCATCTCATCTATAAGGAGGTATTTTATCTGTTTCATGTTTTGTTGGAAAATTGTAAGTGATTGACCCTTCAGTGGTTACATTTCTCTTATTTGAATCTTAAGAGTTGCATGTATAGTAGATGCATGTATGTTGAATGTTGTGATTCTTGTAGGAGCAACAACAAGGAGTGGGTTATATTGTTTTGATGTTAAATTGCAAAGGGATTGCCTAATGCAATGAATAAGATAGGATTTCTCCATACCAGTTGTTCCTTGTATGATCATGTGCAATGGTTTATTGAATGATTTATCAGTGTAATGTTTTAGAACAATTGTGAGCACGAGTTGTTGTTTGGGAGATAGTGGATATGGGAGATTGTTAAACTCAAATGTTGTTTGGGACATCTTGTCTGTGCTTATGAAATGTTCTATAGTGTCATGTAGATTTTGAGGTATTTTATGCTCATTCTAGTTGTTTTTATTATCAAAGTCCTATCTTCCTAGCATTTCAAGGGAATTTATATTTTGATCACTACCAAGTCCCATTTGGGATAGCAACTCCCATTCATTCATTTATGTTGTATTTCCTGTGTCTATTTCATTTTCTTCTTCATCTTCCTTGTCATTGTCAATTTTTGTATCAATTATGTGGTCAATATGCCACACACAATATTTAAGTCTATTCATTTCCTTCTAATTTGAAATTATATTTTCTTTCTCAATACCTATGTCTATGGAAATATTATAGAAATGCTTGTATAAAATTAGTTCACTCCAACAAAATGTCTCTAAATGTTCTGAATCCTCCTTTGGAATAGTAATAAATCAAGGAAAGACTCCAATAATTTCCTTTTGTTTCCTTTCTTTCCACTTGCATCCTTTGCACTTGGTTGAAAATGAGAATGAGTGTGCAAATTCAATTAGATATATTGTCTCCATTTGAAGAGGGTGTTGCATGTACGATTTGAGATAACTCAATTAAAAATTATTTTCATTTGGGTTTGTTCTAATTCGATGGAACACTTTTCAACCAACATTAAGTGTCATAAACTCACAATTGCAAACAACAAGTGGCAACTTTTGTAGCATATGCCATGTTTCTTGTGCACCTATATCAGGGTCTATTATAATCTCAGACATGAATTTTTTGTATGTTGTAAGAGCTTGGTTTTCTAATGCTTGATTTCTACATATATGTGTAAACATATCAATGCAACTTTCAAATTTCTATTCTACCTTGGATGCATATTTTGTAATGTATTTTAGAATAAGCATTTTTGAGATGACAGGTTGGCAATCCATATTGGCTCTTGATATGGAAATCATTTCAGGACTATGTATATTCAACCTATCATCATTACATGCAGGGGCATATATTTTTTCCCATTTTCGTCGCAGGACAAGGAAGAGGTAGCACATTGAGTCCAAGGAGCCCTATAACGACACTCTAGGTTTTTGCCTTTTTTGTGAAGGCATGTTGTTTCAGAGAATTTGGTATGTCTTTGGAAATGATTGATTAACTCCTCATAGTCAAATAACATATTTGTAAAGAATATTTCATATGTTTTTAGTAAACATGGATCATCTTGTGTAGATCGATGGTGTGTGTTGTTTCTGTTGGCAAGATTATGAGGGTTCCATGCATTGACATATTTTTCAAAGAATTATTTTTCTATTTCTACATTTGCATGATTAGTCTAGTCAAGTTTGTCCATGTTTGGTGCACCTTCAAGCCAAATGAAGCCATGTACATGTGTAGATCCTCGATGTTGCCATTCATATCTATACCAATAGTTAGTTGCACTTAAAAAAATTTCCAAGACTTCTTCACAAAATATTGTGAATCATTAATGCATGTATAATGATGTGATATGTGGGTTATTGATAATGCTATCTATGTGGTTTTTATTAGTTTCAGTTGTTGATGTTGTGCCATTTGAAAATAGTTGGTGTAAATTAGGCCATTTAGTATCTACTACACTTAATGTGAAGAATAGTGTGGGGGAACCTATTTCATTGATCATGTTTGAATTTTTTCCATGAAACTTATTCCAATATGCTCAAGTACCTCTCAGGGTAGATCAAAAATGCATCAATTGTTCAGCTAGTTCAGTGTCAAGCAATTGTTGTATATCAAGACGAAGGCTTTAATTGTGGTAGGTATGTAGTCTTTGACATTTTTCTTGAAAAAAATAGAGGCAACACCTTGGCTTCAATGGTGCATTAAAAGGTTCAAAACAAAATATTTAAACCTTGGATGGATTCCAAATCTATTATCATGATATCTCATTAAGTGCAACACATATTCATTCATTTCAACTTGTCTATAAAGAGGTTGCAATGGTAGTGCAATACTATTTGGAAAGAGTGATGGAAAATCCATATCTAAAAGGCCCTCGGTATTGTATTCATTTATTGGAGAGTAGAGAAGTTGTGGCCAATCCATAATGGTGTCATTTTCATCTCTAAATTGCAATGTTTCTTTGATGATTTGTAGCTCATGGTGTTTATTTGCTAATTTAGCCATAAGTGAGGAGAAGTAAGTTATTTAATTGTCAAGTTCCTCCAAAAACATAGATGCTTGATGTTTGGTGCCACCATAGTTTCATTGTCAGCATTAATTGTATGAAGCGTATTTGAAATGTCTATATTTGTATCAAGGAGTTGTTCAAGTGATGTAAAATCTATCTCAACATCTTTGTAGTACAGGTCATATGTGATTTTATATTTTAATGCAGCCCAGACATTACTTTTACTTAAGTAGCAATCATAATGGCTACCATTTGTATTGATTCTTTGAATAACCAACACATCCAAGTTTTAAATTTTATGTGGAAGGTATTTTGCTATAGTTTTGACATCTTGTGGGAAACTAATTGTGTCCACTATATTTGTATTGGCCTCCATGTGCATGGGTCACTTGTATTATCGAACTAACTTGGGATATAAGCATTTCCTCCACTTGTGTTAGTTGTTTCAATTAGTATGGTTGTACTATTGGGTCCATCAAGTTTGAAGATGAGAAGCGATGTCTTCCTTTCTCATGAAAGCATCTAATACAAACTAGACCACTATTTGTTGAATTGGTGTGCATTCTAGGGTAACATTCATTGCAAATCGTACATGTTGACAAGTTTTAAAGTTCATCTATTCTAGAGCGGAATTTTCTAGCAGTTGCTATAAAGTTATTGTTGGTTTGTGGTAAGCTTGTGGATTGATTTTGAAGTTTATGTGGTATTTGTTGTGAATCTATTAATGAGCATTGGGAAATAGTGTGTTCAATTTGGGATGTTCTAGATTGGTATGCTACATTGTTGTGATGGTTTGATTGAATAGAGATTGGTTCGTTAGATTGGATTGTCTGTTGTTCTAAGTGTTGCATGTAATGATGAATACTTCTTTCTTCTTTATGTTGCATATAGTAGTCACAACTTATTTTACGAGATTGAAGGTTTGTAGGGTTAGAGCTTGTCATATGTAAAGGAAATTGGAACTAACATCATTATATGTACAATTTGAAACAACATATAGAATTAAATAAAATAAACATGATTGGTGGCAAAATGCCATTTATTTTTCAAGTTTTAAAAGAATTCTAATTTGATTTTAATTTCAGATATGATTAGAATGAGGTACATATAAAGAAATAATTTGATAGAAGATATGAAACACATTATTTCCATACTAACAATATATTCAGTTATGTATTCAAAAGTATAGATTCAATAAAAATTGTTCAAACATACATTAAAATAAAAGTATACAAAGTATACTATATAACATGATACAAAATTGTATGTATATTGCATAAGCAATAGACCTATATTGAACCACTATTATTAATACACATATTAGTTATTCCACCCAACATGAAGGGATTTTCTTCAACAAATTCTATCTAATCGACCTTTGTGATTGTTGATTTTCCACATCCTTGAACACTAGTTGAATCATATGAATTTGTGATGGAGAAGAGAAATTACTTGAACAAAACTTTTTTGATGATGGTTTTAGCTTTGAATTCATTTTCATGATTGAATTGTAGCATATATAAGTCATTTGCAGAGATACCAATAAGTTTGGTGGTAGGTTCTTCAAAAGCAACAACCCATAATATTCTTGTATGATTTGCTACCTTTAGTTGTAGTATGTATCTATAGGTGCAATTTGCAAATGTTTCTTTACACTTTGAACAGTACCATGTTTGATCATCATTTTGTACTACCTTTTTTTTACATTATTTTCCATCTAATTGAAGTGGGAAAGATGGATGGCAATGGATATAATTTTTTATTTTTTTTATGAATTGCATTGTTATTTTTAGAGTGCATTGGACAGTTTGTTTCACACTGGTAGTTTGCTCTTCAATATCAACAATTGTTTTTCTTGCAATCAAGAGGGGTGCATCCAATGTTTGTGTATTTAATGGTGTCACATCATTTACATTTTGTATATACCATGATTTTAGTTCTTCTTCCTCCTCTATGGTTGGGTTTGTAAATAGGTGGGTACTTGCCAAATTGCTAATGACCTTCCCATTATACTCTATGACACATCCATTTTTTATTGCAAGTACAATAGCTTGATTTAAGTGATACATCTCTTGGATTTGTTTACCTTCCTTTTTAGTTGTCAATCCCCATAAAGTGGTATTAATGGTAGATGAAGATATATCTATCAACTTGATGCTCCTTCAAAGAACTTCAGTCCCATCCCTTCTCCTTATGGTTGAGCTTGGGTCCACACATATGACTATTCCAATAAAATCAACAAGGATATTATTGGTGATTCCTTAATGTCCTTCAAGGTCATGAAAGAGAACTAATGTTTAGGAATTGCAAGGTCATCTTTATAGAGAGAGATTTTGGAATCATCAACTAAAAAATTTCAAGTTGGCTATTAAGCTTGTTGTACAACCTATTAGCTTACTTAATAGTTCCACCACATATTGTATATACTTGTCCAATCTAAATATTCATGTAATCAAGGTTTGCTACTTCATTAAAGCAAGTTACATGTATTTCAGTGTGCTTACAATCTAAAAAATCAAATGAAAAGACTTTCCCTTGTCCCTTTTGACTGTTGAAGTGGTGCATTTCTTTTTTCATGATAACACAACCATTTATAACCCACCTAGTTTGGAATGGATTCAAATTTATAATAGGAGTAATATTGTAGGGAAGCTCTTTCCTTTGTAGGGATGAACATATTCCAAAAATTTCCCTATGAGGAGCTGCTTGTGTTACTTTAACACTATCATTGGGACTTGTAGATTCATCATTTGAGGTTGAACCATGTACTTGGTGGGCTTGTTCTTCAAATAGGTAGGAAGCTTGACCAATCGTATCATTATGCAAACATGTGATTTCTAATTTGGAGATGACAATCCACCTATTAAAGTACAATGAGCAAGTATTATGAATAGGAAGAATGATAATGGGTTGAAGAATGCTAAGCTATAAGCTTTGAATTGACACTTTAATGAAGACCATTTAAACATGGTGGCTCACCTTGAATTGCAAATAATAGGGCAACTATATCTTATGAGTTTAATTATATACCCTTTTGTAGTTCTTCAGAGGCAATGTAGTGATTGTAGTTTTTTGGAAGAGTAGCCTTTTGCTTATGAATCCCATCCAAAAGATCTACTCTATAGCGTTTGGTTGATTTAGGACCATGCTCAAACATTGATATATCTAATGCTTGTAGATGGGGTTGCAAGTCTTTGTTTCCATCATTTATCATCTTAATTGCATTCTCGGTTAAAGAATACATTGTCATGAGAGAACGAAGTAGTCCTTGCAAAAGTAAATTGGAAAAGACAGCTATTATTTATAACATGAATTATAGCAAGCATCATTTATTAAAAATACTAGTCAATTACAAAGTTGAATCAACATAATGTAGCTATGTAAATTAATTATAAATGAGAAAGGAATGATCCAATTTATTAAAACCATGCAATCAGGGCCTTTTAAAAATAAAGTGTTCTACTTTTACATATGATAGGAGTAAATTATGAGGAATACTTGTAATTGTGATTTTCTTCAGGTATGTATATCAAAATTGTGAATTGTGCCAATGAACTTGCTGCATTTTTAAGAACAATAAGAAGAAAAGTTAGTGAGCAAAAAGAATATAGGATTTTACAAATTATTTCAAATAAATAAGAAGTAGTGTATTTTTGTTAGCAAATGCATTCAATGGTATATGCATAACTGAAAAAGTTGGTTTCAATGATATAAGATAATATGAGTTTGTAAGCAGGCTTAAAAAGATTATACTTACAAATAAACCTCATTACATAATTGCATTACAACTCATAAAAAAATTGCTACATAAAGAACTATAAGTAATATATTTTGTCTAGATTGAATAATGGAGGGAATAAAATAGAATAGTTGTAGGTGCTATTTAAAAACAAAGCTATTTAAAAAATGAAGATACATTTTCAATTAAGAAAAATTGGAATTCACAAGCAGTTTGAAACTACCATAGGCTGATACATTATTAAAGTAATAAAGACTATTCTCATTGACTGACACAACTATCCTTAGATTGAATTATGCCTGTAACTGCGAGTACCCTGTTTTCTACATTTGCTCATACACAATTTTTTTATAAAAAGTTGAAAGGAAAATAAATCTAAAGCTGTTAAGACTGTTCAATGCTCTATCCATCTTTGGAAGCCCTTAACAGCTCCATAATTTCTTATGATGCCAAAGGATGGCTTGATCAGCTGCTCCATTAAACATGAAAATGATTTGCTTTTTAAAGAAGACCCCTGTGTATGAAAAAATATATTTTTTTCATTCGGACCCTTAGGGATTAATTATTTTGAGCTTTGAGGCAGCACGCTCAGTGAATGGTTGGCAATGGGTCCAAGATGTTAATTGAAACAAATGAAAAATAAAAAGATGACAAAATAATGAAACAGTCAACAAAAACTCTCATACAAATCTGGGTATTCTATTCTTAATGAAAATTAGGAAATCCTAAAACAAAGGTATTATCAATTGGAGATTTCTGTAAAAACTATGTATAAGTGCATATCACAAGCACCATCCAAAAATACGTTTTCCTGATTCAAAAGCAAGTCATATCCAGCAGATTATGCAGGAAGTGTAGTTAGTACGATTTTGGAGTCTATAACCAAACTTTATGTAATTATGGTCCAAAATTAAGTCTAAATCCCAAGAGGATATTTGGTGGCAACCAAAAAGAAATTAACATCTATGGAAAGTCTGCAATTTTTTAATAAAATATGCTTCTTTTTATTAATCAAAATTATTATTTTTTAACAGCTGCTCCCATTTGCATTGACTTCATTGAACAACCAATAATTATAGCATAAATTATTATTTGAAAATACTTAAGAATCTAATATCAATTTCAAAACTTTGTCTAATCACTTTATGTCATGGTTTTATTCAAAAGGTTTAGAAATTGATATTGGATGTTTTGGAATTTCAATATATTTTTTAAAATTTATAAAATCATCAATAAGATAAATATTTCTATATGGATAATATATAAAATTATTATTGACTGTAATCAAATTCAATAGCTAAAGTTAATTTTGATTAATAAATTTTAAAATTATCAATTTTTTTCTACATCATTAAGAATAACTGACTTATTATGCTGCAAAATTTACTCAATATCTTCACATCTCATTATTGAAATATGAAGGAGTGAAAGAGAATTAACCAGACGGGATGTACCAAAATAATCTTAAATGATGCATGAGAATCATAAAGAATGATTTTAGAATTTTAGAGAACACATAAGTCTATATTGATCATAGAAGTTTTCATTCTTGGATACATTGAGCAATAATTCATAATATGAAACTTGCGTGATCAGGCCAAGATTGACGTTGTATCATTGGCCTGCGCATTTAAGTCGATGAAACATAACTCAAAACATACCTCTTTGAAAATTGATTTGGAAGAAGAACAAATCGGAGACGAGTGATACAACTTCTAAGAATCTTAAGCGCCAAATCCAAGAGGTGGGAGACCCTCGTTAAAACAGAGGTTGGAATTTGTAAAAAGGAAGTTAGGTATCCTGCACAGTTTAAACCTACAATAAACGTAAGAAAGCTTCAATAAAAAACTTCAATCAAAGAGTGAAGGAAATCTACACTAATTATCTTCCAATCTAACATAGGTAAAAACAATACTTTGAGGCACATGGTAAAACATACATTAATAAAGCAAATGTGTACAAACACCTAAGGCTAAGAGACCACCAACAACACACTCAGGATCAATGCAGCAGAAAAACCCAAATGATAGAAACAACAGACTCAGGATTTAAAAGAAATAAGTGCTGTAGATTACTCTGAATTATCTTCTCCCTATGCATGATTAATTTTAATCATAGGGAAAACCAAAAATAATAGATTTTATCCACACCCAATATCTGATTGAGGAATATAATGTTGGCTGACAAATATCATACAATAACTAAAAAAGTTTAGGTGCATCAGAGATGATGTTAAAGGGTAGCTTCTCAACTCAATTAGAATAAACACTTGTACTTTAAGACCTGCAACTCTATCATGGCCAGAACACAGATTCCTCAGGCAGTAGGTGCAGCATTTTCACTAAAAATGGACAAGAAACAAGCTTGTGTAGTAAATTATTTTAGTGAGGTCATACTCTATCTTTTTTACAGGCACATTTACTTTCAATCAAATGAATACCCAATTATTTCAATTTTTTTTTTCATTGTGTCTTACTCTTCCTTTTTCAAACAGGGAGATTTGCATGCTGCGTTGAACTTTGCAGCCGTTGTAGAAGCTCCACTTGTATTTCTTTATCATTTGTTTCCCGGTTGTCGGAATTTTCCTGTGCTCACACCTCTTCTGATTGCATACATTTTGTCCGGATTTCATCTTTGAGACAACATGATGTATAACTCTGAAGAGCAGAGGCACTCTGTTTCCCAGTCATTTGGTCCCAAAACTTGCACAAACAAAACTATGCCATCTGTGAAAGACAGAGAAGCACTAGTACAACAGAAGTTTACATGCCACAAATAACCACTTGGGCCTTGGAGAATTGCATCTTTACACGTCCTACACTTCATTCTCATTGCAAATTTCTCAGGGATTTCCTACGACCAATTACAAGAAATTTAGTTTAACCTTGAATAGAACACATTTTGAACTGATATTCAGCAAAAAGAAAACAAATCCAAAAGGAATTCATCTTTTGCTACAATGATATTCATTAAATTTCTGTAATTTTTTTTATAGGAGCCCTCTTTTCCCCATTAGTTTTCCTTCAATTAAAACTTCTGTTTGTCAAGTGATTTTGGTTCAACTGTAACAATGAGATTTTGAGGCCTGTTTACACTCTTAAGATTTAAACTTGGGTGAAGATTGAATGTACGCTCTAAACCTGGGTCACACTAAAGAATAAAGCTCAGTGCATCAAATTTTAAACATCATGACATAATTTGCTTAGGTAGCATAGTGCCCTATAATGGCGAGCTTAGTGTATCTTACTAATTTGTGATTAATGGAATAGGATCATGAAATTTATTAGTCAACCATAAAATTTGATGCTAGATATAGGAAAAGGTTTAGAAGCTATGGACACAATTTTCATCCCCTTAAAAAAGGTCACGAGTTTTTCATTTAGGCTATGTATTGTCAAATGTTAAATGAAGTGAATACTATCTAAAAGTATATATGACACCCCTTTTCTTGTAAGAGTTGCTTCTATAATATTTGAGACAATGGAAGTCTCTGAGGATAGGACAAACTGAGGGCACGAGTGAAAATGAAATCCAACTCTATAATAGAGAAAATTGTAGACATGTTATGCCTTGCATAACCACGCCTATTTTGATTTGGAACAAAATGGGTCCCCCCTTCTCTTTTTGGTTTCTTTGCCTCTGTTATTCGCTTTTCTCTTAGGAGTTCTTCTGTTTCTTCATGTTTTGTCTTTTGTTCTGTCTGATCCAATTTTGGTTCTATCTCTGCTTGAGTTGGTTTTCTCCTTGCTAAGTGTTGAATGACATTATCATAGACAATGGTATATTTCATCATGATATATTTTATGTTCTCCTGAGGGCTGATGGGGATTTTGTTTTGCAGGATTAAATCATGCACATGGTGATATTTCCCAAGGGAACTCAGTTGGAAGGCATTCCTCAATTCAGTTGGTTATAAAATCCTCTAAGGCAAGAGTCAGCAAGACTTTCCTCATATCTTACCGACTGGTGGCTTGGCTCTGCCCATTTGAAATCCAAAAGAGGGAGGGGGGTGTTAGAACTACAAATTTTTGATGATTTTACATACTGTTCATACACACTAATTTGTCAGATAAGTCCCACCATGAGCATATTTTCCCATATTTAACCATATTCCACTATAAATTCCATCAAGTCTGAATGCTTTGCATTATGGATCCTATCGGCATGAGATTATCTAGGTCTCCTCGACCCATAATGCATTTTGTTAAATATGCGTCTTTGTTGCCTATCGACAAGACCCCAGGGGTGTCACGACGAGTGGAATTCACCTACAGACACCTATCGACAAGACATTAATCATCCTCCCGGTGACTACAGGTTTCCCATCGGCATGAAAGTCTCCTTCAGAGAAAGGTCTTGGTGAGATCTTTATGTCTCACTGACTGGTGATGGAGGGATATGCATATCGGCGGGAGATTTCTCTTTGGGTAGAAGTCTCGGCAACTTCTTCATGTCTCACCGACTACCGCGGAATGGGTAAACACTTTGGCAGGAGTTGTCTCTTCGGTGTGTGGTCTTGCGGACCACCGATAAGGATATATCTCGGTGAGAAACTTTTGTGGTGGGGAGATGTCTTGGCGAGTACATTTGGTCTCACTGACAAGGCACAAAGGTAGGTCTATTGGTATGAGGTCCTGTAGTCTCGCCGACCCTTTTTTGTCACACCGACATATTACTCCATCGGGGAGAGAATGAGATTGTCACGGTGACAAAAGGTGAACTTATGGAAATTCCTCGATGAAACATAAGGTGTCTATGGGACGTCTCCCTGACAAGGGAATCTTATGGTGACACATGTCAAATGAAAGAATGCTTATTGGTGTGACTACAGGGAGGTCTTGGCGACAACATGGGCCAGCAAAAGGTTGTGGTTTCAGCGTAATGTCTGGCCGAATGAAGGAAGTCACGCCGAAAGGGGTTTTTCTTTGGGAAGAATGGTTCACCTTTGGCATGATGTCTCATAGAGGGCCGATGGTCTCGGTGACACAGTAGAGATATCGCTGTAAGTCTCCCCAACAAAAGAACGTCCCATCGAAGGTTTGAGTTCAGCGATAATTTTTTCCTTCGGCAAGAGGTCTGGCCGATAGGCATGGTGTCTCACTGAAGGGTAAGGGGATTCTATGCGATGTCATAATGAGGAGATAAAGTCTGACCGAAATGAAATGAACTTGGTGAGATGTCTCATCGATGGCTATTGGTCTCGCCGAGGGGATTGTGCCCTTGGTGTAATATTTTGAGTTTGGTATGAGGTCTCAGTGACAAGGCAAGGTCTCCCCAAAGTGCTCTTAGCTCGGCAAAAGGAAGCTTCAGTCGGTGTAAAGTATCACCAATCGAAAGGAGTCTCGGCGACAGAGGCTGGTATCAGTGTAATGTCTCACCGAGGGCTGATAGTCTTGCTAACAAAGTAAGATGAGCCTAGAAACTTTGCACTCATTTTGAGGTCTCAATGAAGGGAGCTCATCTCCCTAAAATGAAAAGGGTTGCTGAAAGATTTCGATCTCAGCAAAAGTCTCCCCGACCATGGAGTCTTGCTGACCAAATGAGCTCACCAAAGGATCTAGGGCTCAATGTAATCTTTCACCGACTTGTGAAGGTCATGCCGAAAGAAAAGGCTCAAGCTTGAGGAGGATAGCAAGAAGTCAGAGAGACTCCAAACAAATGAAGGGGCTTCGCTATGAGGTCACATCAACAAGGGATGGTCTCGTCGATGGAATTTCTCCCTTCAGTATAATGAAGTGAGGTCAGGGTAAGGTCTTCCCAAAATAAAGAAGTCTCCCCAACATGAAAAATGAGCTCGCTAACGGATTCTAAGCCTTGCCATGACATCCCACTGCCTCGACGATTTCTTGTCAAGGTAGAAGGAGCTTGAGCTCGGCGAGAAAAGAGATCGACATGAAGTCTTGTTGATAAGGAGGACTCTTGCCGATAGGAGCTCCATGCCAGAGGGAGATAGCATCGCTGCAATGTCTCACTAACCCAGTAGGGTTTCATTGAAAGAAAATAAGCTCGAGGAGAATGGAATAGGTTGACCGAGATGTCCCACCAACTAGTGACTGTCTCGCCGATGGTCTTTGTAAGCTCGATATGACTTCTACGGCTCACTGAAGGGTCTTACCGACTGTCAGCCGCTACCCCGACAGCTGTTAGGAGGCATAATCACATCGAGGAGACATGATTAGTGTCTCACCGACATGCGATTCAATGTGGACCACCTTTGACCACCTGATAATTTGGCGTGGCATATGTCTAACCAATCAGGAGAAGCTAAGAGGATTGATCGGTGACAATCTGAACGATTGACTATTCCTATGAGGGGAGACCAACAGAATGCAAGTGAGATAGATTCATTTTGAGATCAAAGGCGATGGATCAACTTGGGTGGTGCAACAATATAAAGGAGGCCCAATGGTGCTTCCATAAGATGGCCAGCATGCAGAGAAGTCTAGAACACGAGGGAGGCCGAAGGAAAGAAGAAACTATGACTCACAGGGATAGTTGTAGTAACCACTGGCGAGAGGCAGATCAGTATTAATGGTGATCTTTTTGAGCATTCAAGGTGACCCCAATGGAGTTCAAAGATGGACACGAAGGAATGTAGTAAATGTTGCAGCTACAATGGATCTGGAGGCTCCTCCTGAGGTCAAAGCCATCACCAACATGGACAGCAGGGCTTCACATTGAATACAACATTGACTCTCTTCAGAAAGATCTAAGAGCCGACCCTCCCGTAGTCAGCAGATTTTTTGAAAACCCTAATACAAGGGACAATGCATTCCTTTTGGTACATTCGATATATGGAATTCTGGCCTCTTTGAAAATAAAAGTTTTTGAACTAAGGAAAAATAGATAGAAGATATAGTGTTATAACAGATAGTTAGAAGAAAATGTAGGAGTTAGTTAACAGAAGGAGATAGAGTTGCATCCTGATTCTTTGGAATAGGAGTTTCTTTTGTCTTCTTGGATAGGATTTAGATTCAATATAGAATGTAATGTATTTTCCAAGTTCTCTTAATATAGATGGAAACAATCTGGAGTCACAGATTCTCTGTACACTGGTGATTGTGCTAGCTTTGTAAATATTGCTTATTTATTTCACTAACAGTAGAAGCAATCAGATCTTAATCTACTTCAGATTGGGTTCCTAAATGGTGTTTGTTTTAAGTTAATCATTTGATTTGTGATGCCTCCAAGGAATGAAATGTTATTTTGTATTTTATTTAAAATGGTAACTAGTACTCTATTGTAGAAATCAGCACTATGAATGGATGCAACTGTGTGTTAATGACAAGTTAATTTTTTTCTTCAGTTTTAGTTTACAATTCCTTGAAGGATAGCAACTCTAGTTAAGGTAGATGAATTATCATTCTTTTCAACACCAAAGCCTTGATCTATCTTTTGTTGTTTCTTTAAAACCCTAGTTAAAGTAGGTTTAAATTCATGTTTGATCTAAGAACAATCCAAAAGCTCAACACCAGTAGGCCCCTTGAACATTATAGTTCACATCAATCACTGAGTGAAATTAGCACAGTTGAGAACAAACTACAAAGACCTTGGGAGCTAAGACATCCATGTGTTGTCTTTCTCTTTCAGAGAAACATAGTAGCAGTATTCTATTTAACTATTGCCGTGCCACTTAGACCATCAATAGGAACTGGCGCTGGAAGGAGGGCCAGAAGGGAAAACTAGATAAAGCTAGATTTTCCTCCCCAGAAAGGTCCAGCAGAGTTCTTCGATCAACTGAAAACCCACCACCCTTGACAGAACTCAAGACCCCAATAAGGTACAAGAGTCACAAGACAGGGGCAACCATCACACCACCCTTGTCAGCTCCACTCACTCCACTGGGCTTTTCACTAGTACCCTAGTGGATTCCAATCAAGCCACCACCCAATCCCTCTCAATTATGATTATAGCTGGTTCTACCCATCCAATAGCTGGCTCAACCACCACCACCACCTATGGTGTTCTTTCAGAATAATCCCTCTCCATTAGGGACTATTCCTGGAGGCTTTCATGATATGCCTAAGAACTCTGAGAAATTCTATCCTAAGTACATTCATGGTGAATCAAGGAGTGCTAAAGAATGCATACAAGCCTTTAAGGATGCTTCTACCAGGGCTCAGATAGGTCACCGTGATGTAGATTGTAGGTTGTTTCCTTATTCCCTAGGGGATATGGCATACAACTAGTATCTAAATCTTCCTCAGTGTTCTATCCTAAGTTGGACAAATCTAGAGAATGCTTTCATCAATCAGTTTATAATTTATGTGGATCTGGTTATTCTGTTCCACCAATTTGCTACTATTAGGAAGGAGCTAGGTGAACCTTTGCCCTTATTTAACACCAGGTTTCAAAGGATGTACAAGAGACTGCAAGACCCCTATCTAGTCATTGGGAATAGTGCCATTCAAGCTTATTTTACAGTTATAGACCCTTTGCTAGGTTTGTTCCTACAAAAGACTTATCAACGAACTGATATTGACTCCCTATCTAAAGTTTATCATTTGGCTATAAAGCTGCAACAACAAATTAGCTCTCAACAGGGAATCTTGGGCGGAGGTTTTCCTTTAATGGGGTATCAGATGCCTAGTCCAACTCCCTTGTTCAATACTATCCCAGGAATGTCTCCTTCCCACTATGGATCTATATTTGAATTACAAAGTCAACCTCCTATTTCATTCTTTGCTAATGGCACTTCTGACTTCTTTCAATAATCACAGATTCCTCAAGGTCCACATGGTCATCATAACCAAATTGGAACACCAAATCATGGTGGTTAGCCCCCCATCACTAAGGTTATTGAAAGTGAAAATATAGTTCAACTCAATAACGAAGTAGAAACCTTAAAGAAAACACTGTCTCAAGTTACAAATGACATGGCCTAGCTCAGGTTGAATCCCTCTCAAAACCAAGGTAATTATCCCAGCCAGAGCAATAACAACTAGGGTAATTATCAGAATCATAACAATTATAACCAAAGGGGTTATCAAGGCCAAAACTCCTCTAACCAAATCAAAATAGAGGATGTACAACCAAAGACCAAGTAACAATTGACAATGGAATACAGGGCCCAACAACGATGGAGTTCCTCATAATTACCAAATCAATGAGGAGAGGTCACATACTGCAAATGTGGTTGACCTTAATTTCATGACCAACTGGTGCAAGTTGCATGATACTGCAACTCATTTTGAGGTAAACTGCCCTGAAATGGAGAAAGTTGTCAAGATGGCACAGGCAGATGCTCACACATTCCAAGGGAATCCAAATAAAGGAGGTGATTTAGTAGATACAACAATGGCTTATGACCTCTTTGAAGAAGAGCCCTCTTTCCCAATGCAAAGTGAGAATGAACCAGAGGAAGACATGTACGATGCCCAAGCCTTTTAGACAAATGGAGGACACTTCCTAAGAAATCAGAACAAGGGTTCATTCACTACATCAGCACCACCTAATCACATGGTGCCTCTAAATCAAAGTGCAGACAACAACCCTCCTCCACCAAAAGGCCCACCTGACTTTCAAAACAAAGGTAATTCTCTTGGTGTTTTCAAAGGTAATGCAAGCTATAACACAAAATTTGATACTATTTCTGAGATGCAGAAACAAAAAACTTATTTTTCATACTTTGACATCTTGAAGTGGTGCCCTGCTCAAAGAGAGATAGTGTTGAAAGCTTTAGAGCAAGCAGATAAATCAAAAGGGAAGAACAAGGTGGCACCTACTGCAGACATGAACACAGCCTTATATAGAAGCAAGGTAGGTACCCCACCATTTCTTTTAAGTTTGAGAATCTGTGGGAAGAATCTACATAATTGCCTGTTAGATTCAGGAGCTTCAGGCAATGTCATGCCATTTTCTATATGTAAGAAGTTAGGATTGAACCCGGTTCGAACAAACAAGAAAGTCATCCAACTTGTCAAAACAGAGGTTAATGTAGTGGGATAATTAAAAAACATACATGTGCAAGTAGGGTCAGACACTAGGGTTCAAACCAATATAGATGTTCAAGTGGTAGACATTCCTGAGACCTATGGTATGTTGTTGAGTAGAGATTTGATGAAAGGTATAGGGGGATACCTTTCCATTGACTTTTCACACATGTGGCTACCATGGAGAGGAATTCCTACACAGATTAGGATTGAAAGTGAGCCTCGCCTCAAGCATGTCATCACTGAGTATGACTGCCCCAATGAAGTAGCCTATTTCGAAACCAAGATAGGGGTTTATAAAAGAGAGTAAATCCTAACCCTTTCAATTCTTGATCCTAAAGAATTGCTAATACAAAAGTTCCCTGATTTTGTGATTCATGAAAACCAACAAGCATTGACCAAGAAGCTACAACAGGATCAGTTAGTCTTAGGAGAAGATACCGATCTGCAAAGTCTTTTACTCCCTAACTCGTGTAGGGTACATTAACAAAATCATTCTGAACTAACTTGCCAACCCTGCATTGACACTCTAAATCATGTTTCCCAAGCTGAAAAGACTAGCCCGAGGCACTTTGAGAAAGTTGTAGATCACTTCTCGTTTGAAGCCAAGGAAGCAGTGATGTTGACCATGACTAAGATACATTCAAAGGAAGTTCCTCCTCAAACTAAACCTACCCCAGATATATTTCTGAATTAGCATATTGATGAGGAGCAACCCCAAGGTTTGCTTGACACCCCTTCACCCACAAATGTACCAAATCCCAAGGGGTTAACCAAAAACACAAGTGACTCTCAAAAGGGTAGCCATAGGTTATGCGATATAACTGAGCAGGAATTGGAAAGTGTACCTAAAGAACCTAAAGTGCATCCTTTCCCTATGTTTGATGCAAAAGATCAAAGAGCCCTACCTATAGCTCATCTCATCCAAGTGCCCATAACAACCTCAAAAGGATCAACCCCAGCTTACGATCAGCTATGGACCCTCACGTTTGATGGATCTAAATCCAAAACAGGCTATGGGGTTGGGATTGAACTAACCAGCCCGAAAGGAAAAACCTTCTTTGCTTCTTACAGGCTGCAATTTGGATGCACTAACAATGTGGCAGAATACGAAGCTCTAGTTCGAGGATTGAGGTTTGCACATAAGAAGAAGGCCACTGCCCTGGTGGTCAAAGGAGATTCATAAATTGTTATCAAGCAAGTATGCAGCCAAGACACATGCCATAATTGAAGGCTAGCAGCCTATAGTAATCAGGTATGGAACTTGATTGAGGACTTTGATGCTTTTGGGATTAGTTTGATACCTATAAAATAAAATTGAATAGCTGATTCATTAGCTATTGCTGCAAGTACCCTAGAACCCATGCAAGGCTCAAGTTTAAGAAATTCTCAGTGGAATTGATAGCCACCCCTGCTGTTCCTGACAATGTCAGGAACTTTCATGTTTTTGACGATGATCAACATATTCTTTCTTTCCTAGCAAGTTCAGATGTTTTTGAAGGATAGATCATCGATGAGTCTAATGGGGACCAAGGAGATTGGAACCTTGAAGAATCCGACACAGAAGGGTTCCTCCATTTAAAAGGTAACAACATTCCCAAGGGAATGGTGGCCCTAGAAAGAATTTTTGATTTAGACCTAAGGGCTCGAGAGAAGATATCAGTTGAAGACAAAGGAGGCGAATACGAAACGGTTAACCTAGTCGATTCTAGCCCTAAAAAGAATATCTATATAGGGAAATCCTACCCTAAAGCAATCAGAAAAGACATATTGATGGCACGTAAGAATGATATTTCTGCAATTGCTTGGGGATATGAAGATTTAAAGACATTTGATGCCTCTATTATGACACACTATTCCTTTGAAGCCCGAAGTTAAATCCTTTCGATAGAAGCAGCACCCTATCAACCCCCTAATTGAACCATTGATCTATAAGGAAGTCCAAAAATTACTTTCTGCAAGGATAATTTTCCCTGTACACCATTCGACATGGGTGGCTAACTTAGTTCCAGTTCATAAGAAAAATGGAGAGATTAGACTATGTGTCGACTTCAGAAACCTAAACAGAGCTTCAGAAAAAGATAACTACCCACTCCCTTCACTGGATGAAGTCTTGCAGACTGTCAATGGATCTCAAATGATATCCTTCCTAGACAGTTACTCTGGATACAATCAGGTGATGGTCAATTATGAAGACAGAATGAAGACAACCTTCACTACAAAGTGGGGAATGTTTACATACATGAGGATTCCATTCGGTCTGATAAACACTGAAGCAACCTTCCAGCGTGCCATGGACATATTGTTCAAGGATCTAATTGGAAAATGCATCATTGTCTACATGGATGACCTAACAATATTCTCCAAAGATCGACTGAACCATGCTATAGACTTTGCCAAAGTTCTTCAAAGATGTATCCAATATGGCATCTCCCTGAATCCCAAAAAGTGTGTGTTCGGGGTCTCTGAAGGGAAGCTTTTGGGACATATAATTTCTGAAAGAGGAATATCAATCGATCCAAATCGAGCTGAGTCCATTCTGAAGATCACCAGACTGGGAAGCAAGAAAGAGATGAGATCCTTCTTCGGGAAGATCAATTTCATGAGAAAGTTTATTACAAGCTTTGCGGAAATTGTTAAACCATTGAATGAAATGATGAAAAAGGACGCCAAGATAGAGTGGACTGATGAGGCAAAGGCTACGTTTACATAGGTTAAGCGATCCATTTCAAAAGCGCCCATTCTCACCAGCCTAGACTACTTAAGACCATTTTATATCTATTCTTTTGCCTCTGAGCATTCATGTGTGGCTGTATTAACTCAACAAAGAGGAGAGGGAGAGGAAAGACCAATCGCTTTCATGAGCTCTCCCTTCAAAAATGCTGAAATTAAATACCCATCTCTCAAGAAGCAAGATTTTGCGCTGGTCAGAGCTATCAAAAAGTTCAGACATTACATCCTTCGGAGTCAGATTGTTGTTTTAGTTCTTGACAATGCTATGAAGTCCCTACTCATGCAGAGCGAGTTGGGAGAAAGGAGAGGCAAATGGATGGCCATCTTGCAAGATTTTGATCTAGAGATATGCCCTATGAGACTTGTTAGAGGTACAGGTTTGTCTACGTCTATGGTGAATGCTGGTGACAACATCATTCGTCAGCAATACACAACCTAGTCTTTCTCCGACGACCCTTGATATGCTGATATTGTTGATTTTATGCTCAACAATTGGTGTCCAAAAGTAATGAACACAACTCAAAGGAGAGTTATAAGAATGAATAGTTCCCATTATATGTTCAAAGGAGGGTTGCTATATAGAAGGAATTTTGAAGGAGTATACCTAAGATGCCTTAATCAACAGGAGGCTAAACATGTGATCTCTGAGTTTCATGGGAAACATGGCACAGGTCATGGTTCTATAGATTCTTTGGCACACTAGGTCCTTAGATCTGGTTATTACTGGCCCTGTGTGTTCAAAGATGCCCATCAACATGTGAGGACATGTCACATATGTTAGATTTATGTATCAAGGGAGCACCACCTAGCCATGCCATTACAACATGTCTATGAGGTAAGGCCATTTTCCTAATGGGCACTGAATTTTATAGGGGTAATTAACCCAAACTCTTCTGCAGGACACAAATTTATCTTGACTACCATTGATTGTTGCACAAGATGGACAGAGGCTATACCTTGCAAAAATATTACAATGGAGTTAGTGATCAAGTTCCTCACCGAATGCATCACCACCAGGTTTGGGGTACCCTTCATGTTGGTATGTGACAATGGCTCTTCCTTTTCTTCTACTGAATTCATTTCATGGGAATATGATCACAAGATTGTCTTAAAATACTCTTCAAATTATTACCCACAAGGTAATGGAGTTGCAGAATCAACCAATAAGAATCTTTTAGGGGTAATTAAGAAACTGTTAGAGAAAAACCCTAGGGACTGGCATACTCAGCTGAGATTTGCATTATGGGCAGATAGGACTAGGAATAAGGCTGCTTTAAAGACCTCACCATTCAAGCTGGTATATGACCAAGAGCTTGTATTCCCTATCCATTTGCAAATACATATCCTTGAGTTCATGCAAAAGTTCTACTCTAGTGATGATAGGATAGAACTAAGATTAGCTTCCCTCTTGAAATTGGAAGAGCAGAGGGATGCCACCTTGCAACAATTCTTCACACACCAGGCTATTGTCAAACGATGGTTTGAAAAAAGCCAAAATAAAAGCTTTTAGGATATCAGACCTTGTGCTATTATGGGATAAAGCTAGTGAAAAGAAGGGCAGTCACCAGAAATTTGACAAACTCTGGCTAGGCCCCTATCAGATTGCTGAGATCCTAGGAGAAATTTTTTTCTGATTGAGCAGTTTAACTGGAGAACCTGTTCCCTTGCCTGTCAATGGACAATTTCTTAAACACTACTTCCAGTCATGAATTTGGTACTTCTGTTGGGTGATGCATCTATGTTAATAGTTTCTACTTGTTAATTTTTTGTTCTGCATGTAAATAACTTGTTGTTCTTTAGGTGAATAATCTGTTTTTCATTTTGTAAATAATTTATTTTCTTGTGTGTAAATAGTTTTTTTGTTTGATTGTTTTTCCTTCCTTTTGTCCTTTTGTTTCCTTTGTTGTTTGGTTTCTCTTTTTTTTTGTTCTTTGGGGTTTTATCTGTTCTTTCCCATCCTAAAATGCTGGTTGTTATTTGAGGCATACTTTGGCCATTACGATAGAAGTGGTTTGGATATTTTTAGGTTTGCTGATTGGGTGATTTTGTCGTAAACTCTCTACTTTATGCCCACTGTAAATAAGAGTTGTGGAAGGTCTTGAAAACAAGGTGCCAAGTAAATAACCTTCATTAGCTCCTCTGAATCTGCCACAAATCACCAAGATCATCTCCTCTTGTAATGGTATATTTGTCCTAGGATGATAGTGTTGTAAGATTTGAGTGAAAAATCTAATTTTCCAAGTGCTGTTATGAGGTCCATGGTAATTTTCAACCCAGATCAAATGTTAAACATCTGACATATTGAAAAAAAATTGAATCAAATATCTGGAACTCTATCAGAAAACAAAAAACAAGAGAACTATTTCAAGAGAAAAGAGGACTCAATATGAATGGGTGATTCTAGTATCTCTCTCAGGGCTATGAACGCCTAACTGGTAGTAGAACAATGTTGTGAGGAAATAAGAGGTATCTCTGTCGAGAATATGGACGCCTAACTGGCAGCGGAGCAATGCCCATGATATCATTGCACAAAAGGAAATCAACTCATGTAGTTCAAATCTTGCACATCGTTGTTCAAAAGATGAAGAAAACTTTACAAAAGAGTGATGCACAATTAACCACACACTTAGATTAAGGGGAAGCCATTGATGGATTTACATTCGAGATTCTACCTCAACCTTGGTTGTTATAGCTAACCCAACTGGAGTTGTGATATTCATGAAACAAGAGTTCTAGATAGCTGAAGCCTTTAGCTTCTTGAAAACGGTTAAACCATTTTCCCAGCCGAGTCACCATTTGTTATGCCTTGCATAACCACCCCTATTTCGATTTGGAACAAAATGGGTCCCCCTTCTCTTTTTGGTTTATTTTCCTCTATTATTCACTTTTCTCTTGGGAGTTCTTTTGTTTCTTCATGTTTTGTCTTTTGTTCTATCTGATCCAATTTTATTTTTGTCTTTGCTTGAGTTGGTTTTCTCCTTGCTAATTGTTGAATGACATTATCATAGACAATGGTATATTTCATCATGATATATTTTATGTTCTCCTAAGGGCTGATGGGGATTTTGTTTTGTAGGATTAAATCATGCACATGGTGATATTTGCCAAGGAAATTCAGTTGGAAGGCATTCCTCAATTTAGTTCGTCATAAAATCCTCTAAGGCAAGAGTCGGCAAGACTTTCCTCATGTCTTATCGACTCATGGCTTGGCTCTGCCCATTTGAAATCCAAAAGGGGGGGTGTTAGAACTAAAAATTTATGATGATTTTACATACTATACATACTCACTAATTTGTCAGATAAGTCCCACCATGAGCATATTTTCCCATATTTAACCATATTGCACTATAAATTCCAGCAATTCTGAATGCTTCACATTATGGATCCTATCAGCATGAGATTATCTGGGTCTCCCTGACCCATAATACATTTTGTTAAATATGCATCTGTGTTGCCTATCGACAAGACCCCAGGGATGTCATGGCAAGTGGAATTCACCTACAGGAACCTATCGGTAAGACATTAATCATCCTCCTGGCGACTAGGAGTTTCCCATTGGCATGAAATTCTCCTTCGAAGAAAGGTCTCGGCGAGATTTTTATGTCTCACTGATCAACAATGGAGGGATACGCATATCAGTGGGAGATTTTTCTTCGTGTAGAAGTCTCAACGACTTCTTCATGTCTCACCGACTACCGCGGAACAGGTAAACACTTCTGCAGGAGTTGTGTCTTCGGTGTGTGGTCTTGCCGACCATCGATAAGGATATATCTCAATGAGAAAATTTTGTGGCGGGGAGACATCTTGGTGAGCACATTTGGTCTCACCGACAAGGCACAAAGGTAGGTATATCGGTATGAGGTGTTGTAGTCTCGCCGACCCCTTTTTGTCACACCAACATATTACTTCATCGGGGAGAGAACGAGATTGTCATGGCGACAAAAGGTGAACTTATGCAGAATCCTTGGCGAAACGTAATGTGTCTATGGGACGTCTCCCTGATGAGGGAATGTTATCACGACACATGTCAAATGAAAGAATGCATATCAGTGTGACTACAGGGAGGTCTTGGCGACAACATGGGCCGGCAAAAGGTTGTGGTTTCAGCATAATGTCTGGCCAAATGAAGGAAGTCACACCGAAAGGGGTTTGTTTTCAGGGAGAATGGTTCACCTTCGGCATGATGTCTCACTGACGGCTGATTGTCTCAGTGACATAGAAGAGATATCACCGTAATTCTCCCCAACAAAAGAAGGTCCCACCGAAAGTTTGAGTTCGGCAATAATTTTTGCCTTCGGTAGGAGGTCTGGCTGAGAGGCATGGTGTCTCACGGAAGGGTAAGGGGATTCAATGCGATGTCATAGTAAGGAGATAAAGTGTGACCAAAATGAAATGAACTCAGTGAGATGTCTCACTGATGGCTATTGGTCTCACCGAGGGGATTGTGCCCTTAGTGTAATATTTTGAGTTCAATATGAAGTCTCAGTGACAAGGCAAGGTCTACCCGAAGTGCTCTCAGCTTGGTGAAAGGAAGCTTCAGTTGGTGTAAAGTCTCACCGACCGAAAGGAGTCTCAGCGATAGAGGTTGGTATCAGTGTAATGTCTCACTGACGGCCGATGGTCTCATCGATGAAGTAAGATGAGCCTAGAAACTTTGCACTCACCGTGAGGTCTCAGCGAAGGGAGCTCGTCTCCCCGAAATGAAAAGGGTCACCGAAAGATCTTGAACTTGGAAAAGGTCTCCTTGAACACGGAGTCTTGCTGACTGAATAAGCTCACCGAAGGATCTAGGGCTCGGTGTAATCTCTCACAAACTTGTGAAGGTAACGCCGAAACAAAAGGCTCAAGCTCGAGGAGGATAGGAAGAAGTCGCAGAGACTTGAAACAAATGAAGGGGCTTCACTATGAGGTCACGTCGACAAGGAATGGTCTCACCAATGCAATTTCTCCCTTCGGTATAATGAAGTGAGGTCGAGGTAAGGTCTTCCTAAAATAAAGAAGTCTCCCTGACATGAAAAATGAACTTGTAAAGGATTCTGAGCCTTGCCGTGACATCCCACCACCTCGACGAAGTCTTGCTGAGGTAGAAGGAGCTTGAGCTCGATGAGAAAAGAGGAGATCGACATGAAGTCTCGTCGATAAGGAGGACTCTTGCTGATAGGAGCTCCGCGCCAGAGGGAGATAGCATCGCTGTGATGTCTCACAGACCTGGTAGGGTTTCATCGAAAGAAAATAAGCTTGAGGAGAATGGAATAGGTTCAGCGAGATGTCCCACCGACTAGCGACTATCTCGCCGATGGTCTTTGTAAGCTTGATATGACTTCTATGGATCACCGAAGGGTCTTATCGACTATCACCCACTACCCCAACAGCTATTAGGAGGCATAATTTCCTCGGGGAGACATGATTAGTGTCTCACCGACATGCAATTCAATGTGGACCACCTTTGATCACCTGATAATTTGGCGTGGCATATGTCTAACCAATCAGGAGAAGCTAAGAGGATTGATCGGCGACAATCTGAACGATTGACTATTCCTATGAGGGGAGACCAACAAAATGCAAGCGAGATAGATTCATTTTGAGATCAAAGGTGATGGATCAACTTGGGTGGTGCAAAGATCTAAAGGAGGCCCGATGGTGCTTCCATCAGATGGCCAGCATGCAGAGAAGTCTAGAACACGAGGGGGGCCGAAGGAAAGAAGAAACTATGACTCATAGGGACAGTTGTAGTAACCACTGGCGAGAGGCAGATCAGTATTAATGGCGATGTTTTTGAGCATTCAAGGTGGCCCCAATGGAGTTCAAAGATGGACACGAAGGAATGTAGTAAATGTTGCAGCTACAATGGATTTTGAGGCTCCTCCTGAGGTCAAAGCTATCACCGACATGGACAGTAGGGGTTCACATTGAATACAACATTGACTCTCTTTAGAAAGATCTAAGAGCCGACCCTCCTGTAGTCGGCAGATTTTTTGAAAACCCTAATACAAGGGACAATGCATTCCTTTTGGTACATTTGATATATGGCATTCTGGCCTCTTTGAAAATAAAAGTTTTAGAACTAAGGAAAAATAGACAGAAGATATAGTGTTGTAATAGATAGTTAGAAGAAAATCTAGGAGTTAGTTAACACAAGGAGAGAGAGTTGCATCCTGATTCTTTGTAATAGGAGTTTCTTTTGTCTTCTTGGTTAGGAGTTAGATTCAATTTAGATTGTAATGTATTTTCTAAGTTCTTTTAATATAGATGGAAACAATCTGGAGTCACAAATTCTCTATACACTAGTGATTGTGCCAGCTTTGTAAATATTGCTTATATGTTTCACTAACAATAGAAGCAATCAGATCTTAATCTACTTTAGATTATGTTCCTGAATGGTGTTTGCCTTAAGTTAATCATTTGATTTGTGAAGCATCCAAGGAATGAAATGTTATTTTGTGTTTTATTTAAAATGGTAACTAGTACTTTGTTGTAGAAATCAACACTGTGAATGGATGGAACAGTGTGTTAATCACAAGTTAATTTTATTATTTAGTTTTAGTTTACAATTCCTTGAAGGATAGCAAGTCTGGTTAAGATAGATGAATTATCATTCTTTTTAGCACCAAAGCCTTGATCTATCTTTTATTGTTTCTTTACAACCCTGGTTAAAGTAGGTTTAAATTTATGTTTGATCTGAGAACAATCCAGAAGCTCAACACTAGCAAGCCCCTTGAACATTATAGTCACATTAATCACTAAGTGAAATCAGCATAGTTGAGAACCAACTATAAAGACCTTGGGAGCTAAGACATCCATGTGTTGTCTTTGTCTTTCAAGAGAAACAAAGTAGCAATATTCTGTTTAACTGTTGCCATGCCACTTGGACCATCAACAAGACACAAATATCTAAATTTTTATATTTGGGAACTATTCAGTGCAGGGCATTTGAGTTTCTGAGGGAGTATGATGGTGCATGTCTGCAAATGAAACTTTCTTATAGCATAGCAGCACACTTGTTCCTTTTCCTTGTGCAATGGACCAACTAAAGCCTTGCAAGGGCACTTGGTTTGCTAAGGATAGTCATATACAAGGTTTGTATATTTTTTCTCATTATAAGTGCCTATAACTATAGACAACCATGGCAATTAATGTTATTGCATTTAGTGTCATTGGATTATGATTATATATATATATATATCTATATATATTATATCTATATATAATGAGTTAGTGGAAAAGGTAAAGAATGTTTGTCGTTAGCTTGCTTTTAACAGCTCCTCGATTCAGAAGAATGAAGAAAAACAAGGCTTTTGTTCGATCTTTGAAGTATTTGGGAGTCAAAGTCTTTTGCTTTCTTGCTCATTTGTGATGTAAATAATGTGAAGAAAAATCACAAAGAGAATTGATAGTTTGAAGACAAATCATTGATGTAAACTCAAGATTATATTTCAAATTGTATACATTAAAATACTATTCTATACATAAAAGATATTAAAAAAAAAAGAATTTGGAGAGAATTGCTTAACTTAGAAGAGAGCATGTGCAGGTTATTTACCTTAATCCCATCAATGCTTACTATTTCAGTCTCTAGTCATTTATTACAAACTAAAACAAGGGAGAAATAAAACCCAAGTAGTACATTTGAAAAGATTCAGGAATTAATTTCATACTTCATGTTAATACTAGGCAATAGATTTTTTGAAAACTTGAGCACCTTTAAGCTGGATGTTCTATAATGCCTACCACCAAACATATTTGTTTTGTGTTTTTACTTCTTTTTCTAAACTTTGAGGTTTAAAGATAAGAAAAAAAGCAACCAAAGACTCTTCAGACTAAACAAACATTATCTCGCCCACTAGTGCAGATGAGAAATCTCCTTCCATGACTCTGAAAAATGATAAGCCTTCATTTGATTTTGATGAATAACTAGACAAGCATTTGGAACTATTGCGTATGCATTCCATTCTTTCATTTTTGTTCTTCTTACTTGCCATTACCATATTATATACCATATTTTGAAACTATCATACGTATGTAATTATACATTTTACTAGAAAAGTACCATTTTGCAGTCTTCTGTGAAAGATTTTGGCATTAAGCATTTGGGATTACAATTTGTATTTATCATCAATAAAATCTTTCACACAATTTATATTCATATCAATAGATATCTCTTTTGTCTTAATATCAATAGATTTCTCTTTATCTTGATATTAGTAGAATAGATGAAATTGAGCACTGGAAGATGAAACATGATCCTATTTGCAGGTTTAGAAAGTAGCCGAATCAAAATAATTGGTGGAATGAGAAGGATAAATCAGAAATTAGGATTGTAATATGAAACAAGGTAAATCTAAGGAGTTTACAGGCTATTCAAAGAATTTTACAGTTTTTAATGTTCTAGAACTGGTTTTGAGCCTTGGTTTTCCTCTCATCCAAGGTTGAAGATCTCTTAATGAGTGTCAATAGGAGTTGAAAAAACTAGTGATATGGGTGTCTATTAGTTTGCAAAGCAAATATTGTGATATGATAGGAACAACTTCGTAACAGACACAATTGTAGCATGCTTTCTGTATAATTATTGTAAAGAGTTTACATATAAGGCTGAAGTTATTGTATTAAAAAAAAATTGTATTACATGGTAGTTTAGAAGTACTGAAAATGTACATTTGATGCAAGGAAAACTTGCTTGTTTGTAGTATTGAGGAGCTTGCATTTCTTGTATGAATGCAAAATACATTCAACTGTGCATAAGTTGTTACAAGGCGTAGTTACATTTTGTACATCACATTTTATATACATATTTATAGACTGAAAGTATACTAAACATCATTTAAGTAGTTCTGAAACGCTACTTTAATGTAGACAGAACCACCTTGTGAATAGTACTCATCGGCGTGTAGTTCACAAAGAAAACTGTAGAAGGAAGTCAATTTTTCTCAAGTTGAATGGAATTCATGTAATGCTATTTCCATTGGTTGAATGCCATACTCCTTCACACTTTCAAAACTTGCAACAGTTCTCTTTGCTTCTTGTTCAAGTCTATGCAAGTAATTGTAAAGTTACTTGCAAAATCCTGAATGGGTCCTATAGGAATGCCATTCCAATTCATCGATGGAGATGAATTGGTAGAGAGAATCGGGGAACTCTCACTACTTGAAATTTCAATAATATATGTGGGTTCATGAGAGTTATCCATTGCCCAAATGAAATTAAATTGTACAAATTGTAAACAAGATAGTATGTGTATAATGAGTCATAAGCTATCTACAACTTCCCTAATGAAAGATAACTATTTTGTTCGTAAAGGAAAAAACACTATCTAAATTGACATCTCGTTATGACTCTGTTTTAAGTAGAAACACATAGATTATTCATCATCACATTAAAGATTGGCTTCTTTTCCAGAAATGTCACTCTAATTGTCACTTAAAACTATTATAGCTCCATCAATTAGGTCTACATTTGAATATAATATCTTAAGCCAACTAACTTCCTTATGGGCATGATTAAATACCATGTGCTTAGCCTCTTTAGTGGACATAAATAGGCATTGGGACTGCATATATTTAAACTGAGTTTTTAGATAAACAGAGCTTACAAATTTTCAAAAAGAAGATACTAATCCAACAGAGGAGAAGACCAAAACAAACCAAACAACTACTAGATTGAGAAGTGATGCCATAAAAAAGAACCAGCATTTTTTCACTTAGTTATATATTCTGGAAACATTCCATAGCTAGCGGTTTCCATAGCCTGCGATCATGTTAAAAGCTGGAGTATTCCAGCTGCAGTAGTCATACAGTACTCTGTTTCGAACAACGATTCCAATAAAGACGAAAGAATTTTCCAATATTTTTACATACCAATATCCGGACCATAAATAAATTTTTCATTCATGATATAGAAGATTTCAAGAGACAGAAAGGGTGGGCAAAAGAGGAAATGGCAAATAATGGATAATGACGGTATCATAATATAATATGAAACGAACTCCCAAGCCGGATAGTGTTGTTTTAGTAATATATATTGTATACATTATGAATATCAAAGCAGGATAATCAACCGAGTAGTTAGTTATCTGTTGTAGTTATCCAACCCCTGATAAAATTGTGGTTGATGAAACAAGAAAAAATTGCATTGTGTGCCTATTGAATATCCAGGAAGATGTTCTCTTTCTTATTCTCTTTGGAAACACAGTGAAACCTAAACAGAATCGATTACTCCAAATACAGAACAACAGAAGGTTATAGAAAGAGGAAAGTACATATGCAAGGATTGGTAATATGTAACGTAGCTTAGAAATATCTACCTGAAGGTAAGCCTCATCTACCTTCTTCTGTGCAAACTTCAATTGGTCTTTCGATAGCAGGGATGATACAAACTATTGGATTTACAAACATAATTAGAAATTGCTTGTACTTGAGCATCATTAAAAATACAAACTATTGGATTTACAAGCATGATATCATGGATGTCAAATGAAGGATGTTGAGTGCCGAAAGGACCTTATTATGACTGGCGCTTCTCCCCTTCAAGCAATTCGACTCCAACACGCAAAAATCACTGGCTTCTATCATTTTCTAAATAGAAAATTAATTAACACAACAAATTAGTAATCAAAGCAGAACTGTACAAATATAGAAAAGAAGTAAAGATGAAACAACATACAGGTGTTAAAGAAGACCTTCTGATAACTGGAAGAGAGTAGTAAGTAGTAACTACTGTAACCCAATGAACTTGGCTAGATATTGAAAATTTTTGAGTTAAAGAAGGCAGCTCTGAGTTTTAAACATTACACAAGTCAACGCCCTTATTAATAATTCAGCCGATTTTTTTTTGCATTGATTTATTCAAACAAGCACGTGCAAAAGACGGCTCTACACCCCTCACATGCAACTTCATTTGTTGGAAAACAGAGCAAATTTAGGCAAATTTTCATGACGGAAGGGCAGTTTGTTAGCTGGAATCTGTTGAAGCAGAGCAAACTTTCTTCCGGAACACAAGGCAGAGAGAGACACGTTTTTAATGAGGATATATGATCCCAGTCGGCAATCTATTGTGCCGCCGTCCATTACACTCGCATTAATATAACCTGTCTGCAACCACGGGCAATATAGGGAAACATTATTATTTCCGTTTAAATCACATAAACGCTTTCTGTGGTTGTTTTATCTCGCCTTTCTTCAGTGTTTTAGTTAAATGTACTTTATTTTTTACCTGTAAAAGAGATAGTTATTTAACGGGAGATTAAAAGAGGTTTCACGGGAGCAGTATACAGACAAAAAAAAAGCTGTTTACCGGCGTAAGACAGTTTTCAGCTTAACGTTCATTGTATATGTAGCCTATCGGCTAATAACAGGCAGTTATGATGGTTTGATATGGAGATTATGCTAGAATATGAGTTTGTTAAGAAGGCGTTAGAAACTTTAAAGTACATGCAACCGCCAGTTTCAAAGCACAAACGCGCTTCAAAAGTCTTCATGCAGTTGAACTATTGCATGTTACAAACAAAATCGATATCGTAAAAAGTTTTAAGAAACTCTCATGCAAATGCGATTGTCAGATGTAAAGCCAAAATCCCCAACAAAACGATTTTTATCAGACGTTGAAGTCACTATTGCCCTGGTAGATATCCATGCAAACTGTGGGAACATAATTAAGGCGTGAATTTGCATGAGATGGATTCATTGGGAAAGTTCAGAAATAGGCGCAAGCTGCATGTGAAAGGGGTATGTGTGATGTGAATATGGAGAATAAGCTTCAGAAACTGCCAATGTGAAACCGCTAGCTATGGAATGTTTCCAGAATGCCCCAAACAAATGTAATCTCGCGCAGTACCATGATCGCAGGCTCTGCTCAAAAATGGATTTCTTGAAAAGACTTTGATAAAACTTCAAGCAAATGCAATTCGAAATCTCGAATATTTACGCCTCCTTTCTCTCACATTTGTAGTCTTATTTTCACACCATAATCACAGGAGGGAGCTGTATAGTCATTTGAAAAAAGGTGTTAGAAACTTCAAGCCAAATGCAAGTTGCAGATGTAAAAGCTACACAACCCCAAAGATATACTATTTTATGGAATGCATGTAATAGCCACGCCCCACAGGAATGATCAAATGGGAGTGTTAAAAAGGCATTAGAAATTTCAAGCAGATTACACGTGGCAGGTATAATGCCAAATCTACAATATTTGCCGACAGACCACGCCATGAATGAAGGGGCGCTGAAATTATGTAATAGAATTCATCAAAGCAAAAGAGGTTTAGCAGATTTTGAAGTTGTGAATAACACCACAGACATGCATGCATAATGAATATCTCAAAGAAATGTCGCCTCATGGAATGCAATAATTGGAGGATATATGCAAAATGGATTTGTTGAAAATCTCAAGCAAATTTAATTAGCAGGTATAAAGCCAGTTTTTACGACTTTTACCAGCATCCTCCCTGCACGTGCTAAAATGAGAGCTTTAAAACTAGCTATTGCACCTTGGTGTGCAATGGGTATGCCGAAGAGGTGTGGAAGGTTAATAATGAAAAAAATTGGTTCATTTATTTGCATACATTTGTGGAGTACATGAGATCTACTGGTAGATCATTTAGGAATTATGCATTCACTTTCAAAACAAAACCTTTTAATTAGGGAGATAATAACTTTAATAATAAGAGTCATTTGTTCTTTATTTAATAACCAGATACCACAATTTGTCCTTAATATTCCTCACCTTGCTAACATTACAAAATAAGTACGATGAATGGCTAGATCTTTCTACAAAAGCCTTCTATATTGTATATCTAAAAATTATTATCAAATGATAATTCCTAGATAAATAGTCTTGACTCTTCACATCTTACAAGAACATCGCATGCAACAACCTATATTTCCAATAAATTTTCCTTCTTAATAATTACATGAATTGAAAAGGCCATCTTATGCTTTGAATAGTTGCAGCATTAGTCTGAGGGGATCTTCGGAAAAATTATACTATAAGAAAGCTTATTTTGCTCGATTAAGTAAGATTTGTGACTTTGTCAATAGGATGAGCTTAAGTAGTAACTAAACAGGGATTTCATAGTTTACCACCAAGAAAAATGTGTAAAACTAAGTAGCATATTGTATAAATTTTAGGTATAGCGTACCTCAACAATTCATGAAAGGCACAAGTTCTGTGTCACTTTGACAAAATAAATGATCCCTAACTATGGCATTTGGGCCAAAAGCACCATAGATGGGAAATTTGCCAAATAAAAAAGAAAGGATCAATGGGGATTGCAAAGCTTAGAAGTTGATGTCCCTAATAATTAGTTGATTGTAATAGTTAAGATTATTACCATTTCAAAATTCAACCACATGGAAGTGAATTTATTCTTCAACTTATAGCAATACAATAGGAAGAATAATAATTAAATCATAGACCATGGGAGGATATGGAAATTGGCTATCACCATCATTGACTTTTAGCCATGACCCAGACTACTGACCCTTGGTGTTAATCCTTGATATTTGAGGCTTTTCTCTAACTGGTAAGCCATCTGGATAGTCTTATTTCTTATGCCATAATTTTTGAGCCTGTTTGGCAATGTTAAAACTATTGTACTGACTAAATCTGTTAGAATCAAGATAAATGTAAAGTGTTTTTTTTTTTTTTTGTCTAAATGGGTTATTCTAGAGATAATTCTATTAATTTTGATTTACTTTGTTTCACCTTTGCTTGGTATTAGCTTGTGTTTGTATTGGGATAATCTTGTTTTAGTTCACATGGTCTATCCAGTTACCTGTTTTGTGTAATCTCCATAAACATTTTCTATGATCTTAAGAATATTAAGTTCGGTTGGTCTAGGCTAGGAATATGCAAGGGATTGCTTGGAGCATTCTTTTCAAGGAAGGGTACAAGTCTGGAATGATTTTATATGAGGGAGGCAGTTGCAAGCTCTCATATGTGGAGTACATGAGGTCTATTGGTAGGTCATTCAACAAATGATATTGTTTATGTGTCCACTTACAAAGATCTAAACATGTTTGGAAAAGACCTCTAAATTAGGAACATAAGTAGGCTCGATTATGAAGATGGTCATGTTATGTTTGTAATAGAGAGAGAGGAGAGATGGATATATATGGATATAAAAAGGGATAGATAGAGGGGGGAAGAGCAAGATAGACAATGAGATAGGGGATAGAGATGGATAAAATAATTATTAAATAAAAATATTTTCACATAAACACTACTCCACTCCTCTTCACCAACATGCTCATTCCACCCTTCATTGTTTATAAATTTCTTAAATAATTCATTTCTCATCAAATTGTGATACACTTAACAAATATGGTGTATTAAACTTAATTTTATAATTAAAAAATAAAATTCCTTCTATCTTAAAAAATCATTTTCAATAAAGAAAAAGAATGACATGACAAATTTACCATTTATTTATTCTATAATAACATCAAATAACTTATTTAAAATATTAAAATTATAAAATAACTATTAAATAAATAAAATAAATTTATTTTAAAAATATTGTATATAAAAAATATATGTCAATTATAGTAATAAAGTAATAATGATTCAGATGAGGGGCAACACCCATTATGTGGTTACAGGGTAGGGGCGTGTTCTACTCATTTTTTTTATCATCTTCCTTTCATGATGCTTTGATGGATGTCCATACCCTATTGCAAAGATCCCATTTTGGCATGAGGAGGGAAGATACGGGCATGTATGTGTAGGATCATGATGGGCCAAAAAGTGGCTATATGATGGGTAGGTGGCTGATGACCTTTTTTAACCCAAAATTGAAGAAATGAAAAGGGTTTTTATAGTAGATTTTCATCTTTCTACCGATATAAATTATGCTTTACTTTGAATTTAATAAGTAATTATTATTCATTTTCTATTCAAATTAGACTAAAGTCCCGATTGATTGGCTGATTGAAAAACATCTATAGCTTTCAAATGGTATCACATTTTTTGAATCCAAAACATGTGTCATATTCTATGTTTCACATACTATAGGATTAAGAAAATAAAAAATGAATTTCATGAAGTTTTGACCAAGTTAAGGTGGTCAAACATACGAGTTTTCTATATTTTTTAAAAGTTGTAACAAAAAATTCATAATTAATTATTTACTTGGAAAAAATTTACAAAAAAATATGCATCACATCAGGACATGATTCCTCTACTTATATCTAAAATCCTATAAAAAATAATTATCATTTTATTATGGTTAGGGTGGTCAGATAGACACCTACTTTTTTTCCCTAAAATTTATGTACTATTGCATTGAAATTTGAAATTTGAAACAGATATTTTTTTTTGTTTCTTAAACAAAACTAGTAGTTTAGAAACTAAATTTAATTTTCTAGAAATTCTATTCTTACATATTTTTGAAATAATATAGATAACTTATTCAAAATTTTATGTCAAGTTGCCTAACTTTGATTTTTCTGAATTTTTTGCCACTTAAAGCCCTGTTTTTTCCATGATGATCCTACACATACCCATACTAATGAATGTTGTGGAATTTGGATTTACACCTACCAACTGTATTTTCTTGAAACTTTCTAAAACCTTCTCAACAAATCCATTTTGTACATATCCACAATCATTGCAGTCAATAAGGCGAGATCTTTATAAGCATTATGTCAAACAGTTCACGTGCCCTGTTATTGCTTCTACTTTTTTCATGCATGTCTACTAGGTCAGTTGCTACTATAATATCTATAATATGTGACAAAATTCATCTATCCTTTATGATTCTATGGATGTACATATTGTTCCAAATGTAACTACAATGGAGCATGATCAAAAGAAACAAGGAAATTGAGATTTGCTTATGCTATGAGAGTATTTCTAGCAACAATAATCCAAAGAAAAAATATGCACCCTAAGATGAGGAAAAATTAGTGTGAGAAAACCTACCGAGTCTAGAAAACTCCCTATCATCAATGATAACAAATTTCTGCTGCAAAAAAATACCAAGAATAGAGAAAGTAGGAGAAGAGAAACCCTGAAATGCTAGGCACTTGACATCATCAACAACATTGATGAAATATTTCAAAGGAGGAGGATCAAACCTTGCATTTCCCTTGAAAACAATAGTTAGCTTGGGTAATTGGGGTCTTGCAATACTTGAGACATTAAAGCTCTGCACAGGCCTAACCCTTGGATATAATACAGTCTTTCTAAATGTTGCAAGGATTATCTGGTTTGTAGTCTCGGATATGCACAAAAGGGATTTGTTGAAAAGGCTTTAGAAATTTCCAAGAAAATGCAATTGTCAGGTTTAAAGCCAAATTCTACAACCTTTGCTAGCATCCTCCCTGCCCATGCCAAAATGGGAGCTTTGGAACAACATGGAAATCTGTTGAAGCATAAAGGATAGAGCAACTTTGTTAGATATTATAGTCACAACTTCCCTAGTAGACATGCATTCAAAAGGTGGAAGCGTTAACAAGGCACGTGAACTGTTTGATAAAATACCTAAAAAAAATGTCTATCTCATGGACTGCAATGATTGTGGGATATGTACAAAATGGATTTGTTGAAAAGGCTTCAAAGACTTTCAAGCATATGCAATTGGCAGGTGTAAAGCCAAATTCCTCAACCTTCGCCAATTTCCCCCTTGCCTATGCAAGAATGGGAGATTTGGAATAGGGTATGGACATCCATCTTTAGGAATAATGAAAGGAGGATTCTTTTTCAAATATTATAGTTTGAAATGCTCTAATAGATATGTATCCAAAATGTGGAAGCATAGAAAAGGAACATGAACTATTTGACAGAATGCCTCAAAGAAAGGTTACCTTATGGAATGCAATGATTGAAGGATATGCATGAAATGGAATTTTTTAAAAAATATGATGGATTCAACCTAATAGTGTGAATGGTGGGTAGAAGTTCTGAATATAATATTCAACATCCTCAACTGGATTCCTTGTAAAGTATTGCAAAGTGTCACTTGTACGGAAGGATTGTTGGGAAAGAAACCATCAGTTAGTGACTTTTGTGTTTTCTAATGTGTTTTTTTTGAATTGATTCGTACAGAAAAGAGAAGAGAAAAGCATATATGTTTGGTGGCTACTATAAGAAATCAAAGGTATACATGTTACTTGATGTTTCAATGAATAAAAGTGTAGCTAGTAAATATGTAAATTATGAAAGGAACATCATGACATGACACATGATGAAAAGATAACATGTAATCCAAGTACAAATAACCATGTGAAAAGAAGATCAGTCCCTCGAGACATACATAGGAACCAATTGAGAGTGAGGTTTCTAATCAAAGATCACTCTAGTATGTCAAAATTTAGGATGAAAGTACTAGCAACTTCATCATATATATTAGGAAAGGTACCAACAAATATTCTGAAGATTTCCATAGAAAAATGAAGTAAAGTAAGAGGACTTTTTTGGGTAATTTGAGGAAGGGGGGTGCTTTAAGTAAGCCAAGAGGTTTTTCTTGGACAATTTGACGAAGCATGATACTACCATTAGAATCTCTCCAAACATTTGAGAATGATAAATATCCATAGATATTGAAAAGAAATGGTGTTTTCTTGTATTGTATTTTGCTTAAGACTGATTTGCATAATTTCTTCTACATAATTCCATTGATGTGGCCTTTTTTATTGTGCTTTCTATTTTGTATTTCAAGTAATGATGTAGTCTGTAGTTATTTTTGTTTGTTCATTCACTTCCATTAGCAATATAATTTTTTGTACACAATATAATTTGTAGGGAAAATACATAAATTACTATTCTAGTTTGTGGATTGTCCTTTGTGTGTATACTTGGGCTTGGTAAGGATCACCTCTTGCACTATGTGATATTTCCATTCCTTAGTTTTTTTTCAACCTTAGCAGAACTAGGATTACAATCTTCAATGCCACAGGTGCATTTTTCTAGCTTTTTCATTTTCATACAAAAGCAAGCCAATGAAGATTGCAACAAGCTATAATTCTTGTATGATATGCACAAAATTGATTTGCTGAAACTTTAGAAATTTCCAAGACAATGCAATTGTCATGATTAAAGCCAAATTTCGTAACCCCCTCCTATAGATTCTTCATGCAATTGCACAAGGATCCATAGCTCCTGCATGTATGATTATATCTATGTAGATCTCTCTGATAGTTGTGGGATTTTCTACAAGGATTTTGCAACCCTTAACACAAGTTTAGGGGAGAGTATTAGAATCACCAATGTGGCATTTGGTTGTGGGATTAAGAGTTTAGGGCCTATTTTTATAGGTCTAGCATTCGCTAGAGCACATTGCGTGATGGGGTTGGAGAATGGGATTATCTCATTCACCTCATAGCTTGGTAAACTTGTTAGAAACACATTTTCTTACTACTTGGTGGACTTCACTATTTCTCCCTCACATACAAGTTATCTTGTATTGTGGCAGACACCTTTGAGGCATTTGTTGAAGACATCTATGAGCTACATTCCTTACAGTAGCCACCAAACATATATGCTTTTCTCTTCTCTTTTATGTACGAATCAATTAAAAAAAAACACATTAGAAAACACAAAAGTCACTAACTGATGGTTTCTTTCCCAACAATCCTTCCGTACAAGTGACACTTTGCAATACTTTACAAGGAATCCAGTTGAGGATGTTGAATATTATATTCAGAACTTCTACCCACCATTCACACTATTAGGTTTTATCCATCATATTTTTTTAAAAATTCCATTTCGTGCATATCCTGCAATCATTGCATTCCATAAGGTAACCTTTCTTTGAGGCATTCTGTCAAATAGTTCATGTTCCTTTTCTATGCTTCCACATTTTGGATACATATCTACTAGAGCATTTCAAACTATAATATTTGAAAAAAAATCCTCCTTTCATGATTCCTAAAGATGGATGTCCATACCCTATTCCAAATCTCCCATTCTTGCATAGGCAAGGAGGAAATTGGCGAAGGTTGAGGAATTTGGCTTTACACCTGCCAATTGCATATGCTTGAAAGTATTTGAAGCCTTTTCAACAAATCCATTTTGTACATATCCCACAATTATTGCAGTCCATGAGATAGACATTTTTTTTAGGTATTTTATCAAACAGTTCACGTGCCTTGTTAACGCTTCCACCTTTTGAATGCATGTCTACTAGGGAAGTTGTGACTATAATATCTAACAAAGTTTCTCTATCCTTTATGCTTCGACAGATTTCCATGTTGTTCCAAAGCTCCCATTTTGGCATGGGCAGGGAGGATGCTAGCAAAGGTTGTAGAATTTGGCTTTAAACCTGACAATTGCATTTTCTTGGAAATTTCTAAAGCCTTTTCAACAAATCCCTTTTGTGCATATCCGAGACTACATCTCTTTGAGGCACCTTTTCAAACACTTTGTGTGACTTCTCTATGCTTCCACATTTTGCATACATGTCTACCTAGGTAGTTGCAACTACAATATTTGAAAAAAATCCCCTAGCCTTTATGATTTGATGGATGTCCATACCCTATTCCAAAACCCCCAATTTTTCCCAGGTACAGACAATGGTGGCAAAGGTTAGAGTCTGGATTTATACCCACCAATTACATTTATCTAAGCATAGTAACCTATAGGCTTGAAACAGAAGAATGAGACATGGATGACCTATTCGACACACACACCAAGCTATTTAGTGAGCATCTTTGGCATCCATGGCCTCTATTCCAACCTTTACAAGACCATCATAGAACTTATCTGCATCAGAATCCCATGGCTTTAGTCTGTGCATTACTATATCCTTAAACTTGCTAACATGTACAAAATTGGTGGAAGCCATGTTGTGGTGGATGAGAAGGCCGAGCCTTACACATGGGCCAAACCACAAGTAGTAGCAATAGGGGGAGATGATGAGAAGAGGGAAAGAAAAAAGTGGAAGTCATATTTAATGGCCTAGATTAAAAAAATTGTATCCTAGACTAGTCAATGCCATGGATGCATTAATTCAGCTTGGCACACTTCAAATAGGATACACCTTCGACGTAAAAAATAGGCGTGACTTCCATCAAAGCATGAAGAATAGAGGATTTTATTAAATGTTGTAATTGCAATTGCCTTGGTAAACATATATGCTGCACATAAGCATATGCAATGCTGTGAGTTAGTTGTCAACACCTCAAATATTGTCTTCTCATGGAATGCGATAGCAATAGGGACATATGACAATGCATTTACTGAAAATGTTTGTAGTATATTTTAAATGGATATAACTACAATAAAATGTCATATGATAGTCAAATGTTACTCATGGAATATTATTTTTCTCTTATACAACTCTTGTATAGAGAATAGATTCTTCAGAACTTAACATCATATTCATGACTACATTTCCCCCACACACATTAATTTATGATCTAAAAACACCTCAATGTGGTGGTAATATAAAATGGTGAAACTTGTATGCCTATGGGATTTTTAATGACTTATTTTGTTTTATCAAACATCTTGGTACATGTGCACAGAGATGGATGGTTTGATCTTGAACAAAGTTGACTTCATTTACATAATATTTATTCATCTCCATCTGCACACATGTCTATAGAGATAACATCTAACCTATTCAAATGTTTACATATTGATATACATTTTTTCTATTTATTTGTTTATCACACCAATGTGCATGTCAATAATATTCATCTAGCTCTACATTTTTATCTAGGTCTGTGTATGTTTCAAGACAAGTCCTTATACGTATGAACTTTTCCTATTCTAATTGAAATCCAAAAATATTAAAAAATATAATATATAATTAAAGAAAAAATAACTCATTCTTATCTAGTCTTAGCTTTAAATTAAGAAAAATATAGGACAAAAAATATTTTCTTAATTTAAACTTTTCAATCTTAAATTTCTAGATAAATAATAATAAGTTTTTAATGAATATATATGTTTTAAATAATAATATTAATAATAAATACATAAATTTCAAATTAAATTTTTATCTTTTTAATAGGTTTCATTTCTTTTTTCCATTTTTTGAATTTGGTGTTACTTGTAATTTTTAATTATAAAATTGGAATTTTACTTTTAACAATGTTAAGATAGATTATTTTTATTTTTAATATTTTATTTGAAATTTAGTTTTACTTTTAAAAGTTTAATTTATCTAATAATATTTTAGAATATCTTTTATTTTTTATATTGATTTTATTTTAATATTTTCTTAGGTACACATTTTATTAATATTTTAATTCTAATAAATTAAAAAAATAGTTTTGCTTTTTTATTTAATCATTTATTAATAAAATATGCTAATTATTTATTATTAACTTTTTATAATTATTATTTTTATGAATATTTGGATTTTGATATATTTGGACATTCCATTTAGTTTATTTTATTTTACTTTTTAATTTAAATTTAGGTTTGATTATTTTATTATTTATCTCTTGTTATAAAATTCCAAATAATAATTAAAAATTATTAGAATTAATTTAATTTATAATTATTTATCTTATTACAACTTTATTGATTGTAGAATAATTAAATTTTACATTTTTGTCATAATTTATATGATTAAATGAATTTCAAACATTAAATATAAATTAAAACTTATAGAGTGTGTGAGAGAAGGTAACTTTTGATTAGTCATTTCATGCCAAAAATCCAAGGATAGCATGTCCCTAGGGAGTTATGCTCAAGGTAGCATGTCATTTGATTATGGATATGATAATTCACCTTTAAAGCCTTCTTTAGTGTACTCATTACACACTTACAAGGAAAATATATAGTGGGAGAAGGAGAGAAATAGAGAAATAGAGAGGGAGATAGAGATACAAGAGATAAATAGAGATAAAAGATTAGAGGTATGGATATAAAGGAAAAAATATTGAGATACAAAGAGATAGAGATAGGAAGAGAGATAAACAAAGAGAGATGGAAAGAGAGAAGAGGAGAGACACAAATAGACTAGTCACACCAAAAGAGAGATAGAAAGATAAAGAGAAATATGAGACAAAGATATATATAGAGGTAGAGATATCAAGAGATAAAGAGGGAAATGACGATAGAGAGTGGGAGATAAATAGGGATAGAAAAAATAGTAAGGGAAAAATATAGGCAGGGGAATAGATAGATAGAAGAAATGAGAGAAAGATAGATAGAGAAAGAGAGAATGGAAGAACATTATAGATAGAAATGGGGGAGAGAGAGGAAGATAGAGAATGAGAGATAATAAAAAATATAAATATTGAGGGGAATAGAAAAATATAAAGAGATCTCTTTGTCTTTATCTTCCCATATATCTCTATACATATCTCCACATATGTACATCTCTCTACTTCTCTATATATCTCTCCATCTCTCTATATAAATTCCTATCTCTATCTTTCTATCTCTCCATCTCTTCCTCTCTTAGTATTCGCCTATTTCTATCTCTATTTCTCTATTTCTCTCCCCCTCCCCCTTTCTCTCTCCATTTCCATCTCCATCTCCATCTCCATATACCTCTCTCCCTATCTCTATCTCCTTACCTATCCTTACATCTCTTTCTTTCTCCACCCTCTATCTTTACCACTATATATATTTTTTGTCTCTCACTTTCTATCCATATCTCTCCCTCTCTCCCTATCACTCTATTTTCCTATACCTCTCAACTTTTCTATTCTCTCTATTTATCTCCTACCCTTCCTCCCTCTCTATCTATTTACACTTATCTCCCCCTCTTTATATTTATCTTAGTATCTCTCTCACTTAGACACACACTCCTTGTTTCTCCTTCCCTATATCTATCTCAATATATCTTTCACTCACATATGTTGAACAACTAGAATAATGAGAAGGGGGTGAATCAATATTCCATAAAATACATTAACTTAAAATGCATTTTGAACCATCTCATTAAACTTGCAAAAATGGGAAGGAACAATTAAAGAATGCATCAAAAACTCAACACAAGAATGACATACTTACGCGGAAAACCCTTGGAATGAAAAAAGCATGGTGAGGTTTAGCTCAAAATATATCATAACCATTTAGAATAGATTACAAGAGGCTCACTATTTAGAGGACTCATTGTCTGAAAAATAGGAAGGATCACTACCCAAGGAAGATAACTTCTTCTAGAATTATATACAAAGGGATGGCTCACTATTAGAGATTGAATTTCTCACAATGCATCTACTATGCTTAAGATACAATTCTACTTTAGACACTTCATTATTCGCTATCCCAAGATCCCCACCATCAAATTTCATACTTTGCACTCTCACATCTTCTTCCTTCAACATCCCAACACTAAATTATCTTTCTATATATGTGCATATATTCAATAAACATACCATTAATTAGTTTGTCCTAATTAGATGAATCATGTGATCTCAAAATTTATCAATTCAAAACTCCATCATACTTGCCTTGCAAAAGTAACCGAAGCATGTTCTTCACCAAAATAGGTCATCTTGACCTATAGTTACTCCTATGAATTAGCTCATACACAATTCAATACCACTCAACCCAAAAACCTTAGGTCAACACCACACAACAAAAATGGTGAAGCAATAATTGAATGGAGTAATTATTCATCCAAAACTGGACACATGGACCACCAAACCACTTAATGTTTGGAGTGCAGACAATTATTAAATCTTCAATAAATTCCTTAAATTTGTAAGCCAAAATCATCCATAGTGGAATGTAGAATATTCCAATATGAACTTTGTAGCTATAACTCTACTTCTACTTGGTTCAATATTTGATTGTTAATATCTTTAGTTGTGGAAGACATAAAAACCTTAAAAACTTTAATATAGACTCCTTCAATACGTACCACTATTACCTCAAAACTACATGACAAGATAATGTAGTGTAGAACAATGTAGACCACAAAGTTGTTCCTTTGTTACCCCATCATCTTAGTCTGGGACTTAGCCAATTTCCTTAAACACACTTGGTCTTCTTTAAACTATATGCATACTAATATACCATCACTTCTACAAATGGGTTGACATCAATGACAACACCATCCACAACTCCCATACACCATTATGATCATGTTTCCAACAACATACACACACACACAAATTATTTGTCCATCCCTATCTCTATGCCTATCTCTTTATCTCTCCCCTCTCTCTATATATATCTCCCTCTCTATTATCTCTATCACTTCCTTTATCTCTCACTCTTTCCCCGTCTATTTCTATCTTCCCATTTCTCCCTCTCACTCTCTATTTATATCTCATTATCTCAATCTCTTTCTTATTTATTCCATCTCTCCCTCCATCTCTCCAACCTTCTCTTTATATATATCCCTCTCTCTACCTCTCTTTATATATCACTTCCTACATATTTATATTTACCTCTCCCTCTCCCCCTCCTTCTTTGTCTATTCCTATCTCTATCTCTCTCTCCCTCTTCCTCTCTCCCTCAATCTCTACCTTTATATATTTATTTCCCTTTGTCTTTTTCTTTGTCTCTCTCTCTCACCCTCTCTATCTTTACCAAGTTAAATTTATCTCTATATGTCTCCTTTATATCTCTATCTCTCCCTCTTCCTATCACTTCCTAGATTTCTATATCTCTCTACTTTTCTCTCATATCTCTATCTCTCCCTCCGTCTACCTCCTTCTCAATTTATTTATATGTATCTATCTACCTCCCTATCTCTCTCCCTATCTCTCTCTTACTTGTACACACACACCCCTTGTTTCTGCCTCCCTATTTCTACCTTTATCTCCATCTCTATCTCTCCATATTTAAATTCTTACATATCTCCCTCCATCTCTATCTCATTATATCCATCTCTCTCCACCCCTATATATTTCCTTCTCTCTAACCTGATTGTATATCACTTCCTATATTTATCTTTATATTTTTATCGCCCCCTCTCTCATTCTCTCCCTCTCTATATATTTATCTCTTCCGTCCCTATGTATCCCATTTTCCTCTCTCTTTATCTCTCTCTCCTCTTTTCCATCTCCATCTCCACATCTAATTCTAACTTCCTCTCTATCTCTATCTCCTTGCCTCTATCTCTCTCTTCCCTTTATATCTCTCCCTCTTTCTATCCAAATATATCCCCGTCTCTCCCTCTCTATCTATTGCAAAAATAACATGAGCCTGTTGGTAATGGAACCTTATTATCTTTCTGATTCAAAGAATTTTTTTAGTTGTTTTTAAGTCTTTTAAGTAGATGCATAGTTGATTTAAAGCTATCACTTCTCTATTCAAACATTTGTTGCACAAATAACATCATTTTCTAAATGATCTACCAATTGGCCTCATGTATATTGCACAAATATATATAAAAAATATACCAAAAAATTCCCTAATTGACTTTCCACACTTCTTCAATGTACCCATTGCACACCAAGATGTGGTTCCTAGTGTATTTATTAAACACAAAATCCGAAAACACTAATCAAATTCAGATATTACATTATGAAAAAAAATATTAAAAACTTAAAAAAAACAAAATATTACAAATCATTCATCACCTAACATTATTATTCAATTGACAACTCAATGTTTCTATCCTTCTCTTTTTCTTATAAACTATCACAATCACAATTATCAACCCTAAATATTCATCTTAAATCTAAATAAATTTATGCATTATGTCATATTAGCATGGCCCAAACCCTAGGATTTATTTGTTTTCCTTCTAAATTCTATCTAAACAAAAGCTTATATGATTTCCGTTTAGATTATATCTAAACAAAAAATAGGACATGTGCTAGCAAAATTACAGTAGTGTTTTACTCTTGGAGATAGGACAAACGGTTAGATATGTACCAAATTTAAATACTTCTTGTTCACAAGGGGACGAAAACGCAACTAAATTGTGCCCCTTTACAGTGTTATTTAAGCATGCTAACACTGACCACGTACTATTCTTCTGATGGGCGTCGTAGGCTTTTAAAGACGTTTGAATTTTGAATCAAATGTTTATGGTAACGAATTTATGTAGGAAATTTCTTAAAGATTAAGAATAACCGTTTTGCAATTTGGATGATTTTATTTTTAAATTTTCGATTCTAATTTTAAATACTGTAGTATCACAAGGTTAAAAAGATATCATTGCATTCTATTCTTTTAGATGAAATGTGTAATGTCATTTGATTAAAAAGTAATGTTTTAATAGAATTGTGTTGCATATATTAGTCAAAGTTGAACATAATCAAAGATAAACATTATCAAAGAGAAAAAATCTCTAGTTACAATTTAATTTGATCATTACATTTCAACATGGCTCTCTATAACTTTAAGATTATGTGCAAAGATTACTAAATTTTTAGTTGTTTGTATAAAATGTAAGAACAGTTATATTAAAAAATTTATTCATCATTAGATTTCATTGCAATATATTTTCTATTTTCAATGTTAATTTTAAATATATTAAAGTCATAAGAAATATAACCTTATTTGCTTTTGAAAATCAATAGTTGAAAATTGTAGAGAATGATGGAAGATTATTGAAATGATCTCAATCATCAAATTTTCTAAAATATTAAAAAATATAATATATAATTAAACAAAAAGCAACTACATTCTTATCTAGTCCTACCTTTAAATTAAGAAAAGATAGGATAAGATTTTTTTTATGAATGTAAGTTTTATTAATGTGAATAGAAATATATGTAATTTTTTTTAATTATAGTATTTTAGTATTCTTAATTAGTTATTTGCATGACTTAATTCTAATCCTAACTCACATGCTAACTCTAATTCTAGACCTATATCTAACTCTAACTATGATTGTAACATTATCCATAACTATAATCCTAACTTTAATAACTAACTTTTAAATAATTAATATATTTAATAAATGTTATATTTTTTTTTTATAAAATAAAAGTGGCTATGCCACTAAACATTTTATTGATTAAAAATACAGTTTACACCTCCTGGTTCAAAAGGAGCATACCGGCAAGAAAAAACCAGGGAAGAAAACCTTCGGTTATAGCCCCAAATAAAAACAAATACAATAATATCATTTCACCCCCCAGAGAGGCCCCCCACAGAAAAAGACCAGGAATAAGATACAGTCTCTTGGTACTAGAAACCAAAGCAAAACATTTCTCCAAAATAGGCGGATCCAAATAACATAGAAAGACAGTAGCAATAGATGATCCAAGATCCAAAGAGAATTTGTCTTCTTTCTTTAGAGGAGGAAGTGTCACTGTTGAACTATCTAATTAGCAACATCAACCAGACAATGCAATGCTAGGAAAAAGTTAACACCACTGAGTCACAAGAGGAAGGTTGTCCAAGTGCAGGAAACACCCCGAATAGTTTCCACAAAAGAAAACCACATAAACCTGACTTGAAAAAAACCAGACAGAAGATCTCCAAGAACAACTGTTAGAAAGGAATGCATTCATATGAGAAAACCTTCAATGAGGAGAGAACAAAATAGTGCCAATTTAGAAGCTTCATGTAGATTCAAATAGATGTAGAAATAGGAAGAAGGGGAAGCCAACCAAAACACTAATAAGAACATGCATAGGCAGTAACAGAGTAAGAACAACCCCAAAGTAAACACCAAGAATCCCATTCACATGCAGGTGCCAAGGAAGTTTGATCCCTTCAAACCACTATGAAGCAGCCATAGACATAAATAGAGCAATGAACTAGCATTGGCCAGTGATAAATGTATCATTCCAAAAACCCAAAACATGTGGCCACAAAAAAGAAAGCCACAAAAATAAATTTGATATTCCATTTTTGAACCATGCTTGTAGTAGAGAGAAGAGAAATCAAATAGAAGTACCAAAGCACAACCATGGAAATCCAATGCTCGATACAATAGGCCAGAAATAGCACCACACAACCAAAGAAGAGTAGAACTGAATGAGAATGACAACAATTAAATTTTATTAGTCAATGAGTCTGCCAAGTATTTTTCTTCCATTTTGACTACATGAGCCGCCCTCTACCCATGCAGAGAAATCTAGGGGAAAAAACCATGAGATCACCATACATCAATTTCAAAGTAATTATGATAGAATAAATATCCCGTACGCTTTTATATTTTAATCTAAAGACAAAGCTAAATTTCCTCGATTATCTAGATATCATCAATGTAAATGAAACCAATCTCCAACAACATTGAAATTTATCTTGTCACTAGTATGGTCAACTTCTTGTATAGTGGTGGAATTCATGGTAATGAACCCATGCATAACACACATACGGAACATTAACATTTTTACTGACCACTATTTTTTGTATTTGGCCATGAATAAACACTATATGTTAAGAGTTCTCTTGAACAAGTTTTAGTTATCCTAAAAACTCATTAATGCATTAAAAGACTAAAGTTAAGAGCCGTTCATGAGTAAAGTTGGAAAGTTTCGATTCATTGAATTTAGTGATATTGTACTGACCAAAATGATGAAAAGAAAATGATTTACCACTGCATGGAAGACAACTCACTGTAAATCATGGAACTGCTTCATCAAATCATGAGGCTTATATGTTACGCCTATCTAGACCAGAGAAAGGAGAAGGCTTGAATGATATTTCTGCCTACACCAGAGAAAGGAGGAGGTTTACATGTTATAGCTCTAGGCTTAGTGTTAAGAACAAAGAGTATCTGATCAAGTGAAGTTATTCTGAAATATGAATTAAAATGTTTGATTACAATCTTGGACATTTATAATCTGGAGTTTATGAGTAAAATTTTTTTTCCCACTTGCCTTCAAATACAAATTGAAGTTAAAAACCAACAAATAATTGCAATTGTAAGAGCCAACATTCCCTTTCAGAGATTTAGAAGAGAAAAAATGTAGTGGGTAGGGAGAAGCCCCAGAAAGTGATATCAACCTGTCTTGGGCAATCCAGACTTAGAATAACAAAGAGTGACAATAAAATTTTGTGGGAAAAAATATCACTAATATTTTACTTTAGGGATTTATAGGGAGAATGTGGATTCATACAAAAACTAAAATGAAAAGACTTGCAGGGCAACTATTGGCTTAGATTGCAAAATCATTGCAGCTGCAACCTGACTTTTTTGAGAAGAAATTTGACTATGCATTCCAAATAATGAGGATGAATTACTATCCTCCCTGCATTAGTCCAGATCTTGTTCTAGGACTAAGTGTACACTACCATGATCAAACTTTCACCCATGCAACAAAAATGAAGGAGAATTAAAACAATGATCTACATCCTTGTTTTCCAATAAATACGACTAGCAGATCTGCCATGACATGAACCCACTAGAAGCTTACAGGAAGGCACACACTACCAGGATAGAAAGCATATTCTAAATTTTGAGGCAAATAGTACAAATTTAATGCATTAAAGGACGAGTTTCTTTATTGAATTATTTATACAAAGTTTACTCATCAATTGCCTTGTTAGCCAGCCAATCTTCCAAGTGATTTACTTCTCTATACACATGAGATATAGAATAGGATTTGAACTAGTTCAATTGTAGGAGAACTTTATTTAACAAGTACTATAGATGCCAAACCTGTGACTTTTGATTAATAATTGCATGAAATCTTACCATAGAATCACCTTCAAAAATTAGTGAATCCAATTGGAGGGCCCTTGCGAGGTCCAAGCCTAGACTCAAGGCCTCCAATTCCGCCTTATTATTAGTGCCAGAGGGAAGGGCCTTATAGGAAGCTTTGATAATGTTTCCATTTGAATATGAGATTACTACCTTAGCCCTAGACTTACCAGGGTTTCCCCTTGAAGCCCCATCATAATTTATTTTCAAAAAATTAGCAGGAGGAGGCTCCCATTTAGCCTCTCTTCGTGCCAACAATTTATCCACCTTGCCAGTAAAAGACCCATGAAAGGGAAAAGATTTGAGAAGGGACCAATTTATGATAATGAATCCATCCCAACTTGAGAAAAATTTTAAGCTTTCCAATTTTTAAAAAATATAAGATTTTTCCACTTTTGAAATTGAGAGTTCAAGGTTTTGAAGCATTTCCTCTAAGGAAGAGCCTTTGTTCCAAAAAATTCTATTGTTCCTCTCAATCCAAATTTTCTAGATGATTAAGGAAGGAGTTACTCTCCAGAGATAGTGAAGAAAGGAGGAGCCATTCAATAAAGGCCAAGATTTAAATTGCAAAGTTAGGGAAGGACAAACCTATGAGCACCAACCCAACTTTACATAAGCCCAATACCAACATTGCATTTCAAAAGGACACCAAGTGAAAAGGTGGTCTGCAAATTCGATGAAATAGCCACATAAAACACAGGGGAAGGCCGTCACAAGGCCCAGTCTATCAAGTCTTTTAGCTATTAAGACTCCCCCATTTACTGCAATCCATGCAAAGGCACCTGCCTTAGGGAGGAAGGCATCATCCCATAAGAGAGCATGGGGGAGATCACAATGGTTTTGAGATTCCAAAAGAGAGTTATAACCTTCTTTGACAGAGTAATTCCCAATCTTTGATTTTGGCCAAATTAGTATATCATCTTTATCAGAGAAAACAATTCACCTTTTATCCAATTCTTTTTTAAAAGCTTCCTTTACAGATTGAGGAATATCAAAATTGGAAACTAATTTCCATGAAACAACATAAATGGAGTCTATGAGGACAACATTAAATTAGTCAGCCACATAAGAGCCCCAAGAATTTTTAAGTAGAGTCATTAAATTACCCCAATCTGAAAAAGAAGACAAAGCAGGATACCCATTCCAGACATCCTCCCAAAATTTTGCTTTCCTACCATTTTGAATCACCTAGGAGAGGTGAGGAAGGATAACCAACCTACAGGAAGATATTAAATTCCACATTACAGATCCACTAGGGAGGGAAGATGCCTTGAAAATACACTCCCTGGGTTGTGGGTACAAATATTTGGCAAACATTAACTTCCCCCATCTAGAGTCTGGATTTTGATATAATTTCCAAGTGAACTTGGCACCAAGGGTAGTGTTCTGAAACTTGAGATTTTGGATACCAATGCCACCTAGGTACTTAGGCAAACAAACTTTCTCAAAATAAATTAGGTGGAGTTTTTATTTACCGCCCATATTATCATTCCACAAGAAAGAACACATAATTGATTTCAGCTGATTTAAGGTGGAACAAGGATCCTTTAACACTGACATCATATAAACTGGAACTACATTCAGGACATATTTGATCATTTGAATTTTACCAGCAAGGGAGAGCCACTTATGTTTCCAAAGAGATTTTTTTTCCTTAATTAACTTACAAAATCTTTCCCAGAAAACACCAAGGATGTTACCAGGAAAGAAAGGAATGCCAAGGTAGGAACAAGGTAAGCAACCCATAGAGAAACCCCAAAAGCCGATCAGCCTATTTTAAATAAAATCTAGAAAATTTAACAAAAATATTTTAGATTTAGTAGGATTGATCTTTTGTCCAGAGGTCAATGAGAAATCATTTAGGATGCTCTTGATTACCTTAGCTTCAAGAATAGAAGCATGACCATAAAGCAAAGTATCATTAGCAAAAAGGCCATGGGCTTGTGAGGTCCACAAATTTGGAATTCTTATACCTTTCCAGAGGTTTAACTGATTTTCCTTTTTTATTGACCAACTTAAGCCTTCAACCATAAGGATAAAAAGGAAGGGAGATAGTGGATTCCCCTGCCTAATACCCCTTAAAGAAGAGAAGAAGCCACAAGATGAACTATTTATCAAAACATAAAACCTTGCTGAGGAGATGCAAGAATGAATCCATTTAACCCAAATTTTTGAAAAACCCAACTTGCACAAGACATCGAGAAGAAAATCCCAATTCACCTTGTCATAAGCTTTCATCATATCAAGCTTTAGGATCATGGCAGGTAACTCGAGTATCTTTATCAAATGAAGAATTTCATGGGCCACGATTGCACCCTCAGAAGTCTCCCTCCCTGGGACAAAACCACCTTGCTCTTCGAAAATAATTGAAGGGATGATCTTAGCAAGGCATATAGAAATAGCTTTAGTGAAGATTTTGTAAATGGTATTACACAACGAGATTGGTCTGAAATCGGCAAAACTGAAGGGGGGATCTATTTTAGGAATGATAGATAAAAAAAATAGTATTGATCTCTTTCAGGATAGTTCTATTTCTCCTAGCTTCTTCCAGAGCTCGCCAAACATCAACCCCAACAATATCCCAACATTTATGGTAGAAGATGATAGTATAACCATTAGGGCCAGGAGCCTTCTCAGGAGACATTTCAAAAACAACAGCTTTTACTTCCTCGAGAGAAAAGAGGGCCATTAGCCATGCATTGTCATTTTGAGTAAGAAGAGAAGGGATAGCCTCTAAGATTGCATTATTTATTGTCATTGGCTCTGATGACAGCAAGGATTTGAAGAAAGAAATGGCTTCTTTAGCAATGTTGATGTCATCAACTAAGAGAATACCTTCACTATTTGTAATTTGAGAATTTTTTTTTTGTGCCTCTTTAATTTGGCTAAAGCATGGAAGAATTTAGTATTTCTTTCACCTTCAGACAACCAAGTATCCCTAGATTTTTTCCTCCAAAAACACTCTTCTCGACAGAGAACCTCTTCAAAATAAGATAACAAGGATTTATGCCTTTCATACAAAGCAGGGGTCATGCCCTTGGAAATAATATAGTCATTTAGCTCTTCAATCTCTTTTTGGAGTCTCAGTTTCTCTGAGAAGATATTTTAAAGATGTTTTTGATTCCATAACTTTATTTTTCCTTTTAGGAACTTCAATTTCTTAGCCATTTGAAACATACGAGAACAGGAAAAAGGGAGTATTTTGCAACCAGAATTTGATGAAAGGTATAAAAGAAGGGTCCCTAAACCAAATTGGTTGAAACTTAAAAGGGGACCTTTTTCTCAATAATATTAAAGGTTATCGGAAAATGATCTAATCTAGGAAGACCAAGAATTGAAGAAAATATATATGGGCTTAATTCCATCCAAATTGAAGAAAGTAAAAACTGATCTAGCCTTTCAACGATTTGATAGAAATCCTTTCTTCTATTAGACCAAGTGAAGGATCCATTCTGAGGTTTGCAATCAAACAAATTATTTCCCAAAACAAAGGCATTGAAATCCTCCATAATCCTCTTGTTGGGGATGATACCACCAACCTTCTCAGAGGGATAAGATATAGCATTGAAGTCACCTCCGATAACAACCAAGGATTCAGATAGGACTTGTAAAATTGAAGAAAGGGTAATCCACAAACGTTGTTTGGCAATTGCAGAGATTGGCCCATAAACATTAAAAAGCCAGAACTTGATATATGAAAATTTTCTTTTAACTAGGAAAATCCCCCAATTAGAAAAGGAGCAAATTACCTTTAACACCACATATTTTTGATTCCGAAGTACAACAAGTCCCCCAGAAGCACCAAGTGTAGATTGAGAAAAGAACTTCTAGGGGGACGATTTTGAGAAGAGGGACTCAGTAGAACCCGAATTCATTTTAGTTTCTTGCAGTAAAAAAATATCATAGTTTGCTACCTCTAGTTGAAGTCTAATTAGACGCCGTTTGTTAGGGGCATTTAAGCCCCTAACATTCCATGAAAGAACCTTCACTGTTCTCGAGGGGAGCTATCTCCCCTCTTCGCCTTAGCTTGTTTCTAGGAAGGAATCTCAATAGTAAACTCCAACTGCAAGTTCCTTTTTGCAGCACCAAATCTTGTCATAGGACTAAACATCCTCTTTTTTTAACAAGAGATATTAAAGTTGTTTGAATTCAACCTGAGTCTTCACATGCTTTGGCTTACGCTCCCTTTTTTATGAAGAAGATGTGGGTCCAGAAGGGGATAAGGGAGATTAAGAGATAGGCAACATATTTTTAGGAAGTGGGCTTAAAAACCGATTAACTTTCCCAACATACTGCATTGGAGAAACATAGGAAGTTTCCTTAAAAGAATCCTTGGGATGGGATAGAGGGAGATCTTTTTCAATTTGAGCCAAGTCATAGTCAATTTCAGATACAACTTTCTCTTGAGCAACCGCATTCAAATTTACCTTGGAATCTAAGATGATCTTTTGAATTTTATCAATCAATTGTTGGTCCATCAAAAATTGATTCGGGGATTTGCAATTTAAGCCTGAAAAAACAAGCAAGCTTGCTAGGTCTGAGTTATACTATGTTTTTCTTTTTAAGCCCATAGGTTTAGCCAAGTCCTGAAGACATTTATCTGAAAGGCACCTAATTTGTTCAAGAGAATACACTGACACCTTTGATTGGTTCAAAAGACTCACACACTCCCCATTTTGATTAGGATGCGCAGAAGGATGGATTTGGGGGCTTTAAGCCCAAATTTCTCGATTAAGGACAACTTGTCACATGTCTTGTTTGAAGAAATAGGAACCCCCAGAAGAGGATTTGGCAAGGTTATAGAAGAGGAAGAAATGAAGTTCCCAATGAGAGACGTAGATCCCTTCTGAGAAAAAGGAATGACCTGATTTTCCTTTAACTAAGGAAAATTGAGTGGTTTAGTCTTTGCATTCTTAAATTTCTAGCCTCTTTTTAAGGGAGAGGACTGAGGACCCTTAACTAACACATCCAACTTCGGAGGAGGAAAAAGGATGGAAACCTAGGGGTGAGATCGATACCATTTTTAGATGAGATAATATCAAAATGATTGCAAACAGATATCCCTTCACCAACAAGAACACATTCTTTTGTATTCCTGGAATTAGGGAGTTTTAACAAATTTCCCAACAAATCCTTTTTTTGGTCCAGGATAGCAACCAAAATTTTGGCCATAGATAAGAATATTTTAGGGACTTGGCCACTAGAAGGGTTACCCATAGGTTCCCCAGAGTAGGTTTCTTTTACAGCTAGATGATTAACATTCTTATCAATTAATCTAGAAGATAAAATTGCTGAGTCCAAGGCCCCCAAGTTTTCCCTAGGACCATTAGCAGGAAAAAGAAAGGGATCCTTAGTGACTAGAGGGTCCGTTGGAGGACCATTATGAATTTTATTGCTTACCCCAATAGGTAAATTTTCCATTTCTAGAACTTTGTTATTTATAGGGTTTATTGTTATTTTTGAACCCCCAACATTCAAGATGTCTTTGGAGCAATTAACCACTTTAAAGGGAGATGTTTTGATCTTTTTGAAGAGGGGAGAATCTAAAGCAATAGTGGCTTTCTGAAACTATTCAGTATCTTTAATTAAAGGTTGCTTCCATAGACCATCTAAGGATTTGAGCTTACAACACCCAGGAAGATTTTTTCCAAAACTAACCAGGATACAAATACATATAATTAAGATGCCATTAGAAACTAAGGAGTCCAAATGGAGTAATTTTCCAAAAGAATTACCAATCAATCTTAGTATATCTAGATCTGTGAATTCCAAGGGGATACCAGGCATTGAAAACTAGGTAGGAATCATTTTGGTTAAAAAATAGTTTGGTTGAAAAAATGGGCACCAAGGGAAGATCAGGAACAAATGTTTTCCAAACCAAACAAAATCATTTTCTAATACTTTATTTTTTTCCTCAATAGAATCCAAAACCAAAATGAAAATATTTTTAGAGATTACCCGAAGATAAACCATTCCAAACCAATGTGAGTGAATCCGTGATTGTAATTTTGACAGTCATACCTCCACCCCAAGCTTGTAGAAAAACTGCATATTTGAATAGATCTTAGCACTTCTGGTTCAGAGGCAGCTTCTCTGTGTTCACCATGGGAATCGATAACCATAGATCAACCTTAGGGATTGAATTTGGAATCTCCCTCACTGTAGGAAGTTTAACCCCAGCCTTCGAGTTGGAGACGGGGTCACCAAGACCCACATTGTTCACAATTGAAGGAATACCTAGACCATCACTAGATGGTTTACCAGTGGAGGTAAACATAGGATTTTCATTTCCTGATCTAGTTTCATCACGAACACTATAGGCTTTATTTGAAACATTTTCCTTTTCCTCAAATTCAAAATGGACACAACACGACCCAAGGCCATTCACAGTCTTGTTTTTACCAGGAAGAAGCATTGGGTTAGGACCCAAGGTGCACCCCAAAAAATTTGGATCTTCCAAAGAAATTTGCCTATTTTCGACACCGCATGTTGAGAACGAGGAGAAAACCTCTCTTCCCCAATCCCCTCATACCCATGTTGAGATTTAGAAATTGAGACTGAATCATGTCTCAAATTGCCATGGCAAACACTAGTTGCGGCAGCAGATCCATTACTAGGAACTGGGTTGGAGGTGAGATCTTGACACCTTGATGAGCCCTTTCTCCCACCCAGTTTAGGGTTTTGGAAATTATGAAAATAAACAAACCGAGGAAAATATCCTTCATTCTTTTGATTGAGAACCTTACCAAAGCACTAAGGAGCACAGTCAACCCAACGACCTTCATGAAAAACCTACTGGGGGCAATACCTAGATGCAAAATCTGAGGAAACATGTATTGATTCATCCACCCAAACACCATCACAAAAAAACCATTGGGGGACATGACCACTCGAACCAATGAAGCCCGAAGGTGGAGGATCTAGCAAAGCCTCATCGCCCCATCAATGACCAATCTCATTTTTTGGAGACCCTAGTCCCCCCTTCGTTTTCCCTTTCTCTTATATATTAATATAAAATTATTATTATTATTAATATAAAATTCTTATATACTAAAATGATTAAATAATACAAGTTATTTATTTTTAATTATATATATATTAAAAAATAAAATATATTATATTAAATTATGATTGAGTAGACACAAATGCAACTAAATCTCTTCATTCAAATCAATAATTGTTAAATATTAAGGACAAATAATTATTTAGTAAAGAATCCTAAAGTGACATTAAAAAAATTATGAATTAATATTTAAGTGATTTTTATTACTAATATTCTATTTTTAATTTATTTTAATTTTTGAATAGTTTTAACTATAATTTTTTCCTTATTATTAATTCTAATCCTAATCTTAATTATATTTTTTTTGGGACTATAAAATTAATAATAATAGGATCATAATTATAATTTAACTAATAATTATAATAATTATAATTATTTTAATTTAATTCTTATTTGTATTTATTTATCTTTTGAAAATAAAATTTGAAAAATAAAAAAGTGGAAATGTCAAATAGTTTAAGGTTTAATTTAAATTTTTATTTTAATTGTGTAAAGTAGCTAATAGATTTTTGTGAAATTTTCTTTAATAATAATAATAAAAAATGGATAGAGAAAAAAACAATTTTTAAAAAATGTAAAAATAAGTAACATTTTTTTATTTTAGAAAAAAATAATAAAATAAATTTATAAAGAAAAAAAATAATGATTTTTTAAAAAATTACTAAAAAAATAGTTTACCTTGCTTTCATTATAAATTCGTCAATACCACCCCAAACTTCTTAGGCAATTATGTTCAAGAGAAATATTTTTGACAATTTTAAATGTTAAATATTTAATATGTTTACTTTTAAAAAATTAAATTATATTTGAAGAGCATAAAATTTTAGTTTTTAATTGATTCAAAACCAACTTATTAGTACTTGCCTTAGGCATAGTACTATTGTAATGACTTTGGATTTTTTTAGTTAACTAGTTATTAATAATTTAGTTTTCAACCAATCGAACAATATTTAAACAAAAATAAATAAAAAAATCAATTTCATAAAGTCAACTTGTAAAATACTTAACTTTACAAATTATAAAAATGATTTTTTGTGCATTTTTTAACTATAATTTTTTTATGTATATAACTGTTATTTTTTTATTAAAGGAAATCTTACAAAAATTAATTAACTATTTTATAGAGATTTGGATTCACACTATTAAAATTAAAAAAAAAAAATCCATTAAGCTAATATCTTTATCTATGTTTTTTATGTTTCTAATATTTTATGGTATAGTTTGATTATATATGATCTCCTTCTTCTTATACAATTTATATATACTATTTCTATTTATATCTTATATTATTATAGGTAATAATTTGTAGGTAAATATGTTAACCTATATTATGTAGGTAATATATTAATTTATATATAATATATAATATAGTTTATTTTATGTTGTAGGTTCTCCTTTCATATATATTTATATATATTAATAAACTATCTTAATTAACTACTATGTTAATTATAATATTAATATTATTATATTATCACTATTAATATAATCAATACAATAGTAAATCATTATATTAATAATTATAACAATATTTTAAAATATATTAATATCATAATATTACCTATTTATTTAGTTTATATAATGTAATCTATAAACTTTTCATATTAAATTAGAATATAATATATTTATTATATTAATAGTATATTTAACTTCAACTATAATATGAAGATTTCACTATCAAATTCAAAATCAACTAGAATCAATTAAGAATTATTTTTAATAATAAATCATTTGATTATATAATGTTTAACAAATATTTATTCTAAAGAACAAACTTAACTTCAATAGTCATAGTTATGTCTAGTAAAAATAATTCATAAACTACTTCCTTCTCTCAATGAATGGGTTCATTATATAAATATTCAAATGTATTCAACTTTTTTTTTTTTTGAAAAAAAATAACACCAAACAATAAACATGTATTCCAATTTATTTTATTTTCAAATATTTAGCATCAAATAAGATATTTACATTACATAACTAAAACATATAAAAAAACCAACACTATTAATCAAACAAAACACAAAATACAAAAGTCAAAACTAAAATACAACAATTAAAAAATATATATATATAATTTTATTCACATTAATTAAACTTACATGTATTTTTATTCCAACTCTACAAATCTCTAATTAGAGTACTACAAAGGCAAGTTCTCGCCACTATGTGGCACTTGTTAATAACTAGTTAACACAACAATGACTTTTAGTTTTTAATATGTTTTATTTTATTTTCACCTTTTAAGTTTTATTTTACTTGTAATTTTTAATATAAAAGTTAAAATTTTAATTTTAATAGTTTTAATATAATTTATTTTAATTTTTTATATTTTAGTTGAAATAGTTTTATTTTATTTTTTTTTCTAAAATTTAGTTTATTTAATAATGTTTTATAATATATTTTATTTATTAATATTGAGTTTTGTTTTTTATTTATAATAAGCAACCGAATTTGCATGAATTGTATTGATTTCAAAAGATTTTACATGTTGTCATCCCCCATAAACTAAGGCCAAAAATGTATACCATGACTAGTAGCCCCAACCCCAAAATACATAATATCTGCCAAAAAACCAAGCCCCCAACCAAAAACTAGGGCTAAAGGAGAATACCATGATTTGCAGCCCTAACCCAAAAAACCTTGCCTTTGAGTATCATAATTATAGACTATATACAAAACAGTGACACCCAACTCATCAATCTATTTCATTATAGAAGTGTCACTCCTCTAGAGTGACACCAAAGTCTTTCATTCATTGCACAATGTTATCATCAACCAGTCCCAAAAATTGACAGAGGTAGTTGTATCCAAAAAAATCCTAGCACCTATGATGCACAAGCCCATGCTTGTCAAAATTCAGGATGAAGGGTTGCCCCTCAATGTCCATCCCCAAATAGAACATCCACTCGATGTCGTCGGGCTAGGGAATTTCAACATCAAGTTTAACCACTGTGTTTGTGTCTAGGTCATCTTGGAGGAAAGCCACCTTAAAAATGAGCCTCATCAGTAGCAAATAGTGCACCTTTGGGATCTCCAAGTCAAGCGATGTAGCCAGGAACTAGGAAGAGATGTCAAAATTGACTCGATGTCTATTGGAGGAAATGGAGAATTCATAGCCAATAACCATTCTCATAAAATCGAGGGAGAACATGTCCTTGATGAGGCAAATGTTCTACAGCTCATCATCCATGGTGAGGCCTAGAAATGCCATTTGCCTCTTCAAGCTTCACAATGTGACCAGAGTCTCCATTGTCTTCAATGAACTTACAGATCAAACAACATAGGTAAGCTCAAATAAAACAGTGCAATGCATTCACACGAGTTGCCAACCAAAATCGCTATCACACAAAGCCAATACAACAATACGTGGCACTCCACATGTGCGAATATAAGGACACACTAAAATGAGACGATCAGGGGCATTAATTCTTTAAATGATTTTTGTACAAGGAGATCTGTTAGTGGAAAATTGCGATCCTAGGCCATCATACGAAGGAGAAAAACTATCACATCCATATATCATCAGCATATAAAAATTCCCATGTGTCAAATCTAGCCACATAAAATTTGAGGTGGAGTAGACAAAGTTTGGTCCCAAGCTACACATAGGAAGAATCATTACTTACCATCCACCTCTTCATTTTCCAAAGTTTTAATGACACCATTTCCTTCCCTATAAATATGATTTATAGTATAAAGCTGAAAATATTGCAACAATTCCATAGTCTTTCTTAGCAATGCCTGCAATTTCTAGTTTGGTGTATCACCACATCTAATGGTACTGAAAATAATCATTGAGTCTCCTTCAATAGATAGTTTACTTATGCATAAATACCTACACAAAGTAATCATGTGGATAATGGCCATGAATTTTGTTTCATTGTTGGTACCTTCAGGAAACTGTTTCATAGAGGTAAGAATTGTCTCACTCTGCCAATTTCTCATTATACATCCTGCTCTAGACGGCCCAAGGTTACCTCTAGAGGCACCATCAAAGTTTAATTTAAACCATCCCATTGCTGGTGGAGACCAAACCACCTTAGCAATGCCTGCAATTTCTAGTTTGGTGTATCACCACATCTAATGGTATTGAAAATAATCATTGAGTCTCCTTCAATAGATAGTTTACTTATGCATAAATACCTAAACAAAGTAATCCTGTGGATAATGGCCATGAGTTTTGTTTCATTGTTAGTACCTTTAGGAAACTGTTTCATAGAGGCAAGAATTGTCTCGCTCTTCCAATTTCCCATTATACATCCTGCTCTAGATGGCCCAAGGTTACCTATAGAGGCACCATCAAAGTTTAATTTAAACCATCCCATTGCTAGTGGAGACCAAACCACCTTCGCTCTATCTCATTTGGCCTTAAAGCCACCATTCCCCACCCAAGCTACAATATGAAGCAACGACCATGTAGCCCACAACTTGGCATCCCATTCAAAGAAATTCTTGTCTTTGGCCATCTATTGAACCACTTTTGTGTTCAATGTTTCCACTAGAACAACTACAACTTTGTTGAGAAGGGAAGAAATGTTGATACCATTCCCATAGAAAAACCTCATGTTTCTTTCCTTCCAAAGTTCCCATATCAGGATTGAGGGGATCATAATCTAAATGTCACCAAACACCAATTTTTTCTTGAATATCGACCATCATCAAAAAAGGCTAATGAGATCATTTGGTAGTGCATTGAACCAACCCAATTTGGCACACATCCACCTCTACCATTCCTAAGCATAAAAGCAACCAAGTAGTAAATGGTCACTTGTTTCTTCCTTAGCCACACACATAACACATCTAGAAGGGCCATGAAACCCCATATGATGAAACTTATCTACAATCAAACTTGTATTTTGTATTACCACCCAGGAAATGGTCCCTACCTTGGGGAGATAGACACTGCTCCAGAACAACTACAATAAAAGACTCACCCCAGCCAAACGCTGCACAATATACAAAATCCTATAACTATCGTTCATGTTATAACAACCTTATTTAGACCTAGCCAATAGTAGGGAGTCAACACCTTTGCGGAAAACAAAGGTTCTATTTTTAGAGTATCTTTCAACACCCGTGACTCTCTCTATGGAAGATTTAGGCATGTGAAATATTTCCACTTTCACCCCAACACCAGATTCCACTAATCTAGAGTTACATAATCCCTAACATGGCTGCCCCAAAGTTGTTGTAGTGTTTCCTTGACCTATTCCACCTTGATCAAATTGTCCAAACTCGAATAACCAACCCATGAGTCCTAAATCAATGCTTTTCTTTGGTCATGAATTATCCTAAATCAATAAATTACAAATTGAATTTTAGTTTTTAATATGTTTTATTTTATTTTCACCTTTTAAGTTTGATGTTACTTGTAATTTTTCATATAAAATTTAAAATTTTAATTTTAATTTAATTTTTTATATTTTATTTGAAATAGTTTTTTTATTCTAAAATTTAGTTTATTTAATAATGTTTTATAATATTTTTTATTTATTACTTTTGAGTTTATTTTTTATTTTTTAAATTTCTTTTTTGATTCATAATAAGCAACTGAAGTTGAATGAATTGTATTGATTTCAAAAGATTTTACACATTGTCAACCCCCACAAACCAGGGCCAAAAATGTATGCCATGACTAGTAGCCCCAACCCAAAAATAAACAATATCTACCAAACAACCAAGCCCCCAACCAAAAACTAGGGCTAAAGGAGAATACCATGATTTACAGCCCTAACCAAAAAAACCATGCCTTGGAGTATCATAATTATAGACCATATACAAAATAGTGACACCGAACTCATCAATCTATTTTATTGTAGAAGTGTCACTCCTCTAGAGTGACACCAAAGTTTTCCATCCATTGCATAATATTATCATTAGCTAGTCCCTACAACTGATAGATGTAGTTGTATCCAACAAAAGCCTAGCACCTGTGACACACAAGCCCATGCTTGTCCAAATTTAGGATGAAGGGTTGCCCCTCAACGTCCATCCCCAAATAGAACATCCACTCGATGTCGTTGGGCTAGGGAATTTCAACATCAAGTTTAACCACTGTGTCTATGTCTAGGTCATCTTGGAGGAGAGGCACCTTAAAAATGAGCCTCATTAGTAGTAAATAGTGCACCTTTGGGATCTCCAAGTCGAGCGATGTAGCCAGGAACTAGGGAGAGATGTCAAAATTGACTCGATGTTTATTGGAGGAAATGGAAAATTCATAGCCAATAACCATTCTCATAAACTCGAGGGAGATCATGTCCTTGATGAGGCAAACGTTCTATAGTTCATGATCCATGGTGAAGCCTAGAAATTCCATTTGCCTCTTCAAGCTTCATAATGTGACTAGAGTCTCCATTGTCTTCAATGAACTTGTAGATCAAACAACATAGCTAAGCTTAAATAAAATAATGTAGTGCATTCACATGAGTTTCCAACCAAAATCCCTATCACACCAGGCAAATACAACAATACGTGGCACTCCACATGCGCCAATACAAGGACACACTGAGATGAGATGATTAGGGGCATTAATGCCTTAAATTATTTTTGTACAAGGAGATGTGTTAGTGGAAAAATGCGATCCTAGGCCATCAGATGAAGGAGAATAACTATCACATCCATATATCATCAATATATTAAAATTCCCGTGTCAAATCTAGCCACATAAAATCTAAGGTGGAGTAGAAAAATTTTGGTCCCAAGTTGCACATAGGCAGAAGTATTACTTACTATCCACCTCTTCATTTTCCAAAGTTTCAATGACACCATTTCCTTCCCTATAAATATGATTTATAATATAAAGCTCAAAATATTGCAATAGTTCCATAGTCTTGCTTAACAATGCCTACAATTTCTAGTTTGGCGTATCACCACATCTAATGGTATTGATAATAATCATTGAGTCTCCTTCAATAAATAGTCTACTTATGCATAAATCCCTACACAAAGTAATCCCATGGATAATGGCCATGAATTTTGTTTCATTGTTGCTACCTTTAGGAAATTGTTTCATAGAGGCAAGAACTATCTTGCCTTGCCAATCTCTCATTATACATCCTAGTCTAGATGGCCCAATGTTACCTCTAGAGGTGCCATCAAAGTTTAATTTAAACCACCCCATTAGTGGTGGAGACCAAACCACCTTTACTCTATCCCATTTGGCCTCAAAGCCACCATTCCCCACCCAAGTTGGAATCTAAAGCAACGATTATGCAGCCCACAACCTAGCATCCCATTCATAGAAAGGGTAGAAGCAAGAAGTTGGGTACACAAAGAGAGGAAGTTTAAGCAAAAAAAAATCTCGCAGAAAATGTGTACGGGCTATTAAAAAAACATTTATGTGTTATGGTTCGGGTACCCGAGCTGAAAAAAACATGTATGCACTATAAAATATGTAAGCGTTATAACACGTGTTATATAACACGTACACATTTTATAACATGTACAAGTCATTTATTTAAAAAATTAAATACCTTTTAGAAACGCATATGTGTTTTAAAATGTGTATGTGTTTTGTAATGAAAAATGTGTATGTGTTTTGTAACACAAAATGGGTAGGCATTTTAAAATACGTATGCATTTCTAAAAAGTATATATTTTTTTAAATAATCAAGAAAATAAAGAACACATATGTGTTTTGTAACACGTACACATTTTTTATGAATGTGTACACATTATTTAAAAATTGAATTCCCAACCCACATGCAGCCTTGGTTTTAGGCTTGGGAAAGGCTTGGAAATCCGAGCCTTAGCCTTTGACCTGCAACCATAAAACTAAGGAAGATTGAAAATGAATGTCCAACTTTGGTAATATGGCCGATGGAATTTTTTTCTAAATCAATCTATAAAATTAAAACCCATTAGAGAAAATGATGTCTACTTTCCAAATATATAATTTTTATTAATATTGGATCATGTTTGTTATTTTTTAATTAATTTCTAAGAAAATGAGTCCTTAAACTTGAAATATCACTCTTTTTTTTTCAATAACTTTTTTTTGGTTAAGTTTCTTGTAAATTTTTTTATATAGCATCAAACTTAAGATAATTCTCTACACAATGAAAAAAAAAAGATTCAAAAAATGTTTAGTTTAGGTCCAATTATGCTGTCTGTACACATTGAATTTTAAAAACAACAATTAAGGACAATAAAAATTCAATAAATCAACAAAAAATTACAAAAAAAATTCCACATCAATCTTCATGTTGTTAGCTCTCTTTTCTAAAAAGGAATTAGCAAAAAAAAAAATATTTGGGACAAAAAGTGGTGTCTGTAAACATGTTTGGTATGGTAAGAAAAAGGGACTTTTAAAAAGTGGTTTTTATAGATCCTTATTAAAATTTAATTTGTGTAATCTGGGTATTTGAATAATTTACATATTTGGAAACTATATTCGAAATTCTTAATTTCATATTACTAACTTTTTTAAAGATTCATTGTGTAAGTGTCTCAAATTTTCAGTCCAAGGGTGAAAAATTATGAAAAACAACAAAAAACACTTCCACTTTTTGAGCTTTTTGTGTACCCAACTTCTTGCATCAGCCCAAAGTTCTTGTCTTTGGCCATCCATTGAACAACTTTTGTGTTCAATGTTTCCACCAAAACAACTACAACTTTGTTGAGAAGGGAAGAAATGCGAATACCATTCCAATAGAAAAACCTCATGTTTCTTTCCTTCCAAAGTTCCCATATCAGGATTGAGGGGATCATAATCCAAATGTCACCAAACGCCAATTTTTCTGTGAGGATCGACCATGATCAAAAAAGGCTAATGAGATAATTTGGTAGTGCATTGAACCAACCCAATTTGGCACATAACCACCTCTACCATTCCTGAGCATAAGAGCAACCAAGTAGTAAATGGTCACGTTTTTCTTCCTCAGCCTCACACATGACACATCTAGAAGGGCCATGAAACCCCATATGATGAAACTTATCTACAATCAAACTCATATTTTGTATTACCACCCAAGAAAAGGTCCCTGCCTTGGGGAGATAGACACTGCTCCAAAACAACTACAATGAAAGAGTCACCCTAGCCAAATGTTGCACACTATAAAAAATCCTATAATTGTCCTTCATGTTATAACAACCTTATTTAGACCCAACCAATAGGGTATGTGCAGGAACATGATGGGCCAAAAAATGGCAATATGATGGGTATGTGGTTGATGACTTATTTTACCCAAAATTGATGAAACAAAAAGGGTTTTTAAAGGAGATTCTCAACATTCCACCGATATAAATTATGCTTTACTTTGAATTTAATAAGTAATTATTTTTCATTTTCTATTCAAATTATGACTAAAGTCCTGATTGATAGGCTGATTGAAAAACATCTATAGCTTTCAAATGGTATCACATTTTTTGAATCGAAAACATGTGTCACATTCTATGCTTCACATACTATAGGATTAAAAAAATAAAAAATGTATTTCATAAAGTTTTGACCAAGTTAAGGTGGTCAAACATACAAATTTTTATATTTTTTAAAAAGTTGTAATAAAAAATTCATAATTAATTATTTACTTGGAAAAAAATTACAAAAAAATATGGATCACATCGGGGCATGTGTCATCTACTTATATTTAGAATCTTATAAAAAAATATTTTCATTTTATTGTGGTTAGGGTGGTCAGAAAGACACCTACTTCTTATTTTTTCCCTAAAATTTAAGTACCACTGCATTGAAATTTCACATTTTCACCAAATAGATTTTTTATTTTTATTTTTAAAACCTAGTAGTTTAGAAACTATATTCTATTTGCTATAGATTTTATTGTTACATACTTTTTAAATAATATAGATAACTTATTCAAATTTTTACGTCAAGTTGTCTAACTTTGATTTTTCTGAATTTTTTGCCACTTAAGGGCCTATTTTTTCCATAATCATCCTGCACATACCCAATAAGAGGGAGTCAACACATTTGTAGAATAATAAGGTTCTATTTTTAGCATCTTTCAACACCTATTACTCTCTCTATGGAAGATTGAGGCATGTGAAATCTTTCCACTTCCACCCCAATACTAGATTCCACTCATCGAGAGTTACATAATCCCTAACGTGGCTACACCAAAGTTGTTTTAGTGTTTCCTTGACCTATTCCAACTTGATCAAACTGTCTAAACTCGAATAACTAGCCCATGAGTCCTCCCAAATCAATGCTTTACTCCGATCATGAATTATCCCATGTTAGAAATTGATAGATGACCTTGCATTTTTGCATAAAGTTCCAAATTTGTGAACCTGAAGGAAGATGAGATATTTTCAAGATGTTCCTATTTCCATGAACATCTAATTATTTGTGGTGTAGGATCCTAGCCCATTTTTTCTATAGTTCATAATGCATCTACCATACCAACTTTTTCCTAAGGAATTTGTTTTGTATGTCCAAATATTTAATACCAAGTACCCATCATCCCTTGTCCTACATAGCTTATCCCAAGCAATCAAGGATGGTTTCTTCTCATCAGTGTCTTTCCAAAAGAATTGGCTGAATTTTTTTGTTAGATTAGACCTAATACTACTCAAAAGTGCCATAACTAATATGAGATAAATGTGAAGGGCAAGGAATGCCACTTTTACCAATATAATTCTACTCGCCCATGACAACCATTTTCCTTTCCTTGCATTTAATTTTTCCCCTCAACTTAATATTTAGCAGGTCCTAGAGTCCCTTCATTCTAAGGCCTTTGGCCAATGAAATGCTGAGATAAGTGCAAGGAAACGACCCTATCTTAAAGTTGAAAATCTACAAGATTTCTTGTTCTTTATGGGTGTTTGTGTTAAATACGAATACCTCTGATTTTCCTTTGTTCACAATCTATCCCAAAGCTAGAGAATATTTCCTCAAGATCACATTCAATTGAATAGTCTCTTTCCTTTTAGTTGAGCATAATCACCTAAAGTGTACTAGTTACTTTAATACCCTCAATCTATTCGTAATTAATTCTAGTAATGATTTCCTAACCAAAAGAATCTACAATTAGGATATATAGAAATGGGGATATGGGATTTCCCTGGTGCAACCCCCGAGACACTTCAAAAAATCCCTCAAGAGAGCCATTCAACAATATTGAGAACCTCGACATAGATATGCTACAAAAAACCCAATTCAACCATTGTTTGTTAAATCCAAATCCCTCCAAAATTTTTATTAATAACCTCCAATCCATGATATCATATGATATTTTGATATGTAGCTTTATTACCATGCTATATTGGTTGGATTGCTTAATAAAATGAATGGTTTCCTGAGCAACAATTATCCCATCTAGTATTTATTATCTAGGAACGAAACTAGTTTTCTCTTATGCTATAATTTCAATAAGTAATAGTTTAAGTTTATTTTTCATGGCTTTCATAATTATCTTATATATCATACAATGCAAAGAGAAATTGGCCTATAATCATCTAGTGATTTTGAAGCTTCCTTGTTAGTAATCAATGCAATGAATGTATTATTGACTTCTCCATGCAGATTACTAGAATTCCATGAAGCCTCAATGGATCCCACCAATTCATCCCCAAGAAGGCCCTAAAATCTTTGAAAAAACCCATGAGAAGCCCATCCAGATTGGGGGCTTTCTCCAAGTAGATTTGAAAGAGAGCCATTCTTATTTCCCCTTAAAAAATTTATCATTCAACATTTTTTCCTATGCTTTCGTAACTAACTTTTGGATATGCCTAAGCGAAGCTTGTTGATTCTTAAGGTTTGAAACCTCATCATTGTGTAGTAGGTTTCTAAAGAAACATACTATTTCTTCAACCAATTGTTTAGGGTCCTCCACCATCGATAGATCCAAAATATTCATACTAGTTATTCTATTCATGCCCCTACACTGTTTAGTGCTATGATGGGAGTTTTTTGTATTGTTGTCTCCTTCTCTAAGAAAAACCTCTCTAGACTTTTGCTTCTAGAGCACCTCCTCTTTTTCTAAAATTTCTTTATATTTCCCCATCAAATATTTTTCTTCAAGGTAACACTGTTGGTTCATCCCATCCCATATAATATCCTCTTCAAGAATCTGTACATCCACTTCTAAGGATTTCTTTGTGTCAAAAATATTTTTAAAATATGTCCAATTCCAATTTTTTATCCTTAGATTTTGCTACTTGAGATTTTTTATAAAAAAAACATCTTGGATCCATTTACTTGAAATCCCTTCCACCATTCATCCACCAATGTTGGAAAACTAGGGTCCTTGAACCACATGTTCTCAAACTTGAAAGGGAAACAAACTAGGCTATGATCCAAAAGAATATCCAAGTGAATTGGTTTATGATTGGATCCAACATAGGGGGAAATGCAAACCTCCAACAAAAATGGGGACTATCAAGACATCCACTAAATAGGAATTTTTCCAACTTTTCCATAATCTGATAAAATCCTTTTCTCTTGTTTGTCCATGTATATGATCCATTCTTAAAGTCAATGTTTAGTAATTGATTCCTTACTATCCCATCTCTAAAAATCCTTCAAAGAGTTATTTTATTTTTGGAATCCTCCCTTCTTATCACTTCCATCGAGTATTGCATTGAAGTCACAAGTAATGACAAAATTTTCCTATTATTATTCCTCATTAAAGTTTTTATTTCTTGCCACAAAGCCCTTTTCCTGATGCAAGAGTTCAAACCATATGTATTTACCAGGCCAAACATTAGCTTTGAGTTGACACAATGGACTCAACATTCAAGCCAACACATAGCTTTTGCAAGCATTTTAATCGAAACTTTTTTCATCTTCTAGAATAATGCTATGCCACTAGACTCCCCATTTTCTTGATCATCCACAACATTCCAACCTTTCACTCTTTTCCTAAACAAATCTAAATCAACATTGGTCATCTTGGTTTCTTGGATTAAGAAGATATCTACATTTTACATTTCCATTTGATGGTTGACCAAACACTGCTTGTTAGTGGTATTCAAGCCCCTAACATTCCATGATGTGAGCCTCATGGAGACTTGGTAAGTCCCCCGCCCCCCTTCCCTGACCTTAGAAGCATTGTTATCTTAGCTTGACCCTCTACATCACCGTCCAAAGCTCTCAACTCTTGGTGTGATTTCCTTCCCTTGGATTTATTTTTTCCACAATCTAGTTTCAATTTATTTGTAGGCTATTGTTTGAACCCCAATAAACTAGATTTATCTAGTTCCTCTAATTCATCCTTAGTTTTTGAATTGTCTTCCATCAACATCTAATGTTCTTCTTACAATAAATAACTACTTTCCTAATTGACCAAACCTTCCACTATACTGTTTAGGGGAAAGGTTGGTGTCATTTCCCCCCTTTCTTGCCAAGCTCCCTCAACATCCATTGTAATAACCATTAATTGGTCATTGATGTCCTCCTCAATGTTGGTGGCCATCAACTCTTCCTTAGGAGCCTATTTCTTGACCATAGGTGGCAACTACACCAAAATGATTGTTTTTTCATTCTCACATCCTACTAGAGCATTCAAGTGTTATGTTACATCTTATTCCACCCAAGGAGAAATTTTCCTCTTTTTGGAAGACTTTGAAAGCACTAGCACAATTTTGGGTTCTTTCCTTTTACTTTTTTTTTTCATTTTCAATCACCCAACCTTCCCATTTTCAACTTCCACTCCATAGTTGGGATTCGATTGTGTTTCCACTCATCTCAGAGCTCGAATGGGGGAATAATTCCGACTTAGATACTTATCATATCCTCCGACACCCATCTTTATTTTTGATAGGAGCTTGCATTATGTGGGAGTTTGTTCAACCACCTCCTTCTGGCACCATCACAAATTTTCCATCATTAGAAACAATTTATCCACAATTCCTTCCTTCATATCCACAAAGATCACCACTTTGGCCTTTGCACCTAGTTTACCATTCAAAAAAAATTCATCCACCCCCAAGAAGGACCCTAAAGCATCCCCAATTTCCATTAGGGCATCAAAACTTCAATACTCCATGGGAAAACCTGCCAAATAAGCCCACATGCGCAAAGATTTCATGTTGTGTTTTTACGGATCAAAATTTATGGTCCACTCCATGAAATAAAGTAATAATTTTTCTAAAAAAGGGGATCCCCGTACACAATTTTTTTCTTCAATTTTGAATCTATGAAATAAATCAAAAAATAATCTTGAGCCAAATTACAAAGACTTACTTTTTCTTTGAACTTGTTCAACCACCATTGCATGATTTGGACACTTGTTGCTCCTTTCCCTCACCACTTTACTATCAATGCATGATCCTTCAATCATTCGATTGTTGTAACCAAAATCTAAGAGGGCATCACCACATCTTGATTGCGAGATACCTTCATTTTGATGCCATCCTTACTAGGCGCTTCCTTCTTTTTCCAAAACCCCCCATTCCTATTTGAGAGTTTTTTATTACCATTTCTAGGTCGTACCTTCATTTGGTTGAAATTACTACCACTCTTCTCTGTACGTCTCTCCCCAAATAGATGAGCATTCACATCAATCCTCTATTTAGGATGCTTGGAATGGAAATTCCTCCATCTCATGGATGGATGCTGCCAGTTGTGGGGCTGATTTCCATAGCACCAAAAGTTTACCTATGAATACCTCTTGAAACTCGTGAAGGAATCTTTGTGTCACCCATCTACATTCTCAAATCAGCCCTGTTGTTGCCATCTATGGTTTTGTGCCATTTTTTTCTTATTGTTTGAGTTTATTTTAATATATTAATTAATTTTTTAAGTACTTATTTTATTAATATTTCAATTATAATAAATTGAAAAAATAGCTTTTTTATTTAATCATTTATTAACTTAATAATTTAATTATTCATTATTAATTTTTGTATAATTATTATGTTTATTAAGATTTGGATTTTTGATATATTTTGACTTTCCATTCAATTTATTTTATTTTAGTGTTTAATTTAAATTTAAGTTTGATTTTTTTTTTTTATTATTTGTGTATTTTTATGAAATTACAAATAATAATTTAAAATTATCAAATTAATTTAATTTATAACTATTTATCTTATTCAATCTTTAATGATTGTAGAATAATTATATTTTAGATTTTTTTATAATTTATATAGTAAAATTAATTTCAAACTTAAAATATAAATTAAAATTTATAGAGTGAGAGAGACAAGGTAAGTTTTGATTAGATTCTGCATTTCAACAATCCAAGGATGGCATGCCCCTAGGGAGTTATGATTAGGGTAGCATGTAATTTGCTTAAGGATGTGATAATTCACCTTTAAAATCTCTTCAATGTACCCATTGCACTCTTAGGAGGAAAATAAAAAAAGATAAATAGAGAAATGGAGAGGGAGAAAAAGAGATATAGAGAGAGAAAAGATAGATGGAGATACAAAAATAGAGTTATATATATAAAGGAATAAGTATGAAGAGACAAAGAGATAGAGAAGAAGACAGATAAATAAAGAAGAGGAGAGACATAGATATATATAGTCAAATAAAGAGAGAGATAGTGATACAAAGAGAAATATGAGACATATATATATATATATATATATATATATAGAGAGAGAGAGAGAGAGAGAGAACAATAGTAAGGAGAGAAAGATAGGGAGAGGGAAATATATAGAGGAAATGATAGGAAGAGAGAAGGGAAAACAAATGTAAGAGAAATAAAGGAGAGAGGAAGAGAGATTGAGAGGTAATAAAAAATGCAAAGATAGAGAGGGAGATAAAGAAGTAAATAGATATCTCTCTTTCTCTTCCATATCTCTCTATAATATATCCCTATATGTACCTATCCCCACCTCTCTCTATATATATCTCCCTCTCTTTGCACCTCTATATATAACTTCCTATCTCTATATTTCTATCCCTCCATCTCTCCCTCTCTATTTGTGTCCACCTCTTTCTATCTCTATTTCTCTCTCTCCATTTTAATATCCATATCCATCTCTATCTCCATCTCTATATCTCTCTATCTCTTTACCTTTCCTTACATCTCTCTCTCCCCTTTATCTTTCCCACTATATCTCTCTTCGCCTCTTCCTCTTTCTATCCATATCTCTCCCTCTCTCCCTATCACTCTCTCTTTATATATATCTCTCTCTCTCTCTCTCTCTCTCTCTCTCTCTCTCTCTCTCTCTCTCTCTCTCTCTCTCTCTCTCCCCCTCCATCTCTATGTATTATATTTCTATCCCTCTCTATATATATCTTAACATCTCTCTCACTCAGACACACACACTCATTGTTTCTCCTTCCTTATCTATATATCTATATCTCTTTCACTCAATACATATTAAACTCATTGTTTCTCCCTCCCTATCTCCATATCTATCTCTATCTCTATCTCTATCTCTATCTCTATCTCTATCTCTATCTCTGTCTCTATCTCTATCTCTATCTCTACCTCTATCTCTCTCCCTCTCTATTAATTGTTTATATCACCTCCTTTATCTCTTACTTTTTCCCCCTCTATTTTTATCTTCCTATCTCTCTGTGTACATTTCTATTTATATCTCATTATCTATCTCTCTCTTATTTATTCCATCTCTCCTACTCTCTCCTTATATATATTCCTCTCTCTCTATATATCTCTTCATTCCCCCTCTTTCATTGTCTCCCTCTTTCTATCTCTCTCTCCCTCTCCCTCTCCATCTCCCTCTTCCTCTCTCCTTCCATCTCTCCCTTTATATTTATACCTCTTTGTCTTTGTCTGTGTATTTTTCCATCTCTCTCTCTCTCTCTCTCCCACTTTCTGTATCTTTCCCAAATTATATTTATCTCTCCATCCCTCCTTTATATCCCTAATTTTCCTCTCTCCCTTTCCCTATCACTTCCTCTTTCTATATCTCTCTACTTCTCTCTCCTATCTCTATTTCTCTCCCTCCATCTACCTCCCTCTCTATCTCTCTAGATATATCTCTCTTACTCATACACACACAATCCTTGTTTCTCTCTCTCTCTCTCTCTCCCTATCTATAGCTATATTTGTATCTCTATCTCTCCATATTTAAATTCTTGCATATCTATATCTATGTCTATCTCATTATCTATCCATATCTTGCCATCCCTCTATATTTCCCTCTTTCTACCATTGTCTATATATCACTTCCTATCTCTATGTTTATATTTCTATATCTCCCTCTCTCCCCCTCTCTAAACATTTATCTCTTCCATATCTATCTATCCTTTTTTACTCTATTTTTATTTCTCCCTCTCCTTCTCTCCCTATCCCTCTCTTCCATCTCCATCTCCATCTCCATCTCTAACTTCCTCTCAATATATTTCTCCTTATATCTCTATTTGATTCTCTCTTCCCCCTAATCTCTCCCTCTTTCTATCCCCATATCTCCCTCTCTCTCCCTCTCTCCCTATTGAGAGCATAACATGAGCCTATTGGTAGTGTAGCCTTATTATATTCCTGATTTAGAGGTTTTATTTTAGTTGTGTTTGGATCCATGTAAGTAGATACATATTTTATTTTAACATATCACTTCTCCATTCAAACCTTTGTTGCACAAGCAACATCATTTTCTAAATAGCCTAGGACCAATTGATCTCATGTATACTACACAAATGCATGTAAAAAATAAACAAAAGTATTCTCTAGTTGGCCTTCCACACTTCTTCGGTGTACCCACTACACACCAAGGTGTGATTGCTACTAATAAAATATGTTACATATTATTTTACTAAAATTATTGTAAAACTTTTTAGATTTTTTCGTCAAATAGAATCATATTATATAATTATATTTTGAATGAAAAATATAGGTGGTGTGGCAATGGAAAAAGTATCCCTTCTACTTTTCCTTGCTTGTTTGGGCCCTCCTTGAGAATGAAGCTTAATAGTTCCTTGATTTAGTGTTGCACTGTATTTTACACATTCACATTAAATCCAGAGCCCTTGTGAACTAACGTATTAAATGGTACCTTAATAAGTGTTGTGAAGTGTTGTAATACACTTTCACACTTTTCTAAGGTTTTATCAAATAGCTAAACCTAATAAATCTCTTTTTTAATCAAAATAAACTTTAATCTTGCCTTATCTAAAGTGTTGTAACACACTTTCACACTTTTCTAGGCTTGTCATTAATAATTGAGCTTTCTTATTCTTTAATGAGCCCTATTTTACATGCACACACCCCATTTAATTCATCTTTTCAAGGATAATCTCGACACCAATCATAATTTAGGTGTTTCAGGCTTGAATGGCCCAAATTTAGTGATTTGGGACTCATTCGCCACCTTGGGAAAATGAGTCCCACCCAAATATTTTGTTCTTGAACCTGGTTTCACACATTTCTAACCATTTTTTATAATTAGTCCCAAAACTTAGGCCTAGTGGGACTCATTCGCCACCTTAGGTGAATGAGTCCCATGTAGCTCAAAATCAAAACTAATTAAAATTTCTTATGGGATTTCATTCTCCTAGATCTGATGTCGGCTTGTAGTGTTGTAATTTCAGGAATTATTACATAATTGAGTATAAATAAAAGGTTCTCTCATTCATTTTCACCTAAGAATTTTGTGAGAGCATTCTTATAGCAAGTTGAGTTCACAAGAGCAATTCAAGAGCATTCAAGTGTCTTCAAGAACAGGAAGGTCATATTCAAACTTTTAAATTCTAGAAAACCCTGACTAGGCTCATTCACTTAGATTGGTGAATGAATCCTAGTTTAGGTCAATTTTGAGATTTTTGTAGTTTCAAATACCTTTCTTTCAAGAAATTTGTTCTTGTACAGAAACCTAAATTGGGGATTGATTCGCCCAAATTGGCGAATGAGTTCCAATAGGCTTAAATTTTAGAATTTGTAGCATTTCTAGTCTTCATTCAAGCCTCTACATGTTTCCAACTGCTTACTTCTAATTTTACTATTTTATTTTTCAATTTATATGCATCTCGAGGTCATTCATTCAAGTTTCATGCATCACTAGGTTTTTTCATTAGGTCTTGCATTTCATTTTTATTTCCAAGTCTAAACTTGGTGGTGAACCCCTCATTAGTTTACATTCAACCCCTAGGATAGACCTATTGAAAGATCTCTTTCTCTTTTGCATAGAGATCTGTAGGTTTTTTTTTGAGTGGAATATCTTGAAAGTGGGTGTGCTCTATGTTCTAAACCATATGATAGTAGTCATCCCCAATTTTTTGAGGCTCCATTTTGGTGAACCTACATTTAGAACATTAAAATTCTGATTTGGAGTGCATTTTCATCCTAGATTTGGCTTGCATTAACAATGTAGTAGGATTTATATTAGTTAATTTGAATTCTAGGGTTTCTAATTTTGCATTAGTGAAAATTCATATAGCTTACAATTTTACATCTAATTTCATTGAAAATCAAATAAAATTTGCATTTTCATCCAACATACAGATCATAAAACAAAAAAAAGGCTAAAATTCAATTAAATTTTTTTGAAAATTTTGTAAAAAGTCCCAATTGGGACACATTCATGCCACCTTGGGTGAATCTGTCCCTCTACATATTTTGAATTTCATTTTCTAGCATTTAAAGTTTTTTTTTGAGTCATTTTTGTTTGTTGTTATTGCCTTTCTATTTTAGTTTCCAAAAATTTTGTTACAAGCATTCCATTGTACTTAGCTTATATTGCATTTACATTCACATTGCATTTAGTAGCCCTTTCATGAGTATTTAGTGTCCTATTGCTAATACTGTAGTGAGATGAAGTTTGAGACTCATGTCATCCTACAAGAGTACAATCGTTGTGGATCTTGGGTTTCTAGCACTTTCACTCCTAGTATTGACACTAGTACACTAGGTATGAACCATACCCTTAACAACTCTTTACCTTCAAGTAGTATGCAAGTTGAAACAAGGACTAATAGTCTCCCACAAGAAAATATAACTTAGATTCATGAGGACCTAGCTAATCTACAACATCAAGTGAAAAATGACAATATTTCAACCATTATCATCCCTACTATAAATAACATTCATTGAATTCTTGAAAGTGAAGATGGGCTTGACCCTATGAAAAACATAGTTTAAATCTTTGGAAAACATATCACCCCAATCACTAGTTTTCCTTTACCTACAAGAAATGTTGCAATCCAAGGAGGAACTCAAATACCTCCTCCCATAACAATTACCTCAATACCTACCTATACCAATCCGCAAGTCACAACAACAATGCAAAAGATTAGTAATGGGATTCCTTCCCTAGGTATTTCTACTAGCATCCCTAGTTCCTATATGGCACCACATGTCATATCTCCTAACACTTTACCACCCATAAGCATTCCATTCACTTGTCCTTTGAACACATACACCCCTTCACCTTTTTCATTTCGGTCTCATAACACAAGTAATGACCCTTTCATAAATCAACTCTTCCAAATCATTTCATCCCTTCAAAAGAAAGTTTCCACTATTAACCAAAATCAAAATGGCCCACTTACATATAATGTCAAAAGTGGCCCATTGTGCTTGTAGATATTGTGAACACCGATGCTACAAGGCATAGAGGTTCCTAGATTCTTGAAATATGGAGGAAAGGGAGATCCTTCTAATCATGTTAATGCTTATATTGCCTTATGTAGTGACTTTATCCTTGATGATAAAATCTTAGCTAATCTTTTCCCTAGATCCTTGAAAGACACTGTCTTGGAATGGTTCTCCTCTTTATTGAACAACTCAATTAATTCATTTAATGAACTCGTTTTGTAAACCATTTCCAAGTTCATATGAGCCCTAATATGACCTTGGCTGATGTGATGAGATGTAAGAAAAAATAAGATAAAAAGATAACTGACTTTATCTCCCAATATCAATCGCTTTATTCCCAAATCGATGTCAAGTTCCCCGACCCTCATTTCAAAAATATGTTCATAGAAAATATGCAAAGAAAGATTCAATGTAACCTAACTATGATGAAATTTCCATCCTTCATACATTTGTGTACTACCCTCCATGATTATCAAAATTCGGTTAGTAGTTGTGATGCAAAGTCCACTTCTAGCTGAGCTAAGAAATTTGAGCCTGCAAACCAAAACAATTCCCAACCTTTTCAAAAATAGAATAAAGGGTTCCTTCAATTCAATCCCCCTCAACAAAAAACTCAAAATTTCAATAACCAAGTGGATGTTGTTAAAGCCACAATAACCTTAAGCTATGGGGACCCGAAAAGACAATTCAATCCCTTATCCGATACCCTTCATAACAAAATGTCCCAACTTTAAGAACAACAGATGATTATCTTTCCTCCTGTCAAAACACTTGATCCTAATGAACCTTTACCCTTGAGATTTAGATCAAATTCTTATTGCCATTATCACTAACAAAATGGACATGATATAGAACAATGTAAGCATCTTAAACATCTCATGCAAGACCTCTTTGATTCCGGTCTTCTTTCTATTGGAGGTGTTAGTGATCAAGGCAATAAGTTTGTTTCCCCTCCTAACCAAAACTTGCAAATATTTACCAACCCCATGCCAAACGTAGTACTTCATTTATCAAAACTAGCAAAACTACAAAGAATGATGTGATAAATGTTGACACAGATGATGATAACAATGATTGTATTCAACATGATCCTATGGATGACATGGTAGGAGTGATAGACATCATTCATCATAAGGGATGCACTAAGAATCATCTTGACCTTGCTTTCTCCTCTAAGGATATACTTAAACATGAGCTCAATGGTCATCTTTACATAGCTGTTCATATCTATGACAAGCCCACTAATGGGATACTAATAGATCCCACTTGTGGAGAGAGTGTGATCACTAAGGAATTATTACTTTTGTAGGAGTTGTATCAAGATATATACGATAAACGGAAAGCATGGATCAAGAAACACAATGGTTTTTCTTGCCCTACGATAGGATTGATCACTCTTCCTTTACAAATAGGACTGAAAACATTAGTTGTCTCATTTTCCATCATTCCATAGTCATACCAATTTCGTGTGAAGCTAGCCTATCCATGGCTTTGCTCCATGAAATTTGTCTCCATAGTTGTGCATAAATGCTTAAACTTTCCCTTTGAAAATGAAATCTTCACCGTCCATCATAGTGGCTTTAACCTATTATCCTCTAAGGGAAACTTTTCCTTAGATTTCTTTTGGCTCGAGCCTATATAGAACCTATAAAACCATGAGAATAATTCTTTTTCTTTTCTTATCAAAAGTTTAAGGAAAAGAAAATAGAAAATTTATCCCTCTGAAACATGTCCCCACCCACCACCAAGCCTACCATCTCAGACGAAACCATGATTGAGCCTAAAGAAATTCCAAAAAACCAAGACCAACCTAAGAAAGAAACCTCACCTACCTCCTACAAAAGACCAAGGGACAATGAAAACAACCCTATCACACCTCCTAAAACAAAGAAAGTGTACAAATTCAAAGAGAAAGTGGTTGAACAACCTCTTGTGGTTCCTTCTGTTTCTCCCCCTAGGGAAGAAACTAAATATATGGTTGATCAACCCACTCCTACGCAAATGCAACTTGATGATAGAACTAAAATAAATAGAGGTGGTAGAGAGCATAGGAATAGATGTCATTCCCTTTCTTGTAGGTTACATGAATAATTAAACAATGAAAATAAAAATCCAAACTTGACTGAAGCAATGCATGGTGACTTTACTCCAGCCCCAAAATAAAATAATCGAATACAACAATTACAACAAGAGTTAAACTCTTCCATGGAAATTATCATTCGACCTCCTGTTGTGATTAACTTGGATGATGATGATGAGGTTTCTAAAATTGAAAAAGAGGTGCATAATGAAGTTAATACATTGTTTTCATCTTCCATGAGCTTAAACGACAATTCTCCTAAGAAGAGTGTTGAACCTAGTGATAGCCCTATTCTGGCACTTGTTATTTTCCCTCTGGCGAGTTGCCCTACTTTGGTATACAATGAACATTATTGGGATGTGGATGACTTACTTTAGGCTGACTCGCATATTCCTTACTAGTCTTTTGCATTATTTATTTTTTAATTTTATTTTGTGTGATTGCATGTGTGTGATGTGATCCCTCGTGACATTTTGTTTGATGTTCTCTCTCTCTTTGTGATGTTACTCTATTTGTACCTTCATTATTCTCAATGTCGTCAATGTTTTACTTTTCACTTTTCATTTTTTTTAATTTGTCTTGTGTTTTCCTCTTGGGGATGATGGAAGGCATCAAGATATTCATGTCTCTTCCATGTTGACCCAAAATATTTTCTTTATCTTTTTTGTTTGTCTTTTGTTTTCCTTTTTTGGATGACACAAGGCATTGAGAGATTCATGTCTCTTCCATGTTGGCCCGAAAGGAGTTTTTATTTGTTTTCAATCTAGTTGTCTCATTCTTCTAGTTCTATGTGTATTTGGGGAATGATGATAGCTTGTAGCTCTCTTAAAAATAATGTAGAAAGAACTTACTGACCCCAAATCCATAGATCCCTTATGTGTTTGTCATCTTAATTTTTGGGGCAATCCCTCTCTTTTCCTTTTCTTTGGCATCGCATAGCTTTACTTGAAAATATATGACTTATTAAAGGGCTTTCCAAGTTGGCTCTCATGTTTTATTTGTTTGCATTTATCATTTTCTACTTTAAAGTAATTTCTTGAATAGCATGGTGTTTAGAAATTTTTTTAAAGTGGGGGCATCCATTGGCATTATTCTTTTGAATTTTTCTTTTTCATGGTTCAAAGTGTAGTCTTCTTACTTTATATGATGTGTTTCTCACTTTATGGATGACATTGGGTGTGATGTATTTCAAGAGCATGATCTCTCTTAGCATATTGCGTTCCTCTTAGTGGCTTGATGCAACACATTGCATCCCCTAAGTTGTGAATTTTCTATTTTTTCATTGGTCCTCTCTTGGTGACATTAGGCACAATGTTCCCTAAGTTGAAGATCTCACATGAACTAAGCAAGAATCCCTTGAACATTTCTTATTGTTGCATTTTCATTTTCAATTATATGGCCACCTTACGTAACACAACTTCCATGCCTGTAGAGCCATATTTTTTGTTCATGAGCTCCAAGCATACAAACCTTTGCTTGTCTCATGAATCTCAAAAACCATTTTTGTGTGACACCTTATTAAAGCTATCAAGAGGTATAACTTTGGTATGGTTAGAGCAGGAAGCTCAAATGAGGCATGAATTTCACCATAGCCACTCATGTGTGTGTGTGTGTGAATGCATAATAGCCATGAGTGTATGTTCCTCACCTTCTTGGACTTCTCACCCAATGAATAGCTAGGAGTTTCATTGCCTCAGAGTGAGTATGCATTTTTTGGAAAAACAACCTAGATCTGATCTACATTACAATGGACAAATTATCGAAGCCTGATCTGATTATTTTATCTTTTACCTTTTCTTTTCATCTTTGATAGTGTATGCTTTTTCTTTTTTGTTTCTCATATATCATTCTCATGTGTGTTCTTTTGTGCCTATGTTGGTTCATTATGGGATCTTGATCCTGGGGGCTTGATCACCCCTCTTGATCATTGTCATCCTGTCTTATGGGAATTGGTACACTTGGACCCCTCTTAATGTTTTTTTGTCTACTTTAGTGTGAGTTTGAAGCAAGTTCATCCTCTCACTAAAGTGGGGGCTAGATGTGGAAATGGAAAAATTATCCCTTCTACTTTTCCTTGCTTGTTTGGGCCCTCCTTGTGAATTAAGCTTAATAATTCCTTGATTTAGTGTTGCAATGTATTTTACACATTCACATTAAGTCTTGGGCCCCTGTGAACTAATGAATTTAAGTGGTACCTTGCTAAAGTGTTGTGAGGTGTTGTAACACACTTTCATACTTTTCTAAGGTTTAATCAAATAACTAAACCTAATAAATCTCTTTTTAATAAAAATAAACTTTAAGATTCTTTCCTTATCTAAAGTGTTGTAACATAATTTCACACTTTTTTAGGCTTGTTATTAATAATTGGGCTTTCTCATGCTTTAATTTTACCTATTTTGCATCCCCAAGCTACATTTAATGCATATTTTAGAGGATAATCTTGACACCAATAAATAACCAATCATAATTTAGGTGTTTCAGGCTTGAATGGGCCAAATTTAGTGATCTGGGACTCATTTTCCACCTTGCCTGAATGAGTTCCACCTAGATCTTTTGGTCCCAAACCTAGTTTCACACCTTTCTAAGCATTTTTTAAAATTAGTCCCAAAATTTAGGCCTAGTGGGACTCATTCACCACCATGGGTGAATGAGTGGACTGTGTGGCTCAAAATCAAAATTAATTCAAATTTATGGCAAAATTTTATTCCCATAGATATGATGTCAGTTTTTAGTGTTGCAATTTAGGGAATTCTTACATAATTGAGTATAAATACAAGGTTCTTATATTCATTTTCACCTAAGACTTTTGTGAGAGCATTCTTATAGCAAGTTGAGTTCACAAGAGAAATTCAAGAGCATTCAAGTGTCTTCAAGAGTAGACATTTAAGGTCAAATTCAGACTTTGAAACTCAAGAAAACTATAATTGGACTCATTTTCCCATATTGGTGAATGAGTCCCAGTTTAGGTAAATTTTAAGATTTTGGCAATTTTAGATACCATTTTTTGAGAAACTTGTTCTTGTACAAAAACCCAAATCTAGAACTGATTCATCCAGACTGGTGAATGAGTCCGAGTAGGCCTAAATTTTAGAATTTGTAGTATTTCCAATCCTCACTCAAGCCTCTACAAGTTTCTAGGTTGATACATATGATTTTACTTTTTTATATTCTAATTTATAAGCATTTGTAGGTCATTCATTCAAGTTTCATGCATCACTAGGTTTTATCATTAGGTCTTGCATTTCATTTGTCTTTCCAAGTCTAAAATTGGTGGCAAACCCCTTATTAGCTTACATTCAGCCCCTAGGACAACCCTATTGTTTGATCTCTTTCTCTTTTCTATAGAGATCTCTAGGGTTATTCTTGAGTGGAATATCTTGAATGTAGGTGTGCTCTACGTTCTAAACCATATGATAGCACTCATCCCTCATTTTCCAAGGTTCTAGGTGGAAAGAAACTATATTTTAGAATAATTTAACATTTTACCATTTAAATAAAAAAATTAATAGAATTTCATAGAGAATTAATTATTTAAAAAAAAATTGAAAATAAATATAGACATTCACAAGTTCCAAAAATGAAAATTAAAAAATCATTAAAAATAAATTAAGTGAACAATTCTATGATTCCTTTGATCATTTAATTTAACTCATCCCCTTGAATAAGAAAGGAAGAAAAAAATCCATCATTAAGGCTCCCAACTAGTGAGGAGGCTGATAAATTTTCCTAAAATTACACATAAAACACTAGGTTATTTTTTTCTACAAAATAAACTTTTGTAGAAAGATAGTAAAGGGACATATATTGTATTTTTTTCTCTTTGATATGAGATTATCCACTCAACAACAAGTGGAAACCAAGCCACTTTATGTCCAAAAAATTAGAAACAATTAGATAGCTACTAACCAATTGTTGGAAAAATCATATGCATTGGTTCTATGAGCAATGATAGGTAGAGTTGGATTGATAACAATAATGACTACAATTATGGGATCCTACATACTTAGGTAATAATCCTAAAGTAATTTGGAAATAATGTAAATAGTATTTACCTAATGATAAAAAATGTTTCAGAGATTTTTGACCTTTAAGGTAATCCTTTTGTCTTAAACTTTGAATATGAATTAAAATATTATATATCAATAGTGATTTCATGTGAGTAGAATTTTAATCAAAAGAAATATAAGAAAACAATGATTTAATGTGAGTGGAATTTGAATCATATGAAAATTAAGAAAACAAAGTATTATTCCTATGTTTTCAAATATTAATAATATATCTCCAATCCAAAAAAATGAATAATATGAGTGAATTAATTGAAAAATGGGTGTCATCACCCAATAAAAAATGTAAGTGAAGGTATTTATCTAAAGTTTTTGAAAGATTAATTTTTATTAACTTTAGATATAGTTATGCATAGTATTTTTTTATTAAACTCCAAAAAAATTCTATTATAGGTAGCTAGAGCTAGACACCCGAATGTGTTAACTATTTACAAATATGGTAGCCTCAATAATGTTGTTTATTAGAAAATCATGGAAGGGCAGTGATCACATACAAAAAATTACATTAGGGCAGAGCAACCCAAGAAAATAGACTAGAAAGCAATAACCAGTTAGGAACAAGTACTACAACACAGAAAACATAAAACAAAAACAACAAACCAACAACTACATAAACCTATGCACAAGACAACTACACCAACACCCTAGGTACATAACACTCAAGGTGGTTTAATTAAATGGTAAAAAATTGTTGGTTAACTTTTGACCTTGGATCCTTCTCTCCAAAGTGCAATTTTTTATTACTAGGAGAATCCAAACAAACACCTTCAAATCAATCATGCGACCTCAATCTTTAGTAGGAGTGGTAAAATCAAAAGAAAAATTTCCATTGAAATCCCCCCTGTGTACCTCCATACAAGAAGAAGAAGACTAGTAAAAAATAGAGGGTTGTTCCATTTTCCTCTAGATAAACTGTTGATTCTTATTGGCCAAATAGGTAGAAGCAGCATGTCCCACTTTCTAACAAGCATTTCAAATAAAAGGAGAGCTTTCAAATTACATTTTTTGAAACCAAGTACTATACTTGGAAGATAAAGTACATTGAGTGGGGAGCACCTTGTTCCTCTCCAAAAACACACATAATCTGAAAAAAACCAACCACTTCTTTTATTTGGTAATAGGGTCATTGGCACAAAATTTCCCAAAAGAATTAGCAATGATCATGAAAATAATTTATCCCAGAATTCGAACAGAAATCCTAGGAGATGAACCAACACAAAAAACTTGAAATCCCATCTTAACTAGGAGACCACTAAGTAAGACAAAGGCCATTCATACCCACTAACCAAGGGCCTACATTCAAAATCCTAAAGTATTCCTCCATATCTAAAAATAAAGATAGAAAATAGTTTTTCCACATAGTAGTTACCATAAACTAACCTCTTAGAAGCCAAGCCCTAAGAGACAATCTTCTGATAGAGTCAATATTGGGATTATTACAACTAAATATCCCAATTAGTGAGCTCAAGAGCTAATCCAATGACTCAACCAACATATAATTAGGAATATATATTTCAATATCCTTAGCACTAAGAACCTCAACCATGATAGGTTTGGGAGTAGGAACAAGCACTATAGGGGAAGGGGAAAAAGACTAAGGAGACTTAGCCAATACCTCAAAAATAGGAGAAGCAATTGCTATCCCCAAAGCACATGTACCATCACAAACCAAACCTTATTGTTTTGCAAAATACTAGCTACCTCCCCACGTAGATTAGGGGAAGTAGGAGCAACACAAGTGGAAGCATCCTCCACTCTATTAATGCTTTATAGCAAGCAATCCTATTGAATAGGGGAATTTTGAGTAAGGAAACCCTTATGCAGCCCATAAAAAGGAGAATGAGTCTCCTCCACATTCTTACCAACAACCTCACATCCCTATGACTTCCTACGAACCTCTAAAAGAAGATCAAGTAGGAACTCCTCTTCCTCATCGGGCATATCATACTTAGAACCAGTATCCAAGCTAGATCCGTCACAAGAAAAAAGGGGTAAATATTTCCTTGAGGGTATGTAGATCCTCATCTGAAACATTAGCATCTGCCATCTCATAGTCCTCATGAGCCTTAGAAACCACCTCTTAATCTCCCACATTAGAGATGACATAACTTGCAACAAATCCCTCATCATCGAAAGAAGAGACACTGATATTCACAACAACAAAATCCTCTGCAATAACAAGAACATCAACAATGACTTCACAATCTACAGAACCACCGTTGCCACAAACATACCCATAGGAGGAACTGACTAGGGTTTGAGAGAGAATTTCTCCTCCCACATAGGCCACTACTCCAACTCCATTTCCAACCTCTTTTTCATCTCCAACACCATCACCATATCCATCCTCTTCTTTATCTATAGTGCAAACATCATAAGTTTTCTGCTGCTGTAGACAAGTCTTCCTTCCTCGCTTCATTCACTCTATCCATCTTTATCCTTTTTACCCTTTTGTGCAAGTATTTACAAGTGCAATTTCCTTGGAATTTTTTGTTGTTCTACTAATTTTTCTCCCTCTCTCCCAAAAATGTTATGAACTTTCAACATAACCACGGTTTATAGTATCACAAATTTTTAGTACACAAAATTCATAGTAAAGAAAGGTGAATTTTTGTTCTTGAAGCCTAAAATGTAACCTCAATAGTGTTAACACTATGTGAAATTATTTTTTAGCTTTGCAACCACATATAAAATTCTCTAATATATATATGGAAAAATAAAGATCACAAAGAGGCCTTCTTCCATTACACTTCTATATGATAGGACAATATTTGAAAAGTCAAAATATAATTGTAATGGTTGTAGATAAGATGTAGGGAATGCTAAAATATATATAGATTTAGATCAAATTATATATAATATAAAATTAAATTTTGCAAAAAAAATTGTTGTGTAAGACTAACTCTTTGTGTCTAGGATCAATATAAGTGTTTATGCTTAAGATCTATTATGACTCAACCGATATGTTATTTTAAGATAAGGATAAATAATAGTAAAATCATCTTTTCCAAGTTGAAAGGTGAGTGGGGTCTCTTAATAAAATATCTCATTGTTATGAATTCAATGATAAAAATCTTTTCTAATCATTAGAAGTCTGTGGAAAATCCTAGTGAAATGATTTTTTTTTAAGATCACTAAAATTTTTCCGTTGGCAATTAAAATCTATTTTCAAACCAATAAAATATTTCGATTGGCGAATTAAACCTATTTTCAAACCAAAAATAATAATTTTGTTGGCAATTAAAACTTTTTTTCCAACTAAAAAATAAAATTCATTAGAAAATTAAACTTATTTTCAAATGATTAATTTTTTTTTTTGGTGAATTAAACATTGTTTAGTAAGTGAAAGAGGCACGAAAGTTTCTGTAAAAAGTGTAGCATTTATGAAGGGTTTTTACCAGCACTGGATATACATTTTAGAATTGGCATTAATGGAGATGGATGGAAAATTGAGATGTACATTAAAGACACATCTCATGTAGTTGATTGGCAATGGGTGGTTGTTAGGAAGCCAGTGAACTAGAGAAACAATGGAGGCCAGTTTCACCTTGACATCGCGGAGGAAGCTGGACCCTTTCATTAGCAAAGCATCTATGAAGTGGTTGTAGGGTTTATTTCTCTTCAAGGATGTGTAAGTGGCACAATAAATTCAATTTATTTTGGGTAATGGCTTTGAAAAATTAAAGCACAAATATAGGACCAATATGGATATTTATTCATTGGTCATGGCTTGGGGTTTGGACTTAGGAGAGCCAGTGGATGGAGTGAGGAAATTTATGAAAACTTTGATTCACAAAGACTTTTTAGAGGATATGAAAGGAATTTTGGAATGGTTGATACTAGGTGTGGGGCTTGTTAAGGTTGAAGGCATGGGTGGTGGAGGCCTAGAGCTTGCAAATTTAAATCATCTCTTTATTAGGTGGCCAGAAGGATGCACCAAAGCTCTGTGGTGAGAAGGTGTGGAGCGTGGGTGGCAAGCACTCAAAATATGCATTGAGCTAATGGAGGTCGAGGAGGTCATAGAGAATCTCAAAGACATCACCAGATCAAAGATGCTTGAAAAGGAGGTTCTACATCCGAGGAAGAAGATGAAGTCATTAATGCAGATAGAGCCATTGGAGATGGGTAATTCATCGAAGGCGTCTGAGTAGTACAAGTTTTAAAAAAAATTAGATTACTGTACTAAATCTTGTCTATGATTTTGTTTTTTGGGGGTTATGCATAGATTTTAATTGTAATTGTAAAACACCTTGGGGAATGAACAATCATTGGAAGGGTAGATTTCAAGCGAGTATGATTAGCGATAATTTGATATGTTGGAAATGGAAATTGTGCTGGCTAATAAACTTTTTTGGTAGTCGATGGATGAACATAAATTTAAAGTATATTTTATAGCATTAGTTTAGAATTGGAATAATTATTTCTAATTTCACTTTATATTAATATATATTATTTATTCAACAACATTTATTTTATAGCATTTTGTTTACAGTGATTCTTAGCTTTGATTTTTTTCAAGATAATACAACATTTGGTTTCATTGGTGAGCATGTTGAAATTTTATTTGTTTTTTACAAATAATTTATGTTTTTAGATAGATGAATTTAAGGATTAAACTATAAAAAAAATTCAACAACATTTATTTTATAGAATTTATTTAATATGTATGATTAATAAAATCAATAATATTTTAATATAAATATTTTATATAAAAAATATAAATTAAATATTTTTTTGACAGTTAAATCTTTTCATAAAACGTAAAGTGACAGGCATTTAAATGAATAAAACCATCACAAAATTTTCATATGACAAGTAGGGGTGGCCATCAAATTCTAGGCCTAGCTGAGAGGTAATAATTTTCCAAACTCACATAATTATCTTAATTACCCATCAATCCTCCAATCATGTCCACTTGCTAAAATCTTCCTACGATCTTCACTTCATAAATACACTGTCCTTGCCACCTTTCCTATCTTAATTCACCAAAGTTGAAGTTTTGGTGCTTTTCCAAACCTTAGTTTCAAGTCTTTCTTGGTCATCTATGTAGTTGGTGGGTCAAAAGTTTTAACAACTTCAAAACTTTAGACTTTGGTTCTAAGGTTACAAGTTTCAGCGACCGCATGACATTATGAACTACTAGCATTCAATGAATTTTTGATGAATGTCTATAGTTGATTTTTGGAAGTATATTTCTCAAGTAGTAGATTTGTGAATTGAAACCTCAAAAATTACATTAGAACTGTTAGATGCAAATACATGGGGAGATCAAGGCTCATCATCATGGTAATGAACCCGATTGGTTGGATTTTGGCGATGAGCGATAGAAGAACTTAAGTGGTCGAAATATGCACATGTAGAAAGTTTGTTTTAAAAGAGGGACCACCTAGGAAGAACGTAGGACCAAGGCTTAAAAAATTAAGAATGTTTTACACAGGATGTAAAGGAAAGTCAATATAACTAGGACCATTCGATGAATTTTTGATGGACGACTGTAGTTGTGTTCTGGAAGCAAATCTTTGAAGCAGTAGAGTTGTGAATTGAAACCTTTGGAATAACACTAGAACCATTAGATGTAGACATGTGGCGAGATCAAGGCTTATTTCTCTCTTTTCAATGCTTCGACGTATTACATTTCATTTAATTGAAATTCTCAATTTTTTAGTTTTGAACATCTGAAGCAATTGATTGGACAACTCATAGCTTTAATGAAACAAGATTTGTAATGATTTCATATCGTTTGAGTGGCACTAGTAGTGTTGACTAAAGTCTAGTGATTTTGACAGCTTGTCAGATTGAGGTACAATTTGTATGTAGCTAGACATCAATCAAATTAAAAATTTGAATTTTTGATTATACATTTAAGGCTTTAGATACAAAAATTGACTAAGTTGGTTTTTTGGTTTGTGCAAATTAGGTTGGTAGCAGCATTAGTGGCCCATAATTTATTATCTATTTATGATATAATTGCATGCAGATTTTAAAGTAAAACATAAATCAATTTAAAGGAAAAAAGAAAATTTCCATTAGTATTTTTTCCTTTGAGAAATTCAGTATTATCTATTTACGAAATAATTGCATGCAAAGGTGGAGTAAGTAGCCATTTATCACATTGCATTTGCAAAATTCGAAGTAGTGGTAGAAAATTCCAGAAAGGTGAGTTGTGGGTGAGGAGCAAAATGGAAACACCACTTGCATTAGGCACAAAGAAGAAACAATAGGCCTTCAAAGGACAAATAATTGATAAGTGACTATGAGGGTTGATGAATTTGACCCATCCACTCATTCTATGGGAAACCAAGTAGGTGGTTGGGTCAAATTTTTTTAAGGTTTATCATAGAGCCAGAGCAAATATAGAGATTCCAACAATGTTCTTAGCAGTCCTTTTGCATATGGGAGTCTCAAAAGAGATAAGCAAAAAATTGACCCAAATGGTCTTTGTGCACACATGGTTGGGCGACATTGATGCGATGCTAGATAATGTGGATAATAATAGGAAAATACCCATGCCACAGAACTACTACATGATGTAGATGAGAGGGAGAGAGGTAATGAAGTTTCCTTTGGTCTGAACCATGTACCCAGAAGGATTTGAAAAATTGTGGGCTAAAGGGACTGTAGCATTTTCTTTCTCCTCAAGGTAGCAAAGCTGACGTCCAATCTCTCGCATGGGTGGGAAATGAGATACGCAGAGGACAAAGGTATGGCAAGGGAAATTGTAGCAGGTGATGATGATGATTGGGAACTTCGAGATGGGCAATAATGGCTTGTGAATGATCCAAGGGACCCAGAGGAAAAGGCCAAAATCCCAACACACTAGAAATGTGGAACACATAGCCCAGTGATTACAAATTGCAAGGAATACTTGAAACACATAGAGTCAGAGGATGATGAGTGTAATGAAACCTTATAAGTTCAAACTAGAAATTTTTTCTTTTAATGTGCTGGTCTGAAATTTTTAGACTTGTCTTTAACTTATGCCTTCAATAACCTGACTTATTATATCATGTAGATTGAAAGTAATAATGATAGAAAATGAACTTGAATGCAAATTTTTCTTTGCAAACAATTAAGATGAACATAAAAAAGAGCATACCCAGCAAGATGGCATGTCCTCTTTATTTGACCAAAAGCTGCTTACAACAGTAAATACTGAAAATTACAATTTGTAGGTTTAATTTTAAGTTACAGACCTTCAATGATACCCAGTTTGTGCTCAAAGCACTAGATAAAACCCTAGCTACTAGAAAAGAGAATGAGCTGAGTGTTTGGAATGATAAACCTAGATGGAAATGTCTAGTAATACGTTGTTGTAGCCTTCTAGAGGATGTAGCCGCCAAAATCTCCATGGATATGGTGATGAAGTTAACTTGAAATCTACTGCAATGAAAATATAAAATATGTTTGAAGGTAGAAATCACCCGAAATTCCTTCTATGTCAAGCAAACTTCTTGAAATCTCTTCTTCCACAATTCAAAGTCCTAATCTACAAATGGAGTTGTGCTAAACACAATCTAGTTAAGCTCAGTGGTAAGTTTTTGTTTGAAATCACATCACAAGCAGGTATGGGAATAACACCAAACCATTGAATTCAAGGGAGTAGCACCTTGAATTGGTTTAAATCACTTTCAGTCAAGAGATATCTCTCAGCAAATAAGATAGAATCACCAAATAGCATGTCCTTCCTATTATCCTAACCTCCTTTAACTATGACCTTAAGGAAAGGCTACCCTAGGGTTGAATCAAATTGTTTTTTATTAAAACATTCACATTTCTTCAGGGCTAAGGCACTACTCATGTTGCCACCCAAGAATATCATATTTTCTCCTTTTAAAATATTCAATTACTTTTTCTTCAAGGCTATGTTTCCCCAATCCTTCTAGAAGAATCTGATTGTGTTTGTCTTTTCTCCTTTTTTGGAGATTGTAAAATGTTTCTTGGAAGCTTCCTACAGCTGCCCCAAGGAGATCAGACTTGGTCTTAAAATAGTAATTTATGATGGCTTGTGCCTTAAGTTACCTAGACCACCATAGGAATAGGGAGGCTTCTAGAATCTAATTAGATTTGGGTGAGGTGACTCACCTCGTTGCTTGCTTGTCCTCCTTGTTTGCTTGGTGTGGAAAAGAGACCTCCTTGCCTACTTTGACTCAACATAGAACTTCTTGCTTGCTTTGACTAGCAAGTAGACATCCCTGCTCTCTTTCACCTCCTTGTGTGCTTTTACCAACAAGTGGAAAGAAGCTTAGCATTATGCCTTGCTTGGCCTAAGGTTAACACGTTCCTAATTCTTGTACACTACCAAAATCTATTTCCTATCACCAAAATTCATTCCCTTTTCATGCCTTCTAACCCATGAGAATGCTTGGATGGGCTAGAGTCAAGCCACCATGATGTCACTCTGAGAGTGGCAAAATTATAGTCCTCCCTTCCCAGGATTGATTGTCCTGAAGCAATCACAAATGATAAATGAACATCAATAAATATGAGAATCCCAAACCCATCTAGGATCTCCATAGACACCCATAGGAACAACCTCCAATCTATTGAAGTAAAATATTTTGGGGCCACTTCCACTGTCACACAATGATGCAAACATATCCATATCAATGTAGGTATCAATCATGAAGGTGTAGTTTCCAAACAAAAATGTATCCATCCCTCTTGTTTCACTATCATAAATTAGAACATCACTATGAAATTTGATAATATCATCAAAAATGATATCAGATGTGTCATTCCTAGTGTATGCAGATAGAAAACCATTACTAGACCCATCTTCAACCAAGGCATAGTTTTTTCCATCATTCATGAAACTCAACTCCATTTTAAAGTAAATGCCACTCAAAAGGGAGAACAATGATCATGCATACATCACACCCTAAGAATGGACCAACTCCATGCACTATTAATACACCATGAAGGTATAGTACTATCATGCCATTTAATTCAATGGTTCCTCCATGAGTAACCAATCCCTCAAAAGAAGTGGTATCTTCGAGTTTTTCATCAAATGAAGGACTCGTAAAGTCCAATACTTCATCCCCACTAACTTCATCAAAGCAAGGGTCAACTTTACTAATTTCTACTATAGAATTTTCCAAATCAGAAAACTCCTCTATAAGATCTGCCTTACCTTTTCCAAGGTGTGCGCCATATTGGAATTTATGTGCTCTTCTAGCTTCCATAGTTGTCACAAAACTGATCCATAACCTCACCTCCTTAGCTGATATGACTTTTTCTTTTTTCCAACACCATGGCGTGGTATCTATGACAAAACAAACATTATCAAATTGCAAGATCTTCTTAGGAAGAAACCACCCAGTCCCCCTAATGAGCTCTCTCAAGAAAAATTCTTCATATGTCCTTAGCAATTTTCCTTCTATTTTAGATGATGCATGGCTAACCATAATCAAACCAATAATGTTCCATTCCACACGAATGGATATAACACTTGTGGCTAATACATCAAGTGTGTAACCAATATCATCATTTTTTTGAGCCTTCAAGGGGCTCTCCAAAAGAGGAAAGTCATAAACTTCATGATGTAAACTAGGTATCCAAACATAATTTTATGAATCATGCTTCTTCTTTTGCTCACAATCATCTACATGTTTTTCTTTTTTGCTTACCTCAAGACGTTCCTTCTCTGCATACTCAACTTCTACACATTCTTCCCTTGGAAGAAATAATGATCGAAGATAGGCTTCTCTACATTGTCTTGCTTGATCTATATGATTGGATTGTTTCTTGATTTCTTGAAGGTGTTGTATTGCTTGGGTAGCCAACAAATTTTCTTTCTTAGCTCTTTGTAACCAACCATCACACAAAACTTGAGTTTTCTTGACATCTTCCATGGTATGATGTATAAAATTATAACCTTTGTGGCTTGAATCCACAATACATCCCTCATGTTTAACACACAAAACTTTATTACTAACATTGGAAGACTCTATAACATTATCATCTTCATATGTTTGATCTATAACCTCATGATTATGTGATGATAAGGGACTATTGTTTGTAATCAGAAAATAAGAATTATTATCAAACCTACTTGTGTCTTCATTTGCATTGACAATACCATCTTCAAGGTCACCCAAATCACAATTTGATTCCTTACAATTACTATGTAGAGTTGGTGAGATAATTCTTTTCTCAAATAATGGATCATCTAAAGAATCCATACCTTCATGTCACTGATCAAGAACAATCTCTACATCACCAATGTAGAAATTCATGTATACTTCACTTGTAGAAGAGGCAAGTAATTCTCCTCCTTTTGTAGATGCTTCATGTGTTTCTTCTTGTAAGGATAATGGGGCCACATTAGAATCATTACAAGATTCTATCTTTTTATCCTCATGTACTAAATCAGCATGTTTCTCAAAATCCTCATGAAGATTTTTGCAAACCTCAATAGTAGTTTTCCTATCCTCTTTTTGTGAGAATAGATCAAGAGCTATCCTGTGGTATTGTTTCTTTGCTAAATCAGTCTTGTAGTGTAGCCTAGGATGAAATTCCATGAAATCAGTGAAAGGTAAATATTTCTTAATAGATTGAGGGGGAGTATCATATTCTTTAAACATGCTAAGCATTTCTTCTCTTCTATCTAGTTGTGTTGAATCTTTACTTGTAGATGTGGATGATTCATTAGAGCACCTGGATTGTCTTGAAATAGAATATTCATAATGCTAAAAATTATGAGATAACCTCCTATGTGTTTCAGCAAGGTCCTTCATTATCTTTTCCAAGCTAGGTGACTTTTCCTTCTTTGATGAATTAGGTAGGAAGGTAGGTAACAATCTTCCAACTTTGATTCTAGTCATGAATGTAACCTGATAAAGGACTGAAATAAATTCTGATTTGTAACCCACAAGCTAGTAGGAACTTGGCTCTAATACCACTGTAATGAACCATTATAGGTTCAAACTAAAAAATTTTTCTTTCAATTTGTATGTCTGAAAGTTTTAGACTTGTCTTTAAAAGTTATGCCTTCAATAAGGACTTATTATATCATGTAGATTGAAAGCAATAATGACAGAAAGTGAACTTGAATACAAATTTTTCTTTGCAAACAAACAAGATGAACATAAACAAGAACATACCCAACAAGATTGTATATCCTCTTTATTTGACCAGAAGCTAGTTACAACAGTACATACTGAAAATTATAATTTGTAGGTCTGATTTTAAGTTTCAGACCTTCAATGATACCCAGTTTATGCTCAAAGCACTAGATAAAACCCTAGCTACTAAAAAAGAAAATGAGTTGAATGTTTGGAATGATAGACCTACCTGGAAATTTCTGCTAATACGATGTTGCAGCCTTCTAGAGGATGCAACCACCAAAATCTCCATGGATATGGTGATGAAGTTAACTTGAAATCTGTTGCAATGAAAAATTGAATATGTTTGAAGGTCGAAATCACCCAAAATTCCTTTTATGTCAAGCAACCATCTTGAAATCTCTTCTTGCACAAATAAAAGTCCTAATCTACAACTAGAGTTGTGCTAAACACAATCTAGTTGAGTTCAGTGGTGAGTTTCTATTTGAAATCACCTCACAAGGTGGTATGGTAACAAAACCAAACCACTGAATTCAAGGGAGAAACACCTTGAATTGCCTATTTAAAATCACTTTTAGTCAAGAGATATCTCTGAACAAATAATATAGAATCACCAAATAGCATGTCCTTCCTATTACCCTAGCCTCATTTAAATAATACCTTAAGGCAAGGCTGCCCTAGGGTTGAATCAATTTTTTTTATATTAAAATATTCACATTGCTTCAAGGCTAAGGCACTGCACAAGTTGTTCCCCAAGAAGATCATATTTTCTCCTTTTAAAATATTCAATTACTTTTTCTTCAAGGCTAAGTTTCCCCAAGCCTTCTAGAAGAATATGATTTTGTTTTTCTTTTTTCCTTTTTGGAGATTATAAAATGTTTCTTGGAAGCTTCCTATAGCCACCCCAAGGAGGAGATCAGACTTGGTCTTAAAATAGTAATTTATGATGGCTTCTCCCTTAAGTTACCTAAACTGCCATAGGAAGAGGGAGGCTTCTAGAATCTTATCAGATTTGGGTGAGATGACTCACCTCCTTGCTTACTTGTCCTCCTTGTTTACTTGGTGTGGAAAAGATACCTCCTTGCCTACTTTGACTCAGCATAGACCTTCTTGCTTGCTTTAACCAACAAGTAGACCTCCTTGCTTGCTTTCACCTCCTTGTGTGCTTTGACCAACAAGTGGAAAGAAGATTAGCATTATGCTTTGCTTGGCTTAAGGTTAACACCCTCCTAATTCTCATATACTACCAAAATTTGTTTCCTATCACCAAAATTCATTCCCTTTTCATGCCTTTTAACCCATGGGAATGTTTGGATGGGATAGAGTCGAGCCACCATGATGTCACTCTAAGAGTGAAGACATTATAATGATGATGAAGAGGATGATGATGAATGATAATGTATGGTTGGGTATGATTTCAACTTGTTGTTCTTGAATAACAATAGTAACAGTAATAGGGTAATTGAGCCAGTCTCGAGTCTTGGAGTGACTATAATAAAATTCAAGCCAATTTTGTAATGAATTCTGTAATGCATGAAAATCTGGGTGGTATAGTTGATTAGTGAAGGTCACTTGACAGAAAAGGCCTTTAGGGTAGTTTTTTGAAAAAAAAATCATGTAATCCTTTTTTGATAATCAATATAGGGTGCTGCCCCTAGCAGTGTTTTTCCTAGCTAAATAAATAAATAGTTGCATGTAGATTTAAAAGTAAAACATAAAGCAATACACATGTATTAGTTACATTTATGTTTTCACCAACAATGCAATAGAAGCTTGGCACTTGTGCTTACATTTGTATTTGTACTAGATGTAATGATGTGACATTGTAATTTAGTTGTAATAAAGTAAATGGCTGTGATATTAATTTGACATTGTAATTCCTTTTATTAAGTCCTTTGCAATGTTAAGTGTTACTGTGCTATTAATCTGACACTATAATTCATTTTATAAAGGCCTTGATAATCCAAGCACATTAATGGTTAAAAATAAAAAAACTTTAAAACACATGTTTATTATTTATATCACAAATTACTCAACTATTCAAAGAAAATTTGATGTATGGTTGTAGACTGAAAATAAGGGAGCAAAGCAAGCTTTAGTCACTAGGCCTCTGAGTTTTATAACCATGTGACATGTTGTATTTCCGCGAAGTTCTAAGTTTTCATAACTACCTGATTCCCCAACTTGGTTCACTTTGTGGAGTAACTTAAGTTCATGCATACATAACCTTTGAGTTACAGTGTGTGGATTTAGTCGGTGGGTCAGAGGTTTCGAAAACATTGAAACTTCAGACTTTGGTTTTGAGGTTCCAAGTTTTAGTGACCATGGGACATGATGTACTTATCTTCCCTTTCAAAGGAATCATTGTTTGAAATCTCATTGAATGCTATGTACAAAATAAACTTGAGTTGTATTTTTAGGAATTTCCAAAATCATGCACATTTAAAGGCTATCTTTTTGAGGTATGAAATTGAATGCTAAATTTAAAGCATGTCCTATAAAAAATAATGGCATAAGTGGGTGGCAGAGTTGTACTTGGACATTTCACTTGCATTCTCATTCTTTGCCAAGGCCAGTACTTCTCAAGTGCAAACATTCTTTTTACTCAGACTTTAAGCCTACATTCTCATTCTTTGCCAAGGCTAGTACTTCTCAGAATCTCATGTGTAAAAATTCTTTCTTTGTGAAATTTTGATCATGCAGAGTGAATGTTGGGTCGACATAAGGGATACAACACTCAAAAAATTTAAGTTAGAAGAATTTTAGGTGCACCTAGAGAGGGACAACAACTCTAAGATGGATATAAAACTCTTAGAAAATGGGATAGCTCAGGCTAGAGGGTTTTTAGAAGTTGTGTTGAGTGTGGACCTAATAAGTACATGTGCAAGAAGGTACACTCCATAGACACGGGAAATTAAAGCCGTGAACGTAACTCTAATTGCAAAAATTTCTCTTGAAGTTGTTTCTTGTGCGTTGGGGATTCCCAAAAGGGAACCTATGAAAGACTTGTTTTTCGTAGTGGTAGGTGAATGTTTCAAAGCGAATAACAACTAGTGTAAGAACTCCATGGCCAAAACCTGGCTGAAGTATGAAAAGAAAGGTAAGTCGCAATTGATGAGTAAACTCAAAAGATTGCATTTTAAGGGAGAAATTGCAGATTCTATTGCTTTATTGCACCACATTATTGGGAATCCACAAGTTGAGTTATTTGAGGATTGGATGTTCTGGTTTATCTTGATAGTCTATGATGAGAATATTTTCATTGAATGGGGTGAAGTTATTTTCTTCCATTTGAATGAGCAATTAATTAATCTCCATAAGATTGCTACTTTCTTTATGTGTTCTTGTCTGACGTACATTTTAGGTAGTTAGGGGTCCTTTTGGAATGGGTTGGAGTCACAAGAAACCCCAACTTTTGATATGCCTGTGTATGAACGCTTTCCTCAGTTCACTAAACAATTTAGAATGGGTGATTTTTGCCGTGTTAATGATGCATTTTTAATGGAGGTTTTGAGGAAGCTAGATGGAAATCCAAAAATGTGCCTTTCCCCTAAATTGATTTCTCTTGTATCAAAATTTGAGAGTTTTCATATCCAATTCTATATAAGTTTTCCTACCTGAGAATAGGGCTTTTTGAGAAAGCCCCATTTAAATTACATCGGTATCTTGAAGATTTACTAATATTTCTAGAAGTTTGTCGACAAATGGCCATGCTTAATATTAAGTATACAAACATGGGTAAACAAGGGTATGTATTCCCGTTGGAGACCCCTTCTTTTGTGTACAAAATAAACCAGATGGCCAGGGGAGCTAAAGGAATTCTCAAGGAATATAACCTCTAAAATCTATCTATGAGAGATAATTTTGAAAGTAAGGGTTTTGTGAAGCATAATCTCTATGAAGGAAGCTTATATCAAGGGAGAAGGAAGTTTTGAGAAGATATTATATGCGGCTAACGCTAAAACATATAGTCTTTCTTTCTGTCATTTCACATTCTTGAAAATGTAGCTGAGGATTCAACAATCATAGATCTTGCATATGAAAAATTGTCTGATAAATCCCACCCTAGAGTTGATTGGAGCCAAAGTGACATTTCAGATATGAGGGTGTGTGTTTCCCTAGTGCTTAAAAGAACCTGGGACTAGTTGGATGGGAAATGGTGGCAAGTTGCTCATCCTATTCAAGAGCCTAAGTCATCACAAAAGAATGAACAGGGGTATATGCAAGCATCTGGTGCAAGTGTATCATTGGGGAAACCCTCTGTGAGGTCCTCTAGTGAAAATTCTCAGTCAGGAGGTGATGGTGATAGGCCAGAAGAAATAGACAAGTTGAAGAGCATCTGTATTGTGCTTTCTCCTACCCCTAAGAAGAAGACTAATCAAGGAAAACTTGTGGCTATCGATTCTAAATCTATCTTTAAACAGATCATTAAAGATAATATCTTTCCTCCTTTGTCTAACTCTAAATTTCCCTCTTCTCCACCTCTAGTTGATAATCCACCTATCACTCCTAATGCTACTAAAGAAACTATTAGTCAAAATGAATATTTTTGTCTAGTAGTATCCTCCACAGGATGGTTGAAAAAAGCAATGGAGAAGAAGAGGAGTGGATATAGTTTCAAATTTACTTCAAAGCTCTTCAAAACCTAAGAAGGCCAGGAGGATGTCAAGGATGGTGATTGATGCTACTTTTGGAAATCAAATTTTAGAAATTGTTGATCCTATGAAGGATTTAAATGAATATGAAATAACGGAGGTAGACTACAAAGTCACACATGTTGATATGGGGCCTCCAACAATGGAAGGTGATGTGTACCATGCCAATTATTCAGCCAATACCTTCATTAAAAGAGTAAAAGAATAGATGAAAGAAAATATAAAACTGGAATCTCAAGTCCTCGCATTGAGTAACTTTATTTCTTCCATGGCCACTCCTCCTATGTTTGATGAAGCCTCGAGTTCTTAGGTAGAGGGCATTGATGTGCTCACCATAGAGCAAATTAAAAAGAATTTGAGCTATTCCAGAGCTGCTTATGAGGGGATCGATAAAATATCTCAAGAGGCTATCTTCTTTCTAAATAAATCTATGCTCTTTTACACTCAAGTTGTTAATAAGATGAAATAGTTAGCAACAAAACTTTAGCAACTCAAAAAAGATCAAACTAGTCTCTTTGTGCTTGCTTAGGAAATGAAAGAATTTAACTATATGTATCTGAAGATATTAATTGGTGAGGAAATTGTGAATAATCCTAAGGAGCTAGACCCTTCCTGGTTCATTTCATTGGAATGGAAATTGAATATATATGATAATCCGGTGAAGGAAATTAATAATACACTTGAACAATATTATGAAATGTTGGCAGAAGTTAAAGAAGATTGTCGTATTCTGGGAGTGGAAATTACTGATGAGTTTGATGAAAACATTCTAGATATAAAAGAGATCTCTTTGAAGTTTAGAGAGATATTAAAGAAAGAAATAGTTGATCCTACTATAGTGACATGGGAGTCCTTCTCGAAACTCAGCCGAATGGAGGTCCACCTGAGGACTTATAAATGTGGAGAAGATAAAAGATCTCAGTTGTTGGTTGAATCTAAAAAGGATTTGGCCACTTGGAGAACTAGGTTATAGATTACTACAACTCCAGGAAGCAAAAACATCACCGCAATTGTCACCAAGTACTGGGGATACAGACAAAGAGTAAAGGCATAGGAGGTGTTATTGAAGGAGAAGGAGGTAGAAATAATTGAAAGTGAAGGAGTCAGTGTTAGGAGTGAGACCACTATTTAGTTTTTAGTTTTTATGTTAATTTATTTAATTTGGCTCTCTTGATACTTCAAAGACTTTTTATTTTAATTTCTAAAACGGTTGTCTTCAATAAACCGTTATAAAAAAAAAAAACTCTATATTTGCCAGTGGATTGTTTATTATGGTAATGATAGATTTTTGGATAGTTTCATTGTTGTGGAATGTTTATCTATGAATAAATATTTTATGTTGATGGAAGCGTAAGGATTTCTCAGTATAATTTAGGTGATTTGGTAGTTTAAGCTTTTATTGTTTAAGTTGGGTGGATGCCTTTATAAGTTATTTATGTTCAATTGTTATCTTTTGTTAGCTTATAACTTATAAGTTATGAATGTTGAACTGTTAGATTTTGTTCAAGGAATGGATTAATAATATTCCTTTCAATTATTTATCAAAGATTGTGTGTATGGAAATGCAATAGGAATTTATAAGTAGTGTGATAAGTGTTGTTCTTTAAAAATGATGTAGAATCACATATGAAATTCAATACCATGGAATACAATATAAAATTATTGGCTTTTCCTAACCTTAGTCGCTAGTCCTTAGAGTTTTATAACCTTGTCATGAAGTTCTAAATTTTCATAACTTCCTGATTCCCTGACTTGGTTGATGGTTCACTTTGTGAGTTGTAAGTCTTTCCTAGTCATCTTTCTACTTAGTGGGTTGGAGGTTTCAAAAACTTTGAAACTTCAAAGTTTGGTTCTTACTTCTAAGGTTTAATTTTTTGACACAAGAATGGAAAAGAGGTAAAGAAAACTTATTATTATAACTAATAACACTATGAAGAAATGATCCCTCGCCTTTTAAGTCTACGTTTTCAGCTTTTGCTAGCTTTGAATGGAGAAGTAGAACCTCAAAACTGAACAAAATGTGTAAGAATAAATGACACTTTCGATTGTATTTATATCAATCCATGATTCCATATGTGGTGAATTTCGTAGGATTTTTAAATGGTATATTAAATATTTAGCAAATCTCACTTGTTTATACAATGATACGTTGTAATTTTTGAGGTGAAATGTGTCCTCCAATGTAATTATTTTTTAATGTTATTGGTGAAATAGGTCCTCATGACCAACTATTTATAAATTTTCATTGGCAAAATGGGTCTTCACAAGAAACTATTTGTAAATTTTAATTGGTGAAATGGGTCCTGATACAATGTTGTTTTAATAGTATTGGTGAATATGTAGGTGTTTTATTAAATACTTTCAAGATTCTAGGCGAAAATATTAATCGGTCAAATTGAAACGTGTAGTTTGACAATGGCGAATTTATTCCTTAAGTATTCCTAATAAAAAAAACTCATTGGAAAATGGACATGCATTGGACCTATAGTTTGTAAAATCTGAGTGATTTGGACACTTTGTTGGGTGCGAAAAACTTGCCAATTTTCACTTGGCCAATTCCTAGAATTTTCCAATTGGCGAAGATTTGCCACTAAATTTTTCCCTACCAAATAGAACAAACTTGCCTATAGAAATAAGCAAAAACCAATACAACCCTACAACCTAAAAGCAAAATAAAGGGAAACAATCTCTGAAATAATGCTAGGACTTCCAATTAGAAAACAAAACTTTTGAGATAGGAAAGAACCAATAGAAACAAACAACTGAAGAAAAAGTAGAAGCCAAAGGCTTGAAACAACCAAACCCAAAAAGATCTACAAAATCCAAGCAAGAATTCCAAGAATTCTATCTACAAACATAACATAAACCAAGGGGAAAAATGAGGTCCCTTGCCATAAAAATCCCACCTTACAAGAAAAACCACATACCACCACTAAAGGGGCACACTTTATCTGAAGATGAGTTATGAAACAAGGTCCCAACAAGAGAAAAGAGAGCCACCCAACAAGACCCCAGAGGAATTCCCCGCCTCAATAGGAGAAATAATAGTCTTAATGGGAGAAATTTCAGCATAAAGCAAAAAGTAAACCAAGGAAGTGAAGACCCCTTAGCAAAAACTCCCAACACCAAAAACTTAAAAAATCTCCACCTCAAAAGGAGAAGTTGAAGGGAAATTTGAAGAGAGAAGAAAACAACACAACCCAAAAGAACAACACATTTAAGAACTAGGAGGCTAAGCCCAACAATAGCCCTCCTACAACCAACATATTAGTCTTCTGCACACTTGAAGAACAAGCCTTCCATGAATAGAACATGAAAGACCACAACACCCTCAAGAGCCAAACAAGAAGAACACTTGGAAAAAAAATTGTAACCTACCATCAAATGTTTGAGGGCTCTAAGACTTGAGACAAAAACTTCAAAACAGGGTAGAGCCCTAACCACCACTAGTCTCCAGAAAGGACCAAGTAAAACTAAGGTCCACAATGACACTTAAGAGAAAATAGTAGTATCCAACCAATTAAGAGAAAAAGGGGAGAGAACAAAAGGAAATTCAAGGTAGAAGTGAAGAACATCATTGCCAATAACAAGCCCCAACTGAGAGGTAGCAAAAGAACCATAGCCACCCAACCATCCCAAGATAGAGAAGAAGTCACAGGAATAGTACAAATGTCAGAGAATAGAGCAAGGATCCCCTCAAAACCATAAGTTACTAGTCTCACATTTTTGGTATTTGATAGGATTAAACTGGCTACACTACTTGTTAGTCCCAAAATGTTAGGAAAAATCCAAGAAACCAATCAAAAATTATAAACTACAATAAAGGCACATTTCTATAAAATAGCATAGAAAGTCTATACATGTTGGAAGAATTCGATAATTAAAGCAAAAAGACACAAAGAGACTAATTTTTATATTTTATAGAAGCACGGTTTTGCTAAACAAAAGCACTAGTAGTCTACTCATAATCACAATAAGACTTTGTGTAGGAATTGAAAATTAGTTTAGATATGCAAAACAAACATGCATTAAGTCTTCTTGATAGCACAAATAATCTATGCACAAGCACAATTACCTATTAGCTAAAATATGGAAATAATATTAGCAAAAATCAATTATCATCTAATAAAACTTGATAAATCGGATCTAATTCATGACCTAATTATAGGGAAATGCTTTTATTGATATGTGGGAACCCTTAAAAGTTAATTTTAAAGCCTTTGTCACACAAACTTAATTTAAATGCAAGTTAAGGTAATAAAAAAGGATTATATATATAAACCCTAATTTGACAACCTATTTATACTTGCAAATATCTTAGTATAGAATGTGCCACAAATTTGTTTATTAATCCTAAAGATTCAAGTGTTCTACTCAAAATTAGAATCACCATTTTGTATAGTGAAGGCACTATAAGTTGTAGCATAGGCATGATGAGGCGAAACAAAGGCACCGTAGGGTCAAGCGTAGGCACCAATAGATGGAGCATAAGCATCATTGGTCAACATACATGCATAGCTATGTGCTATGTAGGAACAATTCTACAGTGATGGATAAAGTTAATAAAAAAAAAATATTTTAGCCTTGAAATATTTGTTTAGAAGCATAAAAATGTTATTTTGATTTTTGTTCGTTTTATCTTCTTTTTTTTAATTTGTATTTATTTATTTATTTTTTTAAAATTATGATTAATCCTTAGTCCTAATGTGAAAATGAGTGTTATAAATACATTCTATACTAATTGTACCTTAAGAATCTAAAATTAGCTACATAAAACTTGTAAGACGATCAATCAAACCTTAAAGATGTGTGTGCAAAAAAATGGGGTTAGCTCAAAAATAAAATACTCTGCATTCAAATATAGGAATTTTTTGTGAACTCGAGGTGCAAGAAGCCAACATGTAGGCATAAGATGTTGAATAAAATATGCAACTTGGTGAGATGTAATCATCATGAATTGCTATGCATGCATAGTTTGTCACTACAAAATCATTATTTTGTAGTGAAGTGCATAAATGGAACTTTTGAGTGAAATATTAACTCAACTAACAAAAAAATATTAAAATGGAACGTGGGTCACACTATGCATGCCAAAATGAAGCTTATGAAAATGATAAGTAGGATAAATCAACAAAACCATGAATCAAATACATTCAAATTGATTATACCTTATACATTTTAACCACCATGATTGAGTCAAACCAAGATTTGCATTCAACAAGCTTGTTTATTTGGTCACTTAATTATAATCGTCCATTTCTAAACAAATTCAAGAATAAGTTAAAAAATGATATGATTGTATTATATGCAAAAGGGATGATAAGGCTTCAATTTATAGGTTTTTAAAGGGAGAATGAAGGGATGAGATTTTCTTGTGAGATGGACGATTGATATTGAAAGAGATGGTGAGAGCTTATCATTGTGACAAGTGTCACAAAGTGGAAGCATGTGAGTATGACATGTGGCATGGGGAAGAGAGAAAGGGGTGCTCACACATGTGTGAGAACACATTGGGAAGAACAAGAACTTGACAAGTGGAAACAAAAGTGGCAAGGTGTAAGATGTGTAGGCTTTGGAGGTATGACAAGTGGTAAAAAAAGGAAAAGTGCAGAGCTTCTTCATGGGGAATAAGATCTCTAACATGTGTGAGCATTCCAATAGGAGAAGAGATCAAAAGATGGCTTGGATCTGGATAGTGATATATGTAACAATGTCTTTAAGATGCTTGTAGAACACATTTCACATGCCTACAAGTTTGGGGAAATGGGTAGAATTAAAAATTAGAGAAAATGTTAATGAGGATTAAGTTATGGGTTAAGTTAATTAATAATATATTTATTAACTTAATTGAGATTAGGGGATGAGGAAGAATAAAGACTAATTTTAAGTGGAATAATCATTTAATTAGTAAAAAATATAACTAATCATAGGATAAGATGAAGTAATTAATTAAATAATATGATATTTAATGAATCTAGGATTGAAGGTGGGACAATTAATTATAGAATGAAATAGAATAATTAATTAAATAATATGATATTTAATTAATATTAGTGTGATGGAAAATAATAATTAAAATTTAGATTTTTAATGAATTAAAGGTGCACTGTCAAAATTGTGGTGTCTACACTAGGCATTGACCTGTTAACCCTACTAGCGCACACATCTCATAGGTTGTAGCCACTAAGTGTGAGCATGTTCTCATCATTCAAATAGTATTTTAAGAATGAAGAAGCATCATAGATGAGAAAGTATCCCAATCTAGCTATTAAAAGGGCATAGGTTGCGACCCTTGACAACATCACATTTTAAAAAGCATTGACTATTAATAGCATAGATTTATGTTTTAAAAGGATAGAAATTTGGACCCTAAATCTAGATGCATTAATGGATTATGTGCAACCAAGTGAGACATTCCAACTTACTACCCCTAAGGAAGCTTTAGCTGTAGAAAATATTTTGAGTCTATGTAGTATTGTTCTACCACAATCAAAGATTTAAGGGACACATGGTAACCATATGGATAACATAGTTGACCCATTTACAAAAAAAAAATATGGTCCAATTGAAACACTCATTCTATCAGACCAACATACTCCAGTATAGGAACACCTAATTTGGTAGACCAACATACTCCAATAGGAACAACTGATTTGGAAAACCAACATAATGATTCAGACAAGTCACTTTCTCTACCCAATACACCTGGTAATCCATCATGGTTGTTGGAGGGGGGCTACAAGTCTTGGTATTTATTTGAATGTGGATAAAGACCAAATTTTATCAATCCCATCTCTACCAAGTAGCATGGCCCATCTATCTTAATGCATTTTTATGTTGATTATGGAGAATGTTAACCTACTAAATTGGGAGGTGAGGATATCAATGAAAATGATACTAAGGTACATTTTGAAAATGAACAAGATTCAAATGAGCCATTGGGAGGCCAAATCAGTTCAAACATCTCCCAATTCTACAACTTGTTCATCTAATCGAGGATATGTCCAAGCATCTCTAGAGTTGACTGTGGGATTCAACTGAGTAGATAATCCTAGATCCTCACCATATATGAATAAATGGTGATACTAATGGATCAAGATGAGATGAATAAAGAAGTCTAATATTTAAAATTTAGGAAGAGAGAATAGAACAAAAAATAGAAGATTGGAAGAATAATGACAAGATACCTAAAGGATTGAATGAGAAGCTTCTAAAAACAAGAGAAATGGAAAGGTTAGAAAGGAGGCAATAATGGAAATATGTTTGAGAAATCTTGTAAATCCCTTCCTAGAACAACACACATTTTTCAAGGACTTAGTTTCTATTTATTGCCCACAATATTGTCCAATATTTCCCCACATAAGTATTATCCAAACCCAATCAAGTTGTAGTCCTACAAATTTGAAGATAACAAACATAAATGAGTAGTTGGCTCGGCAAGGTTCATAGACCAACAATGCATCAATAAAATGCTTCCCATTATCTAAATTAACTTTTCCAATTTCATTTTCATAATAATAATGTTAGATTGTAAGGGGTAAATTTTTTTTTTGAGCCATCTATAATTTTGACGTTAACAAAAATTGAAATAATACATTCCAATTTAATTTTTCAATGTTTTCAATGTGTTTCATTTACATAGAAAGAACCAAGTTCTCCTATTGACTATCATTATATCATGTGAGTAACTAATACAATTTTTACAATGCTAATATGTTCATCTTTGTTGTTTCCCCACAATGGAAAACCGCCTTAACATAGCCTAGTTTTTGTAATAATTTAATATAGTTGAGTTTATGTTATGAACAAGGCTATATGTAATATGAAGCAACAATTTAATGTGTAAAAGTCAACATAATTGAAGAAGAAGTATGAAATACATATAATACACTTGAAATTAGTTGTAGGAGGTTACAAATAAATTGAATCAATAATTTAATAATTGTAAATGTTAGTAAACAGAGGAAAATAACCATGCAATACATATAATCCACTTGAATATAATTGAAGAAGGTTACATATAAATTGAAACATGTAAATGATCATATATGTGTGTGTGTGTGTGTATGTATTCATAGATAAACTAAGAACATATGTATGTATGCATACATACATGGAAATATACATATGTATCTATCATGCATGACATACATATGTATGTATATGTGCATACATACATGCATACATACATACAAACACACACATATGCATTATTGTAGCACATAAAAATGGATCCTCAGACATTTTCACACTTGTTTGGGTCCTTGTGGATTTTGGCTTAATTTTGCCTTGATTTAGCATTGTAATGTGGATAACACATTCACATTACGTCTTGAGCCCTTGTGAACTAATGGAATTCAATGGGTACCTAGCTAAAGTATTGTGAAGTGTTGTAACACACTTTCAGACATTTCTAGCATTTTATCAAATAACTAAACATAATGAACTTATTTCTAATCAAAGTTAACATTAATCTTGCCTTATTTGGAGTGTTACAAAGTGTTGTAACACACTTTCAAATTTATCTAGGCTTATAATTAATAATTGGGCTTTCTTATGCTTTAATTGGCCCTATTTTACATCTATAAGCCCCATTTAAAGCATCATTTTGAGGATAATCCTGACACCAATTATAAACCAATCATAATTCTAGTGTTCCTAGCTTGTGTGGCCCATATTTAGGGTTTGGGACTCATTCACCACCTTGGGAAAATGAGTCCCACCTAGGTCTTTTTGGCCTTGATGCTGGTTTCACACATTTCTAAGCACTTTTTAAAAATGGTCCCAAAAATTAAGCTTGGGTGGACTCATTCACCACCTTGGGTGAATGAGTCCCATGTAGCCAAAATTCAAATTTAATTGAAATTTCTGATGGGATTTTATTCTCCTAGATCTGATGTCAGCTTGCAGTGTTGCAATTTTAGGAATTCATGCATAATTGAGTATAAATTCAAGGTTCTTTCATTCATTTTCATCTAAGACATTTGTGAGAGCATTCCTAATATAATTTTTTTGAGTTCACAAGAGCATTCAAGGCCTTTCAAGGGAAGATTATCAAGCATTTTATAGCATTCTTCAAGTGTCAATCATCAAGTCAAAGATAACATTCTTCATGTTTGTTATTGTGCTAACAATTGTGATGTAGAGTCCATGATTCAAGCAAGAATTTCAAGCAAGATCTATCAACATCAAGCAAGAGTTAAGAGCCACATCCATTGTAGCCATTTCAAGCATATTTGCAGCACTTCATTGCTAGGGTTTGGTGAGTTGCAACATTATATTTTGTTCATTCATCATTCCTTTTTCATACTTGCTTCTATTTCAAGGCTTAATTATAAAAATGGGGTTATTTCCCCTCTCCTTTATGTTATTTTTAGGAATCGGTTGCAGATTTCCCAACGGGAAAGATTGGAGAAAAGTTGCATATCTCTAAAAGTTGTCAAAGTTGTAATTCATCCTAGGAGAAGCTTGGATAAGGCCTACATGTGGCAAATTGTTATTTTTGGATCTAGAAACTAGTCACAAAGAGTAGAGCAAACTGAAAACAAAAGAATCAAGTCCCAAACTTCCCAAAGTGTAAAAGTTGATTGATTCATCACAAGTGGTGAATGAGTCCCACTGTACAGGCCTAACAAAGATTTTTGTAGATTTGGATGCGCCCTTTTGGCTGAAACTTGTTTCTACATATTTTCCCAAAAGCTGGACCAATTTACCTAGCCTGGTGAATGAGTCCTAGTCGACTTCAACATCAAAATTTCTAGTGATCTAGACCTTCATTCTCCTTCTTCAGCCTCCTAGGTGCACACATTCTATTTTTTTGTTTTTTGTATTGTTTTACTTGCATTTTAGGTCATTTTCTAGGTCTTTGCATTCAATTAGGTTTTACATTCTTCATAGCATTTCATTGTCTTTTTCCAGGTCTAAACTTGGTGGTGAACCCCCCATTAGATCCAATTCAACCTTTAGAACAACACTCCTATAAGGTTTCAATCACTTTTGCATTAAAATATCAAGGGTTGTTCTTGAGTGAAGTGGATGTAGTTTTTTCCCCTTTCCTTTTAGGTCCTAAAACCCTAGAGGTGAAAGAGAGAGACAAAATTCAACATTTCAATTATTAGTTAACAATTTAATAAATTCATATATATAATAAATGTGTTATATATATATATATATATATATGTATGTATTATACATATAATAAATAAACACACACATATACATGTATAATAAAAAATATTAGTTTGAGGACTCTATAAATATTTTTAATAGTGTATTTCAATTGCTTTCAAAATGTCTATATGATACCAACAACAGATCTACATGTTAAATGTCTTATTGTGGGTAGAATGTAGTATCTATAGGGGAAAGAGGATGATGGTGTTGCAAGAAATGTTGTGTGAAGGTTACATGATAGCAAACGACACAGTCAACCAAAAGATAGGTGCATAAAACCTTTAAATGGTATTATATATATGAAACCCAATGCATAATGACATGAAAGCTAAAATACTAAGCATGCATATAATGGAGAGTGAAAAGCATAAAGAGATTGAAATGAAACAAGATTTAGAGTATCATAAAGTAAATTTTGAAACCAATTCCATTACACATATAATAGAGGATCATTGCCACTATGAGGTTGGAAGACAACCTCACCTATGATGGGTGAAGTTTATTATTTTCCCTATGAGTTTGAAGTGTTTTTATTATATGGGAAAATAAGGTTTTGAAGGGACCCAAAACCCCTTATATCATGATTCAACAAAATTTTGCTAAGAGTGATAAACACATTATACAATTAGTAGCATCCAAAATCTAACCAATAGCCAAAAAGAAATGACCCAATAGCAAGAAAGCAGAGATAGAATAAAGAACAAAAATAAAGAAACTATTTCATATTCCTCAAGGTGTTGACCACCTCAATCTCTTGATTGCAATGCAAGTTAACCATGTGTACTATTTTTTTATTTTCTTCTTTGAATGTCTTCCTAAGGCTCCCCCTTGTTCTAGTGCTCTGGTCTTTATCCTTTTCTTTGACAGTCTTCTTCCCCTTACCTTTGGAGGTTTGATCCTTCTCAAGCATGTTCGTGAAGTATAAATGATCCACCTAGAGCTGACTGATCTTACCAAATAGAACCTTCAAAGAATCCACACTATTTTTAATGTAATTGTGACTAACCTATAGTAATTTCTTATCCTCATTTGTTTCCTTAATCCTCCCCTCCATTTCACCAAGGCAATTTTCACACTAGGCTTTAAAATCATAAAATGAGCATTCTAAATTCACCAGCCTCTCAATAAGAAGGTCTGATGTTCAGATACCTTCGGTTGGTTCTTCATGTTCTCCTTCAAGCCCCTAATCTTAATGTTGACCTTGCTAAATTCTTGCAATACCCATTTAGAATGTTTAAAGGTGTGCATAGCACTTGAGTGATGAAAGGAAAACTAGATGCAGAAAATAATTCTCCTAACATCAATAGCTCAGGAAAGAATGCAGATACACTTTAAAATTTACAATTACAGTCAAGTTAAGATGCACTATGAAACAGAGTATTAGACAAACACACATGAACACCAGATATATGTGGGAAAACCCTTATGGGAGAAAAACCCACCACACCAAGAGAAATCACTTTGTATTACAGTAATCCAAATTACATACAATTCTAGACTTATCTTTTTGGTGTCATTATACAGCGACATTCATCATGAACATTCTTCAAAGAGAAAACATCCAAGTTATAGCCTTTACAGATTTAAATCCTTTACTGATATAGTTTTTAATTCTTCACACTTCACTGTTGATCAAACTACTATCCAACCCCCAAGTGTCTACAACTTCAAACTATATCCATGGTGTTCCCTAACTGTTGAGCTTTCTTATAGAACTATCACAACGAACCAACTGCTAGTGGTTCACTTTTGGCTTCCTCTATTTGTCCACAAGATTCCACGTATGCTAGTCAGATGGTCAACATAATTCATAATGCACTAGCATCTTGGTGAGACACTAATAGTGTCTCGCCGATGCCACATATACTTCATATCGATGTCGCCAAGAGCCTCTATAGTCGCCAAGATGTTATATCAAGCTCCAAGAGATACACTGATTCATCACGTAGTCGCCCTGACCTATCGCTTTCGCCAGGAATTCATAACGATACATCAAAGGTTATACTAAAGTCCCCATACTTACTAAGCACCAAGGAGAAGTCGGCAAGACTCACACCTATCGCCAAGAGTCCATACCGATCTCCATATGTTACTCCGATGACCAACTGTCGCCAAGAGCTACCCTGATAGCCATCGGCTATCGGCAAGACATTCGCCATTGCTAAGAGGTTTCTCCGATAGCTTTAAGTTACCTCAAAAATTCTTCAACATCAGCAGTACTCATCGAAGTCACTGGGACTTCTTATCAAAACCACCGTGTTCCACTGATGACCATCATTCACCAAGAGCTACACCGAAGACTTCCAAAAGGTGTTTCTTTTGGTGAGACCTTCATTGTTCACTGAGACATTTCTTTGACCACTTTGAGTTACTTTGAAGAATGCTTAGACGAGTCCCCGTCAGCAAGACTTCCATTGTTTGCTAAGACATCTTCCCAGATCATTAGAGTTACCTCGAAGACTTCAATACATACGTTGTTGGCAAGAGATTAACACTTCACTGAGACAACTTAGCGAAAACCTTTAGCTTCACTGAAGACCACAATCACCAAGAGTCTCCCTGATGCATGATTGAATGGCCTTTCGGCCAGAGGTCTCCCGAGTGCTATAAGGTCATAACGAATACATCATGCTACAGTGATAGACTCCATAGTGTAACCTTTCGGCAAGACAATGGCAAGGTCACAGTGACCTATTCAGAACTGAATAAAGCAAACCTGCTAGTCGGCCAGACATGGAACCTATCACATCGGCTTGGCACTCATGGAGGTTTCAGCCTGTATAGTTTGAGGCACATATTTCCAACAATATCCCACTTGATGATGATCATACAGGCACCTCCAGAGCATAAATAATACTTACTAAAAATCATGGGCACTAAGGCCCATTGAATTGGCACACCACCTAAACTTGTCTGTATTCACTGGCTTCATCAATGCATCTACAATATTCTCTAGAGTATCAACCTTTTCCAAACTGACCTTTCCATCTTCAACCATATCTTGTACAAAGTGATACTATACATCAATATGTTTCATTCTAGCATGGAAAGTTAGGTTCTTTTCTAGACAAATGGCACTCTGAATGTTACATAAGATTGTTATTTCCCCTACATCGAAACCAATATTAGAACACAAATGTTTCAACCATACAACTTCTTTACAAGCATGAGTCGCTGCCATGTATTTAGCCTCTATAGTGGACAAAGCAACTACAGCTTGTCGCTTGCTCATCCAACTCACTGCACCACCATTCAACATGAAAACGTATCCACTGGAGGATCTCCTACAGTCAATGTCCCCTGCCCAATCAGAATCTACATATCCATGAATGCTGAGAGTCCTCTGTGATTCAACCGAATTCCCATGGTAACAAAAAGCAAAATCTGAAGTTCCCTTCAAATATCTAAATACTCTCTTCACAACATCCCAATGTATTCTACTTGGATTTTCCATAAATCGACTAAGTACTCCCATTGCTTGGGCAATGTCTGGTCTTGTACAAACCATTGCATACATAAGACTGCCTACAACACTAGAATAGGGTACATTGGTCATGTCCTCCATCTCAGTAGGAGATTTTGGACAGTCCTAAACAGATAGCTTCATTTCCTGCATGACTGGAACAACTAACTGCTTGCAATCAATCATACAAAATCTCTCTAGAACAGTCCTTATATACTTACTCTGACTGAGCCAAAGCTTTCTATTCTTCATGTCCCTAAATATCTCCATCCCCATAATATACCTTGCTGCACCAAGATCCTTCATTTTGAACTTAGCAGACAACTGAGAATTAAGATTAGAAATCATTAGCTTGCTATTTCCTATGAACAACATATCATCAACATAAAGAGCAATAACAAGCACTTGATCACTTTCAACTTTATCATATACACAGTGATCATATTTTGATCTCACAAAACCTAAAGATAATACATATGAGTATCAAATTTTTGGTACCACATTCTAGGTGACTGCTTTAACCCATACAAAGACTTCTTTAATTTGCATACCATTTTTTCTTTACCCTTTTCAACAAAGTGCTCAGGCTAGGACATATAGATTTCTTTTTTAAGATCACCATGAAGAAATGTTGTCTTCACATCCATCTGTTCAACCTCTAAGTCATATGCTGCTGCAAGTGACAATAGAAATCTAATGGATGTCAGCTTTGCTAAAGGAGAAAAGATTTCCCCATATTCAATTCCCTCTACTTGGGAATAACCCTTTACAACCACTCTTTCCTTGTATTTTTCTACACTGCCATCTAGATCAATATTTTTCTTAAATACCCATTTACAGCCCGCAGGTTTTCTGCCTTTAGGAAAGGGCACCAAACTCTAGGTTTCATTTTTATCATTTCCTCATCCATGGCTTCCAACCAAGAATCTAAATCAGACATTTTAATTTCCTCTTTTACAGTCCTAGGCTCATCAATACTAGAGATCAAAGCATAGGCACAAGTAGAATCAATCAATGAGACCCACACTTATCTAGTTGTTTCCTTTCTCGGGTTGATGTCCTCACTGGCTGAGGCTGAGGTTCATTTTCTTCAAAACTTTCAGAATTGCTCGAGCTCTCCTTAGTTTCAGGTACATTTTGAATCTTCAATTCCTCTTTCTCTGGTGTAGGAGGAATTGCTACTACATCCTTAGTACTATTTTTTGACTTTGTCTCTGACTGCAGATCCAAGGTGGAAGGTTTTAGCTCATGAAATATTACACTTCTGTTGTATACAACCTTCTCTGTAATAGGATTCCAAAGCTTGTATCCTTTAATGTTAGCACTATAGCCAATAAAAATACACTTGACAGCCTTGTTCTCCAACTTAGATCTTTTTACATCCAGTGCATGTGCATATGCCTCACAGCCGAAGACTCAAATATGTCTAAGAGAGGGCTTCTTACCAGACCATGCTTCCAAAGGTGTCTTATCAACAAGAGCAGAGTTTGGAGACTGATTAACCAAGTAACATGCAGTGGCAGTAGCTTCAGCCTAGAACTTCTCCTCCAAACCAACACTACTAAGCATACTTCGTGCTCTCTCCATCACTGTCCTATTGAACCTTTTTGCAACTCCATTTTGTTGTGGAGTATAAGGTGTAGTCTTATGTCTTTTGATTCCATGGTCTTTATAGTATCTTTCAAATTCATCATAACATAATTCACTGCCATTATCAGTCCTTAAGCATTTTATTGTTTTACCGGTCTGATTTTTAACAAGATTTTTAAACTCCTTAAATCAACTGAACACTTCTGATTTACTTTTCAAAAAATATATAAATGCTCTTCTTGAATAATCATCAATGAACGACACATATTATCTTGATTTAGAAAAAGAAGGAACATCTACTGGACCAAACACATCTGAATGGATATAATCTAACAAACCAGAAGATTTATGAGGAATGTCATAAAATGAAACATGGTGTTGCTTTCCATATATACAGTGTTCACAAAATTCAAATTCTAGATTACAATCTTCAAGCCCCTCAACAAGATTTTTGTTCTTCAAGGTTTTTAAACCTTTTTCTCCTATGTGGCCTAAACTATGATGCCAAAACATAGTCTTCTCTGCAAGAAGTTTTACTTTCGTAGAGTTTACATAATTAGGGATATTTCCCTCTTTACCTCCATGAGAAGCTTTTAGTGACTTCAAAGAGACACTATTATATTGAACAACTTGTGCATCTAGCTTGTCCAGGGTACCAATTCAAGCACCTCTAGCTAGCACCATTGAACCTCTAGTCATCTTGCAGCCACTTCCTGAGAACAAGACTTGTACTCTGATATCATTAAGCTTACTGATAGAAAGAAGATTTTGAGCTAGACCTGGTATGTGCATCACATCATTGATCCCCTTTATTCTGCCATCAGGGAATTAGATTTTGACTCTTCCATAGCCAACAATTTCCAAAGTTGAATCACTCGCCAAGCACACCTTTCCACCATCGTATTCTTCATACTTTGTGAACCATTCTCTATGAGATGTCATGTGGAACGATGCTCTAGAATCAATCAGCCAGACATCATCTGATGCCTATGTAGCCAAGGTTGCAATGAAGGCGTCACCATCACTATGAGAAGAACCATTATCGAAAGATCCCTTCTTCTTCTTTTTCTCCTCTTTACAATCCTTTCGGACATGACCAGGTTGCCCATAGTTCCAACACTTCACCTTGGACTTTTTGCCAGGAGACTTTGATCTCCCCTCTAATTTCAATTTGGACTTCTTGTCCTTCTTCTTGCCTTTCTCCTTTGACCTTCCTTTGATAGCAAGAGCCTCCTTCACCATCTCAGAAGATTTCCTTCTCATCTCTTCTGACAATAGAGATGCAACAACATCTTCCATATTGAAACTGGATGTTGTACTCCCAATAACCATCACCAGATGATCCCATGAGTCTAGAAAAGAACACAATAGAAGCATATAGCGATCCTCTTCTTCAATCTTTACACCAACAGATGTTAATTGTGTGAGCAGCATGTTAAATGTGTTCAAATGATCAGCAATAGACCCTCCTTCCTACATTCTCAAAGAGTATAGTTTCTTCCTCATGAATAGTTTATTCACCAAAGACTTCCCCTAATAAATAGACGCCAGTCTCTTCCACAAGGAAGATGTAGTCTTCTCTTCATGCACATTTAGAAGCACTGAGTCTACCAAACAGAGCCTTATCAACCCCTTAGACTTCCTATCTGCAAGGTCCCAATATTCTTGCTTCATGCCTGTAGGTTTCACTTCAACCACAACAATCCAAAGATCACGGTCAACAAGAAGATTCTCCATCTTGAGTTTCGACAACTCAAAGTTACTGCCATTGAATTTCTCTATTTCAAACTTTCTAGATGTACTAGCCATCTTAACCTATAATTAGAAATAACAATCTCTAAAAGACTCCCACTGAACAGTATTGACACAAAAAACCCAATGTACCCCCAAGGATAACACAACTGGCCAGGCTCTGATACCACTTGAAAGGAAAACTAGATGAGGAAAAAAATTCTCCTAATGTCAATACCTCAGGAAAGAATGCAGATACACTTTCAAATTTACAATTACAGTCAAGTTAAGATGCACTATGAAATAGATTACAGAAATAGAGTATTAGACAAACACACATGAACACCAGATGTACGTGGGAAAACCCTTACGGGAGAAAAACCCACCACACCAAGAGAAATCACTTTGTATTACAGTAATCCAAATTACATACAATTCCAGACTTATCTTTCTAGTGTCATTATATAGCAGCATTCATCATGAACATTATTTGAACAGAAAACATCCAAGTTATAGCCTTTACAGATTTTAAATCCTTTACTGATACAGTTTTTAACTCTTCACACTTCACTATTGATCGAACTACTATGCAACCCCCAAGTGTCTACAACTTCCAACTATATCCATGGTGTTCCCTAACTGTTGAGCTTTCTCACAGAACTATCGCAATGAACCAACTGCTAGCAGTTCACTTTCGACTTCCTCTATTCATCCACGAGATTCCATGTATGACAGTTATATGGTCAATAGAATTCGTAATGCACTGGCATCTCGGTGAGACACTAACAATGTCTCGCCAATGCCACATATACTTCATATCGATGTCGCCAAGAGCCTCTATAGTCGCCAAGATGTTATATCGAGCTCCAAGAGATACACCGAGTCATCACATAGTCGCCCTGACCTATTGCTTTCGCCAGGAAGTCATAGCAAGACATCAAAGGTTATACCGAAGTCCCCATACTTACTGAGCACCAAGGAGAAGTCAGCAAGACTCACACCTATTGCCAAGAGTTCATACCAATCTCCATATGTTACTTCGATGACCAACTGTCACCAATTACTACCCTGATAGCCATCGACTATCGGCAAGACATTCGCCATCGCTAAGATGTTTCTCCGATAGCTTTAAGTTACCTCAAAGATTCTTCAACATCGGCAAGACTCATCGAAGTCGTTGGGACTTCTTATCGAAATGACTGTGTTCCACCGATGACCATCATTTGCCAAGAGCTACACCGAAGACTTCCAAAAGGTGTTTCTTTTGGTGAGACCTTCAATGTTCGCTGAGACATTTCTCTGACCACTTTGAGTTACTCCAAAGAACACTTGGATGAGTCCCCGTCGGCAAGACTTCCACTGTTTGCTAAGACATCTTCCCAGATCATTAGAGTTACCTCGAAGACTTCAATACATACGCTATCAGCAAGAGATTAACACTTCACTGAGACAACTTAGTGAAAACCTTTAGCTTCACTGAAGACCATAGTCAGCAAGAGTCTCCCCAATGCATGATTGAATGGCCTTTCGTCCAGAGGTCTCCTGAGCGCTATAAGGTCATAATGAATACATCATGCTACAGCGATAGACTCCACAGTGTAACCTTTCGGCAAGACAATGGCAAGGTCACAACGACCTGTTCAGAACTAAATAAAGAAAATATGCTAGTTGGCCAGACATGGAACCTGTCACACCGACTTAGCACTCATGGAGGTTTTAGCCTGTATAGTTTGAGACGCATATTTCCAACAAGTGATCCATATCCAACAGCTCAAACATGGAGGAATTATCATCATTAAGATAAGAAAAATCCCTAGAAAGAGGATTAAACTTTAAAGGCTCTTTCTTTCCAAGGTTTAAATTGACACCATCATCCTCACACATATTCCTCTCACTTGAGACCTCCTCACTACCCCATTCCCCAACACCCTCCACAAGTGGAGAAGTTTGCTAAATAGGGGAATCATTGATATCAATAGTATTGTCTACCGCAACCTTAACTTGTTTCAAAGTAACATTCTTACCTTTCCCACCACCTTTAGACCTTGGTGTTTGCAATTTAGCAATCCTTCTAGAGTCCCTCCATAGAATCCCCACACCCGCAATATCCCTAGCCTCAATCAACTGCTCCTCCCCATCCCAAGTAGGAAAACTAGAACCTTAGCCATGAAGGACAACATTCTCCTTGGATAGACAGTGGAGAGACCCACCCGAGCTTTGATCAGTGGCTTCCCCATCAGATAGGGAGCCATGCGAATTTAACTTCTGCATAATTAGCTTCTTGGCAAGACCCTTCTTTAAATTACCCTTTTTCCTTTTCTTAGAAGGGGTGGCCATGAGGGACGAGGAAACCTCCATAGTATTATCCTCATCCACATTACATTTTGCATCACCATTAACACTTTTCTTCGAGCCAAATGAAAAAGAATGCTCACTTGTGGCTTTTTCTTTCCCATTAACAAACTTAGTTGAGGTATGAGCTCTCACATGCTCCATGATTAGAAAAATGATGCCTTCATGAAGTGCAACAGACCTATGGTTCTTTAAGTAGGCATAAACCAAAACTTTCATGGATGAGAGAAGAAAAAATAGAAAAGATACATGCAACCCATGTCTTAAGTGGTTTAGTAGAGTAAAATGATGCCCTAGAATAGTAGTAAACCATCTATCAAGAGTATCATACTACATCAAAACTTCTACCACATCAGCCCAAATATGCTTCACAAACACCCATTCATAACCCCACAAGGGAAACTTCACCAATTTAACTCTTTTATTGTCCTTAAAGAATCAATCCATTACATCATTGTTGCTCTTTCTTTCTTTAAAAAACTTGTGGCCATTCGTCGGTAGCCTAGTAATGAAAACATTAAATTCTTCATTGATAGTGAACTCCATACCTTTCTCCAGCAAACATCTATTGTGCCAACAATGCACAAACTCTGTAGAGGCCTTGGGGTCATGTCCATGAAGCCTTTCCAAATACCGCATGAAATGACCATGTCTTAGGATCCTCTAAATTTTGTGCTTATTTTTCCACCTTTCATAAGTTAGTGGTTCAATCCTACTCCTATTTCCATCCATTTCAATTTTCAACATTAGCAGAAACTAGACCCAAATCACACTTGTATGATTACAAATGAGAATAGGAATACACAATACATAATCCAGAAAACATGTGGTCATTAAGAGGTTAATAATTACTCGATCACCCCAAATCACAAGCTCAAATCTAGCTATCATCTCACAATAAAGGCTTGCCCTTCTTGGGAAGGGAAGAGTACTCCCACGCCTTCAAATTATTAAGGTTGACAGCCTCATTTGCAAAAGAATCAGCAAGGGAATTACCTTCCCTATAGGTATGCGCGCATTGGGTCTCATCAAAGGATCTCAACATCATGATTGAATCCAAAATAAGACATCTGACTATCTAGTTCAGCTGCTATTTTCCAAGTTAGCAATTAACAATATTAAAGGAGTCCTCCTCAACACATAATTTAGAAAACCACCTATCCATACCAAAGTTGATACTAATGTAAGCAGCTTCAAATGATTTTGAAGTGTTCATACTGATGTAAGTAGCTTCAAATGATTTTGAAGTGTTGATAAACACAAGAAAAATGAAATTTTTATCACCATGAATTGCTCCCAACCTCTCCAAAGTTGGCCATAGAGTGTAGAATGCTAGTCCATTAATTGAGGATGTCATGTGTAGACATGAAGAGTGAATGGTGTTGTAAAGAACCCAAAAGAAACCCTACTTGATGAAATACATGACAATGTGGGTGCAAAATGGCCAACGACAGAAGGGATGGGGGAAGTAAATGCAAAGTAAATGCACATTAAGTTTGTAGGGAGTGATGTGGCGATAAAAATGTAAGAAAGTAGCACATGTCTACATTTGGTTGATGCCAACTTTTTCCTTGTAAAAAATATTTTTTGGAAACCATTCGGTATGAGTAGGAAAACATGTAAGAATTTGGTGAGGATGAAATTTTTGAGTTGCCAACTAGACCCTCTATAACATGAGATTGAATGTTTTGATTGACATGTCCTTTGCTGACATGAACCCGTTACACAACATAGCCCTCACCACCATTGGACGCTCTCCCTTAACAACTAATTAAACCAAAACATAATTGATCACGTAATACTAAGTAATGAAAAATACTAATGATATAAAAAAATTCTAATTACATAGAATAAAATTCTATGAAAATTATACACGCTAACGTAAATGTCAATGTCTTCCTATTTTAGGCAAAATAACTATCGTTGCTCCTCATAAGATTTATACGTTATATCCACTTCTTACTGTGTTCATTTAATACTCATCGCCAAAATTGATTGGATATAATTAATGTGTGATTCAAATTGATAGAGACAATAATTGACGTGCCAATTTTGACAATTCTTATCTTCATACATTAAATAATCTTCTTGTCACTTTCTTTATTTCAAACATGTGACTTCTGGTCACTTTCATTATTTCAAACACGTGTCATCTTGTCTTCGTATAATGCCAATCCTATAGCTCGTTGATAGATGCGATACAAAATTGAAAGGTGAGAAATAAATTTATGCTTTAATCCGAATTGTTTTGGCGGATGCACCGAATTCAATCTTTGTCGTTTCCTTCCTAAACATAGATCTTGTTTTCAAGCATCTTATCTGTGTACATTGCCAATGTGATAATGTGTGATGTTTGTTCATATAATATTGCAATTAGTTTCAATATATATATTTTATTCTTTTTTGTTGTCTTCGATGATATTTGATTACAGATTAATATTGAAGGGTTTCTATTGGATAGTTTTATTGGATTTTATATTGATGTTATGTCATTTCAATCATGAAGGTATGTTTTACATGGTTTACACTATCATGTGACTTTTTTTAATTTATTTTTTTGTTCTTGACATTTAAATCTCAAAATCAATATATTTTCATGGCATATTTAATTATGAATCTTGTGTTTGATGGTGTGAGAATTTTAATAATCAATATATCTAGGAGGAAAAATATTATATTACTCTTTAATTTATATTTTCTCTATATTCAAATCTAATTAATGTTTCCAAGTTTGGAGGCTTTGATGACCAATACTATCTAGAGGCCTTGATGACCAATACAATCGAAGTTTCAATATAGAGTAGTTAAACAATAGAACCAAGAAGACTATAAATAAAACCTAGCTAGGGTCTCACGTCTAGTTATTTTCATATCTCAAGTTGGGGAGGAATTTGGTGAACTCTTTTTTTTTTTTTTGCATTGGAGCTTATTGTATGGGAACATAGTGTTACGATTTCTTAAGGCATGTCGTTTTATATAAAGAACAACCACAACCATACATGAAATAGTTTTCTAGATTTGTGTATAAAAATCCATGTTTCAAAATACATTGTGTTTATATTACATTTAAGTATACAATTTTGTGAACACAATATCCGATGTGAAAAAAATATCTCCATCAAGATGTAGTCGCAACTATCACATAATAATTGATTAAGATGAAAATAAAATAACAATATTTAAAGATAAAATTTATCTAAAGGTGTAGGAAATATTATTGCTCAAGGCTTTGAAATTCAGTTGGCAAGGATGGTTGCATGCCATACTATTTGTTAAGGTGTAAATTATTTGCAACATATATAATTAATGTCGACTTGATTAAGATATCATTCTATTGTGCTATGCATACCCATACCTGGTATAACGTTTTGTTTAATTGCACGTACAAAGATACAAGTTTCAAAATACATTATGTTCATACAAGAACATTTCTATACACAAATTTTTGAACCCTAATGTCTAATGTGAAAGAAAAATTCTCCATCAAGATGTAGTTTCAAAAATAACACAATAATTGATTAGGATGAAATATTTGGAGGTGTATGCCAAATTCTTGTTCAAGGGTTCAAAATTCAAATATCAAGGATAATTGTGTGTCATACTATTTTTTAAGGTGTAATTTTTTTGGGATATATATAAGTAAGGTTTGCATGGTTAATATATCTTCTTATAATACTATACATGGCAATACTTGGCATAAAGTTTCATAGATTTGTGTATAAAAAAATGAGTTCCAAAACACATCGTGTATATACAATAAAATTTCTATAATCAATATGTGAACCCCAATATGGGTTGTGAATAAATGTCCCCATCAAGATATAGTTGTAACTATAATAGGGTAGTTGATCAAGATGAAACTGAAATAAAAATATTTAAAGAAAAAATATCTAGAGTTCTAGGCAAGATTTTTGTCCCCCTAAATCAATTCTCCATTTTTTACGCTCTTCATAGTTTTGCATCAAGAAGGAAATTTGTAAATAATACTAGTAGATATACATATCAGGAAGTATTGTAGATATATGCAAAAATATTCATCCTCAAGCCCCTTCCAAAATTTTGTAAAAACACAAAAAAATGAACACATAATGTGTCAATAACACTTAAGCCTTGAATTTGTAAGAAAGTGCAAACTAAAGAAACCATGAATGGTATCAAAAAATTTTGTTATCAGACATACCGCTAATTCAGTACTAGCAATTCACCGATGGAAATTTCACAGCCAACAATTCACCACGGGAAAATTCACCGCCATGGCAATTCACCACACCAAAAATTAGTTGCATGAATTTTTGACGATTAATTTTCCGTGGTGGTGAATTGCTGGTGGCAGTGATTTTTCCCACGGTGAATTTTTGGCTATGAATTTTCCATAAGTAAATTACTGGCAGTGAATTTTCCTAGAGCCATGTTATCCCTATTGTATGACATACTTGGTATTGTGCCATTCATTCCAACTATCAAGTGTTTGCAACCTACCTCATGACTTGGCCTTCTTGATTGCATCTTGCAAACATTTAATTTTGAAATGAACATATGAAAAAAAAATTTAGGAAATTTTTTAACGTCCCTGAATTTTTAACAGTCCTAGTGTATGAGTTCTATCATCACTAGACATGAATGTTATTGGAAAGGATATGGGCAGAAATTTCTATCAATACTTTATCATCATCACAGAACACAATGCAATTTAATCATCTTGTCTAATCCTCCATCATCGTGCTATCGTATAAATGATGGGACATGGTATATTATGATGTCTCAGAATTTCATTTTGTAGGGAGAATAACTATTGACAAGAATTGAATGTCTTGAAATACAAACACAACAAAAAATACTCTCAAATATATCTCAAGATAATCCTTGTCCGCAAAATATTTCTCAAATATTAACAATTTCTTTCTGTCATTTATTTTACACTAATCATCATGATCGATTGGATACAATTATTGGCTTGCACATTTAAATAACCTTCTTGTCACTTTCTTTACTTCAAACATGTGTCTTCTTTTCATTTTTTTTATTTCAAACATGCACCATCATGTCTTCGTATAACGCCAATCGTCATTGATAGATTAGATAAAAAATTAAAAATTAAAGTTGGATCTAAATTAAAAGAAGCTTTTATCAATTGAAAAGATGGATCAATCCTGTCATGTTCTTTTCAAGCATGTTATCTTCATACATTTTTGATATGATAATGCTGTGGTGCAGACATTTCAATTTCCTTAGAAAATAATAGTTTCCCTATTTGCATGGAATGTTATTGGTTTATCTTGCAACATAAGTCATGACTCCTCTTTTGTTTTAATCTTTCCTCACAAATTATATTCCTTTGGTTGTGTTTGACCTCCCCACTTTCCTAGTGCCATTCTGCATTCTTTAATTTCTTTGGTTATTTTTTTTATTTTATTATGTCATAAGCCTCTTTCAATCCCATACATTGGAATTCAAATTTACTTTATTCATTATCATTGGTCATAAAACCCAACACAATAAAATTATAGGAAGAGATCACATTCAGAAGGATGGAAGATAAAAAATTATTTATTTGCACACATCAATGTTTAGAAACCAACTATAATCCACTTAAATGAACAATTGAAACTTCATAATTCATATCATAAAATTAATTTTTATCAAATAAAACGACAATAATTTCACTTTTCTCAACCTCCATAGATCAGAAATTAAATTGCAAATAAAACCAAAACAATAAACCAAACTATTTTGTTTGTGTGATGATGATTTCTCATCTGCTTGGATGCTCTTGCATCAAACACAATAGGTATTAAAAAAGTTCCATGAGTGGGCAGATCATGAGAATTTTGGAAATGTTAAAACCAAAATTCAAAACTTCACCAAATTTGAAGCACTAATCCAAGAAGCCTCATCCACTGCACTATTCTTCGAAATGACCAAATGTTCCCAAAATTCCTCCCTCAGTGTCCTTTTTGCTATGTGTGAATCAATGATTTGATCAATTTCCTCAACCCTCTTCTCCAAAAACTTGTATATCCACTTGGGTGCATCTTGCAAGTTAAAGGTTCCATATCTATTTGGTAAATAGGATTTACCTGCTTAATTTTACTTAGGCATAATAGTGCATTTAATTATTTGGGTGTTTTTTTCCTGTAGGGTAGTTTTCTCACCCGTCACATATTTCATGCCTTTAAAAGGATGTACACTATGTAAATTAATATCTCATCTCAATATTTTTCTTTATTGAAATAGTCGTGTGCTACTTCTCTCATCTATGAAGATCTATTTGCAAGTTGTGATCTTGGGATCAATGGTTGACAACAACACTCTATTAGATCATTAAACCTAGCTTTTCTTCCGCCATAGAGAGTTTTCATTAGAATTTGAAATCATTTATTTGCTAAAAGTTTTTTTTGAAATTTGAAATTTATCAAATTTCAAAATTCACTTATTTTTTATTATTCTTGTTTTCTTGTTTCTATAAAATGCATTTGAAAATCATTTGTGTGATTTTGTGATTGGAGGGGCTGAGCAAGTCATTTGTAGGTTGTGAAACTTCTTTTTTCTAGTGGTGTTTATTTTTGGTTCATTGGTTTCGTACCTAGTAGAACCCCTAAAAAATGCTTTGTGTTCCCTCTCAAAATTCTACAAAATATGGCTATATTCTTGTTCTAGGGCCTAAGGTTTTGTTCATTATCATCCCTTAGGGTTTGTATTGCCAAAATCCTCTCTAAAAACCCTTAGGTTTAATGTCCTTTTCAAACGTTATAATTCACCATTGACCTCTTTATTACTGGTTCCCAGCCATTCAAGACACATCTTATGCCATTGAGTTCACTTTATTGTTGGTCCCAAAGTCCTAGTGATCCTAGTTGTTTCTTGTTGTTTTATTAAAATTAGTGCCTTACCTTAATGCAGGTTGAAGTTCATCGAAATATTTGTCAAGGCCTAGGTTTGGGTTTACTTTTTTTTTCAGTCACCTAAGGATTCACCCTTAACTTTTAATGTCAAGTCCATCATTTTCCTAGTGTTGGCCCCTTTTTAAGAACTAACAAATTTGCATGTGTAGATTTTCAAGTGTTAAAGTGACCATTGAATTTGGAAGATTCAATCCTGACCACTCCTTGCACCCCCATCCTATTTCATTTTCTACTAAAATAAACATGTGGGCTATCAGGCAGGTGTCACTTGTCATGTCTAATGGTGGGCCCTGAGGTTTTCAAAGGTTAATGGGTGAAGGGTTCAAAAGATCAATGATGGGTTGCAGATGGCATTTTTTCATCTAGACCATTCCCTGCCACCCCATTTGAGTTTATTTGCAATTAAATAATGGCACAGACTAGTGGGCTAAAGACATTTGTCCCATTGTCAGAGGGACCCACCTAGTTTTGAGTGCAACAAACACCTTCCCTGATTGCAATCAATAGTTGAGGGTGGATGATGTAGGTAAATGATGCAAAAGCATCTAGTGGTGTAAGGGAAATCCTGCATCACTTGGAAAAGAAAGATTTTAATTTCTTGTTGGTTGTTTCTTAGATTTTTTTGCATTTCTGGATACCCCTTTAGCTATTAAAATATTCAAAGCCAAATTTGAGGCCCTTAAAGGATCCAGATGGGCCCAAAAATTTGTGAAAACCCTTTATAGTTGGCCATAGGACCTACTTTACCCCACATTGTCTTTTTGAGAGCTTTCCGAAAAGGTATTATCAATGAAAATCCGATGGTCGGATTAAAAGTTATGGCTTCCAAAAGTTGGTGCATTTTTAGAAATGTGCTAATTTTTTAATGCAAATTTAAATTTAAATTTCAAATTATAATTTGGGCGCCAAACCACCAAAAATAAAATTTGAATGTTGTTTTGGCTCCAAATTGGAAAGGAGCTCTATTTTATATATGGGCAAGATTTGCAATTTTTGGTAGCTTTTTGGGGAAAGAGTTGGCATGCTGCGAAAGGGGAAAATACTATAATTTCTATAATTTTCTATAGCTTGCATGTATTGTAGAGCTTGAGGATTTGTGATCCTCTGCATGTAAGAAGTTCCATTATAAATAATAATAAATTTCTCTAGTTGTTGCATCATTTTTTGTGTCTTGGGTTTGCTCCCTCGTTAGGTGGTATCAAGGTAGGCTTTTCTTGAGAGTGTGGACAGATCACCGATCATGAGGAAGTTTGCACCAGGACCATGGTTGTGGGTTCAAGATCTTCAGGATTCCTCCAAGAGTGATGCCTGGTAGGCGTGGTGGTGCTAGAGGTGGCAGAGGTGGAAGAGATCCATTGGTGGTCGAGGCTTTCAAAGCCCTCTAGAGACAAATTGATGCATTGCAGGAACATATGAGAAGAGGGTTAAACCCGGGAAGGAGAGGAGAAAGTGAGGATGAAGAAGAGGTGGAAGATTCAAACATAGAAGAGGAAGAAGAAGTGATTGATCAAGATCAGATGCGGCTGATAAGGGCCATTTCAAATATTGGAAAAAGACCTAGAATAGAAGTTCTGAGTTATTTTGGAAGTCTGAACCTGAAAGAGTTGATCGACTGGATCAACGAGCTAGAAGAGTATTTTGAGTATGAAGAAGTAGAGGACCCAGATCGGGTTAACTTCACAAAAACAAAGCTGAAGGGCCATGCCAATATTTGGTGGAAAGAGGTCTAGTTAGAGAGAAATTGAAGAGGGATCAACAGTTGGGATTGCATGGTGGAGAAACTGAAGAAGTAGTTCATACCAGTGGACTACAAGTTAGATCTACTGAAGAAATTGCAAGGGTTGAAGCAAGGAAGTAGATCTATGAAAGAATACATAGAATATTTTCACAAGATGATCATCAGAACGAGTCATGCAAAGGCCAACAAGGAGAAGGCAACCTGTTATCTTAATGGGTTACGACCGAACATTCAAGAGGAGCTAAGCCTGGTTAGAATGACCACCATTGAGATGTGTGCCAGTTTTCTCTGAAAGTTGAGGAGAGTTGAACAAAAGATTTGATAGCAAGCAAAAAGGATGAGGAGGTCAAAGAGGAAGGGGTAGTGGAAGATCTTCTGGGAGCCGAAATGAGGATGAAAGGAAAAATGAAGATGTGGGTACCAGTTGAGGCCAAAAGAAAGCTAACTTCTACCACCATCATGATCAAAATAGTGGTGATCAAAGAGGTAGAGGATGAGGAAGATCTGGGCCAAGAATCGGAAGAGGTGGTTTCAGAGGAACTTGTTTCCATTGTGGTGAAGAAGCGCATTGAGCCTATGAATGTCCACAATAGCAAGGAAGGAAAAATAGAGGATCGAAAGTTCATGGAAGGGTTGCACATGTAGATGAGGAGGTTCAATTCGAGCATTTAGATGATGCGGGAAGGGGAGAAGCCCTAGTGGTCAGAAGAGCCCTAGTGACTGAAGAGAAGGAACTAGAATAGAGGAAGAATATGTTTTGCACAAGGTGCAAGTGTGAAGACAAATGCTGTGATGTCATTATTGATAGTGGGAGCACTAATAATCTAGTGTCAAAAGAGATGGTTACAAAGTTGAAGCTGGAAAGGGAAAGGCATCCACATCCATATCGGATTTCCTAGTTGTAGAAAGACCACAAAGTTTTGGTCAATGAGCAGTTCCTGCAAAAGTTCAAGATCATAAGCTATCATGATGAAGTACTATGTGATATCATTCCCATGGATTCATGTCACATGTTGTTGGGGAGGCCATGGCAGTTCGATAGGCGAGTTGTACATGATGGCCATGCAAACACTTATTCCCTGATGAAGGATGGAGTCCGCCATAAGTTCAAACCCCTGAAGAAGGACGAAGAAAAGGTATGTAATAGCACTAGAATTTGTTTTATCAATGGAAATAATTTTTTAGAAGGAATGAAGCATGAGCATATGTGTTATGCATTAATTCCTAGAATGGATAAAGAAGATAGTGAAAAGGTTCCTATAGAAGTTTCTGGACTATTGGGCGAGTTTCAGGAGATTGTCTCTGATAATGTACCTAAGGGTTTACTACTAGTGAGGAAGATTAGTCATCAGATTGACTTGATCCTTGGAGCCAGTTTTCCAAATAAGGCAGCTCACAGAATGACTCCTGTAGAAAATGAGGAGTTGAACAAACAAGTTCAAGAATTGTTGAGAAAGGGCTTGATTTTTGAGAGTTTGAGTCCATGTGTAGTACCTGCAGTACTAGCATCAAAGAAGGATGGGGAGTGGAGAATGTGCACAAACTCCCGAGCCATAAACAAGATAACAATCAAATGAAAATTTCCCTTTCCAAGGATGGATGACTTGGTGGATTGTTTGAATGGAGAGCAGTACTTCACAAAGATTGACCTGAAGAGCGAATATCACCAGATCCAGATTCAGGAGGGAGATGAATGGAATATTGCCTTCAAGACCAAAGAGGGCATGCACAAATGGTGAGTCATGCCCTTTGGGCTAACCAATGCACAGGCACATTCATGTGGCTCATGAATGAGGCACTGAAAGAGTTTTTAGGGATTTTTGTTATTCTATACTTAGATGATGTTTTGATATTAAGTAAGTCCCTAGGTGAGCATTTGATGCATATTCGTAGAGTCTTTAAAAATTTGATAGAAGAGAAATTGTTGATTAATTTGAAGAAGTGTAGTTTTGTGAAGGAGTTAGTGTATTTGGGGTTTGTTGACATCTTAGCGAAAGGTCTCAAGATGGACCCAGAGAAGGTGAAGGCTATTCTAGAATGGCCTACCCCAAGAACTTCTACTGAGGTGAGATCTTTCCATAGTTTGGCCAATTTTTATAGAAAGTTCATTAGAAACTTCAATAGTATTTGTGCACCCCTGACTCAAACAATGAGAGGGGATACAAATGAGTTCAAGTGGAGCATTGGAGCAGTGAAGAGTTTTGATCTATTGAAGCAGAAGGTGACAAAGCAACCAGTTTTAGCCTTCTTGGATTTCAATAAAGTGTTTCAAGTGGATTCTGATGCTAGTGGTTGTGCCATTAGAGCAGTGATGAGCCAAGAAGGTAAGTCGATTTCCTATTTCAATGAAAAGTTAAATGATGCAAAGAGAAAGTACTCTGTATATGATCAGGAATTTTATGTAATAGTTCAAGCATTAAAGAAATGGAGACATTATTTGTTACTGAAGGAATTTGTTCTGTTTACTGATCATCAAGCATTACAATATCTAAATAGTCAAGGAAAATTAAATCAGAGGCATATGAACTGGGTAGAATTTTTACAAAGTTATACCTTTGTTTTAAAACATAGGAGTGGGAGGTCGAATAGGGTTGTAGATGCATTAAGTAGGAGGAAAAAATTGTTGAATGAGATGCAAATTGAAGTGGTTGGGTTGAATGAACTCAAGACATTGTACCCTGAGGATCCTGATTTTGCAGAGGCTTGGAAAGCTTGCAAGGAGCCTATTATAGTTGACAGGACAAGGTGGTTGGATTTCATAATCCATGATGGAATGTTGTTTAAAGGAAGCCAATTGTGTATTCTGAGGAGTTCCATGAGGGAGAACCTGGTAAAGGAGAAGCACAGTGGAGGAATGGCAAGACATTTTGGTCGGGATAAGACTATTGCCATTATTAGTGAGCATTATTATTGGCCTCATTTGTCATAGGATGTGAAAAAGTTTGTGCAGAGTTGCAGGGTGTGCCAGATGGCTAAGGGAGTGAGCTAGAATATAGGGTTGTATCAGCCCCTACCTATACAAGAGAGGCCTTAGGAAGATATAAGTATGGACTTTGTTCTTGGTTTGCTAAGGACGCAGACAGGGAATGGTTTAGTGTTTGTGGTAGTAGATATATTTTCAAAGACAATGCATTTTATTCCTTGTCGGAAGACCCATGATGCAGTCCACATCGCTGACTTGTTCTTCAAAGAGGTGTTGAGGCTACATGGTCTGCCAAAGAGTATAGTCTCAGATCGTGATAGCAAGTTTGTGGGATACTTTTGGAGGACCTTGTGGAAAAAATTGAAGACAGAGTTGTGTAACTAAGGGTTATTTTTTTAGGATAGATTCAAGGTTAGCAAATCAATAAAGACTAATAAACCCAAATAACTACGAAGTACATTGAAAACTAATAGAAGAAACATTTATACCAGATAACCACTGAAGCTTCCATGATTCCTCTTCGTAGCACCTCCTAGCTTGTAGCATATGATTGATGCCCTCATATTGAGTGTATGAGCATTTCGACTATGACATTGTCCTATGCAAGTTTTGAAGGATTTAAAATAAATGTCTATGCCTATGCCTATGACAAAATGATTCTCAAATACTAAATAACTCTAAGTATGAATGTGCCTGAATAATAAAATCTAAGTGTGTGTCTAATCCAAAAATGAGAGGAAAATAGCATTTTATATAAAATGCCATTTTGAATGGACAGACGAGATCGTCTTTTGACAAAAGCATAAAATCAAAGGCCCAGATTAAATTTGACAATCCCTAAACAGGGTTAGGGAAAAATCCTTAAGTGAATGGTCGAGATTTCATCTAAAAAGATCAAATCAGCGGTGGAGAATAAATGAGATAATTAATTAGAAAATAAAGATATTCAAAAATCAAGAAGATAAAGACTGCCTGATTTGTGAGATTCAAAAAATCAAGAAGATAAGAGTTGAACTGAAGATGAAATTTGGAAAATCAAGAATCTACCTGATTACTTAATTTTTAGAAGATTAGTTACCATTTTGAATTAAATTAATTCAAAATAATGATTTTGTGAGACAATAAATAATCTTTTTCAAATTATTTACCAAAATGGACTGACAGTTAAGAAAGCGAAATCATTTTAAATAATTAACTTATTTAAGAGAAATGTTAATTTTGACAATTAAATAATTAAAGACAATTATTTAATTTAGAGGATAATGACTGACAATTAGATAAATTAATAAATTCATTTAATTATGAGAATTAATGACATAATAAATAAATAAATAAATAAATAAAATTCATTTATTTAACAATCAAGAAGAATAAATGAATAAAGAAAATTAAATAAATTAAGAAATTTATTTAATTAAGGGAAGACTTAGATAATTAATGACGTATTTAATAAATAAGTATAATTTATTTATTTAATAATCATGAAGAATATAAGAGACATGAATCAATTAAATAATTATGCATTATTTAATTAATAGTCGAGTGTGGACCAAGGACATAATTAAATGTCATAATTATGTTAGGATGAAAATGGTAAAAATAGAGCTTGCAGGCCTAGGCCATTTTTATGTGTCTACTAGTTGAAGTTCAATTCTGCACACCATCCACAAACTGATGGGAAAATTGAGGTTGTGAACAGAAGTCTAGGTAACCTACTAAGATGTTTGGTAGGGGATAAACCCAAGGGATGGGACTTGATTTTATCCAAGGCAGAATTTTCTTACAACAATTCTATCAATAGAAGCATGAGAAGATCACCATTCCAAATTGTGTATGGAGGTAGTCCTAGAACTCCTCCAAAATTGAGGAAAATGGACCAAGAGAAGAAGACTAGTGCTGAAACTAAAGACTTTACAGAGCACATCAAGAATGTACATGAAGACGTAAGAGAACATATTAATAAGATGAATATGCAGTATAAGGCTAAGGCAGATCAGAAGAGGATGAATAAGGAGTTTCAAGAAGGTGATGAAGTGATGGTCCACTTAAGGAAGGAAAGGTTTCCAGTGGGAACCTATAACAAATTGAAGATGAAGAAGTTCAGTCCCTATAAAATTTTGAAGAGTCATGATTCAGGGAACACATATGAGGTAGAGTTGTTGGATGGAGTCAACATTTTTCCTATGTTCAACATTGCATATTTGACAGAGTACCATGAAGGTGGCACAGAGAATGGTCCAACAATAGAACAGTGTAACATTCCCGCACCTACTTCAAAGAAGGACGAGATTGAAGCAATCCTGGATAGCCGTGTGGGAAGGAGTACCAAAAAAAGGCAGTATAAATAATATCTGGTGAAATGGAGAGGAAGCCCTATGGAAGATTCATCCTGGCTACCCAAAACAGAAGTTAACCGCTTGGGTTTTGCTCAACCATCTGCGATGTGATGGGGTCACTTCTCAAATTACCCTGGGTGTCTGATGCAAGAGCATCCAGTGGTGTAAGGGAAATCCTACACCACCCAAAAAAGAAAGATTTTAATTTCCTATTGGTTGTTTCTTAGATGTTTTTGCATTTTTGGATACCCCTTTAGCTATTAAAATATTTGAAACCAAATTTGAGGCCCTTAAAGGCTTCGAATGGGCCTGAAAATTTATGAAATCCCATAATAGTCGGCCATAGGAGCTACTTTGTGCCACATCGTCTTTTCGAGAGATTTCTGAAAAGGTATTATCATTGAAAATCTGACGATTAGATTAAAATTTATGGCTTCTGGAAGTTGGTGCATTTTTGGAAATGTGCTAATTTTTTAATGTGAATTTAAATTTTAATTTGGGCACCAAACTGCCAAAACTCAAATTTGAATGTTGTTTTGGCTCCAAATTGGAAAGGAGCTCTATTTTTGGTAGCTTTTTGGGGAAAGAGTTGGCATGCTGCGAAAGGGGAAAATACTATAATTTATGTAATTTTCTATAGCTTGCATGTTTTGCAGAGCTTGAGGATTTGTGATCCTCTACATGTAAGAAGTTCCATTATAAATAATAATAAATTTCTCTAGTTGTTGCATCATTTTCTATGTCTCGGGTTTTCTCTCTCGTTAGTAATTTCTGACTGGTCCCTACCATCCCATGGGGGACCTACCTCTACCTCGTATCTCTCAGTGGGGAAGCTGGTGAGTGCCATCCGGTGCAATCAGAAGGGCTGAATCAACATTAGTAAAAGGAAAAACATTAATGGAATATTTTTCAATAAGAATTTAAAGGATAAAATATGGGCTACTAAAAGATTTTTTATGCACATGTTCTAAATGTTAAAGTTGTCTTAGAATAAGCTTTTGTAATAGTGTGGATATTGAGTGAAGGCTTTTTCATTTCTTTCGAAGGACAATAACCAAGACCACTAGTATTTTCTTGCATGTGAGGCTCTATAGGGACATGAATGCCCTGTTCTCTAGCACCACATCCCTTTCCACTATATCCAAGTTTTTTCATAAGCTCATAATGATGGGAAAGGTCATTGATGTAACTTCTTGAATCATTTAATATTTCAATTATTGAACCGAATGTGTCTTAGAGCTACATGATATATGGGTGTTCCATGAATTGGGTGGTTTTGTACTGTAAACAATGACTTTTGGTTGCGATTTAGCTCCGTCAGGAGCTTTTAGGAGCTCTCAAAAGTGGAACCTTGGCAATGCTATGCATGTCCATACTTGGCATAGAGTTTCATAGATTTGTGCATAAAAATATGAGTTCCAAAGGACATCATGTTTATACAATAAAATTTCTATAATCAATTTGTGAACCCCAATAATTTATGTGAAAAAATGTCCCCATCAAGATGTAGTTGTAACTATAATAAGGTAGTTGATCAAGAGGAAACTGAAATAAAAAATATTTAAAGATAAAATATCTAGAGTTGTAGGAAATATTTTTGCCCCCCTAAAACTATTCTCCATTTATGACCCTCTCCAGAGTTCTGCATCAAGAAGGAAATTTATAAATAATACTAGTAGATATATATATCAGGAAGCATTGTAGATATATGTGGAAATGTTCATCCTCAAACCCCTTCCAAAATTTTGTAAAAACACAAAAAAATGAACACATAATGTGTCAATAACCCTTATGCCTTGAATTTGTAAAAAAGTGCAAACTAAAGAAACCATGAATGGTATCGACAATGTATGTTATCTAGCATACCACAAATTCACTGCCAACAATTCATTGCGGGAAAATTCACCACCATGACAATTCATTGCGCAAAAAATTAATTGCACGAATTTTTGGTGGGTGATGAATTGATGGTGGTGGTGAATTTTCCTGCAGTGAATTGTTGACTGTGAAATTTCCATTGGTGAATTGTTGGCAGTGAATTTTGCTAGAGCCCTATTATCCCTATAGTATGACATACTTGCTATCGTGCCATTCATTCCAACTATCAAGTGTTTGCGACCTACCTCATGACTTGGCCTTCTTGATTGCATCTCACAAACATTTAATTTTGAAATGAACACATGTCAAAAAAATTAGGAAATTTTTTAACATCCTAACGTATGAGGCCCAACATCACTAGACGTGAATGTTATTGGAAACGATATGGGCTGAAATGTCTATCAATACTTTATCATCATCACATCACGCAATGCAATTTAATCATCTTGTCTAATGCTCCATCATCATGCTATCGTATGAATGATGGGGCATGCTATATTATGATGTCTCAGCATGTCATTTTGTTGGGAGAAAAACTATTAAAAGTAATTGAATGTCTTGAAATACAAACGCAACAAAAATACTCTCAAATATATGTCAAGTTAATCCTTGTTCGGAAAAGATTTCTCAATTTTTAGCAATTTCTTTCTGTCGTTCATTTTATACTTATCGTCATGATCGATTGGATACAATTATTGTCCTGCACATTTAAATAATCTTCTTGTCGCTTTGTTTATTTCAAACATGTGCCTTCTTTTCACTTTCTTTATTTCAGACATGCACCATCCTGTCTTCGTATAACGCCAATCTCGTTTATAGGTTTGATAAAAAATGAAAACTGAAAATTGGATGAAAATTAAAAGAAGCTTTTATCAATTGAAAAGTTAGCTTTTCGCGGATGCTCTGAATTCAATCTTATCGTTTCTTCAAAACATAAGAAATGTGAAACATAGATTGAATAGTTTTATTAAGTTTATATTGACGTTTCTACATATTTTGGGGGATCCAGATTCTTTTGGTGGATGCTCCGAATTGAATCTTGTCGTGTTCTTTTCAAGCATCTTATTTTTGTACATTGACAATGTGATAATGTCGTGATGCTAGTTGATATAGTTTTGCAAAGCTTTAATGGGTCTTTTTGGTATTCTTTTGTAATCTTTCGATCATAACTGATTATTACTTGTTAATATTTAAGGGTTCCTATCAAATACTTTTATTAAGTTTATATTGATGTTTTTATGGATTTTTCAATTCGTTTTTGTATTAGAATGTTACGGGTAAATTTTGTTATTTCAATCATGAAGGTATACTTTACATGCTTTAAACATACACATTATTTCTATATCATGTTATTTTCATGGTTTTATTTCTTGTTCTTGAGATTTAAATCTCAAATCAAATATCTTTCCATGTCATCTCTAATTAGGAACCCTCTGTCTGATGGTGTCAAAGTATTGAAAATCAATATACCTAGTAGGAAAAAGGCTATATTCCTATATAATTTCTATTTTCTCTACATTCAAATCCAATTAATGTTACCAAGTTTGGAGGTCTTGATGACCAATGCAATCCAAGCTTCAATATAGAGGAGTTAAACATTAGACCCAAGAAGATTATAAATAAAACCAAGCTAGGGTCTCAAGTATGTGGTTTCTCACACTTCAAGTTGTGGAGGAATGGAGAACTCAAAATATTTATGCAATGGAACTTATCGAAGATATTTGGGTACAAATTTGTTAAGGTTTATGGGTCAAGTTGGTTACAACTTATCTTGTGTCTAAGTTCACTAGAGGATTCATGTTTGAAGTTTGATCTTGAGGTTTGAGGGAAATGAAAAATAAAATGAGACTATTGTGATAGTATTGACATAAACTTTGTATAAATACTAGTAATAGTATGAGACTATTGAAAAGAATATAAAATAAACAAACCATAAAAATATACCACAACACCATATTAATTTATAGAAAACCTTTTTTTAGAAAGATCTAGGAAAAGAGAGAGTGCCACATAAGTATTAATCTTCACAAACAAGAATAATAAATTTAACACACTTCTCTCCTTGATCCAATACAAATAAATGTACAACTTCCCATATAAGTTCTCATTCTTAAAAAAAATGGTACCCCAAGACCGACTTTATAGAAAAAGCTAATAAAATATAATAGACCAAAACCATGAGGTAGGTTGTCTACATGCAAAATATAATTGATCAATGTAAGGAAAAAAAATAGTATGTATACTAGACAACATAATATTTACTAAAAAAAATATTCTTGTAAGAAATAAATATAAATAATAATAGAAGAATCATAGACAAAGGAGGATATCATGTTATACATGAGGAAAAATCACCCTTAAAAGCATAAAATCAATGTATTATTTATCAAAACTAATCATATTGCAATACAATTAAAGCTCTTACGTGAACATTTAGAATATCACCCTTCTTCTCTAGATGAAATATGACAACAAATAACAATATAATGCTATAAATAAAACACCTTACTCATTCTTTAAAACTGCAATCTTGTAGCTCTGAATTGAATCTTGTCGTATTCTTTTCAAGCATCTTATTTTTGTACATTGACAATGTGATAATGTCATGATGCTAGTTGATATAGTTTTGCAAAGCTTTAATGGGTCTTTTTGGTATTATTTTGTAATCATGCGATCATAACTGATTACTTATTAATATTTAAGGGTTTGTATTAAATACTTTTATTAAGTTTATATTGATGTTTTTATGGATTTTTCAATTCGTTTTTGTATTAGTATGTTTTGGGTAAATTTTTTTATTTCAATCATGAAGGTATACTTTACATGCTTTAAACATACACATTATTTCTATATCATGTTATTTTCATGGATTTATTTCTTGTTCTTGAGATTTAAATTTCAAATCATATATCATTACATGTCATTTTTAATTAGGAATCCTCTGTCTGATGGTGTCAAAGTATTGAAAATCAATATACCTAGTAGGAAAAATCCTATATTCCTATATAATTTCTATTTTCTCTACATTCAAATCCAATTAATGTTACCAAGTTTGGAGGTCTTGATGACCAATGCAATCCAAGTTTCAATATAGAGGAGTTAAACATTAGACCCAAGAAGATTATAAATAAAACCAAGCTAGGGTCTCACGTATGTGGTTTCTCATACTGCAAGTCGAGGAGGAATGGTGAATGCAAAATATTTATGCAATGGATCTTATCGAAGAAATTTGGGTAAAAATTTGTTAAGGTTTATGGGTCAAGTTGGTTACAACTTATCTTGTGTCTAAGTTAACAAGAGGATTAATGTTTAAAGTCTGATCTTGAGGTTTGAGGGAATTGAAAAATAAAATGAGACTATTGTGATAGTATTGACATAAACTTTGTATAAATACTAGTAATAGTATGAGACTAAATTGAAAATAATATAAAATAAACAAACCATAAAAATATACCACAACAGCATATTAATTTATAGAAAACCCTTTTTTAGAAAGATCTAGGAAAAGAGAGAGTGCTACATAAGTATTAATCTTCACAAACAAAAATAATAAATTTAACACACTTCTCTCCTTGATCCAATACAAATAAATGTACAACTTCCCATATAAGTTCTCATTCTTACAAAAAAGAGTACCCCAAGACCAACTTTATAGAAATAGCTAATAAAATATAATAGACCAAAACCATGAGGCAGGTTGTCTACATGCAAAACATAATTCATCAATGTAAGGAAAAAATAGTATGTATCCTAGACAACATAATATTTACTAATAAATATATTCTTGTAAGAAATAAATATAAATAATAATAGAAGAATCATAGAAAAAGGAGGATATAATGTTATACATGAGGAAAAACCACCCTTAAAAGCATAAAATCAATGTATTATTTATCAAAAATAAGCATATTGCAATAAAATTCAAGCTCTTACCTTAACATTGAGAATATCACCCTTATTCTCTAGATGAAATATGACAACATATAACAATATAATTCTATAAATAAAACACCTTACTTGTTCTTTAAAACTACAATCTTGTAGCTCCAATATATAAGAAATTACATCTAGAAGAAAATTATGAATAGATTCTAAAGACCATTCACTAAAGCAATGATCTAAGTGGTCGATAAGAAAATAAACCTTAGGAAATATGTTCAAGACTTACAAAAAAAATTCTAGAAGATTGAAGGCCTTTCTCATGAATCTTTAAATCTAGATTTATTAAAAAATAAATTCCAACCAATAGAAGAAAAAATAACAATTTCTAAAGTCCAAAAAAGAAAGAAAAAATCTTAATTATCATTAGAGATGATTTCTTTTATCATTTATAGTGTTATAAATGTTTCTTACTAACCATGTCAATTATTTTTATTTGAAGTTCACTTTGTAGCTCTCTATGTCATCCTCTTCCACACATCGTAAAATCCATCATAAGTAATACCCACATCTTACAATGTCATAACGATATTATTTTATCAAAAATAGATTACATATATCATATGAAGGAATCCACATGAAATAATGGCCATGTCATAAGTAGGATGCCAAACTTCGCAAATTTGATGAAAATATTAAATCCAACTATTATGACTTGCATGATGTATGACATGTCTAATCCTAACATTATCTAAATTTTTATATACCTTTAAGAGAAAAAGAGAATTTAAAAAAAATGTTGTGAGCTATCAAGGTCACCACCATGTTGGTGGGAAAGTAAAATATATTACGATCATCACCTTCATAGAAAGATCTGCTATATGTTACAAGTGAACGCTATCCTAAAAATTATTTCATTCTCTATCGTTCCCATGAATGAAATGTAATTAACCCAAGCCAAGACAATACATTGAATGTCACATAGATACATCAATGTATCTATCTCAACTCATTACTAGAACATAACCTAAAAATTTAATCTAATATAAAATAGTATTAGGGATGCACCAAATACTCTAACCTTCTAACAATAGTGACCAAATCTAGTTGTTCACATATAAATAATCGTAATTATTATGACACCTTTTTTCTAATGAGATATCCAACCTACATTAAATATCTCATGCCTATATTACAATCTCTATTGTAATAAATACACAAAAATATATCAAAAAACTAAAACCTATCAATATAGTAGTCCAATATAAATAATATACCAATCTCACACATATACCAAGTAGGTAGGAAACTCACTAGGTATAAATTTCCTAGTTTGGTGCTAACAAAAAAATATAAATCCTACCAATCAGAACTTGCATAAAGGGGGTGGCTCATATCATTAAAAATTATAAAATAAATGTAGATAATAATCTATAAATTATAACTAGTCTATTGTAAAATAGAGCATACATCCTCAAATAATTTTTTACTCACTCTCATTCCTCATCATGGTAATCCTTTTATAAAATTCATACTTATATATTCCTATTTTCTCTCTAGTATTTCTATAAGCTTAGAAAACTCTATTATTATATGTTTATACTCACCTATAAAAATAGTGGAGTTCAAAATTCAAGAGTCTTCTCAGACAATTGAATTAAGCAATTCAAAAGTATTCTCAGACAATTGAATTAAGCAATTCAATCAAATTCAATTTTTATTTAAATTTATATGACATCAAAATTAGAGGTAATTCCATGAATTTTATTGACTCCACAATTCATTTTCTACAAACAATTAAAGTTGCAAGTTTTGAATAAACTATAATTTTTAAATTTTCTATTTAATCATCTTTTATCTACAATTATGGTTTTCATGTATATTAATTCTTCATCACTTCTAGCACACTATACATCCCCTACATGCCTTGGAAACCTCTAGAAATGTGTGTCAACTTTTTCTTTTTATTTTTTATTTTGTGATGATAATTTCATTCCCCATCAACTTCTCCATACCTATGCCCTCCCACATTCCCTTTCTCTTTTCTCTTTTATTTTTATTTGTTTTGTTTTATTACTTATTATTTCCTCCATTGAGAACCTATGCTAGTATCTCCATTTTTTCTTTGAAAAATTTCCACATAGCCTTTCTTGGATGCAACCTTGATTTTTTTCTTGGCATTGACTATCTATTTATTTTTATCTTCCTTTATATCTTACTACCTTGTTTTGTATTTTTTGCATATCTTCATTTTTGTATACATCTCAATTTCCATAGAAAATATTAATTTCCCTATTTGTGTGCCATATTCTTGGTTTTCCCTGTAACATAAGTCTTGACTACTACTTTGTTTTATTCTTTCATAGAAAATTATCTTCCTTTTGTTGTGTTTGATCTCACTACTTTCCTAGTGCCACTCTGCTTTTTTTAATTTCATTGTTTTTTTAGTCTATTCTATTATGTCATGGACCTCTTTCAATTCCATATTATGGAACTAAAATTATCCTTATTTTTAATCATTGACCATAAAAACCAACACAATGAAATCATAGAAAGATATCACACTCAGAAGAATCGAAGATAAATGTCTATTTATTTTCATAAATCAGCCTCTAGATACCAACTATATTCCACTTCAATGAACAATTGAACCTTCACAATGCATATCAAAAAATGAAATTTTGTTAAATAAAATGACAATAATTTTTCTTTGCTCAACGATCATGGAAGAGAAATTAAATTTCAAATAAAACCAAAATAATAAACCAAACTATTTTGTTTTCACGATGAATATTTTCCATCCATTTAGATGCTCCTGCATCAACATAATAGGTACAATTTTTCTTTCATGAGTGGGAAACTCATGATAATTTTGGAAATGTCAAAACAAAAATTCCAAACTTCACCAAATATGAAGAACTAACCCAAGAACCCTCATCCATTGCACATCTCTTTGTATAGACCAAATGTCCCCAATATTCCTCCCTTTGTTTCTTGTTTTCTACGTGAAACAATGATTTGATCGATTTGCTCAACCCTTTTCTCCAAAAACTAGTGTATCCACTTGGGTGCATCATACAAGTTAGAGGTTTCATTTTTTCCTTCTTGCTACAATTACAAATTTGAAACATTGAATATTGGTGAGTTATCAATTCCTATTGGAAGCTCAATATCATATTCATTTGATGAGAAATTTCATAAAATCTTGCATGACCCTATCTCTTTCCACTTCATATTATTATATGTTCCTTGTGGGAACCATTACTTTTGTAAATGTACTATCACCAAGTCACCAATCTAAAATTATTGTACTCTTCTATGTACACCAACCAGTTCTTTGTATTTGGGTATGTGCAGGATCATGATGGGCCAAAAAGTGGCAATATGATGGGTATGTGGCTAGTGACATTTTTTTAACCCAAAATTGATGAAACAAAAAGGGTTTTAAAGGAGATTATCAGCTTTCCACCAATATAAATTATGATTCAATTTGAATTCAATAAGTAATTATTATTTATTTTCTATTTGAATTATGACTTATGTCCTGATTGACAAGCTGATTGAAAAAAAAAAATAGCTTTCAAACGGTATCACATTTTTTGAATCCAAAACATGTGTCACATTCTATGCTTCGCATACAATAGGATTGAAAAAGGAAAATTTGAATTTCATGAATTTTTGACCACATTAAGGTGGTCAAACATATGATTTTTATATTTTTTAAAAGTTGTAATAAAAAATTTATAATTAATTATTTTTTTGGAAAAAAATTACAAAAAAATATGCATGACATCAGGACATGATTCATCTACTTATGTATAAAATATTATAATAAAATATTATCATTTTATTGTGGTTAGGGTGGTCAGACAGACACATCTTATTTTTTCCCTGAAATTTAAGTACTACTGCATTTAAATTTCAAATTTTCACCAAATATATATATATATATATATATATTTAAAACAAACCTATTAGTTTAGAAATTACATTCAATTTTGTACAGATTATGTTGTTACATATTTTCAAAAATATATAGATAACTTATTCAAATATTTATGTCAAGATTCCTAACTCTAATTTTTCTAATTTTTTTTGCCACTTAAGGGCTTGTTTTTTCCATGATGATCATGCACATACCCATTTTGTGGCACCTTTTTCCTAAATTTCCTTCACTTCTTTGTTTAAATGTCACAAAAATAATCCATTAAATCTTTTTCAACTACACTCTTCCTTCCCAAATCTAGTTTATCCCTCAATTCATCATCTTCTTGGGGGATATATCTAGTGAAAAATCCTTCCTACACTCTTACTAACTAATTTATTGTATGCAAAATTTTGTGTGCCAATATCAAATCCCACTGATTGAGATTTCCACCTAGACCAAGATCCTTGGTAAATTATCCAAAATTTAATTGACAACCTCAGTTTGATAGATTGAGGATGGTAAGCTAAGCTAAATCCCAATTATGTTCCCATTTTCATCTAAAACGTATGCCAAAAATTGACAACAAACTTGTTGTCCTAGTATGAAATAATACTCATTGTCAATTGATGTAATCGAATTGTCTCCTTAATAAAAAAAGTTAGCTATGTGAGAAGCATTACTACTCTTTTGACATGGTATAAAATGAATCATCTTTAAAAAGAATTCCACCACAAAAAAGGTGAATTATTAATTTTCCTACAAACAAAATCAATACTAATGCATTTCCATGGTGTCTTCGATGTTGAGAATCATTGCTCTAATTATTTATTTTTCCTCACTCCTTTGGTGTGCTAGAATATCTAACAACTTTGAACCATTATTTTTACATCTACAGTCATCCATAGCTTATAGTAAATGTCATTTAGTTGTGACAATATTTTGTTCACTCTAAAAACTCCACTTAAACCTTCATTACGCTTCTCCCTCATTAAGTTTGAGATATTTTTGAGCTACACAAACATATATTCATTGTGTGGTCATCCATGATAAAATTTCACTTAAACGACTAAAAATGAAGGTGTTAGGGACAACATTAAGGTTGGAAAAATGATTAATGGTTGTTAGGGTTAGAAAGGAAGATATCTAGCCGATATTGGCATGGTGTGATGGTTTAAAGGTGGAATTGTTGTTCTCGCCACCAAGGTTCAAACCCCGTTGGGGTGGTATTGTTGAGTGGTTGTATTCCGATTCATAGCTCCAGTTCAAAAGCGTTTACCCCTTGAATAAAAAAAAGGAAATGAAGATATCTAACAATTAAATGCAGATTTAAGTAATAAACAAAGAAACTAAAACACACATAGAATAAATTATAACAGAGAGAATTTAACATGGTTCACCCAATCCAAGCTACATCCACCAAACCACAGTCATCCAATGATTTTATTATCCACTACAAAACCTATTACAATCTTGTGAATAATCGTGTTTTTAATCATACTGTAACACCATTTTGAACCCATTTTTAACAAACATAGAAGCTTCTAGATTTTGGGTTCTACAAAATCAAATTTTTCTTTTTTAGTTGATTTTTCCCCTTTTTCGGTGATGACATGAAAAATTAGGAGGAAATTTTTTCTCGGGACCTACCGCCCCCAAACCCTTGGTTTTCAGGGGCTACAACCCTCGAACCTCTGCCCAGGGCCCAGGGTCCAGCCCAACCCTAGACACCAGCAAGGATACATGTTGGGGTGTACAGTATACCATGGGCTATACAATATAGCATGATCAGTCACTACATACCAACAATCTCCCACTTGGAGACTGATCTTGGATGACATTGCTTGTATAATTACAACTCCCACTGGAAATAAGTACCTTGGACCCTGTTGCTCTGTTATACTTGAATTCAACCTTGAAGGCCAACTAAAACCAAAGAGGAGCTCAACTTATCCCTTGTCACCGCCTTCGTAAACATATCCATTGGATTGACATCTGTATGTATTTTATCCAATTTGACTTGTCCATCCTCCAACACCAAGCGAATGAAATGATATCTCAACTATATGTGTTTTGTTTTAGAATGCAAGGCATAATTCTTTGCAAGATGTATAACACTCTGGCTATCTATAAAGAAGTAATTTCCATCCTATTGTTTTCCCAACTCATCCATGAAAAGTTGCAAACATATCATCTCCTTTGTTGTCTCTATTGCAACAACCTACTCTACCTCTGTGGTGAATAAAGCAACCAACTTTTTCAATCGAGAAATCCAACTCACTGTTGTCCCACCAACTATAAAAACATAACCTATGGTACTCCACCTGGTATCTATATCCCTTGCCAAATTTGAGTCAACATAGCCTTTTAAATCAGTATTAGAGCCCCCAAAACATAAAAATTTATTAGATGTACCTCTCAAGTACCTCTCAAGTACCTGAGAATTAATTTTACTGCATTCCAATGTTCAACTTTGGGATGAATCAAATACCTGCTAACAACTCCTACGACATGTGCAATATTTGGTATCATGCATACCATGGCATACATTAAATTGCCTACAGCTGAAGCATATGGTACCTTGGACATTTTTTCTTCCTCCTCTTGTGTCTTTGGACACATATCCTTAGTCAATTTAACATGACTAGGCAAAGGTGTGCTGACAGCTTTTGCATTCTCCATATGAAATCTCTGCAACACCTTTTCAACATAACTAGCCTAAGATAATTTTTTTTTTCCATTTTTCCTATCTCTACAAATTTTCATACTAAGGATTTGTTTTGCTTCCCCCAAATCCTTCATAGCAATAGATTTTGCTAACTATTGTTTTAGCTCACTTATGTGATCCATGGTAGACACTGATACAAGTATTTCATCAACATATAAATATAAAATAATATAGTTGTCATTATCCAACCTCTTAAAATAAACACAATGGTCAAAATTACATTGGTTGTAGCCTTTCTCAGCCATAAAACTATCAAATTTCAAGTACCATTGCCGAGGTGCTTGCTTCAAGCCATATAAACTTTTCTTTAATCTGCACACTAGTTTCTCCTTACCTTTGACCTCAAATCCTTGTGGCTGGTCCATATATATTTCCTCTTCCAAATCACCATGGAGAAAGCCTGTTTTAACATCAAGTTGTTCTAAATGTAAATCTTCAACAACCACAATACTTAAAACAATACAAATAGAAGTCATTTTAACAACTAGAGAAAAAATCTCATCAAAATCAATACCCTTTTTCTATGCAAATCCCTTTACAACTAATTTGGCTTTAAATCTCTTCTTACCTCCATCCTCCTCTTTCAGCCTATAAACCCATTTGTTTGGTAAAGCCTTTTTACCTTTAGGCAACTTGCATAATTCCCAAGTCTGATTTTTCAGCAAGGAGTCCATTTCTTCTTCCATTCCATGCTCCCACTAAATCTTTGTATCCACCTACATAGCTTCATCATAATATTCTGGTTCACTAGCATCGGTTAAGAAAATAGTATACAAAGAGGGAGAGAATCTTTTTGGAGGTCTACTTATCCTTGAAGATCGTCTAACAAGAGTTTGTGGTATTTGTTGTTGTTTTTGTTGCCCAACATGAAGAACCACTGAAACATCATTGTTTGAATATCGTCCAACATTGCATAATCATTTTCTTTCTTCTCATGTTGCAGCAACAAATCTTTGTACAAAACTTTCTCATTGAATAGGACATCGCTGCTTCTCACAATTTTTTGATTTTCAAAATCCCAAAGCCTATAACCAAATTCATCAATTCCATATCCAATAAATATGCATTTCTTTGATTTTGCATGAAGCTTGGTTCTATTTTTAGAATCTACATGTGCAAATGCTTCACAACCAAAGGTTTTGAAAAAAGGATAACTCACCTTCTTACCTTTCCATGCTTCCTTTGGAATACCACAACCCAAAGGATTAGAGGGACCTGTATTAATTAAATAAACAACAATGTTTACAGTCTCTACCCACATTTTTAAAGGCAACCCAACATGCAATCTCATAGTCTGTGCACGCTCCATTATTGTTCTATTCATGCACTTAGCCACTCCATTTTCCTGTGGAGTCCTTGGAACCGTTTTCTGCCTACGAATACCATTAGAGGAACAATAATCTTCAAACTCTTTGTTGCAATACTCACCACCATTATCAGATCTGAGAAATTTTATCTTTTTACCTGTCTCATTCTCAACCAAGCTTCTCCATTTTTAAAAGTTTCAAATACATCAGATTTTTGCCTAAGGAAATAAATTCATACCTTCCTAGTTGCATCATCAATGAATGTAACATAATACAGAGAGCCACTAAGAGAAGATACTTGAACTAGTCCCCATACATCTATATGCACAAGCTCCAATTTCTCATCTTTCTTTTGCTTGCCATCCTTACGAAAACTTACTCTCTTTTATTTTCCATACACACAACTTTCATAGAAACCCATATTAACACATTTTAGACCTAATAAAACATTATTTGAATGAAGTACTTTCATACCTTTTTCACTCATATTCCCAAGTATATTATGCCACAATGCTGATTCAGAGTCCACAATAACTATATGATCTTCTACCTATTTAACTGCAACAACTGTTCTTGAGCATTGACATTTTTCTGTAACAATTAAAGTAGAAGGAATAGTATGACTTGTACAAAGATATAAGGTGCCTACTTTCACACCATTTTCTACCACTAAAGAAACCCTTTGTGACCTTCCAATTTTTATCACTAAATGTAACAACACAACCTTCATCATCTAGTTTCCCTACTGAAATTAAATTTATGCTTAACTTTGGAACATGCCTTACCTCACGTAGTAGCCAATGATTCCCATTTTGCAACTTAATCTTGATTCTTCCCTTTCCAACAATTTGACAGGGTTGATTATCTTCTAATTATACCAACCCAAAATCCCCTTGGACATAATCAAGAAAATAACTTCTATGGGGGGTAGCATGAAATGAAGCCCCTAAATCTAACACCCAAGAATCATCAGCATTATCAAGGGAAAGAATCAAAGCATCCTCATCAGATTTATTACATACCACATTTGCCTCTTTACTTCCTTCCTTTTTGTCTCCTTCTTTATCTTTTTGAGACCAACAATATTTCTTTGAAAAGTACCCGGCTTACCACAGTACCAACAATCCCTCTTGTCTCTAGTTTGGGACATTTTTTCCTTTGATTTTCCTCATGACTTCCCACAATTTTTTAAATTGTTTCCTCTCTCCTTTGTTCTGCCCCTGCTTTCTGCATTCAAAACACTACCTGATGTGGATGTTCCACCTGAGCTTTTTCTACGAATTTTCTTGCTCAAAATAACACCAACAACATCATCAAATTTCAATGTATTCGAACCAGAAACAAAATTGCTAATAGCCATTACCAAGCTATTCTAGCTTTCAAGAAAATAACACAGCATCAAAAGAGCCCTAACTTCTTCATCAAAGTTTACTTTTATAGAAGTTAATTGACTGGTGACCATATTAAACTCATTTAAATGATCAGTAACTTACCCACCTTCTGCCATTTTCATATTAAATAAACGCTTCATAAGAAATACCTTATTCGAAGCGGAAGGCTTTTCATATAACTTTTCCAGGGTTTCCATCAACTCTTGAGTTGTCTTTGTTGTAATATTGAATGCCACTGATTGTCCTAGGCATAAATAAATATTGCCAAGAGCCTTTTTATCCAAAATCTCCCAGTCCTCATCAGACATTGCTGCGGGTTTCTTGGTTTTCCCTTCCAATGGCCACCATAAATCCTTATGATAGAGGTAGTCCTCCATATACATCTTCCATAACTAATAGTTTTTCCCATTAAACTTCTCAACCTTCTTACCCTCTTCTGCCATTACTCCCACTCAACTGTGAGACCTTCCTATAGACAATAATCGAAACACAACCTGCTTTGATACCACTTATTATGGTTAGAAAGGTAGATATCTAACAATTAAATGGAGATTTAAGTAATAAAAAGATAAACTAAAAAACACATAGAATAAATTATAACACAGAAAATTTAATGTGGTTCACCCAATCTAGGCTACATCCACCAAACTGCAGCCATCCAATGATTTTATTATTCAGTGCAAAATCTATTACAATCTTGTGAATAATCACATTTTTTATCATAGTGTAACACACATCTAAACCCCTTTTTAACAAGATTAGAAGCTTCTAGATTTTGGGCTCTACAAAATCAGATTTTTCTTTTTTCGTTGATTTTTTCCCTTTTTTCGGTGATGACGCAAAAAAGTAGGAGAAATTTTTTTCTTAATAGAAGTGAGCTAAAGTAGAGAAAAAGGTTGAAGAGAATATACCAAGGATGAAGAGGATGCAGGTCCTCGATCTAGTATATGCAAGTGCAAGGTTGTGCTAGGATAGAAAGAGGACATGGGTCATTTGATTTTATGAGATAACTGCAATCTCACCACAAACATGTTAGCTACAAACAAACACATTAGGTTAAAAAGTTAAAAATAGGCATGATAAAATTTGATCAAATAAAAGACAATGCTGATAGGTATGGATGGAAAGTTTCGTTATTCTAGTGGTCATACAATAAGTAGATATAAGGATTGAACTAAAGGAAATAGGGTTCCACCTTTTAGGAGATGGAACTAAGGGACCTATTTCACACTTTAGTTCATTAGGAAACAAAAATCCTTCAACTGACTGAATTGAGGGAAGGACTAGGAGTTTCCTTTTGTGATTAAATGAGGGTTCAATATTAAATGAAGCTTCAAAGGAGAAATGCAAACTCTTATGCACAAAAACCTATAAAATTGAAAGCATTAAATCAAATTAATAAAAAAAATGAAACAAAAAGTAACCTAGATGAATGAGTCCAAGCAAGGTCTGCAACTCTAAAATTATACTATTTGAAGCCCACTAGGACTAATACACCAAGTTGGGTGATTTAGTCCTATTAGAGGAATCTAGGCAGAATTTGGAATCTTCTAGTGACTGATCTAGATCAACAAAAATCTAGAAAAAGCGGTATATTGGGACTCATATGCCTAGATGGATGATTTCTAGTCCCATTCTTCCTTTCTAAGAAAGCAAGATCTAAATTTTTTTTGCTATCTCTACACTTCCTTCCTATGTCTTTCTTTCAAACTTCGCTTCTAGATTCGAACTAGTTAAAAATATACAAAATAAAATTAGTTTTTGATTTTCTTTTAGGGGGTTTACCTTGGTCAAACTCCTATTTTGGTAATTAAACCTTGATAGAAAGTATAGATTTGAAATGGAAATGTGTGTGAAAGTCCTAATCTTAAGCATGTCTAAGATTGTGAGAGAAAAAGTGCAATAAAACCCTACTCTAATGCGCTAGAATAAGATGCATAAATGAAACATGAAAATGATAATGAATCAATTTGGGAGATCTCTAATCACCCTAATAAGCCATAATAATGCATCTACCTTCCTTCAGGTAGAAATTTGAATCATACTATAAGATGGAATCACTTAGGAAACAGGTCATTAGGCTTGGTTAAATGGATAGTTGTATCTCCCCAACATAGAATCCATCATGATCCTCCATAGGCAAGCATCATCGATTTGTTTGGAAATTATTTATCTTGAAATGAAAGCAAGCTTGAATTCCTTCAAAAACACTATAATGCTACTCCAAGGCTTCAACTTTACTTGATCCTTGCTTTTGAATGTGAATCACTTGCTTATTTTCTTCTATCTCTCTCTCTCTGTCTCTTTCTCTAGTTCTAGTTGAAAAAATGAATGTGAGATTTAGCTTTTATAGGTATCCTATATAATTTACCATTTATTAGATTCCAAATGCCAACATTTGTGAAATGTGAGTTAAAAACTTGAATTTCCCACTCAAAACCCTAAAAGAGCCCCAAATGGGACTCATACGCCCAAGGTAGTGTATGGGTCCCACATAGGGGGACTCATATGCCCAAGGTAGCGGTAGAATATTAAATGTATTTATTGAATTTGTTAGGATTTTAGTTGAAATATGCCTTGGGATGTGCAATGAAGGGTATTAATGGCCTATTAGTGATGATTTAAAGGGTATGAATGCAAAGGTGGTAAAATAGGTCCAAACTAAGTGTAAAATTATACTATTTGCAAGAAGGGAGTATAATTTCTACACTACATTTAGCCCCCACTTTAGCACCCATATGACACTGCGTGCATATGTAAGCTAAAGTACTTCGAAAAGTAAACTTTATCTCATAAAAGAATACTCATATGTACTCATTCAAAACATGGGAGAATGAAGCCGCCATTGTAGTTATCTACAAAACCACAATGTTAGGAACCACATCCTACGAAACCACTTCATTAGTTGTTAAAAAATCCTCTTATCTAACTTCTTCAAGAAATCAAATTTGAGGGTGGATGTATTTCCCCCCCTTGATTCCAGTTGCTTTATGGAGGTGGAATCAATGTAGCAATCTAATGACATTGGATTTCATAAGTCATATCATAGGGTATTTCTAAGTACCATACCACATAATGACTGAAATTTGATGAGATCGGTAGTGGAATTATGAATCCAACACAACACCCGGTGTCGAAAATGGAGTTCACTAGTCCCTAATGTGCTGATTTGAAATGAAAAAACACTTTTACTTTAACACGTAAATAATGTAATTTAGTATATAAGAATAAAAAGTTAGGTATTTTGTGATCATTTTGTCTTTTACCTTTTTGCAATTTGACTTTGGTGGAGAGTGATTGACGATGCCAATCATATGACCTTACATGCCTCTAAGACTTGATAGCCTATGCGATGAGGTGGAATGGGGCGAGTTGTAACATATGGTGAGTGGATTCTTCTCTACCATTACTTTGTTTTTATGCATTTACCCTTTTATTGTATGTATTTCTAGATAGATTTAGAACCCTAGAAGAAAAAGTCACAAAGTGTCCCTTTTTTCACAAAGCATCCCACTTTTTTGCAATGTGTCCCACCTTTTTGAAAATCATCCTTCTTTTTCACAAAGTGTCTCACTTTTTTGCAACGTGTCTATGACCTCCAAAAAAGTATCCTAGAGAAACTTTAGCACACTTTTTGACCTTTTATGTATAGATTTAATTTTTTTAGGATGCTTGGGCAGGAGCATGAAGTTGGGTCCCAATTTTGTCGCCATTTTTGAAAAATGTTTTAGAAAATGTGAGCGCGTTATAACATGATCGCATTATTTCACATTAAAAACAAAGAAAAAATTCAAATTATTTGCCCTGGGATACCAACCCAAAGGCTTAGACAGAATTCCCAACAAGGCCAGAGACGTGTTTTTGCAAATTCTATAATTTTTCACATAATCGAGTTTGTGCTCACCATCAAGATTGCATCTACTTCAATATCAACAAAATCGAACACATGGGTAATGTTAGGTTCTCTCTTAGGTATCCAACGATGTAATTTTTTTCACGTTTTAACAATGTTAAGAATTTCATCCATAATTTGTTTCGTTTGTATGTCTTTTTTTTGATAAAATGAAGTGTTTGGTGTTTTTTTTTGTTATAAATTAACCATTCATCAAAATTTCAAATAAATTACACTTTTAGAAACTAGACTCCATTCTACAAATTTTAAATAAAAAAGAAAACAAACAATTATTTTGAAAAATTTGTAGGGGGAGCACGGCCAAAATTCTACTTTTCAGGAAGTGCCCACTTAGAAAATTTGTAAAAAATCAAATATTCATTAAAAAAAATCAGAAAAATTGTGCATCAAATAGATGTTGTTAGCTAACTTCTGACCATAGAGATTTTAAAAATACTAAAATAAAGTTCACCGTGCTCAGGTCGTACAAGAGTTTCTATGTTATGTTTTTTCTGACAAAAACAACACCAATTTGTGTGCATCCCTCTTTTGAACCCCTTAATCTCAACCATTTTCAAAATAAATTAGTAGTTTAGAAAGTAGAGTCAGAGCACTTCGATCCTTGTTATTGTTCCATCTCAAAATTTTGAGTGCAACTATCCTCATTTCACATCCAAGGTCAGCATTTCTTGATTTCAGAAAAAAAGTGCCCACTTAAGCCCCCTTTTTGGGAACCATCTTGGTGCACTTACCTACTTAGTGTAGACATTGAAAATTTTCCTAAGCCTGTGAGCGTCATTTTTCTTGGTCATCGTCCTTCAATAATTGAATAATTTTAATTATTCAATTATGTTTGATCACATTCCTCTATTAATTAAATAATTTTTTATTATTTAGTTAATTCACCTTCTAATCTCTATGTTATCTTGATCAATTAAAATTATTTAATTGTGTCACTAATTTCCCCTTTTTTCCTCGATAATTAAATAAATCCTATTTATTTAATTATTTATCTTTCATCTATAGTTAGACAATTATTATTATTATTTGTCCTTTTATTTTGCTACAGTTATATAATTGTCAAAATTATTTAATTATTTGTCATTCCTCTCTTTTGAATAAATAATTCAAATCAATTATCCATGTCCATTTAAATTCCATTTAATTAGATTGATTAATTTAATTAAATCTCCTTTTTCATTTTCTCCAAATAAATAATTTCAATAAATTGTTTATTTTCCACTTGTTCCTTTCCTCCATTTTTCAATAAATAATTTTAAAAAATTATTTATGCACGTATTCTGGTCAAAGATACCCTGTCATTAACCCGTATCATAGCCGTCATTGCTGTCATATCCATCATGCATCATAGTCATCAACATCATACTTGACATAATCCTTCCAAGAATGGCATATTCTTGGTGCATCAATTCTCAACCATTGATCTAAGGCATCTTTATATAATTTCAATCTTGGTCATACATTTCATAACCTCCCTCTCATCCATTCTCATTTGTCGATCTTGGAATCTTTCTAGAGGATCGATCTTGACCGTTTGTTCGAATGGTTGTCTATAAGAGCAACCTTCCTCTCCCATTTTAAACTTAACAACCTTTCATCTCCATTTTTCTCGATTACTATTTGTAGGTACTTGCACAACTTTACTACAAAATATGAAGGAAAAGAATGCATAAGAAGGAGAGATAAGAGAAGTAATCAACAATAATGGGGAGTGTTTTGTTTACTTGCTTCTAGTTTATTTCTCTCCTTTATTTTTGTTCTCTTGTTTAGGTGTGGTTAATAGTCTAGAAGTGCTGGTTATCACTTGTTCTACGCTAGGAACTCTGAAACCCCACCTTACATTGGTGAACTCGACTTGAACATCATTTTTTGGGTATATGTGCAGGATCATCATGGAAAAAACAAGGCCTTAAGTGGTAAAAAATAAAAAAGCTTAGAGTTAGGAAACTTGATGTAAAAATTTGAATAACTTATCTATATTATTTCAAAAATATGCAAGAATAGAATCTATAGAAAATTGAATTTATTTTCTAAACTACTAGGTTTATTAAAAAAAAATTATTTGGTGAAAATTTGAAATTTCAATGCAGTAGTACTTAAATTTCAGGGGAAAAATAATAACTAGGTGTATGTCTACCCACCATAACCACAATAAAATGATAATATTTTTTTATAAGATTTTATATATAAGTAGAGGACTCATGTCCCAATGTCATGCATAAATTTTTGTAATTTTTTTCCAAGTAAATAATTAATTATGAATTTTTTATTACAACTTTTCAAAAATATAAAAACTTGTATGTCTGGCCACCTTAACTTTTTCAAAACTTCATGAAATTCAACTTTTATTTTTCTAATCTTATAGTATGCGAAGCATAGAACATGACACATGTTTTAGATTCAAAAAATGTGATACCATTTTAAAGCTATAGATGTTTTTCAATCAACCTATCAATTAGGACTTTAGTCGTAATTCAAATAGAAAATGAATAATAATTATATATTAAATTCAAAGTAAAGCATAATTTATATTGAGTTAAATTTTTTGGAATAATGAGTATTTGAAGGTAGTAATTGAACATTCAATGGTGTTCACGTGCTCTGCAAGCCGAGCTAGGGTGACCATGCCCTAGCTCATTCTCTGTGTGTTGCTCGCTTCTGCGTTGTGGGGGGGGGGGTTTTGAAGCTATCGGGGTTGTGGTGGTGGGGTTTTTTCTTTTCTAGAGGCCTTCTTGCTGCTATTTGGGTGGCTTGTGGGTGGAAGGGTTTTGATCCTTCCCTTGGGGTCTTTTCTTTTTTTCCATTTCTTGTAAAAGTGTCTTAGGGGTTTGCATGCTTGTTGGGGATCTTGTTTTTTGCTATGTCGGGTGGGGAAACATCTGGGGCTAGCCCCAAATTGGTTTTCCGATCAGCATTTGATTTGAAGCCTTCGACGCATGGAGTGAATGTTTTTGATAATACATTGTTTTCTTCAGAGATGGAGATGAATGATCTAGGATCGATTAGTGGTTCCTGAATAACAAAGATTAATGGGTGTTTGGAAAGATGCAAAGAGCGACTGAAGTTGATTATCCCAATGTGAATTCTTGTAGATGATATTGAATACTATTCAAGGCACTCTTTTTATGGCAAGTTCATGGGTTTGAGAGTCTCGCTGAAATTTTTGGAATCCTGGGCTCAGCAGACTTAGATGCCAGAGGGGAAGATGGAGATTAGGCTCCTTGCGAACAACTTTTTTATGGTCTCTTTTGATTGCATCACAGATTAGAATAAGGTCTTTGAGGGTGGCCCCTATTTTTATAACCAGGTGGGTTTGTTTATCAAGCCATGGCATGCTGGCTTCAACCCGACTGAGGCAATACCGAGTCAGATCCTAGTTTGGGTTTGGTTGTCGTGGTTTCCAGTTGAGTGTTGGCGGGATGATGTGTTGCATTTGGTGGCTTCAATGCTCGGTAAACCTGTTGGGTCTTCACAACAAACACAGTATAAAAAGGTAATGCCTTTTTCTCGTATTTGTGTAGAAATTGATTTAAGCAAGCCACTGCCAGATTTTGTTGAAGTGAGTGTTGGATCATATACTTGGGTGCAACAGCTAGATTATGAAACCCTACCTTTTTGGTGTCATCTTTGTCATGAATATGGTCACTTGCAGTGTAGGTGCCCTAGGGCTAAGCTTGTGGTGCCCCAACCTTCTCAGCCTTCTTGTAATCCACCTAGGACTGATAATGGTAAGAAGCCTATTCCGGGTGATGGTAATGGAGATGATGGTTATGTCCCTATCAAGGCTCGCAATAGGAATCAGGGCCAGAAGCAGACCTTGAGGGAGAGGCATGATGATGAAAATTTTAATAGGTTTGAGGTGTTGGATGATCTGAGCCGGGAGGAAGTGAATCCAGGGTTGTTGAACTTGGATCAGGGAACTTTGGGTATAGGATAGGATGGGCCACCATTGGAGGCCATGCAGGTTGTGCAGGAGCTTGGGGTTGGGCAGATGGATATAGATCAATAATTGATTGTCCAGACTGAACAAGAATCTTCTATTGGAGCTTTGAAGAGTGGTGGAGGTGGTTCCCCATTGCCCCTGAAAGGTGGCAAGGATGTGGGGAAGAGCTCTTTGGCCTCCTCTCATTTGGATATTCAGCAAAATGAACTGAAGAAAGGGGTTGGTGACAAGACTTCCAAGCTGGGAAGGAAAAAGGATATGGAGAAGATTGAATTAACTGGGGAAACTTTGGTGGAGTCAGGGCTAGTCAAGACTCTGGATTCACATTTTACATGGTCCTAGAAATGATTGTTCTCTCATGGAATGTAAGGGTCTTGAACAGTGGCGCTCGACAAAAAGCGATTCATGATTTGGTTAGGAATCATTCTCTGGATGTTCTTTTTCTTCAGGAGACTAAATTATTTGTAGATAATATGTTGGCCATGGCTCCTAAGTTGTGGAAATATGGTGAATGTCAATGTGTGGGGGCTCTTGGTGCTTCTGGAGGGTTGGCTTGCTTTTGGAACCCTCAGAAGATTTTCCCTCTCTAGTGGATGTCCTCTAGATCCTCTATATACCTAGTCGCCTCTTGGTATGAGACTGGTGAGTGTATTCTCCTCTCTAATGTGTATGCTCCTGTTGAGTTTTTGGGTAAACAACTTCTATGGTCCCATCTTTGTTTTGTTCATAGCTTAGCTCCTTACCATTTGTGGGTTATGGCTGGCGATTTTAATGCTATTGTGGAGTTGTCTAAGAAAAGAGGTGGAATTCCTAGGTTGGAGCCTTCTGCTCTGTTATTCAGAGATAGCATTTCTGAATTAAATCTTATTGATGTTCTGCCAAGTAATGGTCACTTCACTTGGAATAATAGGAGAATTGGTGAGAGTTGTGTTGCTGAGAGGCTGGATCAATTCTTGGTTTCCTGTTATTGGGTTGGAGACTTATGGTCCACTTGATCTGAAATTCTTGATTGGAGAGGTTCTGATCATTGGCCTATTAAGCTTAGTATTATCTCTACTCGGGGGCCTCGTTCTCCCTCATTCTAGTTCTAGCTTATGTGATTACGAGATCCTACTCTTCATGAACATGTGGCTGAGTGGTGGCGGATTGGTAGACCAACTTTTGTTATGGCAATGTACACATTCTCCAAGCTTTTTTAGTTTTTCAAATATTAGCTTAAAAGGTGGAATCGGTGATGTTTTGGTAATATCTTTCATGCTAAGGTTGCTGCCCAGGAGGAGTTGAATAATATTACGCGGTTGATTCGTGAGAATGGGACCTATGAGCATCTTCTAAGGGAGGAGGCTAAGACTTTGAAAGTGGTTGAGGAATTTGAATTGTGGGAAGAAATCTATTGGAAGCAAAAGGCCCGGGTTGAATGGTTACAGGAAGGTGATAAAAACATCGCCTTCTTCTTCAATTCTGTGAAGGATAGGAGGCATGGTAATTCTATTCCTATTCTAGTGAATGATAGGTGAACATCTTGCCTCATTTCAGGAAATCTCTGTTGAAGCATCAAAATATTTTGCTACTTTATTTAGGGAGGATTCATGAGGGGGCTCTGTTGAGGAAGCACAGGTTCTTTCTTGTATTCCTTAGTTGGTCTCCAGGGAGGTGAATGAGTATCTGATGAAAGATATCTCTCTTGATGAGCTGGAGGGGATTGTGTTTCAGATGAAGAAGGGTAAAGCTCCTGGTCCTGATGGTTTTCCAATTGAATTTTTTCAAGAATTCTGGGATATCATAAAGTTGGATCTTCTGGCAGTTGTCCTTGAGTCCTAGAGGAATAAACAGATGCTTCATGCTCTAAATTCCACCTTCCTTGCTCTCATACCCAAGTGTGAAGGGGCTGATAGGTTATCTCAGTTCTGACCTATCTCTCTTTGCAGTGTGGCTTATAAAATCATTTCAAAGTTATTGGGTGAGAGATTGAAGAAGTGGCTTAAAGTGCTGATTTTAGAGGAACAGAGTGGATTTGTGACAAGTCGACAAATTCTTGATGGGGTTTTCATTGCTACGGAGACCATCCACTCCATGGACAACTCCCACGAGAAGGCTATGTTCATTAAGCTGGATATGGCTAAGGCTTATGATAGGTTTAGATGGTCTTTTTTGCAGAAGATCCTTGTTTCTTTTGGTTTTGGTGAGGAGTGGATCCAATGGGTCATGAGCTATGTCACGTCTGTTTCCTTCTCAGTTTTGATAAATGGAGATCATTATGAAATTTTTGGTGCCTCAAGGGGTTTGCGCCAAGGGGATCCTCTTTCTCCATATCTTTTTCTACTTCTTGTGGAAGGTCTTGGACGTCTGTTGAAAAGAAGGGTAGAGCTTAGCATCATTCAAGGTTGGTGATGGGGTGGAGACTTGCCTCCGCAATCTCATTTGTAGTTTATTGATGATACTGCCCTGATGGGGATGGCTACTATTAGGGAAGCTACTAACTTTAGGCAAGTGTTGGACATATATCTTGTTGCTTCAGGACAATTGATTAATGAGGAGAAGTTTTCCATATTCTTCTTCAATAAGCCGACCCCCATACAGAGAAGAATTGTTAATATCTTGAGGTTTCAGATAGGGGTTCTCCCTTTGACGTATCTGGGTTTCCCAATTTCTGTTCGCCATCTTCCCAAGGGTTCTTGGCAGAATATTATTGATAAGCTCTGTGCAAAATTTAATCATTGGACCCACAAATAGTTGTCTTTTGCGAGGCGAGTTCAGCTTCTCAAGTCGATGGTGCAAGCTCTCCCTACCTACAAATGTATGCTTCAAGTGGCTCCGATGGGTTTTCTGAGGGAGTTGGACTCTCTTGAAAGGCAGTTATTATGGGCGGGAAGTTTGTCATCTTCCAAGTGGAGCCTGGTCAGGTGGGATGTTGTGTGTAGCCCAAAGCAATTTGGTGGTCTTGGTCTTCGCCAGTCTGCGTTATCTAGAGTGGTTGTGGCTACTAAGCTATTTTGGAGATGGTGTGTGGAACAGGATCAGCGCGTGAGCCAGGATATTATCTCATAAGTATTTCCCAGGGATTCCATGGTAGGATCTCCCTCGTTACCCTCTTGAGGGGAAAGGTTCAGTGATTTGGAATATTCTTCAGAAGGGTGCAAAGATTATCAAGGAAGGTTTATTTTGGATTTGTAGACGGGGAACTGAAGCTCTCTTCTGGTCGGATTCTTGGGATGGATTCCGTCCACTTACTTCTCAGTTCCCCAACCTACTTCCTTTGTGCCAAAGATTTCTTGAGGCTGGCTGGGCTAGGGTGAGAGACTTCAAGTCTGTTGCTTCTTTTGGTCAGTTGGAGGTAGCTCATTGGAAGGATCCCATAGAGTGGCTAGATTTGGGACTTGCGGAAGAAAGTGTAGAGCTTCACAAGATTCTTCATAGTAGGAGTTGTAGTTCTCTTCTGGAAGAGGATATTCTTGCTTGGAACCATAATCCTAAGGGGGTTTACTCTGTTGCTTCTGGTTATCAGGTGTTATTGGCTCAAAAGCTAACTGGGGTAGAGGTTCATTAGTGGAAAAGGGTGTGGAATAAACTCTCGTGGTCTAAATGCAACTGCTTTGTTTGGACTTTGGCTTGGAATAGGTGCTTGACCTGGGATAACATTCGTAAACGGGGATTTCAAGGACCTTCAATTTGTGTTTTGTGTGGGGAAGTGGAAGAGGATTCTTTGCATTTGTTCTTCTGCTGCCCCTTTGTTGTGAAACTTTGGCATTGGTGGTGGGAGGTGTGGAAGCTTCCTTGTATTCATGCGTGCTCTTTGGTTGAATTTTGGGATAGTATGGGAAGACCTCCTTCTATGGCTTCCTTTTTGTAGGAAGTTTGGTTCGTGGGCCCTACCTTTCTGGTTTGGCAGATTTGGCTGGAGCGGAACCACCAAATTTTTTGTGATCAGAAGTTAGTGGATCGGCAAGTTTGGATGCATATGCTAGGAATGGTGTAGGAGTCAGTTTTAGCTAAATGTGATGTGGTTTTCCCCTTGGAGAGAGGTGATGCTGATTTGGTGGCTAGACTAGGTCTTCAAGAAATTCATTGATCTTTTGTTAGTTCCAGGAACTGCAGGCATGGGAAAAAGAGGGTTCAATGGGTTAGAAGGTGGTTACCTCCTCCCAATATATTTTTAAAGATCAATACTGATGGTTCTTC
>VDFB02281492.1:660214423-660285088 GCA_007258455.2 Sequoia sempervirens | reverse complement strand
CATGAGTGGGTGGATACATGTGTACCACAATATCTAACTCCTTTATATCAAACAATATCCATGACAAATGACATAATGGAAATTTTAGTTGATTACGACCTGCTTTCAGATCTACTACAACTAGGACATATTTTTACAATTATTACACTGTAGGGGAATGAAGAGATCGTGACCATTGGTTGGCTCCGATGTGTGTGGAAAGCATAAGATAACACAACCGATGGAAGATGATGATGGCTCATGCATCCTATAGGTTCAATTATATAGAACCTTGCAACATACATGATTAGGTAAATGTCACCCACATTTGAAGACTATGAGAACACAAACCATTCTCATGTATTCACACCTTGGTTATAGAAATAAATGTTGTTGTTGAAGCATCATGCCGCATCAAAAGACAAACACAATGGGACACTTAGTAATGTTCATCATGAAACAATATTGGATACTCTTAAGCAAAGAGATGACCCTTTAGGCACACTTGAATAACATTTTCAAGAATTGAAGGTAGAATTCTTATGTTCATTATGATTAAGTTCATTAGTGTTCTTTATTTAATACTGATATTTTATATACTATTGCAATGCAGGTGTCTTTAATAGTGATATTTTGTATGCACTTTTGCGATATTTTTGGCAAGATTGATCATGGACCTGCTGCAACAATAGCCAGCTCTGATCCTTTCGAAGAGGTATGTGTATTTTATAGTTTGCATCACCAACTCATCATCATTCAAGTTGTTTAGATTAATATAGATATGTTAGTCTAAGCATCTTTTCTATTGTGACAATATAGATTTCTCATTTTCCCACTTTTTTTTTTCGATATTCCTGGCATGATTAATCATGGACCTATTACAACAATAGCTAGCTCTGATCCTTTCGGAGAGGTATGCATATTTTATAGTTTGCATCACCAAATCATCATAATTAAAGTTGTTTAGATTAATATAGATATGTTAGTCTAAGCATCTTTTCTATTGTGACACATAGATTTACCTAGCCTTCCCAATTTTTATGATATTCTAGAATGCATTGATCATGTAACAACACCGCGAAAAAATAGCTAGGCTCGATCCTTTCAAGAGGTATGCGCCTTTTATAGTTTTCATCACCAACTCATCATCATTCAGGTTGTTTAGATTAATATAGATATGTTAGTCTAAGCATCTTTTCTATTTTGACAATATAGATTTCTCATTTTCCCACTTTTGCAATATTCCTGGCACGATTGATTATGGACCTGTTGCAACAATAGCCAGCTTTGATCCTTTCAGAGAGGTATGCAATAGATTACAACAATGTAGATCGGGTTATTCTAAGCATCTTTTATAGTTTGCATTACAATCTCATCATATATTTTGTGTCATTTAGAATAATATAGATTGGTTATTCTAAGTTACCTTGAGGGTTTGTATTGTGTGTTTGTCACCCAAAAATGTGAACATAATTTGCTACTATTGTTCAAGACTATGCCCCTCAATGCCTCTAATAGGAATTTTGTAAAATTTGAATTCTCAAATTCAAAAACAATGTAAAATGGTCATAATTGTTTATGGAATAATGTATACCCCTGATGCTTGAAATATGGGTCAAATGTTTGGCATTGTATAAAGGGTATGTTTAAAATGTAAAGGGGTATGTATTTTGGAAACTCATAGGTTTTGTAAAGGGGTCTATTTTTGTACTTAATCGAGCTACAACCGAAGGTTTTCTTCCTGGTTCTTTCTTGTTGGTATGCTCATTTGAACCAGGTTTTGTAATACTATCTAGTCCTCTCCCCTACTATCTCTTACTCTATCTCTTACTCAAAGAGTAAGGAGAGAGCTTAACCCATCTATGTTTTTGGAAGAGACATACATATACTAGCAATCACACGTGAAGATGTAATGGGCACATTGATAGGTGCAATATGAAATTATGTATGCTACAATTGAAGTAATTGCAAGAAGTCTTGTTATGGTGAAAGTTTTATTAGAGAATACATAATCATGTTTTCTTAAAGAAGAAGTATTAATAGGTATTAATTTTGAATTAAATTTATAACATATGCAAAGCATTTGTAAATCAATATGTGTGTAATTATAACAGTAAATTTTTTGTATACCATGATGTCATTTCCCACACAATTTTGTGTCTATTTTGAATAAATGTCTTGATACATGTACGTAGTGACTCAACATGTAAATTCAATAGATCATATCTCTAGCCTTTTATCAATTTGCATACTTAAATCAGTATACAATTAGCCCTATCCTATTCTTATTCACACACATCTATACATTTACCTTATTTTCCCATTTATCACATCCACCAACGGATATCCCTCATTTATCCATTAGCCACTTGGAATTGATTGTTAGCCACTTAGATTTAACTATTAACCCATTCTAGGACACTTCTTCAATTGCAAGGGTGACCTCATGGTCACAAACCTATTCCCTTTCATTTTAAAATTCAAAATTCAAACTTTTGGTAAGGTGGTGTCATTCACCCACTTTGAGTTAACTAAACACATGTTTGGCATAATTTGATGATATACACTAGCATTAATAACATACAATATATTCATTATAAACATGAAAACATTCATTTATCTTATAGCATTGGAGCAATTAATAGTGAGACATTTTGATTCAATGCAATACAAATGAGTAACAAATTTGAACATCTAGAGTGCTTGCCAACCATTTTTAATCTTGTTTCACTTTTTGGGGATTGATCTAGGAGAACTTTCCTCCCCATGAAAAATCAACAACCCTTATGATATTTCTAAATACCACCAAGTCCCTAGATATTCAAGAGTAGATCAAAGATAAACATTCATACCCTTATCAACCCTTAATTATCCAATACCCCTATCAATCCTTAATTATGTTAGGTTGATTGTGTTTGATTGATTGCATTTACTTAATTAGCCTAGGTTAACTTAAAAATAAACTTTTTTTTCTTTGTATTTCGTTGAGCCTAACCAATCCTACCCTTGATCCAACCTTTGTTTTAGGGTTTTACATTATTAAGGTTTTCAAATCTACAGTTTTCAAAGTTTACATTCTATTTTCAAATTTGAACTTTCTTATACATCCTTGTACCTCATTGATACATTTTTCTATTAGGTTTTCCATTGTTTTCATTAGTATTCTTTGGAATGCTTGGGATATTGTTGTAATGGAATTGAATAAATAAGTTCATCAATGGGAGTCACACAATCGTTTCCATCAATGAAATTTACCATCTCTCATATGTAATGCTTGGGAGTTACATTGGGAGAAGTGGATTATCTTTCCATAATGTTATGGGTTCCTACTTAGTTGATATGTTCATAGTGGAGGGCTAGTTTTGGGAATCTGTGCTCTCGACGAGTTTGGTCAAATACATTATCTATTCATGGATTCTATCTTGAGTGACATCATAATTACACATTGCGGTGGTTCGTGGTTTTAAACTATCAAGAATGGTTTTGGTGGTAATTAGTTTGGGAAAACCACTTACATGGTTTTATCTTCCCATTGGTTTGTAAATTGGAGGAATTATATGGAGGTTTCATGGGTTATGCAGGTGTACTTAAGGCCTTCAAGGGCTCGAGACAGGTTTGGTTGAAGGATTTTTTTTCTTTGAATAAATAAAGTTTCAAATGCTCAATTCATATTTTACGGTTTTTCTTGTGTTTTCTACCTGTGCACAAGCCATTCAAGCATTTTTGTATAAAAATTTTATGTAGAAACGTTATTACATGTCTTGATGTTATTTCAAGAGTGGAATGCATGGAGAACTGGGTTTTGAAATAAAATGAAGAGTTAAAGGTCTAAAAATGGTGGTTTTTTTTCACTTGAAAATAGAGCTTTTACCCTAGGGTTTGCAAAAATCTTTGAGATACTAGAAGTTTCTTTGTTTTCTAAGCATGGTGGGGCCTAAATAAAGGTGTCTAAGGTGGTCGCAGAGTCTGAAAGGTTGTGGAAGTGCTACATCCAATAAACCCTCGTGAATTACACTAAAAAAAAGGGTTTTTTGATTTGATGGTTGCAGGTCCGTGCAAATAGAATCCAATTGCAAAATATTTGTTTTCTTGGAAATTTATTTTCTGCCTCAATGTTTCAGGGGTCTGTGTGGTGTTTGAAGGTTTGTTGCTTTGCATTTTTGGGTTAATTGAGTAGCCTGTTCAAGGGTGAATGTATAGGAAGTCAACGCTGGTCCAAAGGAGTCTATGTTGTTTCTCATATATTTTGTGTAACTTGTATATGGGTTTTTGAATCATTCATGTGTTTGTCTAGTGTTTTGGAAAATTGTGGAGTAATTGGACAAAAACTTGTTTCTCACTATTACAAGGGTTGTAGGGGGTTAAAGAGGGAAATGCGTATTTAGTTTCTTGTGAAGTTTTAAGGGAGTTTTGGACTGTCCAAAGAGGTCAAAATAATCTTGTTAGATGCCTCAAATAGGCAAGTTGCATAGAGTTTGTGATTGTTCCCTTGTGTCTACATCAAATTTTCACCTAATTTCACTCGGTCCAATGTAGCTCATCTAGTGATTCAATGTATTTCGTTGCAAAAGAGGACCATTCCTACCATAAATGTACCCATCTATATGTGTTGGAATAGTTTGTTTGGTCGTATGAGTTGTGGAATTATGAAAGTTGCACCACTTTGCAACTTTACACTGCTTGCATCTGGCAACTTTTCCCTCCACTAAAAAGTCATGACCACAGGAAAGCGCCTTCGAGATACAAAAAACCAAGAGAGGTTTTTGTAGAAGGTCCTAACATGATCCCATAGCCTCATATGGAGAGTCTGTAAGCATCACAGTCTCTGAGAAATAGCCCTTTAGAGATTGCTTCCTTTTAGCACTTTGGACTCTTAAGGGAAATCGTCGGTCCAATATAGCTCAGAGTGATTCGGCATATTTGGGTGAAAGAGAGGACCATAAGTAGAGTAAACATACCCATCCAAATGTGTTGGAACAATCTATTTGGTCGTACGAGTTGCAAAATTAAAGTTGCACCACTTTGCAATTTTACACTGCTTGCATCGGGCAATTTTTCCCTCCACTGAAAAGTCATCACCATAGGAAAACACCTCCGAGATAGAAAAAAATGAGAGAGGGTTTTGTAGATGGTACCAACACAATCCCATATTATTAGATGGAGAGTCTGTAAGAATCATGGTTTTCGTGAAATAGCCCTTCAAATATTGTTGCCTTTTAGCACTTTGGACTCTTAAGGGAAATCGACGGTCCAATGTAGCTCAGAGTGATTCAGAATATTTGGGTGCAAGAGAGGACCATACCTAGCGTAAAATTACCCATATGGACATGTTAGAACAGTCTGTTTGGTCGTACGAGTTGCGGAATGAAAGTTGCACCACTTTGCAACTTTACACTGCTTGCATCTAGCAACTTTTCCCTCCACTGAAAAGTCATCACCATAGGAAAATTCCTTCGAGATAGAAAAAACCGAGAGAGGTTTTTGTAGATGGTCATAACACAATCCCATAACCTTAGACAGAGATTCTATAAGCATCATGGTCTCTAAGAAATAGACCTTCAAAGATTGCTTCATTTTAGCACTTTAGACTCTTAAGGGAAATCGCTGGTGCAATGTAGCTTGGAATGATTCGGCATATTTGGGTGCAAGAGAGGACCATCCCTAGTGTAAATGTACAAATACGGATGTGTTGGAACAGTCCGTTTGGTCGTACGAGTTGCAGAATGAAAGTTGCACCACTTTGCAACTTTACACTGCTTGCATCTGGCAACTTTTCCCTCCACTGAAAATTCATCACCACAGGAAAATGCCTCCAAGATAGCAAAAATAGAAAGAGATTTTTGTAGACAATCCCAACAGAATTCCATAGCCTCAGATGGAGATTTTGTAAGCATCGCGGTCTTCAATAAATAGACCTTCAAAGATTTTTGCCTTTTAGCCCGTTGGACTCTTAAGGGAAATCGTTGGTCCAATATAGCTCAGAGTGATTCGGCATATTTGGGTGCAAGAGAGGACCATCCCTAGCGTAAACATACCCATTCAAATGTGTTGGAATAGTCTATTTGGTTGTATGAGTTGCGGAACGAAAGTTGCACTACTTTGCAACTTTACACTGCTTTCATCTGGCAACTTTTCCCTCAACTAAAAAGTCATCACCACAAGAAAACGCCTCCTCCGAGATAGAAAAAATTGAGAGAGGTTTTTGTAGATGTTCCCAACATGATCCCACAGCCTCAGAAATAGATTCTATTAGCATCACGGTCTCTGAAAAATAACCCTTCAAATATTGTTTCCTTTTAGCACTTTAGACTCTTAAGGGAAACTAGTGGGCAACATAGTTAACTTCTTCAGAAACTTGGTTTGAAGTAATTTCATTCTTTTTTGTGCATTTAAAATGGATTTTCGAGCCTTCCACCCTAAAAGTGACCTCTAAATAACTTCAAACACCTTAACTACCTCATTCGTATTCATTTGTTTTGCAAACAAGCATTTTCATTCCAAGAGGTTGAGCTTTCATTTTTGCTTGTTGGATTGAATGTGGACCGTGACACAACTTTCTATCTTCAAAAATTATTCAATATCATTGAACTAATAATTTATCACACATTTGTAGAGAAACAAAGGAGTACCACAAAATCAAACACATTACACTTCGGTTATCACTAACTTGATGTACTCTTCAACATCTCTCTTCTCTAAAAGCAACCTCTAAATCACTTCAAACACCTTAACTAACATAAAAGCGACCCTAAAAGTGACCTCTAAATCAATTCAAACACCTTAACTACCTCATTCTTATTCATTTTCTTTGCAAAAAAGCATTTTCATTCCAGGAGGCTAAGCTTTCATTTTTGCTTTAAAAGAAAAATCTTCCTATGCCACTGTTACACTGCACAGGTAAACAAGGTTTTGTATTATGGACCTATATTAAGCTACCACTCTCAAGACCAATGTAACAATGATACAAAATAACTTTTGAGAATGCAATAAGACATCTGATAACTCTTGAGTGTACTAAAATAATTCTTATGATTTTTGAAGAATGCTGATAACTCTACTTAGTTGTCTTATTTTTTTCAATATCATACGAATTGAACTCTCGCATCAATAGAATTTTTCTATCAAGCTACCACAATTCAAGTTTCAAAGATAATATTTATCATGCCTGTTTTAAATGACATTCAAGTTTATAGTGGTTTTTTTGTTTATATGATGTTATGTGATATTCTAATCGTAATTCATGCTTCTAGGTTGCACATCTATATATATATATTATTTTTACATGTTTTCTCCATTGTTCGACCCCTACACTACAAGTAAATGGCTACATAGCGTGTGGAATGAGGGGGTAGTAGGATTGAGACCCCTTTAAAGTTTGTTTGAGTGCTTTCTTTTCATTTTTTGTGACTTTTGTGCCAAGTTTCCTCAAAGAAATGTGGTCTCATAGAATTTCATGACATGCTAATGCAATTGATAGCTGCTCCTAGTTATTAGTTATGTAATGTGAAGTAATTACATAACTTCTTAGGTTGACTTTGTAAAAACTATATTGTTATTGAATTTTTTTCATCTATCAGCATCTAGTTGTTACTTATGCAATGTGAAGTAATGCTTTGAGTTTGAAAGATGTGCAATGCAATTTAATCAACAATATGAATATACACTACATAATATTTAACCATTGCTCACTTGATTAAATTTTAAAAGAGTTTAATCATGCACATGAGGAGGAAATTAAATTTTGATTGTCAACTTCTATATATATCAAATTATCCAATTTAATCAAGTGTATTTCCATATACAAAAATGGCATCAACGCCAACTCAAACAAAGTTTTACAATATGTGGCATATTGCATCTCAGTATCTATTCAAAATTTACATGTCAAAATGTCTATCTCATCGTAAACTACTTGTGGATCATCAAAATGGAGCCTCTTTGAAGCACTCATTGGCTCTGAAGGTAGTTGTACAAGAAAAATTCAAACCACAATTGAGATTAGTTATACTATATAATTTAAAATCAAAAAATTAATCTAAAAATCAATACACATTGAATTATAATTGAACTCTAAAATTGAAATCTTGATTACCTAAAATATATGTCTCTTCGAAAGGTCAGGAGTCCTAGAATATACCCATCTCAAGGAACTAACCAAACCAACTTTTATAACATAAATCTATATATGTGAACAAAGACATGAAATTGATCCAAGTTAGCATAGAATTGTCGGTAATAAGAACATATTTACCAAGCACAAAATAAAATAAACACATTCCTCTTTAGGCAGATCTTTTTCTGTATCTCCTTTAGGTGTTTCAACACCTACTCCTTGAGGTGTTTGAATACCTAATCCTTCAAGTGTTGTGGTACTTATAAAAAATAATGTATAGCTCACAACTTGTACATAAAAATGACAAGTACATATGAAACTACGAATCTATGTCAATGTATGCATAATCAATAAAAGATCTTATAAATATTAATTCAATAAAATTTGAGTTCAATTACCTTTCCCTTATCTAACATTGTGCCTCCATAGTCTAGAGATCTTCTCACCTCACTTGCACTAGGTGTTTCCTACAAGTAGAGAATAAGATAAACATATAAGTTAATATATAATTTCATTAATGACAATTCAAATGAAAAGAAAGTATACAGTAAAAAAATTGTAAATGAGTGAGTGTGAAAATACATACTGTGTGCATCTCGAGGCCAAATGAAATGGACCTAAGGGTGCTATCAGTCACCCATGTGAGCTCATCCTCAGACATTAACTGTAAATAGACCATGTAAATAAATATTAGTACTTGATACTATCTCTTATTAATATTCATTTTTAAAAAAATGCAAGTTATGAATTTACACCTTAATTATTTCCTCTGTAACTACTCCAATGTTCACCTCTCTAGCAAGAGAGGACTCTGTAGGGTGTGCTCCACTCCCCTACATGTGATCTGCTATAATCTCCACATCTTGGATGTCATAATTAGAAGTGTCTAATGGCTACTCATGGGGCTGTATAATAGGACCCAAGCATATTTATTGGCACATATTGCAAATATGTGGACCCAAGGAGGATGATGCAACAACATTGGATCCATCGCCAAGATCACCAGACTGTGGCTGAGCTATTGAATAAGCATGGGAAACCAAAAGACCACTCAAAGAGTGAATGGCCTAGATAGTTTGTGTGGCTACATCCTCCGTAATATCTGGATGTTGTACTAGAGGTGGCAGAGGAAGGATAGGATGGGGAAGATGTGGATGCTTGACTACTCTAGCTACCCCTGGCCTATCTTGAGGCATACCTCCACCAATGCCCTGGAAGGGTTTAATGTCAAAGTAATTGACATGATGCCCTAACAAAAACTCAGCATATAATTTTTGAATAAAGTAAAAAGGTACATCAAGATTATTGTTGTGTGGTTTATTAAAAACCATACACCAATGATCCCAAAACTTATCTACTATGCCCCTATGCGTGCACCTTTTTATAGAAAGTTTTGGTTTGTTAACATTAACTGGAAAACCAATGTTGGGGTTCATAAATAAAGAGGCTATTTGGGCTTTTTTTATTTGGATATCTTTCACATCATCATAAGACAATCCACATGCATAATATTCCCTCATGGTTTCTCGCCACAAATGAAAGGCATTATGTTGGGTGGAGAGGGTTTCTACATTTGTAATTATTCCTGTCAATGTGGTTGACATATGGGATAATAAAGGAATTTTCTTATAAACATCACAAATTCACCTCAATTGCTCCAATTTTTCATGAATTAAGTCTTCAATTGATGACTTTGGAGGTGGTGAAGCATTTGGCATTTCTGCATTTTGATTCTCAGCTGGTGGATTTTCATTCTCAACTATTGGAATTTGTGCATTCTCATTCTCAGCAGCCATAATGCCTGATTAAAGTTAAAAAATAATTAATCTAATTAAAATTAGACAATATAAATGAAAATATTATAAAAATACCCTAGTTTTAAAAAAAAATCCAAAAAAAACCGTACTTTTTAACAAAAATCTATAAAATTCTCTAATTTTTAATACAAATACATAAGAAACACAATTTTTAAATCAAAATCCATAAAAAGCATTCATTTTTTTATCAAAATCTATTCTAAACTCAATTGTTTCATAAAAATTCAGTCAAAAACCCTATTTTGAAAAAAAATCCACAAAAGACATTCATTTTTTTATCAAAATCCATTCTAAATTCAAAATTTTCATAAAAATATAATCAAAAACCCTATTTTGAAAAAAAATTCACAAAGGGTTGGGGCCCTAGCTCAGTTGGCTAAATCTTTCATGTTGTAGGAGGTTGGTCACGAGGTCTAGTCTCCCCCACCCCCATGGTATCGGAGGGCATGTTGCGCCAGCGCTGCCGGTCACGTTAAAAAGTTTACCAAGTGCACTGCAGTTTATATGGGGTCGTGCTACCCGCTTCCTGCAGTCTAAAAGAAAAATCCACAAAAAAAATTTCATTTTTTATCAAAATCCATTCTAAACTCAATGTTTTCATAAAAATTAATCAAAAACCCTATTTAAAAAAAAAATCCACAAAAAACTATTTGAAATTATTCAAATCTAATTTAAACTTGAATAGGGGTTGGGGCCCTAGCTCGGTTGGCTAAATCTTTCCTGTTGCAGGAGGTTGGTCACGAGGTCTAGTCTCCCCCACCCTCATGGTACCAGAGGGCATGTCGCGCCAGCGCCGCTGGTCACCTTAAAAAGTTTACTAGGTGCACTGCAGTTTATAGGGGGTCATGCTACCCGATTCCTGCAGTCTAATAAAAAAAAAAAATAATAATAATTTAAACTTGAATCAAATCAAATAAAAATAAAAAAACTTACCTTTTCAAATTAGATTTTATCCAAATCAGATATCCGTTACGCGAAGAATCAATTCACTATGCCCCTACGGGTTACTGATTGTGAAATAACTTTAAAACATCGACAAAGTTTATATATATATGTTTTTTACAAATCAGATATCCGATTTGGATCGGATATCTGATTTGTAAAACTAGGTTTGGTGTTTGCTATGGTGGTGTGTACTAACACTCGAGCCTAAAAAATGTCAACACGGTATTTTTGCATTTTTCGATCAATGAAAGACATGTTTTTTTTCTCATTGCCACTTTTTGGCCCACCATGATCCTGTACATACCCACAGTCTCATTCTAAAGAACCCATACCTATCTTTTCTCTTAAAGGTATAAGAGCCCCTAGTAGAGTGATAAAGCCTTAAGTGGCTTGTTGGACACTCATGAGGTTCCATGTCTCTAAGTATTTACTACAACCCTCTTGATTTTAGAATCCTAGCATTTCGACCATTGCTTGGTATGGTGCAAGGTATAGTAACATGCTTGAAGTTACTTACTGCTAACTATCTTGAGTAGTGATAGTAGTTCCTAGGAAGTGACCACCCGAGAATCCAAAGTTGGTGTGCATGTAGAAGTGAGTATCGTAGAAGTTTCATTCAAGGATACCTTAGAGATCTCAATCAAGGGATAGAAAAAAGAAGAAAGAGATCTACAATAAGGTGTCCTTGGGGTGTGATTCAAGACAAAAAGGGGGTTCACTACCAAGACAAGGCTTGGAAAGACTTGCAATTAAAGTATCATGCAAACTTGACTAAATTGTTAGAGTAATAGGTTATTTACTTGGTTAATTTAATCATATTGATTAATTAATTAATTCACCTTTACTTTATTTCACTTAAGCTAAACTTAGAAATCTTTATTTTTGCATTATTAAATTAGTCATGTTGTCTCATTCATTATGATCTTGACACTTGCCACATGCTAATTTAATCCTCATCCTAGGGTTCTCACCTTAGGGTTATGATATCCTTTCTTAAGGATTGATCTCTTTGTAATTGTTAACTTCTTAGGTAATGCATTATTTTCTTCATGTTCGGAGAGCACTATTCTTGTGTCTCTTGATCTCCTTTAGTTATAGGTTATTTGCTTGCAGGTGTTCATTGGGATTTGTGAAGTTGGATTATCAACTTCTACATGGTATAAAGGCTCTAGATCTATAGCTTCTTATTCCTTTTTTGTGAAATCTTTCCTTGGTGCAGCTTTTAGTACATCTAGAGTCAAATCAAACCTCTCCATTGAATCCAAAGCTATTAGAATAGTAAAGATTGACATTTTTTTGTCAAAATTGGCCTCAATTTGTCACATCTTTGAGGGTTTGAAGAAAGGGTTGTTTTTGCTAGATCTAGGGGGTGCCTCATTTTTTGAAGCATTTTGACCCCAAATAGACCTCACCATTGCGCTTAGAAGGCCCAAAAACCTCTATTTCCATATATAATTTGTCAATTTTGGAGCAGGTCACCCCTAGGCAATTTTTTTTTACCTAGCAGGGGCTATACATCCTCCTACATGCATCACAAGCTAAAATTTTCGTCAAAATAATAATAATAATAATAATTTTTTTCTGCAAAAAATAAATTAAGCAGATTTTTAATTGTAAAAAAAAATTGTGTTTTTTAAAAAGCTTTAAAAAAACATTTAAAAGTTTTTTGCATTTTTTTTTTGGGTTTTAAAAAAGTCAAATTGTAGGGGTAGGTACACCTACACGAGGTACTATGTAGGTGTACCTTCCCTATGGGCAATGGTGGGGGTTGCCCACATGACCCCCACTACCCATATTTAAAAATAAATAAAATTTATTCTAAATAAAAATTATTGTATATTTTTTTATTCTTTAAAAAAAAAAATTAAAATAAGTAAAATTGCAAAAATGCGGTGATGACCAATTAGCTATCAATTTTATGCCCATTTTTCTACTGTGATAGCCATATGGCCATCAAATTTGATTCAGTAACTGTGCTTTTTTTCCCTTTAAGGGATTTTTTCTTTCGGAGGCCATAACTTTTGCCCATGATGTCAAAATCGGGCAAACAAGATATTGTTAGAAAGAGAACTCAAAGTACTTTCCAGTGGTGTAGGTATTTTTTGGAGACATTTTTATCAAGTCCCCACAATTTCCAATCAAAGTCAGATCTTTCTAGAGTTTACTTGAGTGTTTTCGACATAACTTTTGCATACGATGTCGAAAATGGGCAAACAAGATATTGTTAGAAACCTAGTTTTGAAATCTTCATAGTGGTGTAGGTAGTTTCTAGAATTTTTTTTTTTAGAAATCCTTCTTCTTAGTTGTACTCATTTTCAAACTTTATGGGCTCACATTACATGTATTTATCATATATAATCGCACTAAAATAAAGTACCTCAGCTTTGTATGTGTAGTATTGGGATTGTTGCACATCACTTTATGCCTTATTATACTTGCACTATGATATTAAGTGACATGTGGGTTGATGTTTTCCTTTTTTTTTCCTTCATATGTTTCTCATGTGTATGTGACTTTTGTTTCCACATCCTCTATATTTTCTTCTACGTTCATGTTTTCACATTCAAATTTTCTTGGTTCTTTATCATGCACTACATTCAAGCATTTAGTTTTAGTGTACCTATCATACCTCTCCCTTGTCAGCATTATGGGGGGATTTTGTACTGTTGGTGCTAATGCTTCCTTGGTTTCATGTTTGAGTGAGCTATGTATACAGTACTTTCTCCTATGTACTAGGGAAATGCAGCGACTAGTTACCCATGCATTTCAGTGAGATGGAGCACTTACCATATGGACACTTTTGCATTCCTATTTCTAGAGGCAACCTTCCATTTTCACTTGATCAGTTTTCAAACTATTGGTACTTGTTCCATTTTTATCTTCGAGTTCCAAACGTTTTTCCTTGGTTTTCAATCAAATTCGAGTATTGTTATTGAGGGCACTCATGCAAACTTGTGTCTTCTTGATCCTAGTAATTATTTTTTGTAGAGAGGGTTTTTCTTTCAAAATTTTAGCAAACATTCTATGATAGTGTTTATACATCTTCTTCATGCTTCAGTGGTTTTTTCCATGTTCATCCTTTGTTCCTATCTTTTGGGAAAATTTATTCTTGATTAGAGGCTTCTTAGTCCTTCACTTGTATTTCTCTCTTTTGGAGAGGAGTTTATCCCATGAGGTTTTCTCCTTTTCTCCTCTTGTGAGAGATATTTTACATTTGTACATGGGTACCTCATATGGCCTTGTTTTCTAGGACCCATCTTTACTTTCATGCATTTTTTCCTTATTTTCTTAGCTTCTCCCTAAGTTCATATTAGTGGGGGGTGTTAGAGTAATAGGTTGTTTACTTGATTAATTTAGTCATATTGATTAATTAATTAAGTCACCTTTACTTTATTTTTCTTAAGCTAAACTTAGGAATCTTTATTTTTGCATTATTAAATTAGTCATGTCGTATCATTCATTATGATCTTGACACTTATCACATGCTAATTTAATCCTCATCCTAGGGTTCTCACCTTTAGAGTTTTCATCTCCTTTCTTAAGGATTGATCTCTTTGTAATTATTAACTTCTTGGGTAACACATTTTTTGCTTCATGTTTCAAGATCATAATTCTTGTGTCTCTTGGTCTCCTTTGGGGATAGATTATTTTCTTCTAGGTGTTCATTAGGATTTGTGAGGTGGGATTATCAACTTCTACATAAATGACCTAGGAAATGAAATTAAAATGCATAATAACAAAGTGAGAATGAACAAAGGGGTACCTAGAAGAAAGATGAAGCCAAAAGAATGTCCAAAACCCTTAAATCCTGCTATTTATGCTTAGTGGGACTCATATTCTAGTCTGGTCAATTTAGTCCCAGACTAGGGTTTATGTGCCAAAACTAGAATCTATGAGTGACTAATCTAAATCTCCTAAAATATAGAAAATGGCAGTATTGGGACTCGCACACCATAAGTGGAAATTTAGTCATAGTATTAATGCTTGGCTAAAATTCTGGTGTTCTCTGGTGATCTCCTATAGTTTTCCTCCTGTCAAATCTCTGAGTCGAAAACCATTATTTGAAACTTGTAGGTGACTTTCCATGATCTTTCAATGTAGATGGAAACTTTACAACTTTTCTACAATCTTGTAATTTAGTCTTCAAAGGATCTCCAAGCTCCAAGGCACCTAGATCTACAATCACACATTTATCGAGAGAAAAAAACTTGTTGATTGTTAGAGAATAGGGGTTTCCTAGGTCAAACCCCATTTAGGTAATTAAAAATTGTGATGAGATCATGAAATATGAAACATGAACAATGATATCTTGAATGATGTCTTGAGATGTAAATTGATAATCTAACATGAAATGGCCATGTAGAATGTAGATCTTGATCTTGAATTAGATGTAGAACAATGCTTAATCTTGGATCTTGGATGCTACATCACAAAAATAGCTCAAAAAAATGCATCATGTTGCATGATCTTGACATGATGATGGATCTTGAATTGCTACAACAAATGATGAAGAAATATATCCTTAAATTCCTTAGAAATTCTCTTGTGAAGTCTGGGGATACTTAACTCTTGATTGGTTAGGTTGATATCATGAATTTTTAGGTGAAATAATGATTTGAAACCTTATTTATATAGGAATTCCATCTAACTAACCATTTATTAGATCCTAAATGCTGACATTCATGAAATTTAAATTCAAAACCTTGATTTCCTATTGAAAGCCCTAAAAAGTGTCCAAATGGGACTCATAAGCCACTTATGGCATATATATCCCATCTTGGTGGGACTCATACACACAAGGTGGTGTATGGGTTCCACTAGGTCATTTTAGCTTGAGGAAATGTCAAGGAGTTGGAAAATTAAGTGTATTTGATGTCTATGTCAAGATTTCAAATGAAATAAGCCTCAAGATGCATAATAAAGGGTCTTAAGGTCATATTAATGGTGATATGCAGGTCATAAATGTATGAGGGCCTAAAACTTAATGTAAAGGTGTAAATAAATACACTTTACAATATTAAATTAAGGAAAATTAGGTCTATTTATCTTAGAAGGGCCCTAAACCCAATGAGAATGTGTGAAACACATTACAACATTAGATAAAGGCAAGATTAGGTCCATTTTAATGTTAATCATTGAAAAATTAAGAGTGAAAATGTAAAGGATGACATTTTTCTACATTACAGAAAGATAATGAACATAATTACATAAGTATAAGGGTATTTTTTGATAGATCTTTTATTAGGTTCACTTTAAAGTATGAAAGATATATTAGCCACTATGGGCCTAGAAATCACTATTATACAATAAAAAATATAATCAATTAATTATAAGGTGCAAATATTTCATTCTCTCGATGGTAATTTCTAATACTAGTGGAAATCGGGGTGTCTTTTAGTATATTTTATTTAGTTTTTCACATATTATAATTATGGTTAATTTATTAGACATCTGGTTTCAAGTCCTAATTTTTTACATGAATAAACATAGCACAACAACAACAAAAATTAACTCAATTACACAACACAATACTACATTTCACAAACTACCTATGTGCACCAACCATTTGAGGGTGGAGAAATAAAAAACATTTGGTTAGTGAGAGACAAACTTCACTCCCTAACCATGTTAATCACCTATCAAGCTAAATTATGTAAACAAAACGCCTTAAGGAGAAGCAAATTCCTTTCTTAATCCCAAGGTGTCTATAAGACTTATTGTGTTTTCAAAATATCAAATCTTAAAACAAAATATTTTTATTTATGCTCTTGAAAATTTTAAGCTTCTAATATATACCAACTAATATGAACATTGATTACTAACTTAACGAAGGAGAATTAATTATCCTTTAATTAAAATCGGAGCACAATTTCCACACTATAGAATGGTTCATTGATGATATTTTGATACACCATTGAAAACTAAATAATAATATTAGCATAGTAAACGCTTAAAAGAATATTTTTCTTTAATAATTATTGTAAAAAAGGGATCATTAACTAAGCAATTGTATTTATCTCTAAGCTTTCTAAAATTTTAATATAATTTTTTTTAAGATCATAATTTCATCTATATCATTAGTTATTCATGAATTTTCAAAAATAAAAAAGGGGTTTAACCCAAATACAAGTACACTAATAGGGAAAAAAACATAAGAATAATGAAATTGTGTAAACTAACATTATATAATTTAAATGTATTGAAAAACATCTAAATGGATTGATGTAACCTAATTACTAATGAGTAAACTAAATATCTAATGCGATTATTTCTTAGAGGTGTTGGACCCCTTCTACAATTTTAAGTTTATAAGTAGTAGTATAACCTAAAACACATGGAGGTTGTGTTTTCCTTATTTATATTTGTTTTAATGTATTAAAATTTTATTTAAAATAACTAGTTTAGAGTGTTCTATTTATTTATATATATTTTAGTATACATTTTATATTTTTTATCTTGTCCTTATGCCCTTTTGTCTAGGTGGTTTGATTTTTTTTTACTAAAATCTGCTTTTTGTGCCTATTTTGGATTATAGAATGTGATAATGGATTTATCTAACATCCTATATAGTGATATATAAGTTCTATTTTAATTTTCCTCTTTTCAATTGAACATTTATATTTTACAAATAGATTTTTAATTCTATTTTTATATGCTATTTTATTTCTAGTTTTTACTAATTTCTATAACTAAGCTCACATAATGTAATATCATTTTAATAATATTTTAAATTATCATTTACACTTTCCATAAAATTCCTGAAATGAAATTTAATCCTATAATACAAAATAATTAACCAAAATAAAACAATCTATAAAGAGTTTAATTTCATGGTGAATTAAATATATTTTTGTTATCCAACAATAGATATGGATGAAGAAAACATATTGATGCCATGTTAGCACAAAATCTTATAGTGTCTAAATTGTATGCTTTGTGGTACTTTGTTGCTCTCTAATTATATTGGTTTAATAAAATATACTTAATAGACTTAATTTAATGTTGTGTCATCCTCAAATAGTGAACTTCTATCATAGTCATTGTTTTCTTTATAAATCTTCAAAATTTCACATTGTTGTTGAGTTTCATGATCATTTAATGGTTATTTGATTTAAATAGTTTTTGTGCATTTATGTTGGTGTATGTGATCCTACAATTATATTTTTTTTGCATATAATGTAAATATTGTGGCTTGGTTAATGTGATGTATAACTAAGTTAATAGTACAATTTAGATAAAAGAGTAATGGAAAATTATTTTGAACTCCTAAGTAATGAGATTATGTCATGTATATGAGGGGAATCATTCATTATTTTTTTATTTGCTCAAATTTGAATAGGCTCAAAGGTGTTTGTACTAGGGAGTATGTGTTAAGTGGGTGGGTTAATATTATTTGTCTAAAGGACTAATAGATGATGACTTAGAGGGGTTGATGTGGTTTTATCTAGTTGTATTAAAACAAGTAGATATCATTGATAGCATTAGTCAAACATTTAATAGAGATTTTTTATTTTCATTGTTGGTGTATTCATTAAAATGGTCAAAGGGTCTTATGTAAAGAAAAGGGGATTATGAGTAAATTTAATATTATATTAGGTAATTTTTAATGGGCGTTACAACATCTTGAGTTTTGTTTAAAATATTTTAATATTGTTATGAAATTAACATTAGATTTCAAAACTAAGTATAATTTCAAAGGTGTTAATCAAGTTTATTCTTGTAGATAGTACGAAATATAAAATATGTCATGGATTTATATTTCAAAACATATGGAGGTATTGTTAGACTTTATAGTGAACCCCACATCTCTCAAAAATTACTTGCAAAATGAATACCCATTACATCTAAAGATAAAAACCATTGATATTCTCATGCAACTAAGAGAGAACATATTGATCTACCAATCATTTTTTATGCTTTCTATATTGAATAATGAATCTAAATACCTATATTTCGAGTGATTTTAGAATATAATAATGAATTCTTATAAAAGAAAAAAGTGATGATCCTAAATGAGGAGTTGATTAGATTGTGACAAGTGTCATAATCTCATGTAATGAGACAACTACAACTATAAATATCCCAATATAATAATAAAAAATTACTCCTAACTTTAGGTTAAATAATTAATTAATGATCAATTGATTATCAAGTGATTATCATAATTACTCCAACACCCCCTTAAGATCAACTTAGGGAGAAACTAAATAATTGATAAAGGATGCAATTATGGATGCATGGATGGGTCATCGATACAAGGCTCGATGAGGTGCCCATGTAAAAATAAATAAAATCTCTTATAACCATATAAAAACATAAAACCACATGGGAAAAAAATCTTCTCCAAAAGAGAGAAAATGAAATGGCTGCACTAGTAAAATGATAGAAGGACTCAATGTGACCCCCCAAGGATTATTTATATTCGACAAGTACAATAGATGAAACCCAAATAGAAGAGAGAGAAGGAGGATATTAATCACCCAAAGAATGAAACAGATATTGTTCCAATGATGAATTTTTGGGGATAGAACATGATCCGCTGGCTATAAATAAAATTTCTACCTTTAGGAAGAAACAAATCCATAGGTGATTGTTGAAGCCATTCTGAAAATATAGAAGTGGGAATCTAAATCTAAGTGTTGTGTCTCTCTCAAAATTGTTCAAATGTAAACACATTATGAAGAGATGATATCAATCCAAAAACTAGCAAACAATGGCATAGAACAATTTACAAAGATGATGAAGATAATTGGTCAACAATGATGGTTTGTCTATCAAAAAATTAGAGATGAATTTCCTCAAACTAATCCTCCAAATCTGAGACCTAATACTCAACAAATAAGGAAGATATGTCTATAAGATATGAATCCCATGTATATATGCTTGGAAGAAGATGAATTTCCTACTAAACTAACCAATAGGGGCCAAAGATGTGATTATTCAAAGATAATGAGAAAAAATAAGAGATGGTGACGAGTCTTAATCTAAAGAGTGTAAATATGAATACAACTCTCTAAACCATCAAAAAATTAAATACCTACAATATACTCAAGTTCCTCCAAAGTATTTCCACCAAAGGGTATGTAATTTTTAATTTCAAGAGGAATTAGATATTCTACAATAGGATCCTTTGGGCATGGAGAGATATCAATGTATCTAAGGATTTTTAAAAAGTTGAATCAAAATTTTATGGGGATAATCAATGTCTGATACAACACACAATTAAAGATCAACAATAGAAAAAATCACTCCTACTACATGATAACTTATAATACCCCATGTTGAATAAATCCTTACTATTTCTAGTATAGGTATGATTGTATAAAGAAAAGGAAAAATATCAAGCCAACTGATATCTATTAGGATTTCATTTCAACAAGACTCATAGTTATCCTTTCTTTGGATGACTATAGATGGATAAAAAAAACCATGATACATCCTCAAATGATAAAATAAGAGACTAAAAAAATCAGTACATACAAGGCAGATAAAAGGAATTCATCTCATGCAAATAGATCCTTTCTAGGTGCCAAGACATCCAGGTAATTGAGGAAAAAAGTGAAATAATAAAAAACTACATAAAATCTTCCTAGGGTTTTTTGATGGGAAAAGGGGGCTTTAATCATAAGGAGTTAATCAAATCAAAATTATGAATCATCACTTTTCACCATAAAAAATGAAATTATGAGGGCCAAAATACCTAAATAATAATTAGAAACTAATCCTAACTATCATAGCAATAAAAAATGGAAGTTTTGAGAGGCTAGAATGATGTGTACCTTGCTACAAGAAGGTTGTTTTTTAGGACAGACAAGACTGATTCACCTTTAGTGGAAAATGAGTCCCTGTTAGGATTTTTGAAATTGAGATCAAGGTTCTTTTCCTTGATGTCTGCACTCTCAAATCCTTGGTTGTAATCTCCCAAAAACCTATAAAAAATTATGTGGATTTGATTATATGTTCTTGTACTATGAAAGACAACACTGCAATTTGACTAATTTGACAATTTTACTTCAAATTGGTTCTCCACTTGATCTTCAACCTGTAAATCTACAAACACACATTCAAGAGGAGAAAAACTTGTTGATTTTTAGTGAATAGGGGTTTTCCTAAGCCAAGACCCTTTTAGGTAATTAAAACAAATGATGATATAATGATTTGAAGCATGAAACATAAAACAATGGAATGTTAATACCTTGGAAGTTGTATTGGAATGTAAATCCACAAACTAGCATGTGGTAGCCATGAAGAATGTAGATTTTAGATGTTAAAGAATGCTTGCAAGTAGATCCTCAATGCTACATCCACAATATTATCTCACCAACATGCTTGAATCCACTATTCCTTAGAGATGATGGAATGATCTTGAATTGCTGAAATAAACTCTTGATAATCTACCCTTGAATTCCTTTGAAATGCTCTTGTAAACTCAAAATTGCTATAATCCATGAATACTCAAAGTTCCTTGGTGAAACATCATGAATTAACCCCTTATTTATACTAAATCTAGAGATTAACCTTGAAATTCAAATAATTCAAGCTGGCACCAGATTTAGAATTGAAAATTGTAAGGATTGCACCAAAATTAAATTCAAGAAGGGGGGTCTTACTTGAGGAGGACCCATTCGCCACTAAAGGCATATGGCTCCTAGCACCATTTTCTAGGACCTTGAATTTTCCAAATTAAATGTTTTAAAATATGATTATTAGGTGTCAGGTTAGATCCTTTGGAAAGTTTCATTAATAAGGCTTAAATTTGAATTAAAGGGGATAATTAAGCTCAATTAAACACAATTAATTAATAATACCCTAGATAAGTGTGAAAGTATAATACAACACTTTACAACACCTTAAATAAGGTAAAGTTAAGTATATTTTTTCTAAAAAGGGCCATAGATTCAATGCGAATGTGTATAACACATTACAACACTAAACCAAGGCATTATTAGGTTGATTACATGTCAATTATTCCCAAGTTATGTGTGACAAAGGGTTACTTTTTCCAACACTGCATTTTCCCCCACTTTAGTGAGAGGATGACCCCATGTCAAACTCACACTAAAGTAGACATTCAAGACACTTAAGTATGAAACAATAACAAATAAAAATTGCCATACCTTGTCAAAGGCCAAGAAAAATAAAGAAAACAAAGGATCAAGCACAACCATTTTGAGATAATGTGGAAAGGGGTTGTTTGTCTATAAGATGCACTGCTCACTCTAGGGTAGCAGAAACTCAGTATATCCACTAGGTAAGTTGTCCCAAATATGTGTGATCACTCTAAGGTAGTGAAACCTTAGTCTGTCAATTGGGTGTGTTATCCTAATAAGGTGGTCTAGTGAGAAATTCATTCCATTGTGTCAACTTCTCACCGTACAATGAGAAATTCATGCCAATGTGTTGGCTTCTCATATACTAACCATACCAAAGCTATCCTCTTGATGACTTCAGTAAGGCACCACAATGTAATTATTTTTCTATTCTTTTCAATGTCATGTCTGTAATTTTTTTAAATGGGATTTTTCTTTGTTCATGTAAGGTATTCTTCTTAGGGAGCATTGTGCCTAATGTATCAAAGAGAGGACAAGTCAAGGATACTATATTTCCACTTATGGGATGCCTCTTTTTTTGCATCATGTCACAAAGGGAGATCATATGGTTAGAAATATCACACTCTTGGAGGACACTAAACCAAATAAAATCACCAAGAAAAGGACACATCACAAGAAAAAATAAAATCATGGCGTGAAATATGTTGAAAGATGTCATCAATGTATGCCCCAACTTTAAAGTAGTTGCTCTAACACCATTACTATGAGAAATTGCTTGAAAGTAGCCAATGTTTTTTCATAAGACATGAGAGCTTTTGTCAGAAAACCCTATGCCAAGTCATATATTTCAGAAATAAATTTGCACCATGAAATATGAATGAAGGAGTTTCCCCCAAAAGTACATAAGGGATCTATGGATTTGGGGTTAATATTTATTTTCTACATTTTTGTTTAAGAGCTCTAAATTTTCATCATTCCCCAAATACTCATAGAACTTGAAGAATTACACAAAGAGAGAAAAAAACAGAGAGAAAACCATTCAGATCAACATGGAAGAGACCTAAATGTCTCAATGCCTTGCATCATCCCCAAAACGGAAAACACATGAAAAATGAAAGATATAAAGGAAAGCTTTTGGGTAAACATGGAAGAGACATGGATGTATCGATGCCTTGCATCATCCGTAAAATAAAAATAAAAGAAAAATGAAAATGATAAAATCCATGTAAAGGCACATGGATTTCTCTATCATTTTGATTTTCATCCTAATGATGGATCATGGAGTATGATCTGAAATGTTGATGTAAAAAGTTGCCACACATTTTATCAATAAATATTACTCACTACTATCATGGACTATGAAAATAAAATGTTATTAATTGATAAAATTCTTATGACATAGAGAAGAATGTAGGTGCATATAGAGGAATACCCAAAAAGAGAGAGATGCATCAAATGAAACATTATGGGTCATCACATTATGCACATACAATCACCTAAAGAAACATGGAAAATAAAAAGAATAGTCATGCACATGTGAGTCAACCTAAACCAAGTCATGCACATTCCAATCTTGGTCATGCAAATCCCAATCTTGGTCTGTATAAATGGAAGGAAAACAAGTAGCCAAAGGGACAACAAAAAGTGTCAAACTAGGGGAATCACCGGGTTCAACACTCTTTTTAGGAGATTTTTCATTTAATTTCATAGAAGAAGAAAAAAATGTGTTCAACTCATTATGCACTTCTTCATCAATCTTTGCAATATCAATGTCACATCTAAGTTAATCACAACAGGAGGTACACTGAAAATTTCCAAGGAAGGTTATTATTTATGTTGTAGCGAGGGTGTAGAATCATCATGCATTGCTTTAGGTAAGTTTGGATTTTGATTTTCTCTGTTGTTGTCTTCTTTTTTCTATAACCTATGAGCAATAGTATGATGTTTATTCCTACGCTCTATATCACTTCAATTTCATTTCAATCTATTGTCAATTTGTTTTTTTTGTAAGAGTAGGTTTGTCAATAATAGGTTCTTTCTCTTCCTTGGGAGAAATAGAAGAAACAAGAGGAGGTTGTTCAACCACTTTCTCTTTAACTTTGTATACTTTTTTGACTCTAGGAGGGATAATGGGACTGTTTTTATTATCTCTTGGTCTCTTGTAAGAAATGGTAGGAGGCTTTGCTATAGGTTGTTCTTGGATGTTCGAAGGGCTTTTGATTCAATAACTATTTCATCAAGGATAGGTGTGTCAGCCATAAGGAGGCATGTTTCAAAAAAATAATTTTGCTATTTTCTTTATCTTGAATTTTTGATATGATTTGAAAAAGAAGTCCTCACGAGGCTTAATAGGTTCCATAGGCTCGAGCCAAAAAGAAATATAATGAAAATTTTCCTTGGGCCGATGCAAGATTAAATCCACTATGATGCACATTAAAGATATCATTTCCAAATGGAAACATTAGAAATTTATGCAGAGCCAAAGGGATAAAATTCATGGAGAAAATCCATGGATAACCTAGCTTCACACGAAATTGGTCTGATTGTGAGATGATGGTCTAATTGTGAGATGATGGTGAATGAGAAAGTTAATTTTTTTGGTTCAACTTTTAAAGGGAGATCTATCAAGCCCATCATAGGACAAGAAAAACCATTATGCATCTTGATCTATTCCTTTGGCTTATCATATGTATCTTTATATAGTTCATGCATATATAATAATTCTTTTGTGATCACATTCTCTCCACAAACATGATAAATCAATATCACATTAGTGGCCTTGTCATTTATTCAAGAAGCTATGTAAAGAGGACTGCCAGGTGCATGTTTAAGTATGTCATTTGTGAGAAAGTGATATCAAGAGGCTTTTTAGTTAAGCCCTTACAAGATATAGTTTCGATAAATGCTACCATTTCAATCGATTGTTCTTCATTTATGTTTTCATCATCTATGTCAATAATCATCACCTCATTCTTTGTTTCACTAGATTTGACAAATGAAATAGTGTGCTTACCCATGGGATTTGTAAAGATTTGTACTTATTACCTCGATCATTCACACCTTTGATTTGAAGTTGATTATTCTAAATAAGTTCTTGCACAAGATGTTTAAGATGCTTATAATATTTTGTACCATTTCCATTTTTTTGATGATAATGGAAATAAGCATTTGGGTATGTGAAGGATCATGATGGGCCAAAAAGTGGCAATATAATGGGTATTTGTAGGGTATGTGGCTGACGGCTTTTTTTATCCAAAATTGATGAAACAAAAAGGGTTTTTAAAGGAGATTCTCAAATTTCAACCAATATAAATTATGATTTACTTTGAATTTAATAAATAATTATTATTAATTTTCTATTTGAAGTACAACTAAAGTCCGGATTGATAGGCTGATTGAAAACCATCTATAGCTTTCAAACAATATCACATTTTTTGAATCCAAAATATGTGTCACATTATATGCTTCACATAATATAGGATTAAAAATAAAGCAACTGAATTTCATGAATTTTTTACCAAGTTAAGGAAATTAGACATAAGATTTTTTATATGTTTTAAAATTTGTAATAAAAAAATAATAATTAATTATTTACAAAGAAAAAAATTACAAAAAAATATGCATCACATTGGGACATGAGTCCTCTAATCATATCTAAAATTTTATAAAAAAATATTATCATTTTATTGTGGTTAGGGTGGTGAGACAGACACCTACTTATTTTTTCCCTCAAATTTAAGTACTATTGCATTGAAATTAAAAAAATCACTAAATAGATTTAAAAAAAAAAAAACCTAGTAGTTTAGAAACTAAATTAAATTTTCTATAGATTCTTTTCTTACATATTTTTTAAATAATATAAATAACTTATTCAAATTTTTATGTCAAGTTGCCTATCTCTGATTTTTCTAAATTTTTTGCCACTTAAGGGCCTACTTTTTGCATGATGATCTTGCACATACCTAGTTTTTTTAAATCCTTTAGGAAATGGTATATTAGGATCACATTCTTTAATACGGGGCAACATAAGCATTTTCTTGTCATAAGTTGCAACATGATATTATGAAGGGTATCATGTAAATGAGTGAACTCTCTATCCCTATCCCCAAAATAATGTGTTGTCTTTATATAAGCCACTTAATTATTAGTTTGTTGACTTGTTTGAGAGAAATTCAATTGTAAAAGTCCATTGTTATACTTCTTGAAAGGTTGATAACTATTTTAAGTTGTGGATTCAAACTTTTTAGGACGACTAGGTGGATTTTTGACATCACGACTGCAACTCAAGTTTTGATAATCATGAAAGGTTGTACACAACTATGTGAAGGATGGAAATTTGAACATTTCAAGTTTTCTTTGGATTTTGTTTTATAAGTTGGAAATAAACATTCATTGAAGGTTAATGTCAGGAATCTTAATGTTTACTTATGAATAAAGTGTTTGATATATTGCTATGAAATTGACCACTTTATCATCCTCTTTTTGTTTGCATGTCATTAAATTAGAAAGGGTCATATTAGGACCCATGTAAATGTGGAAGTGGTTCTAAATATCATCAACAAGTTCATTAAATGAACCAATTTAATTATTCGATAAAGAAGAGAACCACTCTAAAGTAGTATCCTTCAAGGACCTGGGGAATAAATTAGCCAAGAGTTTATCTTCAAATATGTAATCACTACACAAGGCCATAAAAGTGGAAACATGGCTAACGGGATCTCCTTTCCCACCATATTTCTCAAATCAAGGAATTGCAAGTTGGTGAAGGTATATTTTTTACGAGTTATTATTTTCAAGTAGACAAAGGTAGAAGGAATTCTTGTAGGAATACATAAGGAAGTGTATATAGTGCTAGTAGGTATAATTGTTGTAGTTGGTTGAATATTTGTGAAAGGTTGAAAGGTTGTAGTGGGTTGCAAGGATGTTGTAGGTTGAAAGGTTTTTGTAGGTTGAAAGGTTGTTATGGGTTAAAGGTTTGTGGTAGGTTGAATACTAGTTTATGTAGGAATGGACATTAGTATTGTAGAAGATGGAATTGGAATACCACCTTGGTTTTAAGTAGACTCCAAAACTTGAGAACAAGTGGTGATGGTAGAGACAATGTTGTTTACAAGAGGCACATTAGTTGTAGGAGGTGAAGTCATGGGAAATGTAGTATGAGAACTATGAGCCATGGAGGGTTGATTATCAACACTATCAGAAAGAGAGATAGAAAACCCAACATCCACGATGAGTGAGATATTGTGGGATGACATGAGCCTCAAACTACATCTTACAATAGTAATTCTAATAGGACACCAAGTTGTAAAGCTCATACAAGTTTTACAATCCTAGTGTGCAAACCCTAAATGGAAAGAGGCAATGTAATGGCCTAGAATGACATACGATTTTTAGCTTCTAAGTAATGCAATTTATTAATTACACAATGCAATAAAAAAAGTGAAATGTTTTAAATGCAAATTTTCAATTTTGAAAATGCATTGAATGAAGAAATTTAAGCTATATGCAATGAATTTGAATGAATTTTTTCATTCGTCAGTAAGGTCGAATGGGTCTTGGTTAGGTATTTTTGAGATGTTTTTACTAAATAGTGAGCAATTTTCAATGCTTTTCATATACTAGCAGGTTTAGGTACATCCTGATTAGAGGCTCATTTTCCAGTAAAGGAAAATGGGTCCTTGATTATGATTTTTAAATTGTTTTTGAGTGATTTCCAAGGTTTCTACAATGTATTTTAGTTTTGAGTTTGAGATAGTAACTTTTGGTTTTAGATTTTCTAGAAATCCAATGTGAAAATGTAATAAAATGATGAATTAAAAGACCTAATTTGAAATGAAATGTTGTTTTGATTTTCAAGTACAAATGTATGAGTACTAAATGGTAAGCAAAATGATTGATTTATTTTTGTATTTTTCAAATTTAGAGAATGCCAAACAATGCAATTCTAAACCCTAAATGAGATGCAAGTTTTAATGTAAAGTAATAAACCTTAAATGAGATCTAATTCAATCCAAATTAAATGTAAATGAATGCAAGATGTAACCTACGATGCAATGAAAGACTTCAAAATCAGAAAATTGCAATATTTAATAGGCTGAGTTCACCAAAATAATTGATGGGAAAGGGAAGTTTTGAGAGGATAGAATGATGTGTACCTTGTTGCAAGAAGGTCATTTTTTAGGCCACAAAGGAATCATTCACCTTTAGTGGTGAAAGGGTTCATATTAGGACTTCTAAAAATAAGATCTATGTACTTTTCCTTGGTGTCTACACTCTCAGATCCTTGGTTGTTAGAACCTAAAAAAACCTCTAACAAATTTTATAGCTTCAATTTTGTGTTCTTGCACTATGAATGACAACTTTGCAATTTGACAACTTTGAAATTTTTTCTTCAAATTGGTTCTCCACTTGATCTTCAACCTGTAAATCTGCAAACACAAATTTAAGAGGAGAAAAACTTTATAATTGTTAGTGAATAGGGGTTTTCTTAAGTAAAACCCCTTAAAGGTAATTAAACCAAATGATGAAACAATGAAATTGAAGCATGAAACATGAAACAATGGAATGTTGATAGCTTGGAATTTGTCTTGGAATGTAAATCTACAAATTAAAATTTGGTGGCCATGAAGAATGTAGATACTAGATGTGAAAAAATGCTTGCAAGTAGACTCTCAAAGCTACATCCAAAATCTTAGCTCAACAACATGCTTGAATGCACTATGCTTTAGAAATGATTCAATGATCTTGAAGTTCTGCAATAAACTCTTGATAATATTCCCATGAAAGCCTTTGAAATACTCTTATAAACTCAAACCTACTATAATTCTTGAATACTCAAATCCATTAGGTGAAACAATGTGAATTAACCCCAAAATTCAAATAATTCGATCCAACACCAGATCTAGAATTGAAAATCATAAGGATCTCACGATAATAAAATTCAAAATGGGTTCTTACTCCTAGCACAAGTTTCTAGGACTATGGTTTGGGTGGTTAAAAGAACATCAAAAACCCATTACAAAAATGCAGAGAAAGGGGTGTCCTACGTGCAAAGGACCCATTCGCCACTATAGGTGAATGGATCCTAGCACCATTTTCTAGGACCTTAAATTTTCCAAATTAAATGTCTTGCAATATGATTATTAGGTTTCGGGATAGATCCTTCAAAATGTGTCATTAATAGGGCTTAAATTTGAATTAAAGGGGCTAATTAAGCTCAAATAACCACAATTAATTTATAAAACCCTAGATAAGTGTAAGAATTGTAATACAACATTTTACAACACCTTAAATTTAAGGTAAAGTTAAGTACATTTTATTTAAAAAGGGCCCTAGATTCAATGTGAATGTATACAACACATTACAACACTAAATCAAGGAATTATTAGGTTAATTACATGTCAATTATTCCCAAGTTAAGTGTGAAAAAGGGTTGCTTTTTTTGACACAAGGGAAAATTCTAGAGAAAGTGCATATATGGATCTAATTATCTCAAAAATACATTTCCAACACTGATATAATCACGAAGAATTAAGATATAGATGAAAATTATGAATTGGAAGTGGAAAAGGAAGATCTAACTTTGAATGAGAATAAAATTAACTAATAAAAATAAATTATGATGAGACCTACACCACTAGAATGTTCTCGGAACCATATTTTTGATGATCTCATTTGCTCGATTTTGACACCATATTCTCATGTTCTACCAAAATGAAAACAACTCCTTTAGGGAAAATGAAGGCTAGGGTGGGGGCCTAAAGCCTTGTTCATATGATGATGTCACATTAACATCATAATGACAACAACAAAAATTTAGGAAATATTCCTCTCTATCACGAGGAAAAATGTAGTGGTAAGAAAAATCTCCTTGCTAGAACATGCTTGATTAGCCTAGAGAATTTTGTCCTAATCATTTTTCCAATTTCAAGAGAAGATTCACTAGAGTCTATTTGGCAGGCCTAAACTTTTGATCAATATAAATTATTGGTTTTGAAGTTGTTGTGTATTAAATAGCCTATTGGGTGGCTTGATATGACCGTGATCTAAATAATACAGTTGTTGTTAGTGCTTTTCAACAGTCACTCCACTGTTGTGTAGCATGTCATGTCTATTGCAGGCTACAAATATACTGATGCAGGAAGTCAAGTAATTGTGCCCCCCTTTTTTTCCTTTTTCAATTTGGATTTTTTTTAAACCTATTTTTTGGAAAAAATATCTTGGTAAAAATTTTCAAAACCAAATTCTTTTAAAATATTATACTTGTAAATTTTTACATAGTGGTGTGTAGATCCAAATGGTATGAGTATATGGATCCACACAAATCTATATAGTTGTATGAATTTACATAAGGATCTATGCAACCCCTAATTTTTTTTTACAACTATTTAGATTTGAGTGATTTTGTGTTCTTAGGCTTTCTTTTTCTTTTTTGACTCAACTATAATGCTTGTTTCATCCTAGAACGACTCAATTTTTTCTTCAATGTTGAACCTCTAATAATTTTGATAGGAATACATAGATCTAGTGCTCTTATGCCATACTAAGGCTGATAGTGAAACCCATAGCTCCCATAAATCACTTGCAACTAAAATATCTATCACATCTAAAGAGAGAAAGGAAATGATATGTTCACGCAACCAAGAGAGAAACTATTGAACAGTACAAGAACTTAATGTGCCTTATTTTATTAAATAATAATTGTGAATACCTATAATATAAATGATTACAAAATACAAAAATGAATTCCTATAAAAGGAAAAAAGAACTCCTTAGATGAGGATTTAATTAGATTGTGACAATTTCCCTAATCTCATGCATGTGGTAACTTAAACAATAAATAAATCAATCTAATAATAAAGAACACTCCTAATATTAGCTTAATTTTACATTAAAGTAATAAGGGACCTAAAAATTAATTAATTATTAAGTGATTATGATAATTACTCCAATAGATGTAATTTAAAAATTTAATGCACATGTGATTTATTAAAGTATTTAATTACACTAAAAGGATTGAAGAAGGATATTGGATGGCATTGGTGATGTATTCTAAAATATTTTAATGTTTTATAGGGGAAAATCGAATCTTTGTGCACTATCAATTGTGGTATGCAAAAATCATAAGCTAGTGAGGAATACAATAATGTAATAAGTATCCTACAGAAGAAAAATATAATAAAATAATTTTTGTAGGCCATGCAACATAATTTAAGAACTAATGTGATTTAACAATTGATATTGTAGCATATATTTTTTGGCACCCAAGGTCTTTCTAATGCTTCTAGGTTTTTTCACCTAAAAGGAGAAATATTGGCCAAAATGCTCATGCCTACAGTCAAATTCAATGCAATATGGATGGAATATGGATGTAATATACCTAGATAAAGTGTTTGGATGCAAGAAACTAATAAGATGGATTGATTACTTATGGAAAACTTAAGAAATTTAACTTGTTGGAAAACAATTTGTGTAATGAAAACATGAACAAATGCAAAATAGAAATGAAGAAGGCTGAATTAGAGTGCACCTATGTAAAGAATGTTAAATCTAGAGTGTCTTGAATGCTAACATAAATCACTAAAAATCACCAGTGGGACTCATTCACCACAAATGGAGAATCAATCCTACTTCTGATGAAAACTTCTGAAAATAGGTTTCTAAGTGTCGGGATCTAGAATCTGACAAAATATGGATTTCCAGCCTTAAGATGGGACTCATTCATCACTAATGGTGAATTAGTTCTCTCCAAAAATTCCATGAAATTAGGTACCAATTCTATAGCACCAGATATGAGCTTGTCTTCCTATCAAGTTGACGAAGTCAAATCTGTAGAAAACAGACTATAGGTTATCTCCAAGCTTTAAATAGGGTTGATTTGACTTGAAACACTTTACTGAGTTCTTCACCACCTTTCAACACCTAATTTCTTGAAAAATATACATATAAAATTCTTCAAACACACATGCAAGAGGGGGAAAATGGTTAAGGGTTAGGTTATAGAGATTGGCCTTAGTCAAATCCCACTTTGGTAATCAAACCCTTTGATGTAGTCATGGCTGGAGGGTATTCAAAGAAAACTATCCAACCATACAACAAGAAAATAAATGAAAATAACACCAAATAATCAAAGCAATGCAGAATCAATCTTTATTAACTTAGAGAATTCATATACATATTCACTAGCAACATGCCAGTTTTATAGATTTAGCACACTGGCCTGATTACACAACATTAAAAAACTATTATGGACCTCTATCCACTCATAAAATCCTTATCACAGCTTCTAGGATCCACCAAGATCTATCTTCCCTCCCTCCAAACATATTATAACATTAATTTATATAACAATTGGAACTCTGGAATGATCTGTGTCACCCACGGGTAGAGAAAATCATGACAAATAAAATGTATTGTGTAGAAAATGACCATGTAGGCCACACCATTAGAGATTTACTAATGTAATTATGTAGTGCAGGCCCCAAGCAAAGATTGGATGCAAGCCCAAGAACATAAAAAAATACACCGATAAGATCCACAATGACAGGAAATGATCCACAACGATCCACAATCACCAAAAATGTGAAACTGCAAAGCCAAAAAGGAAATAACAAGAACTTGAATATTTTTGGGTGATTGAGGATTGCCATGACCCAGGGATGCTCCTACATCAGGCACCCCTAGTGAGAAAAAATGTTCCATGAGAGAAACTCATGAACATCTAACAGGGCCCGAGATATAGATCCCATGCTCATTCCTAATCCAAGTGTCTTCTTTTTCTATACCTTTCTTCCTCCTAACCTCTTTTCTTTCCTCTAATAGATCCTTCAACTTCTTCTTCTCTTCACCTCCTTTTCCCTACCTCATATCTATACATGGTAGTAAGGAATATTTATCACCACTGACTTTCTTTAGCTCATTTGATCTACCTCTTTTGTAGGACTCCATCTTATCTACAACCAAAGTCTTCTACCGCATAAATCTACCCCTACATCCTTCTGGTACCATCTCACTCTCAGATTTAGCCACAAGGTTCCTCTTGAAATCCCTGCCATCCCCTAATATAAACTCTCAACACTGTAACTCTTCACCAAACACAAGTTCCTCACTCCCTCCTTTTTATTCTTCAAGGAATCCAAAGTAAAATTTTTCCCATCCTTCTCTATAGTAACCAGATTCCTTCTACAATCATACATAGCTCCTGTATCAAACTACCAAGGTCTACCCAATAGAACATGGTGGGCACTCATAGTCAAAACATCAGACAAAAATTCATCTCTGAAGGGGCCAATATTAAAGTTCATCAAGCATTGCTCTTTCACCTCCACTACATGATCATCTTGTAACCAACTTATCCTACAAGGATAATGATGTGGAAACCTTTTCAAGCTAGGTTTATCCACCATTTCATTAGATACCAAGTTATCAGTACTTCTACTATCCACAATAACCTTATAACACTTACCTCCTGATTTGCACATAGTCCAACAAAGATTCTTCCTTTGTGAAGTCCCAATCTCTTCCCTACTCTAGCTTATCAGGACTCGCCTAAGCATAAGAGATTATCCCTACTCTGGTTCTATCTCATCTAGTGCTCTAGTTACCTACTCTTCATGTGCCATGAACTTCTTATAAGAAGTTCCTTTACTTGATCCCTTAGAACACTCAAAAGATCGATGTCCTATTTCTCCACACTTGAAACATTTACCCAAGAATTGTTTTTTGACATTTTCTCTCCTTTGTGACCTCTGATCCAGTTCTTTACTCCACTTAGATCTCAATTCTTCTTCACTTTTTTGCTTCTCCTTTTTGCTGCTCATCTACTTCTCTTTCCCTTTGGGGCTATTCTATTGTCTTCTCTTCACTTTATCTTTTTCCTTAAAAGAATACTGGAAGGCATCCTCAACTACAAAAATCCTCAACATACTCATCTCATCCTAAATGTTAAATCTAAGGCCATTTATATCAGGGATAACTTTAAGAAACCCCCCTTGACAAAGGTGTAAAATCCTAGCAAATCTTTCCTTTTATTTGAAAAAAAAAAATCCTGGCGAATCTATGATCATTATTAAAAAAAATTATAAAATCTTGGTGAATCTTAATGAATAACTAGTAAAAATAATAGTCACAGTGGCGAATCCTAGCGAATAATCACTAAAAATATTAATTACAATGGTGAATATCTCCTTTTAAAATTTGCTAATGATTGTTGATTTACAATAGTGATGTAAAATAAACAAATGAAATTGTGCCATGTGTTGACACATCACTCATCCATTGCCTTTGACTATCAAACCAAACTATCGACCATTCCTTGTGGTCTCTACCAAGACATGCATATACCACTTGTGCAATTTTGGAGAATCAAAATGGGAATCTACAATTTTTGCAACAAGTCTCCTGAAAAATACTTAAATATTTAACTCCCAACCTCCAAGTTGGCATTCAAGTCACTGTCGTACGCAGTCATCACCATCCATGCAGACCAATCCCACCATCCATCAGATTTTCACCCAGTCGGAGGTTAGGAAACTCCAAGATTCCGTGACAACAAAGAAGACCAACTAGTCGGGAAGTTAAGAAACTTATGAACACCACAAAAAGGTTCCAAGGTTAGAGAAGTCTACGACCCGTCAACCAACACACTATCACCTGGTTTCAAACTTCTAGAACCCCACGAAATAGGTTACAACGTTCAAGCTTTGGGTGATAGGCCGACAATGAAGACCATTGATTAGCTTTTTAATCGAATGGTTGCATGTTGATTCTCTAACCTATTACACATGTGCCTTTTAAAAGGCTTATTGAGGCTGAGAATTTTTTTTGGGACACACAATTAGGTTTAATCATGTGGAACAAAACAAATTTAGGACCTCAACAAGCCATTTAAAAGGAACGTGTGTATTAGGGAATGAAATCAGCATGTACCCATCTGATTAAAAAGATAAACGATGATTCGATGACAATAAATAAAAGCCCTATTCAAGGCTAAAGTATGCCTAAAATTAAAAGCTAATTTATTATTGTGGCGATATTTCCCCAAGATTAATGGTAGTAATATAATATTACTAGAGAATTTAATTAATATTTGTAATTATAGTATAAACTACTGGCGAATTGGTTCTAATGATGCATCATTTAAAGAATAATGCATAGGAGAATTAATCAAGATAATATTATTTTTTTGTAAACAACTAGTGATTCTACATCATTTTTAGCTTATACTATTCACCATTTATGGAGGTCTCAATTCCAATTATTCTCCAATTAGTGAAGATTTGCCACTAAAGTTTTCCCTAATTTATATCCTTTCCACTTTCTCCCTAGTCATCTCTCAGTGCCCAAATCTGATTGTCATCTTGTAAAATTCCTTGGTATACTCCTTCACACTCATGTCTTTCTGCTTCAAGCTCTGCAACTTCTTGAACAATTCCAACTCATACTCTCCCATAATGAACTTAGCCTTCAGCCTTGCAACCATCTGCCTCCACCAAGTGATTCTTGTTTCACCATTTTCCACTCTATCCTTCTACAACACTTTCACCCATAAAGCAACATGCCCTTTCAACTTAGTTTGTGCCAGCCTAACCCTTAGTGGGTCTCTAATATACTCAAGCTTAAAATAGTCTTCCAACTCTCTTATCTAGTCTATAAAGTCTTCGAGATTCAAGGTACTAGAGAAGTTAGAAACCTCCACCCTATGACTTTTACTTACCTATGCCACTACTCTCAACAATATCTCTTCTCTCTCATCTACCAGTCCTTTAGCCTCTTCATATTCATCATGTGGTTCAAGATTCCTCCTTAAACCACCCAAGACATTCTAGATCTCATTCCTCTTCTCATTTATGAAGTCCTCCATCATCTACTCTATTCTTCTAGGGTTCATCCTTATCAGTGACATCTCTTCCTTTTCTCTTGTGCAACTGCTTCAACTCAGTGGTCTTACTACAAGAATTCACTTACCTCTCTCTTAGTGATCTATTGAACACACTTATAGCCTGCCTCAAACTAATGATCTGTTCACCCAAGGAATGCCACAAGAACCACAACCCACTCAAGGTTTGCAACCTACTCTGATACCATCTAATGTAATTATGGCCAGAGGGTCTTCACAGAAAACTATCTAACCATGCAGTGAGAACAACACAACAAAAATAACACCAAATAATCAAAGAAATGTAGAATCAATCTTTATTAACTTAGAGAATTCATATACATATTCACCAACAACATGCCAGTTTTATAGATTTGGCACATTGGCTTGCTTACACAACATAAAAACATTGGGTATGTGTTGGATCATGATGGGCCAAAAAGTAGCAATATGTTGGGTATAATTATATAGTGTATGTTGTTGACGATCTTTTTTTTACCCAAAATTGATGATACGAAAAAGGGTTTTTAAAAGAGATTTTTAGCTTTCCACCAATATAAATTATGCTTTATTTTTAATTTAATAAATAATTATTATTTATTTTCTATTTGAATTATGACTAAAGTCCTTATTGATAGGTTGATTGAAAAACATCTATAGCTTTCAAATGGTATCACATTTTTTGAAACCAAAACATGTGTCACATTTTATGCTTTGCATACTATAGGATTAAAAAGAAAATTGAATTTCATGAAGTTTTGACCAAGTTAAGGTGATCAGACATACAACTTTTTATATTTTCTAAATGTTGCAATAAAAAATCATAATTAATTATTTACTTGGAAAAAAATTACAAAAAATATGCATCACATCGGTACATGAGTCCTATACCTACATCTAAAATATTATAAAAAATATTATTATTTTATTGTGGTTAGGTGGTAAGACACCTACTTCTTATTTTTCCCTGAAATTTAAGTACTATTGCATTCAAATTTCAAATTTTCACCAAATAGATTTTATTTTTAAAATAAACCTAATAGTTTAGAAACTGCATTCAATTTTCTATAGATTCTATTCTTACACATTTTTGAAATAATATAGGTAACGTATTAAATTTTTTACGTCAAGTTGCCTAACTCTAATTTTTCTAAATTTTTTGCCACTTAAGGGCCTATTTTTTCCATAATGATTCTACACATACCGCACTATTCTAGACCTCTATCTACTCATAAACTCCTTATCATGGCTGCTAGGATCTATGTGGATCTATCTTCCCCCCCTCCAAATGGCTTATAACATCTATTTATATAACAATTAGAACTTTGGAATGATTTGTGTCAGCCACGGGTAGAGAAAATCATAACCAATAAAATGTAACATGTATAAAATAACCATGTTAGCCACACCATTGGAGATTTAAAAATGTAATTATGTCATGCAGGCCCAAAGGGAAGATTGAATGGAAGCCCAAGAACATAAAAAATACACCGATAAGATCTACAATCATAGGAAACGATCCACAACGATCCACAATCGTCGAAAACATGAAACTACAAAGCCAAAAATAAAATAACAAGAACAACTTAAATAATTTTTGGGTGATGCAAGATTGCCACAACCCAAGGATTCTCCTACATCACCCTTAATGAAGAAATGAAATGAAATAAATAAGGAAAGATGAATAAAAGACATGCAAATGTCCTAAACTCACCACAACCTTGTTGAAGAAATCTAAAGATATATCAATGGTTTCTCCAAGATACATGATTGATGCTTGATTGAATGATTCAAAGTGCTGAAATTCTTGATTTATGTTTAGTGAATGCAGGTGAAAGAGGACAAAAACACTTATTTATACATAGTTGTGTCTTAGTAACCTAATGATACCTCATCATAGGCCGACATAAGGTAATTTGAATAAAATCTTGAAGAAAATTTGAAATATTTTGAATTTTGACCCAAGAGGGACTTATTCGCCACCCATGGCGAATGGTTCCCACCATGGGCTTGAAAGTGGGTGTTGAGAATTAAGTCACATTTAATGTTGTTTGTCAAGTTCACATTCAAAAATACACTTAATTAAGCCTTATAACGGCATAAAGGGGTCAAATAAAGCATAAGAAAGGTGTAAATAGTGAAAAGAATCCTAGAAATGTGTGAAACCTTGTTACAATACTTTACAACACTTCAAAATAGGACTTAATAAGGGATAAAAAGGTGATTTTTAGGTGAATTATAATGAATATAATCTAAAAAAGTGTAGAAATATTTTACAACACTTCATAGCACCTTCACAAGACACCATAATTTGAATTTTTAGGACTTAATGTGAATGTTTAAGGCACATTGCAACATTAATTCACAGCAAAATGGACAAAGCATCATGAGGGAAAGACCTAAAAGACCATGAAAATATCCAAGGGGCCATTTTTCTATGGTACAAATATATCTAAAGACTATAAGATTTAATAGACATATGTGAAATAAATCTCTTCCCCTATTCTATAACATAGTTTCATTTAATGGATGAATAATGGAACTTTACACCATAATATTTAATACAACTACTTTCAGGTTTTAAAGTTTTCAACAATAGTATCTATGAAGGAGGTTTATTCTACATTTGAGAAAATAAAGTTGATTTATTTGAAAATAAAGTGAATATTTTTAGATTTATTGACTATATTTAACACATCTATTTATCTTTGTGAGAGATTGTTTCATGAAATTTATTTTATTAATAAAATATGAATTAATCTAAAATAATGTTAAAATGATTATATATTCTTATAAATTTGTAACATAAATGTATATTGAAAACAATACTTATGTAATTGGAATATATACCATATCATGCTTAAATTAATTTTTTGTCACTAAAAATTTGAGAATGCTTTAAATTGGTTTCATTCTTAGGTAAATTTATGTTTTAGAAAATTTATTTTTTATATTTTTAATAAATTTATAATTTCTCCATATTTGATTTGTTTTTCTCCATGAAAATAAAAATAGATTGAGTTCAAAATATTAGTTGTTTAACATGGCCCCGAATCATGATTTTTTAATTGAAAATTTATTAGACATTACTTTTGATTTCCTATACCTTTTTTCAATATCCTTCTCTTAAAAAATTATAATAATAAAATGAGTAAAAATTCTATCACCACACAAACTATTTACCAGTAGGAAACCATAATTTTTGAATTGCAAGAATTGTTAGTGCATCAAAAAAATATTGTTACCACTAAAAATTAATTTTCAATTAAAAAATTGTGTAATATGTTATTATTTCTCTAATGAACTAATGTGAAATTATTTAAAAATTGTTAAAGATAATTTATTAAGATTTTTTGTGATCATATTGCAAAGATATTTGATTAATTTAAAATTTCATAATCATCCATAAAGTATCATCAAAAGGAAATAATTAAAACATTTATAAGAAATGGTTTCTGATCATCTTTCTATTTCAAAATATTAACCACTAATGAAACATCTAATTTTATAAAGATCTGATTATTTTTGTATTTTTTAATTAATTTCTAAGCAAATTAGTCTATAAACTTGAGATATTAGGATTTTTTTGTTTTATAATAAGTTTTAAACTATTAAATTTTTTGTGAAATTTTTTTATGAAATCAATCTTCAGATAATTACATACATAATAAGGAAAATTCAGAAAATGATCAATCAAGTTATGTTGTATGCCCATGTTGATTTTAAAAACAATAATTAGGGCCAATAAAAAATAAAGAAAAAATTATCCTCATTAATCTTTAGGTTGTTACATATCTTTCCCCAAAAGGAATTAAGAAAATACTTTTATTTGGTCAAATTATGGTGTCTGTACTCGTGCATGAAAGTGGTTTTTATGCATGCCTATTAAATTTAGTTTGTATCATATGTGTTTTTGAATAAATTGCATATTTAGAAACTAGACTCAAAATACTAAATTTTATAATAGTAAATTTTTTAAGATTAATTGTGTAAGTGCTTCAAATTTTTAGTCCAAGTGTGATTTTGAAAAAAAAAAAGGAAAGATACTTCCCATTTTTGAGCTTTTTGTTGACCCAACTTCTTGCAACAATCAATATCAAGCCACTTCAGATGTGTTAGGATATCATTTTTCCAAGACTCATAGTTATCCTTTTCTAGGATGACTAGAGAAGGATGAACATGGAAACCAATGATACTTGATCAAGTGATAAAACAAGAGACTAACATTCTCAGTACATAAAAAATAGACCAGATGAAGTCCTGCCATGGAAATAGATCCTTTCTAGGTACCAAAAAACCCAAGTAATTGAAAAAAAAAAAGTGAAATCACAATAAAAATGAATAAAATGTACATAAGGAATATTTTGGAAAAACTGCATATATGGATCTAAAGATGTCAAGAATGTTGATGCACCCAGGAGCCTGTGCTGCAAGCCAAATCAACCAAACAATGAGGAGCGACTAGAATGAAGCTATTTCACCATTGATGTGAATGAATTTTACAATATACAAAAATCCTGTTAAATAGAGCAGGTGACTAGCAAGGAGCTGTCCAAAATGTCAATGTGTAGCAAAGATGATCGGCGGAGCAGGTGACGTAAAAGGAAAGGAGCTGGCCAAAACAATAATGCGCCGAATGCACCGAATAAGAATTAAATGCAAAGTTGGACTTAATAACACGTAGGTTGAAAAAACGTGCATGCCAACACCCCCCCTTAAGTGCAACTTAGGGAGAAAAATAAAATGCAATATGCAATATAAGATGCATTATAGGTCCCAGCAATAAGCCTTGTTAGGTACCTATGTACAACTACAATGCAATGAACTACAAATCTCTCATAACCAGAGAAAAGGAGAAAAACCCTGTGGGAGAAAACTCCTCTCCAAAAGAGAGAACAAAAGTGAAAGGAAGGAGGTCTTACCTATGTACAACTACAATGCAATGAACTACAAATCTCTCATAACTGGAGAAAAGGAGAAAAACCCTATGGGAGAAAACTCCTCTCCAAAAGAGAGAACAAAAGTGAAAGGAAGGAGGAGTCCTTAAGACCCCCCAAGGACAAATTCCTTCACCCCTAACATCGATCACAACTGAAGATGGCGAGGAGATGGAAAAGGTTTAGTGAAGATGTCTACAACCTGTTGCACCGTAGGCAAATACTCCAAAGCAAGAACACCATCTTGAATCAACTGCTGAATGAAATGCATGTGGATTTCAATATGCTTAGTGTGTTGATGCTCCACTGGGTTGTGAGAAATATGTATAGCACTTTGGTTATCACACCAAAGAATAGTGGTTTGATCAATAGGAAAGCCAAACTCATCCATCAACTGTCGAAGCTAAAGAACTTCTTGACTAGCCAAGACAGCTCCTCGATACTTAGCCTCAATTGATGATAATGCAATAGCAATTTGCTTCTTACAAGATCAAGCAACCGGACTAGAACCAAGATAGAAAACAAAGCCAGAAGTAGACTTTCTATCATCAACATCACTAGCTCAGTCCGAGTCAATGAAGCCCACAATTTTAGTAGCACCGGATGTGTAGTGAATTCCAAACTGTGTAGTGCCCTGAATGTATCGTAAAATATGCTTGGCTACCTTCCAATGACTCTCATGAGGATCTTGAGAGAAACAAGAGACAAGACCAATGGCAAAGGAAATATTAGGATGACTATGTGTTAAGTACAAAAGGTTGCCAACCAATTGCCGATACAAAGTAACATCAACATATGGAGTAGTACAATTAGTGGACAACACAACACCTGACTAAAAAGGAGTAGGGGTTGGCTTGCAATCAGCCATTCCAAGCCTCTAAAGAAAATCAAGAGCATACTTCTGTTGGAAGAGAGAAATATCGGTAGAACACTGATGGATTTGAAGACCAAGGAAGTAATGCAACAAACCAAGATCTGTCATATCAAAACTCTCCATCAAAGCTTGCTTAGTATCCTCAATCATGGCACTAGAACTCCCCGTGTGAATCAAGTCGTCCACATAAAGAACAAGAATGAGAAGATCCCCCCATGCCTTTGAATGTAAACTGTAGGATCAGAGTGACATCTAGTGAATCCAAAAACAAGCAAGAAACTATCCATCTTCTCATACCAAGCTCTAGGAGCCTATTTCAGACCATACAATGAACGTCGGAGCTTGCAAACAAGTGAAGGGTCTTGCACAAAGCCATGTGGCTGCTCCATATAGATCTCCTCATGAAGATCACCATGCAAGAAAGCACTCTTCACATCCATCTGATAAACTGACCAACCCTCAGATGCAGCAATAGAAAGCACGAGGCATATGCAATCCATCTTTGTGATAAGATCAAAGGTCTCATAATAGTCAATACCCTCAACCTAAGAAAAGCCCTTAGCCACTAGACGGGCCTTATACTTATCAATAGAACAATCGGATGCAAACTTGGTACGATACAACCACTTGCATCGAACCAACTTTCTTCCTTTAGGAAGAGGAACCAAATCCCAAGTATGATTCTTCATCAAAGAAGAATACTCCTCTATCATAGCACTATCCCATTTTGGAACACCCAAAGCATCTGAAAACTTCTAAGGATCAGTAGAAATTGCATGACTCAAAAGATTGATACCTGAAGTGCGGGAATGAGTGGAACGTGTAGCTATGGGATCACCTACAAGAGAACTAGCATCCTCAAGTGTACGATCCCATAAAGGTTGACGTGGTGCAGGTGGAGGAGAAGGAGAAGATGGAGTAATATCAACAACAAGATCAATACCAACATCAGGAACAACATCATTACAAGCATCATCATCATCACCTGGAAGCACAATCCTCTGAAGAAGAACTAGGAAGAAGAGAGGGAGAGGCTTGTGATGGAGAATCCTTCGAAGTGAAAGACTCATCAAATTGAACATCATGACTAAAATGAACCTCTCGAGTGACAGGATCAAACAACTGATAACCCTTCACATCCTCACAATAGCCAACAAAAATGAGCTGTTAACTTTTCTTCTCCATTGCCTTGCGTCTACCATCTGGAATGAATTCCCATGCATCACTCCCAAATACACTAAAGTAGGAAACCTTGGGCTTGACATGAGACCAAGCCTCCTTGGGAGTCATATTCTATACTGCCTTGTGGGGCATATGATTCTGAATGTAGTTTGCACAATTGATAGCCTCTACCCAAAATGCGGGAGCCATGGATCTAGATTGGAGCATACAATTGGCCATCTCCCATAAAGTTCTATTCTTTCGCTCAGCTACACCATTCTATTGAGGAGTGTATGGCACTGTGTTTTGATGAAGAATACCCTTAGTACAACAAAATTCTTGAAATGCCTAATTGACATACTCCCCCCCATTATCTATGAAAATCTTGTGAAGGGAATGTCCTGACTGCTTCTCCACAAATGCAAGGAAGGTCATGAAATGTCGAAGAACCTCATCCTTGTACTTCAAAAAATACACCCAAGTGTGCCTAGAAAAATCATCAATGAAGGTGAGCACATACTTGGCCCCTGAAAAAGGAGTGGGGAATGACATGAGGTCACTATGCACCAACTCAAGGAGTGCTGAAGCACGTGTGGCCATACCCTTAGGAAAAGGATCCCTATGATGCTTGCCAAGCACACAACCTTGACAAACTCCATTTGAACAAGAGATCTAAGGTAGACCAATTACCAAATTTTGTGTGCTCATCTGCTGAAGATATCTATAATTCAGGTGCCCAAACCGTTCGTGCCAAAGCTTGCTTGTAGAATCTGCATGAGCAATAAGGGATGATCCTGTTGAAGACTCAAATCCATCAAACCTATACAAATGAGCCGCACGGTCAACTATTCCTGTAGCAATGACCTTCTTAGGATCCTGCATCTCTTGAATAGTCACATCAGTAGGAGAGAACTCAACAAGCCTTCCATCACCATGATTACAAATCTGATAGATAGAAAGAAGATTTTGTGAAATATCAGGAACAAGAAGAATATCATCAATGCTACCATCTTGCATATGAACTGAGCCTGTTCCCAAAACTAGAATTTGAGAAGAGTTCCCAACAGTAATATGTGAAGTAAGACTATTAGAAAGAGAATCGAGAAGATCCACAGTATGAGTCATGTGATGGGAAGCACCAGAATCAATAATCCAACTAGAACTGGTAGAGGACAAAGTTGTAGCTGAGAGGGCTTTCCCTTTTCCCGAAGAAGAAAACTTAGGTATGGCAAGATTATGCTTCCTCATAGCTTCCTCTAATACAGCTAGCCTTGCAAAACAATGTGCATTATTATGCCCGAATTTTCCACAAAATGAACAATTGTCCTTCTTTTTCTGAGACTTGGAAGGTGACGCAACATAGTTAGAAGGAGGAGGAAGTGAAGGATTATGATTCTGATCAGTCTTCACCTTAGGCTTGGAGGGAGACTCACCACCTAAAGATGAATCTATCTTGGGCTTCTTCTTATTGTTACCCTTGCCCTTGGAAGATTGAGCCATTAAAACATGACTCTTAGGAAGAGCATCCATCTGAATCAACTTGGCCTGCTCCCTAGTCAATCGATCACAAAATTCCTCAAAAGAAGGCATCTTATGATCTACCCCCATAGCATCCATAATAGAATAGAAAGTAGAGGCAAACACTTGAAAAGGACCTCTAAGCTTAGACAGGATCAAGAAAATACACTCCTTATCTTCTTTGGCATGACCACATCTTTTTAATTGAGACAAAATCAATTTGAACTATGCAAGGAAATCCTGAATAGAAGGAAAAACATCTGGAGAGAGAGAAGTGAGATCAACTTCAAGCTGTAAGATCCTAAATTGATTGGCCTTACCATACAATTCTGCAAGCTTATCCCACACATCTTTAGGTGTTTTACACTCAACAATATGAAACAACAAATTATTAGACACATGAAGACCTATGAGTCCTTTAGCCTCATCCATTTTGTTTCGATGAACAAATAGCTCAAATTTTTTTGTGAATTCAGGTTGGTTAGCATCCAACAATTGCCATAGACCCTGAGATTGCAACAATTGTGATATTTTGAGCTTCCATGTGTGATAGTTGTGCGGAGTGAGCAATTCAATCCTAGGGTCTGACATGATATACAAGGGGACACAAAGGACTAAAAAGTAAGATACACGATACACCTCCCCCCCTTCCCAAGGAATAGATACAAATTGATTTTACAATTCTCAAACACCAAATTTTCCAAGAGATACAATAATAACAACATGCAACTTCAAGCTAGTAAAAAAGGAATAAAATGATAGAATTTCTAGAAAAACACCTTGTCCATAGTGAAGCTCGTCAAAGCATCTTTATGACATTATCTCATTTGTTGAAAACAGAATCCATTTGCAAAAGTTGTGCAGATTTGAAAAAAATGCCTATTGTAGGCACTTTCAGAGCTCTCGATCACACCATATGATCACAAACTGCTCTGGCATCCTCGCAAGCCATGCCAAGCTCCAGTAAGGAAGTGCCAAGGCACCAAGGAGAATGGGCCAAACACAGTCGAGGTACTACCAAGTCACCAAAGATGGAAGTGGAAGTGCCAAGTCACCAAAGAGAACAGGCCACACATAGCTTGAGAAAGTGCCAAGACTTGCAGGGATAAAGCCACATCACCAAAAAAATTGAATTCAAGCAGGAATTGGGCCTACTTCAACATAGAGAATCAACCTTTAAAAGAACAGAAATCAGACTCCGCTGAGATGGCGCCTCTTCATACCTTCACTGAAACAAACAAAAAAAACATGCTTCTCCAACCACCATAGATCGCCTTCCTCAACGAAAGAAAAATGCAGCCCTTCCAATGGAGAAAATTATGGCAAGGAAAATCAAGGAATTCAGCCTCTAAACGTTCTCCCTGGGTCACAAAAATGCATCCATCATCTATCCCTTCGTTAATTCAAATATGCCTATAGGGAAGATGAAGATAGAGGAATCGAAGCATTCAGGAAGGCCCAAAGAGCTGACGACCCTGCCACCGTCCTCCCCATCAGTACGGCCAACTCCCTCCAATGCCTAGATCACCTTCCCCAACTCCAAAAAAAATGCAGCTCTGCCAATGTAGGTGAACGCGTGAACTTGCTGAGGGGTGCAGCCAAGACTGTCAAAGCACTCGTATCAAGCTCCCCCTGGTGTGGGCCAGATAGGGTGAAAACTTGGGACCCTTCTCAGGGAAGCCCCCATCCTACTTGATTGGTGAGGGACATGACAGATCTATTGGTGAACATTGAGACTTTCGCCAAGAACAGAGAGCTAGAAGTGGGAAGTTTAGACGTAGGCAAGGCACAGGCTTCTTTAGCAATTTCTCGCACTATGTAGACTCAGACCTGGTGAAAACTCATGGGTAGAAAGGGTTGTTGTCACAGTCACTCTAATACCATGTTGATGAACCCAGGAGCCTGTCCTGCAAGCCAAATCAACCAAACAATGAGAAGTGACCAGAATGAAGCTATTTCACCATTGATGTGAATGAATTTTACAATATACAAAAGCCCTGTTAAATAGAGCAGGTGACTGGCAAGGAGACGTCCAAAATGTCAATTTGTAGCAGAGATGATCGGCGGAGCAGGTGACATAAAAGGAAAGGATCCAACCAAAACAATAATGCACCGAATAAGAATTAAATGCAAAGTTGGACTTAATAACACGTAGGTTGAAAAAACGTGCATGCCAACAAAGAATAACTTTCCAACATTGTCATAATCATGAAAATTTAAGATACGAGTGAAAAGTTATGAGTTTGAAAATGTAATATGAAGATTTGACTCTAATTGAGAATAAAATAAACTATTAGAAAACTCTGATGATGAGGCCGATACCACTAGAAAGTTCTTGGAAACCACTTTTTAATAATATCTTATTTTCTCAATTTCAACACCATATGCCCAAGTTATGCCAAAAATAAAACAACTCCTTTACAAAAAATGAAGGATGGGATGGGGGCCTAGACAACCATCTATATGATGATGTCACATTGAGATCGTGTTGAATATTCAGGAAATATTCCCCTCTAGCATAAAAAAAAATATAGTGGTCAAAAAACTCTCCTCAACAAAATATACATGATTAGCCCAAAATATTTTCCCCTAATTATTATTTTTTTATTTTTTTACAGAAGCTTCACAAGAGTCTTTTTGGTAGGCCTTAAAGTTTTTTCATTGGAAATTATTGGTTTTACAACTATTAGGTAATTAATAAGTTGTTGGGTGGCTTGATATGGGCATTGAGTGGCCAATACAATCAATGCAAGTGTGTTTTAGTAGTCACTCCACTGACATGGGGACTCTCATGCCTATTATGGGGTAGAAATGTACCATGCACAATGTAGTGCCCTCCATTTCGGTCGTCGTTGATGTTAAGAAAGTTGACCGTTGGGTGGTTATGTCATTTTCATGTGTTCGAGTAGTGTGATAAGTTGATTTTGAGGTGTCTTGATTTTGTGATTTTGTAATATTGTATAGTTTTGATTATTTTAATTAATTAAATTAAAAAGATTAAAAGGGAACTTAATTTAATTGGGAAGTGAAATTATAACTTAATGAACTACATTGGTAAATGATACGATAACTATTTTGGATGGTTAATTATTAAATTAAAATAATAACTAAAAAGAGTATGAGTAATTAAACAATGTGATAAAATAAGATTTTTATTAATTTCTTTGTGAAATAAATAATTCATTAAATGTTTTAATATAATTAGAGGTTATGAAAGAATAAAATTACATTGTTAATAGAAATAAATAAAAATAGAATATTGCAAGGTAATTATCATTTAATGTTTAAATTCGATTAATAAATTTAAAGTGAGGAAATATTAGAAAGATTAAATATTTATTGAATATCTAATAGATGACCTATTTGGTTCATATATTAAAGAGTAAATTATAAAATAATAATTAAGGGTTGTGGCTGTCATTCATTTATAACTGCTGGAAGTTGAACGGTTTTCCAAGAGGAGTAGATTTCTCATTCATAATAAGGGTTTTCAGTTACTCATTAGGGGCGGAGGGGGATTCTTTTAGAAGTTTTTCCCCCTTCTCCTCATATGAAAATAAGAGCAATGTGAATTCCCGATGCCTGGGCATTGAATCTATCTTCATTTGCAAGTAGCATATGGTGATGAATTTCGGTTTGGACAGGAGGATCTGCATGAGGAACGGAGATCTAGCTTTGCCCCATTTCGATTCGATTCTTTCCCTCGCTCTTTCTTTCTCATCCAAGGTACGGTTCCTTCTCTTGCTTGAGGATTAATAAAAGAAAAGAGACAAGGGGAAATACTCTTGCATTCTATATAACCTGCTTTGATATCGATGCTCTCATTGGGTTTATAATAGAAGCTTTCTGATGAATTCAAGTGGTTTGTAGAAAGCAAATTGGATACCTTTTAACATAGAGATATGATTCTCAACCTGCTTGCTTTTTATTTATATAAGCTATTGCAAAATATTATTTGTTACCTTCTCATTTATGCATTGTGTGGTTGATACGTTTCAAGATAACTTATTGATGCATGTATCATTTGGTTCAAATTATTAAGTCGCACAAGAAAGGTTAAGTTTTAATCTTAGTTGATCAGGTTTAATTTAGATCAAAATGTATTCTTGCTTCCCTTCCATTATCTTTCCATTCCTTCAACCAACTAGTTTTGAAATCAGATATAGGTGTACAGTTTAATTTTATTGTTTGGAATTAGAATGATTGAATTTTTAGCAGAATTCCTCATGTTATCATTTTCCCTATCATGTACTTGTAACCTATATTTTCTATTTGGATTGATACATTACTTTTTCTTGAGTACATTTGTTAGTGAATGGGTGCTATAGTTTTTGCCTATCATTAATAGTTGTATTGTATTTTATATTAGATTTCCTTTGTTAAAACCATTCCTCATGTTTCAAACAATCTGCACAAGTAACAGGAACCCCGTGTAAATAAATCTCTTTTTCTTCTCTGAGAATGTGCCCTATTATATTTTGTAACTGGACCGCTTTGTGTTCCAGCAATAATTCTACTATGGCATTTCTTGGAAGTTCCTTAAGTATTTTTATCAAATATGATTTGTGCATATCCTGCAATCACTGCATTCCTTGAGATGATGTCTTTATATCTGCTAGTTGCGCTTCCTTGAAAGACTCTTAAATCATGTACTTGCGCCTCACCTTTCTTTCGCCCTCTAGTCTTGCGGATAACATTTGTGATTTAATAATAATGCAAGTAGATGGCGATATTTCCAAATTCCAAAACTCACCTTCTAATATTAATTGCTTCTCACATTTTTACAACCGTAACCATCTCAAACTTGGAGGAAGTTTGGTTCGTGTGTCTTCTCTGATGCCGTCCATGAGCAGATTGTTCAAGCAAAGAAATTGAGGACCAATGAGCAGATTATTTAATTCTTTTGGTCTGCGCAATGTTTCAAGCCCTTGCCAGTTACCTCCGTTCAGTCGAAGCTGAGGGAAATTAATGTTATTGGATACAGTGCTTAGATGAGCTCCTTCACATAGTTTGGTAATCTAAATTTATAAATCTCCCTGAAACCATAGGCAAAACCAGCACAGCTACAACGTCAGACTTGCAAAAGTGTAGTAAATTAAATAGTCACTCTAAAACTCTTGGCAGCCTGTCACTGTCACAGCAATTAGAGTTGAAACATTGTACAGAATTAAATAGCCTCTCTGATTTCTTTGTCAACCTGTCTGAGTTATGGCATTTGAATTCCCAACTACATATATGAGTGACTTTTTATTTATTTTGAATTTATACCTTTTTTATTACTATTCTTATATATATATATATATATATATATATATATATATATATATATATATATATATATATATATATATATATATATATATATATATATATATATATGTATGGTTATATAAACAAGTATAGATACATAATTAGGTTAAAAGATTTGAGTGAAGGTAGTCTTTTATATTTAGAATTTATGAGGATATTTCAATATATAAGTAGATTTGTATGATGAGTATTATTCAAAAGAAAATGGTTCGTATTTATATAATATGTTTATAAAACATGAATAATTTCTTTAATTGTTTTGTTTATGATTTTATGGTGGTGTAAAAGTAAAATATGAATCGAGTGTTAGAATGTTCGGTAAGATAGTGAGTTAAGTAAAAGTGTAATTTTATTTTATGGTAAGTGAAATAATAAAAGGTGATAAAGAATTTTAATTAGATAGTTGATTTGTAAATGAAGTATTGAATTCGCTTTAGAAAATAAAAGAATTGGGTAAATAATTAAAGTGAATATGGTTATTTCGCTAGGTTGTTTAGTAAAATATTATTTAACAAAGGATTTTAATAGAATAAACATTATTGAAATAGGTATTTAATTTTGTTTTAGATAAATGAACTGTGTATTTAGTTAAAGTAAATCAATTTATATGGTTAATTAAGTCTTAGGGTTCACTAAAGGAGATAAGTGATTCTACATTTACATAGTTTCTTTTACTTGAAGGTTATATGATAAAGTTATTGTTAAGTGAGGATAAATCCCAGGTTCATAGGTTAATTAATTTAAATGATACTGATTAAATGTTAAATGGTTTTAATTACCTTTTTGTTATCTAATGATTTTGTGAATGATGATTATTTTTCAAACTACTATGTGAAATAATCCATTAGTATCGTCACCTTAGGATTATAATAAAGTTGTAATTTATAGAATTGTCATCTTAGTATTACATTTTAAAGTTATAATTAGGATTCATATTAAACAGTTGATGGAGTTGGTTATCTTATAAATGATATAGTTATTTTAAATATAATTATTTGTAGTAAATACTCTCTTAATTAAATTAAGTGGATACCTTAAAGTAAGTGATAAGAATGTTGAAATAATGCCTAAATTAAAGGAATGTCTTTATGGTTTTAAGGTGTGAGTGATTGTTGTTTTAAACAAAGTGTTTTGATTATTGGTTTAAGTGTTATGTACTTGTTTTAAGATGGGTGTGATTTGTGGGATATTTATGGAGATGTCTCGATGGCCTGTTCATTGTAAGTGTTTTAGGATAGTGTTCTTCAAGGTTGATGTGTTTGATGGTTTCCTTGTATGGAATTATGTGTGTAAAATGGGAACCCGTATTATTGTTCATGATTGTTTTAATTTGTGTTTGGAAGAGTATGCTTGAGAATTAGTGTCTTGTGGCTTATAACATCAGATTATATCTTCACTTTGCAATATTGTGATATCCTTAAATGATGAAAATGTTTGATCGTTAGAATAATGTTCTTTTTAGATGGTTTCAAGTTACTTCTTATTGAATGAATGGATATATTATATTTGAATTAATGGTTTTATGTATTGTCTCGATAGGTCCTTTCAATGTGACTTTTCGTGAGCTGATTTTGAGTTAGGGACTTTCTCTCATTTAACTTACATTTCTATATGTTTTCTTTTGCTCTTTACCTAAGTGGCAATTTGGTTAAGGTTATCTTTGTCATGATTGACAGTTCTGCTTGAGTTGTTAATGAGTCAAATTGAAAAGTTCTTTGAGTTATGGGTATTCCGAGAGGAGAAAATAGAGGTTTCCCTTGGATTCCCGATTTAGTTCGTATCGAAGTTGTTGGTGTTGTTGAATGGAGTTGTGGATCTTATTTTGGTGTATTTGCTCATTATATTTGAATTGAAAATAGTGCTTCAAGGTTTTGCTTTTATTGTTGTCAGATTTTCATGGGGAAACCCTAGTGTAACTTTTTGAGAATCTTCCAGAGGTTTATTTTTATTGTTGGTTAATGTTCCTCCTTTTATGTGCCTTGATGTGGCAAGTGCCTTGATTTTTTTGAAATTTAAAAGGGTTGTACATGAATCATTGAGATTTTGATTATGTATTTATGGCAAGTTGGGTAATGCCTTGTATGCTTCTCTGTTGTGATCTAATGTACTTGTTATGTTGTACAACCCTTGGATTTGGTTTTTATGTTTTGAGTGTCTAGAGTGAGAGTGGCTCTAAGTGGGTGGTCGGCGCACAAAGGGGCGCCAGGATAGCCCTCGTTAGAGTGAAATTAAAAAGTGATAATTTAAATAATTAATTAGGGGGTGGGTAGAATCACATTAAAAAGATAATTGATGCCTCATCCGTCGTTTAGTGCTATCACAGGCTAAAGGGGATTGAGAAGGCCGTGGTTGGCAAGATTGTTACCTTGTCTTCATGAAAGGTTAACGATTCCGCATGAGCAACCCTATGGAGAGGCACCTTGAGATAGGTAGCCTGGATAACCATAGATGGAGGCGGCTCCTAGCGCTCGGGTTTCCTGGATAATCCGTCAGTAGATGGAGGTGGCACCTTGCGATAGGGTAGCCTGGAGAATCCATGTTAAGCCATGCGATGACACTCTCCTCTAACACTCCTTCTTATGTTGTTACTTTGGAAATCCTCTGGAAGTGGGTCTTTGTCTTGAACTGATGAAACATAGTTGTTTTGAATTGATTTATGGTTTTACCCTATTTGATCTTTGGTGTATTCTTTGGTCTTGTATAAATCTTGTTGATGTTTGGGTTTTGACCTTGCACTCTTATGGTACTGTTATATGATGTTATTGGAATTGTATTATGTTTTTGGAAGTGTTTCATGATCATCCTTTGGTTATTTGTTTACTGGTTATTTCTTTGATTCATGTGATGATATTTATGACTCTTGGATGTGGTTGGATTGTCTCATTATAATTCCTAAGTGTTATGATACTTTTGTATGACATTGAGTCTTGTGGTTCTCTGTTGGATGTTCTTGGTTGAGGTCTCTTTCTTGTTAGCTCCTAGCACGGGGGTTGGGTCTTCGGACTCACATGGTCGGGTGGAACGTGCCAAGCACCCCATTGGGTCCCCAGTCGAGGATTGAGAGGTGTGGATTGGTGCTATTGTGGTGACTCCAGAGTTGTATTTGTCTTGGAGCCAGTTATGATACTTTGTATTCATCTATTCATTTGTATCATGCTATCTGGTGATGGTTTCACTCATATTTGGAACACTCTTGTATCATTGTACTTCTTAAACATTGTACTGTAATGAATGTTAAACTTGGTGTGGATATTGGCTATGGTAGTTGTTATTCAATGTGTTATGTTAATCATGCATATGTTGTATTTATGTGCAGATGGCTTCTTATCAATGAATTTTTCATGTATGTGTTATATTTGTTATTATTTACTTTATATCTTTGGATTTTATTCTTTATTGATGTTGTATGGATCTAAGTCACGTAATGACTCTTCGTGTACCCCAAAGGATGTATGTGTTAATGAAATTCATGTTACGACTTAATGTGTATTACATGTATGTTATGTTTACTTTAAAAAAATAAATTTGTGTGGTAATTATTGTGTTGTTGTCCTTTGGGGTTCGCACGGCGGGGCGTTACTCACAAGAAGGAAAATAATTGTGCCCCCTCTTTTTTATTTACTTTTCCAATTTGATTTTTTAAACCATTTTTTTTGCCAAAAAAATCTTGATAAAAATTTAGAAGATTGTACCTAATTTTTTTGTGTAGAAGTGTGTAGATATACATGGTATGACTATATAGATCCATACATATTTGTATGGTTGTATGGATTTGTCTAGGGATCTATGCAACCCCTATTTAAAAAAAAAAGGATGTTCAAATTTGAGTAATTTGATAGAAACTTTCCTTAAGTTTTTTGCTATTCTAGATTCAACTATAATTTTCATTTCGCCCTAAGATGAGTCAATTTTTCATTCAAGGCTAGATATCTCAAATTTTTTATAATAAGTCATAGATTTGGTTCTCTAATACCATGTTGGAGTTTATAGTAAACCCCATAGTTCCTAGAAATCACCTACAATGAAGACACCTACCACATTTCAAGAGAAAAATTCATTGATATGTTCATGAAAATAAGAGATAAAATATTGATCCACATAAGAATTTGATACTCCTTTTGTATTAAATAGTGAATGTTGATACCTAGATTGTGAATGATTATAAAATATAATAATGAATGCTTATAAAGGAAAAAGTGCAAACATTAGATGAGGATTTTATTATATTGTGACAAGTGTCATAATCTTAAGTAATGAGATAACCTATAAATAACTCAATCTAATAATAAAAAAGGACTCATAAGTTTAACTTAGTAATTAAAGTAATAAGGGGCCTCATAATTAATTAATGATTATGATATTTTTTTGTTTAAGAATATTATAAAAAGTCAAGGCCTTTGTCCTTTTATCAAAAAATAAATAAAATTTATTAAGTAATAATTAAGTGGCTATCATAATTACTCCAATAGATGTAAAATAAATAAAAAATACACATATTATTTATTTAAATCTTTAATTGCACCAAAAGGCTCGATGAAGTATATTTGATGGCATGGATGGTGTGTTCTAAAATATTCTAATATTTTAAAGGGGAAAATAAATTCTTTATGCAATGTGAAGGTTGGTATGCAAAAAATGTAGGTTGGTGAGGAATACAATAATGTAATGACAATATTACATAAGAAGAAGATAATAAAATAAATTTTGTAGATCATGGGACATAATTTAAGATCCAACGTGCTCTAAAAATTGATATAGCTAAGGAATATAAGAGTTTATAAACATATTTGAAGGAAATTCCTTCCCCAATTCTATACCACAGTTTCATTTAATTGATGAGTAATAGAGCTTTACACCATACCATTTAATACAAGTACTCTGAAGCTTTTGAAAGTTTCCAACAAAAGTATCTACAGAGAAGGTTTATTCTACATTTGAGAAAATAATGTTAATTTAGTTCAAAAGAAAGTGATAAGTTTTCTAGATGTATTGAGTATATTTAACACATCTATTTATCTTTGTGAGAGATTGTTTTACATAATTTATTTGATTAATAAAATTTGAGTTAATCTAAAATATATTAAAATAATTATACATTCTTATAAAATTTGTACGATAAATGTATATTGAGAACAATACTTATGTAAATACAACATATTCCATTTCAGGTTTAAATTTATTGTCACTAAAATTTTGAGAATGGTTTAAATTTGTTTCATTCACAGATCAATTTGTTTTTTGGAAATGTTTATTTTTTATTTTTTTCACAAAGTATAATTTCTCCATGTTTGATTTGTTGTTCTCCATGAAAAATAAGCATAGTTTGAATTGATAATCTTAATTCTTTAAGATGCATGCACATCATGATTTTGAATTTCATAATTTACTAGAGGTTAGTGTTTATTCCCTATACTAATATGGTTCTCTTAAAAAATTACATAATAAAATGTTTAAAAATTGTATCACCACCCAAATTATTTACTAGTAGGAAACTATAATTCTTGAATTTCAAGAATAATTAGTGCATGGAAAAAATATTGTTAACAATCTAAAAATTTATTACAAATTTTAAAAATTGTTTAATATGTTATTATTTTCTATAATGAATTGATAAGAAATTATATAAAAATTGTTAAACATAATCTATTAATATTTATTGTGATCATATTTTAAAGATATTCTTTCATTTTACACTTTTATAATCACTTATGAAATGTAAATAAGATATTATCGAAAGAAAATAATTAAACGAATGATATAAGGTGGATCATGATCATCCTTCTCTTTAAAAATATTAATCACTAATTAAACCTCTACCTCTTCATTTATTTTCTAAAAATATATAAAATATTATATTTTTTAAAATAATCTAAAATACTTATTCATTTAAGAGACGAGTAATTACAAAATTGTAAAATCTATGTAGATAGCTAAACAAAACTTATCTTTGTAGAAAAACTAAGAACAGCAGATATTTTCATTCATACTCATAAATATAACATAGGTATGTGAACATTAAAGCACTTATTTATAACGGTGACGATAGAAGGAAACATCGTCTACTTCTTAGACAAGATGCTTAACTTTGTAGAAGCGGCCAATGAGGTTGAACATTTTCCAGTTGCTTTGGTCTGAGCCTTCGCAGTGGGTACAGTCAAAATCGTCCAATGATACAATTTGATTTCCTATTTCCACCACAAAAGTGAGGGGTTCTTCTCGTTGACAATAACACAGGTCCACCAGTAATTCCACTTCATATGATGTTCCTACAGTCAAGATCTACCATACAACCAGCAAAGAAAATAAAACAAAATAAGTGAACAAGAAGAAAGTTGTAGGTAACCTGTTCCAGCATTATGACGAAAGAGAATTGAATTACTATGATACGGGAAGGAAATAAACATACCCTATTGAGAAACCAAGTTCCGTTGAAAACATCTTGATTCATGGGCACAGCTTCATGAGGGTTCCAATTGTCTACTACGGAACCCGAAATCTTCAACTCGCTTCCATCTTTCACTTTCTTGTTAGCTACAAGCGTCACCGTTATATTTTGTACTGGGGGTGGCGGTGGGGGTGGGCTCGGGGTTGGTGGTGGGGGTGAGGGTGGGGGTGGACTTGGGCTTGGTGGTGGGGGTGGACTTGGGCTTGGCGGTGGGGGTGACGGTGAGGGTGGGGGTGGACTTGGGCTTGGCGGTGGGGGTGACGGTGAGGGAGGGGGTGGACTTAGGCTTGGGGTGGGGGTGACAGTGAGGGAGGGGTGGACTTGGGCTTGGGGGTGGGGTGACAGTGGTGGGTGGAGGTGGAGGTGGAGGTGGAGGTGGGCTTGGGGGTGGGGGTGGACTTGGGCTTGGTGGTGGGGGTGAGGGTGGGGGTGGACTTGGGCTTGGGGGTGGGGGTGACGGTGAGGGTGGGGGTGGACTTGGGCTTGGTGGTGGGGGTGAGGGTGGGGGTGGACTTGGGCTTGGTGGTGGGGGTGACGGTGGGGGTGGACTTTGGGGTGGAGGTGGTGGTGGACTTGGGCAGGCATTATGACAGTCCCTGCTGGGCAATCCTACCGGGTCATATTCACCTTCTATTGGCACGTTGAAAACGTAGGTTTCATTTGGTTGACAATAACAGTGACCGGCCCATACATTCACTTCATATGCTCCTCCTGCAGTCAAGTTCTACCATAACACATGCAAAGATGAGAAAAAGAAAATGGTGAATAAGAAGAAAGATGTAAGTGAGCTGTTCCTGCGTTATGAAGAAGAGAATAGAATTACTCTGTTACAGAAAATAAATAAACATACCACAACGAGAGTCCAAATATGACCTCCAATCGGCGTCATGTACGGAGCTCTTTGAGGTATCCAATCGCCCAATACGGAAGTGTTACCTACAAGCTGCAACGATTCTCCATCTTCCAGATTCTGGTAAAAGGTAAATGCCACCTCCATATCTTCTCCCTGCAAACAAAAAACAAAATCAAATTTGCTTGTTGAGACTGCCAGCGTACACCCATCTCTTACGATAGAGAAAGGAGGAGAAATCGAAATTTAATATATACCCAGGCAGAGACTGTAAGAATACTGAGCACCCCGAGCAGCAGGAGCATCGAGGCGAAGCTTTTCACGCGGGCAGCCATGGCTTTTTCTCCGCTGAAAGCAAATAGAAAAACGAAATTGTGAGGTGGGAAATTTGAAGGGGGCAATAGGGTTTATATAGAGGGGATATTGCGTTTGGGTAAGAACAACGAGGAGATGCAGCAAGAAAGAGCCAACGTGCAAAGAGAAGCACATGGCTACTAATTAAATAATTGTTAATGTACGAGTATTTCCCATGACCTACAATGCTTTGATGAGTCACGAGTCTAGCTCATTGCAAATTTCCTATTAGGTAAAAAATGATAAACTAATAGAGAGTCATTCTAGCATTCTTGAAATCTACACGTGTATGATCAAATCAAGGCGTCTCACATTTAGCTATACAAATTAATTCTTATTTGTTGGTGCATGATTATGGTGGTTGAATTTTTCTTATTTGAGGTGTTTTAGGTCTAGTTACAACTGCCAATGTTTTATGAGTTTAGTGATTAATTATAGGAGTCTTCCATTCTTAGAGTATGGTAGTTAATGGGCAGTTTTTAAGTGTTCAGATTTTTTATTGGTCTTAGGAAAAGCCCCCTTCGTGAACCATAATCTATAAGAAAATTTGTCTTTTTTCATATATCGTCCCTTGTTCGATTATAAGTACTACCTTATCATTAAGTTGGTCTCTCCCTAGACTTAGATTTATATGTCTTTAGGAATTACCAAGTATATACCATAGCTGCTAAAAATGGTGTCATTATTGAACATTTTAGGTGTTCAAGTTAATTAAATGCTTTGTTCATGGATTGAACCTAGAAAACAAAATTCACTTCTTAGAAATGATTTTCTCCTCAATATTATTTTCATTAATGTGGTGGGAATTTTTGTTACATTGTCTTTCACTATTTATTCAATTTTCTTTTTGCATATTATTCTTCTACACTCCATGAAAGCTATGAAAAAATTAATGTACAAATGGTCTTTGTTATCTTCATGACTATCATTATCATTATGTATAAGCTCTTGAGTTATATAAACTATTAGGTATGTACTTAAAGGCCATGGGAAAAATGAATTGTTTGTAAGAAAAGTCTCACAATGGTTATTCTATTCCTTGGACTTCCATTAACCCTTCTTTTTATAGTAAATATGGTGATCTTATGTACTCTAGTGATGTTATCCATCTTACTTTGGATAATAATGTGATGAACCAATGTATTTTCTAATCATAGAGTAAATTGTTCAAGATATAGAAAAATTTAATTAATAGTTTGCTTAATTGAAGATTTACCTTGCTAGATTAAGGGCTCAAGATGTCATTAGTATTAATTAGATGACTAATCATCACCCCAATTTGAATTTAACATTAGATTTCTTGTTATTTTACTTCTCTATAAGGATGTAAGGTATAAAATTTTAGCTTGCATGATATTTTTTGAAGGCTCTGAACCCTAAGTATGTATCTTACCCATAAATTATTTTGTTGATGAGTCATTTCTATAGATTGCTAAAGATAGTTGGGTTATTTATATACAATAACTCTTATTTTGAGTGTGGCACAAGATCTCTCTCTTTTATTAATGATGAAGAATATTTTAGTAATATAAGTAACAACTTTAATAACTATTTACTATTTTTCTTTAATAGATATCAATTGATGGGGTAATATGGGGAAATAATATCTTCACGTGAGTTTTCTCGATCTTTCATTATTACACTATGTATTATAGTTACACTTTAAATAACTCTCCAGGCCTATATGATTATTAGGGCATTAGTTGTGAATGAGAATTGTGATCATTTTTAACATTATTTAGTGTTAGATTTGGATATGGGACATAATGGTTTTATGAAGCTATATTCCTTGGAAATTCCTATTTATGAGTAATTTAATAGGGAGATGAATTGTAATGCTCCAATAAAACACACTGAAGATAGTTTCAAATTAGTTTCTCATTAGTAGGATTTATTTTTTGTTAAAAAAAGATATGGTGTTCGAGAAATTATTGTTTCTTTTTCAAAATTAGAATTTTTTTTTTCCAAATAGATAATAATTAAATTTCCACACTTCAGATGTTAGAAAGAAAAGAACACAGGGAAATTATTGATAATATCAATGTAATGAATATATTATTTGGGTTCTATAATAAACCCTAGAAATTTAACAATCATATTAAATTTTATAGATATCATGATTATCAAATGATCAAATAGAAAATTCATAGACTAGATGTTAATGAGTTTTGTTGGTATTAGTTTCTACATTATCAATTTCAATGTAAAAAAGGTAAACATCAGAATCCATCAATACACATGATTGTGATACTGTTTTTATGATCGCTGACATGAATATTATATCTAAACCTCTATAACATTGATTATGTATGATTTTGGTTTAGTTTGAATAATATTGTGGATCATTATGTTTTATAAAACCTATGGATAAAATATTTATTTGTATGCCCGTACGGGTAGCCAAGTTGTCTTGAGTCTTGGGTTCAATTCAGAGATTGAACTCACCTGATGCATGTGGCTTGTGGGTGACTACATGCATCCCCAAGGACTAGTCTCACCCCAGCTCACCCACTACTCCATTGAGGGGGTTAGAGTGTTGGGTCACGGGGACACCCTGGGTTATCAAGAAATATATATATATATATATATATATATATATATATATTTGTATAGTATACTAAATGCCCAAGTTATTGGATTAAATTGTATAGAACAAATTTTATAAATATAAATGTATTAATAAATTATTTTACCATTAGACTTACTAGTTAAGCTTTGATTAATGCCTGATATATATTCCATGAACTAAAGTTAGATTGAGTTTATTTTGGCATAGACATTTGAAAAAATAGAGACAACTTTACTCCAAATCAACATAAGATATATTAATGTCATTGACTTGCTTGAATTAATATTATATTTACTATCTAGCATTAAAAAAGAGTTAACAATTAAGACTTAAATTAATCAAAATCAATATTATTGAACATTGTTGGTATTAAGTTCTCATATTATTAATAGTAATTATCATCAAAATTCACTAATAAATTTTTTATATAACATAAATTTTATTATCTCAATTTAACCATTAGAAGTAATGTGGATTATCATTTTAGAATTATAGCTGTTAAAATATCAATGTGAATAATTTGAATCAACTATAATTAGGAAATTGTGTTAAGGATATATCTTTCCTATGTTCCCAAGATGGGTTTAAGTGAAAGAAATTTTGATTTCATTTTTTGCTAAAGATTAACGTAGAATTTCCCTAAAAGATGAAATCATTCTCTATTAAATTTTTGCATGAATAGGAGTAGTGATAACATCATAAACATGTTGTCATGATGGAAATTTTGTTTTACTTGTGTTAAATAGAATTTTGATGATTATGTCAATATTTAGTAGGAAAAAATGTGTGTGCATGATAATTGACTATAACTACTTTAACTTTAGTGCCTAAATTAGTGGGAAATAAAATAAAATGTCTTGGGCCAATGAATCTAAAAAACCAAAAGTTTTGATTATGTTAAGACTGGAAGGGCTAGTACCTATTACAAAGCAGCCATAGAGGCAAAGGATAGGTGGCTCATAAAAATGAGACCAATAGAAAGAAAGACTCACAAGAAGTGATCCTGGAAGACCAACCAACAAGCCATGATTTTGATCGGAGCACAAAACTGGGAAGCACACACTAGCTACAAGAAAGAAGAAAGATGAAAGGAAACTAGATAGCAGGGAAAAATTTAAGAAACCCCCCCTTGGTGAAGGTGTAAAATCCTACATAATCTTGTATACTTCAAGATAAAAATATTAATTTTAGTGGCAATTTTTTTCTTTTTTCATGAAAAAAAATAATGTCCATTGGAAAATATTTTCTAATCATTAGAATTCTATTTAAAATCCTAGCAAAATGATTTTTTTTTAAAAACCACTAAAAATTTTCCATTGGCGGTTAAAATCTATTTTCAAACCAATAAAATATTTTGATTGGTGAATTAAACCTATTTTCAAACTAGAAAAAATAATTTTGTTGGCAATTATAACTTTTTTTCAAACTAAAAAATAAAATTTATTGGCAAATTAAACCTATTTTCAAATGATTAATAAAAAAACTTCGCGAATTATACATTGTTTGGTAAGCGAAGGAGGTGTGAAAGTTTCTATAAAAAGTGAAGCATTTATTAAGGTTTTTTGTCCACATTGGATGTACGTTTTAGAATCGGCATTAATGGAGATGGATGGAAAATTTAGATGTATTAAAGACACACATCTCATGTAGTTAGTCAGCAATGGGTGGTTGTTAGGAAGCTAGTGAACTAGAGAAACAATGGAGGCCAGTTTCACCTTGACATTGTGAAGGAAGCCAGACCCTTTCACTGGAAAATCATCTGTGAAGTGGCTGCAGGGTTTATTTCTCTTCAAGGATATGCAGGTGGCACAAGTAGTTTAATTTATTTTGGGTAATGGCTTTGAAAAATTAAAGCACAAATATAGGACCAATATAGATATTTATTTGTTGGTCATGGCTTGGGGTTTGGACTTAGGAGAGCCAGTGGATGTAGTGAGGAAATTCATGAAAACTCTAGTTCACAAAGATTTTTTAGAGGATATGGAAGGCACTCTAGAATGGAAAATACTAGGAGTGGGGATTGTTAAGGTTGAAGGAATGGATGATGGAGGCCTAGAGCTTGTGAATTTAAATCATCTCTTTATTAGGTGGCCAGAAGTGTAACGCCCCGTCGTACGAACCCCAAAGGACAACTAAACAATAATTATTGCACAATTTTTTTTAAAAAAAAGTAAACATAACATATATGTAAAACAGATTAAGTCATAACATGAATTTCATTTAAGTAGATTTACTAACACATACATCCCTTGGGGTACACGAGGAGTCATTACGAGACTGAGATCCACACAACAACAATAAAGAATAAAATCTAAAGATATATTCCATAACAAAATAAACATTAACAAATATAACACATACATGATAATCATTGATAAGAAACCATTTGAGTACATAAATACAACATATAAATAATTAACTTAACACACTGAATTACAATTGCCATGGTCAATAACCACACCGAGTTAACATTACATTACAGTACAATGATACAAAGGTACAATGATACAAGAGTGTTTCCAAACATAAATGGAAACCATACATAAGATAACATAATACAAATAAATAGATGAAAACTAGCTCCAAGATGGATACAACTCTGGAGTCGCTGGAACTGCACCAATCCGCACCTCTCGATCCTTGACTGGGGACCCAATGGGGTGCTTAGCACGTTCCACCTGACCATGTGAGCCCGAAGACCCACCCCCGTGCTAGGAGCTAACAAGAAAGAGACCTCAACCAAGAACATCCAAAAAGGAAACCACAAGACTCAATGCCATACAAAAGTATCATAAAACTCAAGGATTACCATGACATAATCAACAACACCCAAGAGTCAACATAATAACTTAAATTCATAAACCCCATCACATAAAACAAAGCAATGATCAGTAAACAAGTAACCAAAGGATGATCATAAGATACTTCCAAATCAAACTGAATTAATAAACATCATACAACTCCAAATTTTAATTAAACAATACAATAACATCATCTCACAGTATCATAAGATACAAGATCATAAATCAAATATAAATGAGATCATACAAGACCACAAAACATACTAAAGATGCATTAAAGCAATAATCATAAATCAATTTAAATCAATTCAAACAACAATCTAAAACAACTTCCATAACACACTTCCAGAGGAACTCAATAAAGTAAAACACATGGGCAACTAGGGGAGAGTGTCTTCGCATAGTCCTACATGGGCTGTCCTGTGCTCTTCCTCCCAACTGGAGGCGCTGGTCCCACCTATGGCTGTCCTGTGCTCTTCCTCCCAACTGGAGGCGCTGGTCCATAGGGTGACTCATGCGGAGCCGTAGACCTCTCGTGAAGACGAGGTCACGACCTTGCCAACCACGGCCTTCTCAGCCTTCCATTAGCCTACGGAAGCACTAATGAAGATGAGGCATCCATTTTATTAATCTTATAATGATATTACTACCCGACCCTCCTAAGTTAATTATTAGGTTTTCACTTGTTTACTAACTCACTCGTGGGTTATTCTGAGCCCTTCCCCTTAAACGGGGCGCCAGCCCCCACGAAGAGCCACTCTCCCTAGAGACCCAACAACATAAAAAAAACCAAGGGTTGTACCATCAAAATAAGAATATTAGATCACAACCGAGAAGCATGCGAGGCATTACCCATCTCGCTATAAATACAATTTCCAAATCTCAACAAATTCCGTACAACCCTTTTAAAATCATGAAACCAAAACACTTGCCACATCAAGGGCCCATAAAGAGAGAGAACATCAATTATCAATCATCTCAAGCCTCTGGAAGCCAAAAGAATGAAAACCCATAAACAAAGGTAAAGTGAAGCAACATGAGTATTTCTCCAATAATTCAACACAAGGATAAAATTTCCTCAAATATGAGAGTAAATCAGAAAAAGCCATAACAAGGAAAGATTCATCAAGACCCATCTACAAATTAACAATGGCGTCACCTCAAATAGGAAAACGCAAAAGAAAATCAACCTTTAATCCACAAAATCACTAAATGAAACCAAAAGCCACCAACTAGGCATTCCATGGGAGACCTCAATTTTCTCCTCACAAGAACCCCCTTATGATGGTACGCAAATCACTTTCATAAAAACAACAACATAGCAATGACAATAATAATTGCAAGGCCACCAGATCTAATTTCAATTCAAAATAATGAGTGAATACATTAAAATAAGATCAACCACCCCATCCAAACCACATAAACAACTTTGATACAAAATAAATTAGAAATCCAAGAAGATCAACCTCCCACAACTCATCAACAAAATACAAATTCCCAATTACATTGCCACACAAATTTAAAAGACAAAGGATTCCTTGAATCAAAACTAACCTCCAAAGGCATTCACACCAACATGGAACCACCCAAAAACAATCCTTCAACAACAAAGGTAAAAGCATTCAACCAGGCATCCAAGGCACCAAATTTAAGAACACCTTAAATACTCAACCACTCACAACTCCACAACAACACTTATATAATAAACATCAATCAACAATTCAATCGAGAACAATATTTATTAACCAATCAATTAATGACCAGAACTAAATAACTTTACAACTTACCCATACTAAAACAATTCATGATAACCATCACAAGTATTCTAAAAGTCTTATCCATAAAGCGTACTTACAAATCAATCATTAAATGAATATAAGGGAAGTCAATTTTCAAAAGATTAAAATTCCATTTCACCAATAAGCTATCCAATTTGAAATTACCCTAATCAATCTCTAACTATACCCATACATTTAAATTTCCCCTTTCATCATACTCACTTAACATTCACTTCCAATATTTAAATTAATCGTGAAAACCATTTAAGACCAATTGTCTATATTTTAAAATGACAATAATAACAATACTCTACATACATAAACTACATATTAGAACTTACCACCTTAAAATCTTAAATCTATCTAAATAAATTTACACACACAATTACGTTTAAAAACCACTACGCATTTATATTTATTTTAATTCTTTTTGAGGAGGGAATGTAAAAAGAGAAAAGATCTGTTCTACGAATCCAACAATACTACAAGATGAAATATAAAAAGAACAACTTATTTAATCCCATAATAAATTCTATTCCCAAAATATTCACATTTAAACAAGAATGAAATAAACAATGTTGTTTTACTTTCGTAATAGATTTTTCTTTTGCTAACAATATCCTTTCCAAGTTGTAATTTAACAAATCAATAAAACAGATTTCTTTCTATTTTACTAATATTTTCCTTGTAAAAATTCCTGCTTTATTTTTAATTAGAAAAGAAACATAATCTAAATATCTATTTTCTAGATAACAGACAAATTACAGAAAATATAATTTTAATCAGAACAGAACAGAATATATTTAAACATTTGTTTAACTAACAGTTAAATTAACAGAATATCTATTTAACAGAAATGAAACAGTAGATTTATATATATATATATTCTTTTTTTTAAATAACAGTGAAATTAATTAATAATACTGCAACCAGAATAATTAAATTAATCTATATATATATATATAAATATATATCTACAAATATATATACATATATATATATATATCTAAATAAAAATCCGCACAGAAATTTTAATATAAAGAAATCGCATATTAAAAATTATATAAAAACACATTAAAATTTAATTGGGATTTAATCCCAAAACATTGGCATAGAGGACCGGACCCCGCCGGCCGTGGGCAGTCTACGAACTGCACACGGCAGTCCAAAGGACTGCCGTGGACAGTCTAGACTGTCCACGGTACCGACGGTACCGTTCTGCGCCCAAAGGCAGTGTGGTGGGTACGGCCGAGGCCGTCCCCCACACAGCCTTTATTAATATATGAATAAAATCAAAAATAAAAGGCATGAACAGTGCGACGGGTTTTTTTTAACAATTTCGAATTTCCATTCAAATTTTCATTCGATTAAAATATATATATATATATATATATATCCAATATATATATATAAATATGTGTATATATATATATATTTTCAGAGGTTTGAATATTACAGTAACAGAGAATTACTGTTCACATGAAATTCACTGTGCATGTTTGAAATAAAATGCTTTCTAAGGAAATATATATATATATATATATATATGAACTAGAAATTCGAGGGAAGATAATTATTTTCAAAACAATAACAAAAAAAATTTAAAACAAAATGAAATAACAGGATGCTGTTTAATTCCCTGAATTCAATTAAAACCCCTCTTTTTAAATAACCAGCCATCACCCAAAAACCGCAGAAATTTCATCAATCAAATAACAATCCCCAATTTCCTTTGATTAAACTGTAACCCCTAGTAAATTTTCTTCCTAATTTTCAATCTTAAATACAAATTTCATTTACAAGCACCAATTCCTATTTTAATAGAAGATAAATAAATTAAAAGAAGGAACTTGGCATCCTTCGCTTGCAGAAAATTGAAGAAGCTTTGATCCTCTTGCTGTACTAATTCCTTTGCTGCAAATCTTTCAACAACAGATCCAAATCTTCCTTCCTCTTCACCAATTTTCTCCAGAGAACAGAAAAAGAAACTAAGGGTAGAAAAAAAATGATTGGAAATAAAATTTCTCCAGCATTCGAAAAAACCATCCCTCCAACAAGGAAAAACCCTTAATAAATTCTATGCCCAGGAATCCTTTCAATTCCTCTTCCCGTGAATACCAAAAGTCACTTCTCCAAAAATGAAATTTTGTTACATTCAAATCCACAAAAGATGGATTTTTATATTTGTTTATTCTTCATATTCTCCAGTGAAAACCAAAAGTCACAACTCAAGAAATAAATCCAAATAATATTTAATCCCTTTAATTCCTTTTGTTGCCTTTTCAAGTATTTATATTTCATTTTCTTTTATCAAGCATTTTGATTAAACTAAATAAATTTAACTCCACAAAAATGAACTTCTATTTGAATATATATTCATTATCTTCACAATACACTATTTGTTAATTACTTCCACATTAGAATAATTAAAATCAACCATTTACAAGATTCTAAATAAGTATCCATTAAATTTCTTATTATAATAATTATCTTTTCAAGATTACTTGTTCATAACAATTTAAATCAATTTATCTAATAATATCACTTTTACTTTTAACGAATTAGTTTGATTGATCATTTGCTCTAAATCATTTGATTTAATTTAATTGATTATTATTTTAATTTCTAATCATATTTTAAATAACCTTGCAAATCACTTATGATTGATTAATTATTTAAACACGACTACTAACATATTATATTTTCCACACAATCAAATAACACAGTAACCAATGAAACACACACACACACAAGTCCAAAACAACCGACACAGAGGGGTATTACAAGAAGGATTCACCAAAGCTCTGTGGCAAGAAGGTGTGGAGCACGGGTGGCAAGCACTCAAAATATGCATCAAGCTAATGGAGGTCAAGGATATCATAGAGAATCTCAAAGTAGAGATGTGTAAAAAGAAGGGTTTGCATCTAAGGAAGAAGATGAAGTCGTTAATGCAGATAGAGCCGTTGGAGACAAGTAATTCATTAAAGGCATCTGAGTAGTACAAGTTTTAAAAGAAAATTAGATTACTGTACTAAATCTTGTTTGTGATTTTATTTTTTGGGGGTTATGCCTAGATTGAAATTATAATTGTAAAACACCTTAGGGCACAAACAATCATTAGAATGGTAAATTTCAGGTGAGTATGATTAGGGATAATTTGATATTTTGGAAATGGAAACTGTGTTGGCTAATCAAAATTTTTGGTAGTTGATGGATGAAAATAAATCTAAAGTATATTTTATAGCATTAGTTTAAAATTGGAATATTTTTTGGTAGTTGATGGATGAAGATAAATCTAAAGTATATAATAATTTTTATGATAAAAATATAAATTAGTGTAGAATTGGAATAATTCTTTCTAATTTCACTTTATATTGATATATATGATTTATTCAACAACATTTATTTTATAGCATTTTGTTTACACTGATTCTCAACTTTGATTTTTTTCAAGATAATATAGCATTTGGTTTTATTGGTGAGCATGAAATTTTATTTTCCTTTTACAAAAAATTTATGTTTTTAGATAGATGAATTTAAGGATTAAACTATTAAAAAAAATCAACATTTATTTTATAGAATTTATTTAGTATGTATGATTAATAAAATCAATAATATTTTAATATTAAAGATTTTATATAAAAAATATAAATTAAATATTCTTTTGACAGTGAAATTTTTTCATAAAATATAAAGTGATAGGCATTTAAATGAATAAAACCATCACAAAATTTTCATATGACAGGTAGGGGTGGCCGTCAAATTCTAGGCCTGGCTGAGAGGTAATCATTTTCCAAACTCCACATGTACCAATCTTAATTACCCATTGATCCTCCAGTCATGTCCACTTTCTAAAATCTTCCCATGATCTTCACTTCATAAATGCATCGTCCTTGCCACCTTTCCTATCTTAATTCACAAAAGTTGAAGTTTTGGTGCATTTCCAAACCTTAGTTGCAATTATTTATTGGTCATCTATGTAGTCGGTGGGTCGGAAGTTTTGACAACTTTGAAACTTTAGAATTTGGTTCTAAGGTTACAAGTTTCATCGACCACATGACATTATGGACCACTACCATTCGATGAATTTTTGATGGATGACTATAGTTGTATTCCATAAGTAAATCTCTCAAGCAGTAGATTTATGAATTGAAACCTCTAGAATTACACTAGAACTGTTAGATGCAAACACATGGGGAGATCAAGGCTCATCATTGTGGTAATGAACCCGAATCATTGGATTTTGGCAATGAGTGATAGAAGAACTTAAGAGGTAGAAATATGCAAACGTAAAAATTTTCTTTCAAAAGAGGGATTGCTTAGGAAGAATGTAGAACCAAGGGTTAAAAACTTAAGAATGTTTTAGCCAATGGATGTGAAGGAAAATCAATATAACCACAACCATTCGATGAATTTTTGATGGACGAATGTAGTTGTGTTCTAGAAGTAAATCTCTAAAGCAATAGACTTGAAAATTGAAATCTCTAGAATAACACTAGAACCGTTAGATGCAAGCACGTGGTGAGATCAAGGCTCATTTCTCTCTTTTTCAATGCCTTAACGTATTACATTTCATTTAATTGAAATTCTCAATATTTTAGTTTTGAAGCAATTGCTTGGACAACTCATAGCATTAATGAAACAAGATTTGTAATGATTTCATATTGTTTGAGTAGCACTAGTAGTGTTGACTGGAGTCTGAGGATTTTGACAGCTTGTCAGATTAAGGAACAATTTGCATGTAGCCAGATGTTAATCAAATTAAAAAATTTAATTTTTGATTGTACATTTAAGGCTTCAGATACACAAATTAACTAAGTTGGTTTTTTGGTTTGCACAAATCAGGTTGGTAGTGGCACTAGTGGCCATAATTTATTATCTATTTATGATATAATTGTGCATGCAAATTTAAAATTAAAACATAAAGCAATTTAAATGAAAAAATAAATTTTCCATCTATTTTTTTTCCTTTGAGAAATTTAGTATTATGTATTTAGGAAATAATTGCATGCAAACATCAGTAAATAGCCATTTATCACATTGCATTTGCAAAATTTGAAGTAGTGGTAGAAAATTCCAAAAAGGAAAGTTGTGGGTGAGGAGTAAAATGGAAACGCCACTTTCATTAGACACAGAGAAGCAACAACAGGCCTTAAGAGGAGAAATAATCGATAAGCGACTATAGGGGCTGATGAATTTGACCCATCCACTCATTCTATGGGCAACCAAGCAGGTGGTTGGGTTAAAATTTCTGAAGGCTTATCATAGAGCTAGAGCAAATACAAAGATTCAAACAGTGTTCTTATCAATACTTTTCCATATGGGAGTCTCAAAAGAGATAAGCAAAAAATTGACCGAAATGGTCTTCGTGCACGCATGGCTAGGCAACATTGATCTGACGCTAGATAATGCGGATGAGAATAAGAAAATCCCCATGCCAAAGAACTACTACATGATGTAGATGAGAGGGAGAGAGGTAATGAAGTTTCCTTTGGTCTGAACCATTGACCCAAAAGGACTTGAAAATTTGTGGCTTGAAAGGGATAGTAGCATTTTCTTTCTCCTTAGGGCAAAAAATCTCACAACCAATCTCCCACGTGGGTGGGAAATGAGATATGCAAAGGATGAAGGTATGGAAGAGGAAATTGTAGTAGGTGATGATGATGATTGGGACCTTGGAGATGGGGATGAATGGCTTGTGAACGATCCCAAGGACCTAGAGGAAAAGGCCAAAAGCCCAACGCACTAGAAATGTAGAACAGAGAGTCTGATAATTGCAAATTGTAAGGTGTACTTGAAACACATAGAGTCAGAGGATGATGATTGTAATGAACCCTTATAGGTCCAAACTAGAAACTTTTTCTTTCAATGTGCTAGTCTGAAAGTTTCATACTTGTCTTTAACTTATGCCTTCAATAAGGACTTATTATATCATGTAGATTGAAAGTAATAATGATAGAAAATGAACTCGAATATAGATTATTCTTTGCAAACAATCAAGATGAACATACCCAAGAAGATAGCATATCCTCTTTATTTGACCAAAAGTTGGTTACAACAGTAAATACTAAAAATTACACTCTGTAGGTCTGATTTTAAGTTCCAGACCTTTAATGATACCTAGTTTGTGCTGAAAGCAGTAGATAAAACCCTAGATACTAGAAAAGAGAATGAAATGAGTGTTTGGAATGATAGACCTAGCTAGAAATGTTTGGTAATACATTGTTGTAGCCTTCTGGAGGATGTAGCCACCAAAATATCCATGGAGATGGTGATGAAGTTAACTT
>VDFB02281492.1:660140853-660214323 GCA_007258455.2 Sequoia sempervirens | reverse complement strand
CATGCTATCGTATGAGTGATGGGGCATGGTATATTATGATGTCTCAGCATGTCATTTTGTTGGGAGAATAACTATTAAAAGGAATTGAATGTCTTGAAATACAAACGCAACAAAAAATACTCTCAAATATATGTCAAGTTACTCCTTGTTCGGAAAAGATTTATCAATTTTTAACAATTTCTTTCTGTCGTTCATTTTATACACATCGTCATGATCGATTGGATACAATTATTGGCCTGCACATTTAAAGAATCTTCTTGTCGCTTTCTTTATTTCAAACATGTGCCTTCTTTTCACTTTCTTTATTTCAAACATGCGCCATCCTGTCTTCGTATAACGCCAATCCTCGTTTATAGGTTCGATAAAAAATGAAAACTGAAAGTTGGATGAAAATTAAAAAAAGTTTTTATCAATTGAAAAGTTAGCTTTTGGCAGATGCTCCGAATTCAATCTTATCGTTTCTTCAAAACATAAGAAATGTGAAACATAGATTGAATAGTTTTATTAAGTTTATATTGACGTTTCTACATATTTTGGGGGATCCAGATTCTTTTGGCGGATGCTCCGAATTGGATCTTATCGTGTTCTTTTCAAGCATCTTATTTTTGTATATTGACAATGTGATAATGTCGTGATGCTAGTTGATATAGTTTTGCAAAGCTTTAATGGGTCTTTTTGGTATTCTTTTGTAATCTTTCGATCATAACTGATTATTACTTGTTAATATTTAAGGGTTCGTATTAAATACTTTTATTAAGTTTATATTGATGTTTTTATGGATTTTTCAATTCGTTTTTGTATTAGAATGTTACGGGTAAATTTTGTTATTTCAATCATGAAGGTATACTTTACATGGTTTAAACGTACACATTATTTCTATATCATGTTATTTCCATGGTTTCATTTCTTGTTCTTGAGATGTAAATCTCAAATCAAATATCTTTCCATGTCATCTTTAATTAGGAACCCTCTGTCTGATGGTGTCAAAGTATTGAAAATCAATATACCTAGTAGGAAAAAGCCTATATTCCTATATAATTTCTATTTTCTATACATTCAAATCCAATTAATGTTACCAAGTTTGGAGGTCTTGATGACCAATGCAATCCAAGTTTCAGTATAGAGGAGTTAAACATTAGACCCAAGAAGATTATAAATAAAACCAAGCTAGGGTCTCAAGTATGTGGTTTCTCATACTTCAAGTTCTGGAGGAATGGTGAACTCAAAATATTTATGCAATGGATCTTATCGAAGAAATTTGGGTACAAATTTGTTAAGGTTTATGGGTCAAGTTGGTTACAACTTATCTTGTGTCTAAGTTAACTAGAGGATTCATATTTGAAGTCTAATCTTGAGGTTTGAGGGAAATGAAAAATAAAATGAGACTATTGTGATAGTATTGACATAAACTTTGTATAAATACTAGTAATAGTATGAGACTATTGAAAAGAATATAAAATAAACAAACCATAAAAATATACCACAACACCATATTAATTTATAGAAAACCTTTTTTTAGAAAGCTCTAGGAAAAGAGAGAGTGCCACATAAGTATTAATCTTCACAAACAAGAATAATAAATTTAACACACTTCTCTCCTTGATCCAATACAAATAAATGTACAACTTCCCATATAAGTTCTCATTCTTAAAAAAAATGGTACCCCAAGACCGACTTTATAGAAAAAAGCTAATAAAATATAGTAGACCAAAACCATGAGGCAGGTTGTCTACATGCAAAATATAATTCATCAATGTAAGGAAAAAAAATAGTATGTATCCTAGACAACATAATATTTACTAAAAAATATATTCTTGTAAGAAATAAATATAAATAATAATAGAAGAATCATAGACAAAGGAGGATATAATGTTATACATGAGGAAAAACCACCCTTAAAAGCATAAAATCAATGTATTATTTATCAAAACTAAGCATATTGCAATACAATTAAAGCTCTTACCTTAACATTGAGAATATCACCCTTCTTCTCTAGATGAAATATGACAACATATAACAATATAATGCTATAAATAAAACACCTTACTCATTCTTTAAAACTGCAATCTTGTAGCTCCAATATACAAGAAAATACATCTAGAAGAAAATTATGAATAGATTCTAAAGACGATTTGCTAAAGCAATGATCTAAGTGGTCAATAAGAAATTAAACCTTATGACATATGTTCAAGACTTACAAAAAAAATTCTAGAAGATTGAAGGCCTTTCTCATGAACGTATAAATCCAGATTCATTAAAAAATAAAATCCAACCAATAGAAGAAAAAATAACAATTTCTAAAGTCCAAGAAAGAAAGAAAAAATCTCAATTATCATTACAGATGATTTCTTATATCAATTATAGTGTTATAAATGTTTCTTACACACCATGCCAATTATTTTTATTTCAAGTTCACTTTGCAGCTCTCTATGTTATCCTCTTCCACGCATCATAAAATCCATCATAAGTAATACCCACATCTTAAAATGTCATAACGATATTATTTTATCAAAAATAGATTACACATAACATATGAAGGAATCTACATGAAATAATTGCCATGTCATAAGTAGGATGCCCAACTTCCAAAATGTGATGAAAATATTAAATCCAACTATTATGACTTGAATGATGTATGACATGTCTAATCCTAACATTATCCAAATTTTTATATACCTTTAAGAGAAAAAGAGAATTTCCAAAAATGTTGTCAGCTATCAAGGTCACCACCACGTTGGTGGGAAAGTAAAATATATTATGATCATCACCTTCATAGAAGCTTCTACTATATGTTACAAGTGAATGCTATCCTAACAATTATTTCATTCTCTATCGTGCCCATTGGCTCGCACTCACAAAAGGATATGAATATCACAGTAAAACTTTCCTGGGAATTGGACATTCTGACAGGTGACTAATATCTCTCTGTGGACGTTCATTTACTTGTCAAACCAGGGGACGTAGACTTTAAATGGCACAGCAAAATATATGCACTAGGAATTTGTTTTGGTCAAATCTTAGCAAAAATACATACTGGAAAAAAATTCTATCTAAGCTACAGAATGGTAATGTAGAATTCTTTAACTCAAGAATGCTTGATTAAAACAGAAACCGTAACAGCTACGACTGAGGCAAAAACCATGAACTGGCCTTATGCTACAGGAACAGTCATAGGGATGGACTCTCTATGCTGCAGGAGTGGTATAAGACTAAATTTGTATAAAAACTTCAAAAGATGAAAGCTAACTAGATATCAGCAGAAAAGAACATCTAACTAATTAACTACAGATACTTACTAAGTGAGCCCCCTTAGCAAGCATCTATTGATTACACAGATGCTGAACTCAGAACTTCATCGATCTTTATTCATGAAAACAGAATAAGATACATTGTTTTGTTGATGTGAAAACTAACAATGAACTCTGCTTCTGGTCAAACAAATTTTGTCTTTCATTATCGTACTAATTCTTACATGATATCTGCTACTCTATTTCTATCTTACCCTGAATATCATCTATTACTCATTCTATTCCTCTTCTTCTACTACTACTCTCTCGCGTAGGAGGAGTATCTTATTTTTAAATCAGAAGAACAACTAACTAACTAACTTCATCAAAGAAAGACGTGGAAGTAAAGTGTATCCCTGAATCAAGGAACAAACTTCATAAATGAATTTATGTGTTCAACCCGATTCAGAGAGAATCTAGCTCTCCACTCTTTCCAGATTGACTTATCATTAAAAATATTTCCAAATCGGTTTCGGTCAAAGAGTCTTCGCCGGAGCTTCCTCAAAGTCGTGCAGGAAATGGACTTTACTGCAAGGCCGAGATCGGCTGCGCTTGACTCGATCATTCTTCAACAACCTGCAAGACAAAAGGTAACAGACGCACAAGAAAAGGCATATGGCACATACACGATATCTATTCATTAATCACACATTTTAAATCTACTTCACCATTCAAAAACTGTATACGATATACCAGCCATTTTCGGGAGTCAACAGGGCAATAAATGCAATCAAGTCAACACAATAGGCTGTAGGAATATAAAAGTGTCCTGCTATAGGATATCCCCATAAAAGGTTTCAACAAAGTTTAAACAGCTGTGAAATAGCAAAAATAAAGTCATTTAAAAGTTTATCATAACATCAAATTATGAGCATATTTTAGGCTCATCACTGCCCCCTACTTAGCCCAATGCTGGTCCTCTAGCATTAACTTTTCTGGTGGTTTCTCTGAAGTCAGTAGTGGCTGCATGACTCTGGAATGGATGTCCAAACCTGTAATAGAATCCTCTTAAATCCGGCACCTTTCATATCTTCGGTCTTCCAATTCACTGTTAAGATTTGTAGCCTGATGAGGATACAGGGGCCACATTAGCACAGGGGGTCTGAATGTCAGTGGGAGCCACAGTTAAAATATTGTTTGAAGTCCCAATTGAATATATCTGCTGGTTTCTTTGAGTGCAGCTGTAAAGTTTAGGGGACCATGTGGTTCTGACTTCCTTAACCCAACAGTTAATTTTTCCCATCTTTTCTCAGTTCTGGTATATGCTAATCTCCAAAATGAATATTGTTGTGCCTGGAATTCATCATATACTTGCTTTCTGATGTCAAAGATTTTCGCTCTGGCTGAAACATTATTAATAAATTACAATCACCTCAGGTTGCGGTGAAATAGGGGAGGTCCTAAATTGTTTCCTTGTGGAAACCCTTCTTGGTACTGATGTGGTTGCAGGGGTGTTTCGGTAGCTTTTCTTTTTCTTGTTTGTTCAGGGGACTCTGCCCTACCAGAGGATGATGGTGAACTGGTAATATCAACAGCTGTTGTTGTAGGAGAAACTGCTGCAGGAGAGGAGCATTGCCTTTTCTGAGAATGAGGGTCAGATTCTGGGGACCCTTCTACCTTTATTTTTCCTTTCTCCCTCCTAGTAGCAGACCTAGTTTGTACCCTAGCAGAGGATTCAGCTGTGACGGCTGTAGGATCGGATGCTATAGGAGTAGATGACCCTTGCCCTGTTCCACTGGTAGATGCAATTTCTTTCTTCTTTCTTTGAGGCCGTGGGGTAATTACCCTAGGGGGTTGTGGAGGTTGCAAACTCTTTTGGGCAATAAATTGTTGCCAGGAGAGAGGTGAGATGTCTCTCAAAGAGCCCTCAATCAGTAATTTAATAAGGCCATGATGAGTGACAGAGTTATCTTTCCCTTGTTGAGTTCCATGGGCACTTTGCTCTAAAAACTTTAACAAGAAATTTAGAACATTCACAGCCAACCCATGCCTTATATGGCTTAACAATTTAAAATGATGAGAATGCAGATAGGAAAAATGGCCTTCACAGGTTAAATACCTCATTATATAAGTGGCATACTCTGAATATGGAAGAGGCAGTGACACACGCTTGCATCCTTGCTTGGAGACTTCCAGAGGTCCATCAGCAGGCATCTAAAACTCAGCCCTTGCAGCTGCAGCATCTGAAGAAAAGTTTTCTCCAACGGCTGGGAGCCCGGTTACCTCAGCAATTCTATCTTCAATTGCAACAACTATTAGACCCCATACGGTGGCTTCCCCTTTAGAAAGTGTTCTCAAAAATTCTGTCGCAGCCTCATCAAAATCATTTAAACTCAGAAAATAATTTAACCATCCATAGAGGCTAAATGCGTGGACTGTCTGTGGATTTTGCAATAACAATTCATGAGCTACAGGCTCATGTCGCACCAACTGACCACCCATGTTTGTAGTTTTTCTAGTTGAACTCAATTTCTTGCTGAAGATTCAAATTCTTTATTTCCCTTTCTGTTCTGGTTTTTCTCTGTCATGCCGCCACATTTCTTTCTTTTTTCCAAAAATGAACTTTTTTAAACAAACAGTCTTAATCATAGTTTGCAAGAATAAGATGCATTAAAGGACATGCAATCACGTTTGAAAAGTACCAGAAATGTATTAAAGAAAGATTATTTTGCAGTAATGGCAGTGGCGAAAAGACAGGTTTCAAACGATGGATTACCCCACCCCCTACTTAAAGGATGACATGTGTCCTCACATGTACTAAAAAAATAGGTAGAGATTCGGGTGATAATGACCGGTACATGCATAGCAGTAATTGAATAGAATGAAATAAATCAAATATGCAATAAGAAAAGATATGGCATACCTTTAGTAATTGCACGTACGTGTGAAGAAAGATGGCGGCGCTGCATGAATTGACAAGTTGGAAAAATATCTTAATTAAGGTTGATGCAGATGGATGAAGTGGATGGGTGAAATGGGCGAATGAAATATATGAATGAAATGGATGGATGGATGGATGGATGGAAGATAAAGAAGTGAGATGGGGGCGATAAATGAAAATGGAGAAAAAGGGGTTTTCTTAAAAAGAAAACTTTTATTATGGGCATGCTTTTTGAAAATTATGGGAATGCTGCAGGAGAAAGGCTAGAGCCCTCGGCTGCAGGAAGAGTAGCGGGCGGAACCTGAATGAACTGCTTCATGAAGTCTTCCTTGGAAACTAGCTTATGGTACAGTCGGAGTCGGTGGCCATTGACGAGCAATTTAAAACAGACTGGATCAATTGTGACCAGCTACACAGCTCCATTGTCAAACACATTTTCAACTTCATAGGGGCCAAGCCAACGTGTTGTGAGTTTACCTTGGTTTTTTTGGTACTTGGAATCATATAACAGAGCCCAATCTCCAGCAGAATTTTTTTTGGTTTTGATGTGTTGATCATGCCATTTCTTTCTCTGCTGTTGGATTACTTTTGTATGCTATAGGGCGACTTTTCTCATTTCGTCCAAAGCATTTAGCTGCAAGAGACAATCCTTCTGTGCTTCGGATAAGTCCGTGTTGAGTTCAAGAGCTGTCCTCAAAGTTTTATGTGCAAATTCAATGGGTAACATAGCTGTTTTCCCATAGAGCAACTCAAAAAGTGTAAACCCAGTTATTGTTTTCCATGTAGTTCTGTAAGCCCAAACTGCTTCAGAAAGTCTATTACTCCAGTCTTTCTTATGAATCTGCACTATCTTTGTGAGGATCACCTCAATTTCTCTATTTGTTACCTCCGCCTGACCATTGGCTTGAGGATGATAGGGGCTGGACTTCCTATGTTTGATCTTATAGTCATTCATAAGTGCAGTGATCAGATTTGACGTAAACCGAGCTCCTTGATCAGTTACAAGCTCTCTGGGAACTCCAAATCTTGTGAAAGTTTGTTCATACAAAAATTCAGCAACTTTGTTATCTCGGGTATTAGTCATAGCTTTTACCTTGACCCATTTTGTGACATAATCCGTGCAAACTAGAATGTATGACTTTCCATTTGATGGTGGATCAATTGGCCCCACAAAATCCATCCCCCATTTATCAAAAGGGGTGACTATGACTTGCGGACATAGTGGCATTTCATCTGACTTAGTTGGTCTTCCCATATGCTGGCATCTGTCACACTTCCTTGTATAGGCCACAGCATCCTTGTGTAATGTTGGCTAGTAATACCCTGTTGTAAGAACTTTCATTGCTGTTCTTTTTGCTGCAAAATGCCCCCCACATGGTTCATCATAGCAGGCATACAAGATATCATAAGTCTCATCTTCTCTTACACATCTTCGCATTACTTGATCAGGGCCAGTATAGAATAGGCAATTTACAATCTAGGTAAAGTTAAAACTTTTCTCTATCAACTTTTTTTTTTGGGAAAAATGAGCCGGTATTCTGTTTATTGCCAGATAATTAGCAATGTCTGCATACCAGGGTGTATGTGCAGCAATGACAAACAAGTGTTCATTTGGAAATCTATCATCAATGACCTCATGTTCCTCAGATGTAGTTGATTGAAGTCTTGATAAAAGTCAGCTACAACATTAGCTCTTCCTGGTTTGTCAATGATTGTGATATCAAATTCTTGTAACAACAGGAGCCATCTTGCTAATCTACCAGAAATGGCAGGTTTGTTCATCAAGTACCTGATTGCTGCATGGTCAGTGTGGACGAATATCTGATAACCTGTGACATAATGCCTAAATTTATTCAAAGCATACACTACTGCAAGCAATTCTTTTTCTATAACAGTATAGTTGAGCTCAGGACCTTGAAGGTTTTTGCCGATAAAATAGATAGCATGCTCAATTGAATTTTCTTTTTGACTTAAAACTGCTCCTATACCAAAACCAGATGCATCAGCATGTATGTGAAAAGGTAGGTTCCATTTTGGACCTTGAAGAACAGGGGCTTTAGTAAGCAAGTCCTTTAGCTGCAGGAAGGATTTTTCGCAGGCCTCGGTCCACTCAAATTGGGAATCCTTTGTTAACAAAGCATAAAGTGGACTGGCAATTTTACTAAAGTCTTTTATAAACCTTCTATAATACCCTGCATGACCAAGAAAACTTCTAACATCTTTTTGTTTTGCAGGAGTTTGTAAATTCTGAATAACTTCAATTTTAGTAGGGTCAACCTGAATTCCATTCTTTGAAATATGATGACCTAGGACAATACCTTGTTCTATCATTAAAAAGCACTTTTCACTGTTTAGAGACAAATTTTGCTCTCTACACCTTTATAATACTTTTTCTAAATTCACCAGTGCTTCTTCAAATGTGACTCCATATGTAGTGAAATCATCCATATAAATCTCCATACATTCATGAGATATATCAGCAAATATACTAATTACTGCTATCTGAAATGTTGTTGGTGCATTGCATAAGCCAAAAGACAAGACCGAATAAGCAAATGTTCCCCATGGACAGGTAAAAGTGGTCTTGTCTTGATCTTTAGGGGCAATTTTTATCTGATTATACCCGTTGTAACCATCTAAGAAGGAAAAATATCTTTTGCCAGACAGTGAGTCTAGTACTTGGTCTACAAAAGGTAATGGAAAGTGATCTTTTTTAGTGGCATTGTTCAACTCTCTGTAATCTACACATACTCTCCATTTTCCTCCTTTCTTGGGGACAATGACTAATGGAGAAACCCATTGGCTGTCAGAAATTGGGTAAATAAAACCAGCATCAAGCAACTTTTGAAGTTCATTTTTCACTATTTCTCTAAGTGCTGGATTTAGTCTTCTCTGAGGTTGTCTAACTGGTAAACAATCTTCTTTGATATATATTCTATGAGTACAAACTCGAGGATCTATTCCTTGCATGTCCCCATATTCCCATGCAAAAGCTTTATGCTGTTCTTGGAGCATTTTTAATAAGTCAGCCTCTTGAGACTGAGACAACTTACTATTAACATTCAAACAATGATCTGGAGACAATTCTATCTACTTAATGAGATTACTCATAGAATCAACAGGTAATGTTTGTACCTCTTTTGGAAGCAGGTTATGAAAAATTGTCAGAAGTTTAGGCAATGAACTCTCAGAATCTAGGTGTTGCAGTAAACATTGATGCTGACTGCCACTTGGATCAGATAAACTATCTGCATCAAGATTGAATTGCAGAATTTGAAAAAGCAAAGCATCTTCACTTTGAAGTTGAGAGAATGGATCATTTTGGAGCATCATTAATTGAGCCAAAGAATTGGCTTCTTCTGTTTCTTCTCCCACATCTGGCCAAACAGGTTGGGACAAATCTGCTTGAGGTTTAGCAGGCGGATACAAAGCCAATTTCTTTGTGGACTGCCCATCAGAAATGGTCATATCTCCAGAACGACATCCTATAAAAGCATCAGCAGTTGCCAACCATGGCCTACCAAGAATAACTAGATACCCTCCTCAAGTTTCCTTAACTGATAATATTGTGAAATCAGCAGGATACTCCCAAGATTCAAGAGTGACAATTACATCTTCTATCATCCCATCAGGTTTGACTGTGGAGCTGTCTGCAAGCTACAGAACTGTTTGTGTAGACCTAATGCTTGAAATATTCAAGGAGTCCATAGTATGCTTTGTCATTACATTGATGGCAGCTCCTAAATCAATCAAAACATTTTTTACAACTTGGCCATTTATATGTATCTGTACTATAGGGCTTCCAGGGTCAATATACTTTGGAATGACTACATTTCCCAACATTGTATTAGCCAATTTCCATAAGACATGAATTGTTTGGGGATCCTTTTTCTTTCGTCCAGGCTTCTTCAAACAGGCTTCTTTAATAGCTTTTCCAAAAATGGGAACATCTTTAATAGCCTGAAACAAAAGGATTTGAATTTGCACATTTTTGAGCTGATCTAGAATGTCAAAAGTAGGTTCTTCCATGAGTTTAGATTTAGTACTTTGCAACCTCTGAGGAAAAGGTGGTTTATCTTGTCTCTGCAAAACAAGTTCCGTAGAAACTGTATCGGGTATAGGCATATGCTCAGTGGAAACAACATGTGCATTAGATTCTTCAAGGGGTGAATCAGATATTTCTGTAATCAGAGGTGGTTTGGGAGCAGGTAAAGTAGTTTCAAACCTCAGATGGATGTCATTAACATTTAAGGCATAAGCTTGATATTGGTTGGCTTCAGAAATATACACAGGCTATTGAGGCTACTACTGTTGCTTATTATTGGGATTAGGCAACGGCTGGGCAGGCATAGGCGTTTGCTTTGGAGGTCCAAGATTTGTGGTAGTTGCTGCAGGAGGTGGCATAAGGGCCTGTTGTTGTGGCTGTGGAGGCTGCAGGAACCTAGGAGACTGGTTTTGCCATTGTTGAGGACCTCTCCATTGAGGATTTTGTTGCCAATTTCCTGAAGGTGGGGTCCATTGACCTTGTGGCTGCTGCCAACCTCCTTGAGGAGATTGCCACTATGGGGTTTGATAATTAGGCCAATTTGGTTGAGGCGAATTCCATGGTGGTGGTGGTCCATATGCTTGTTGCCATTGGTTATTATAGCCAGAATAGGAATTACCAAAATTTAAAGGGTCTTGAGGCATACCTTGCCTTTAGGCCCATGGTCTCCTTTGTGCAACAAAGAACACTTGATCATCATCACCTTCCACTGGTTTGAAATCAGTAGGCAGTTGTCTGGCTTCCAAATTAGCCACCATCTTGCATCTGCAGTCACACTTCTTTTGTCTACAGTATGGACAAAACTCAGCCAAAACTACTTCAGCTTCTGCATGTTTCTTCCGAGTTTACATAGTGTCCAATTATGTAGCCATATTATTAATGATGTCCTGCTTGAAATCAGATAGCAGATTTGTGATCTCCATTCGGGAAACTCCACCAGAAGAAGACTTCCCCATTGAAGCATGATGACCTCGACCTTTCTTAACTATTGCTCGAGAGTAGTTAAAACATATCTTCTGGATATCATCTCAAGACAGTTGAGTTATATCACCTTCTCTCATTAGGTCTAGGGCGTCAATACAGGTATCACTGATTCCCCTTAGAAAAGTAGTTTTTGAGACTCCTCGTTAAGAGTATGGTTTGAGTTTCTTTTTAATGAAAACAAAAACTTTGAAATATAATCTTCCAGACTTTCATCCTCCTTCTGCTGAATTTAGAATATGTCATCACCTTTGCTGGCACTCTTACAATATTCTTTGTACTTTTTAAGGAATTTCGTCTGCATGGCTGCCCAACTATTTACAACGGCTCTTCCCAAACTCATGAACCATCTAAGAGCTCCCTCCTTCAAGGTAGAAGGAAATAGCTTCAGTTTATGAGCGTCTGTGTTGTAGTCATAACTGTGACAAAGGACATCAAATTCAAACAGAAAGGTTTTTTGGTCTTCAGTGACTAGGCCATAAAACTTTTGAATCAAGGAAGAGGGGATGTTTTTAAGATTTTCAGTATCTTGTTGGGGAACAATGGGAAACTCAAATGCAGGAGGTGGATTATTAGGTGGATTATTTTCCATGTTTGGGTGCTGGAATAGCAGAGCAAATGGATTTTCCTCAAGTTCGTTATCAGCTGGGTCAAATGCTAGTTCAATAAATAGATTTTCAGGGAGGAACCTTCCCAGTGCATCTCTTCTTCTTCTATGCATGCAATACAGTGAGTAATGGCTTGAAAGATTTTGAATTTTTTTTTACTAACAGACTAAACCAATGCTGAAAATGACTTTGTCAAACTCCTAGTTAGACGCCATCCCCGGCAACGGCGCCAAAAATGGCTCGCACTCACAAAAGGATATGAATATCACAGTAAAAATTTCCTGAGAATTGGACATTCCGATAGGTGACTAATATCTCTCTATGGGCGTTCATTTACTTGTCAAACCAGGGGACATAGACTTTAAATGGCGCAGCAAAATATATGCACTAGGAATTTGTTTTGGTCAAATCTTAGCAAAAATACATACTGGAAAGAAATTCTATCTAAGCTACAGAATGGTAATGCAGGATTCTTTAACTCAACAATGCTTGATTAAAACAAAAACCATAATAGCTACGACTGAGGCACAAACCATGAACTAGCCTTATGCTGCAGGAACAGTCACAGGGATGGACTATCTATGCTGCAGGAGCAGTATAAGACTGAATTTGTATAAAAACTTCAAAAGATGAAAGCTAACTGGATATCAGCAGAAAAGAACATCTAACTAATTAACTACAGATACTTACTAAGTGGGCCCCGTTAGCAAGCATCTACTGATTACATAGATGCTGAACTCAGAACTTCATCCATCTTTATTCATGAAAACAGAATAAGATACATTATTTTGTTGATGTGAAAACTAACAACAAACTCTGCTTCTGGTCAAACATATTATGTCTTTCATTATCGTACTAATTCTTACATGATGCCTACTACTCTGTTTCTATCTTACCCTGAATATCATCTATTACTCATTCTATTCCTCTTCTTCTACTACTACTCTCTTGCACAGGAGGATTATCTTATTTTTAAATCAGAAGAACAACTAACTAACTAACTTCATCAAAGAAAGACGTGGAAGTAAAGTGTATCCTTGAATCAAGGAACAAACTTCATAAATGAATTTATGTGTTCAACCCGATTCAGAGAGAATCTAGCGCTCCACTCTTTCCAGATTGACTTATCATTAAAAATATTTCCAAATCAGTTTCGGTCAAAGAGTCTTCGCCGGAGCTTCCTCAAAGTCGTGCAGGAAATGGACTTTACTGCAAGGCCGAGATCGGCTGCGCTTGATTCGATCATTCTTCAACAACCTGGAAGACAAAAGGTAACAGACGCACAAGAAAAGGCATATGGCACATACACGATATCTATTCATTAATCACACATTTTAAATCTACTTCACCATTCAAAAACTGTATACGATATACTAGCCATTTTCGGGAGTCAACAGGGTAGTAAATGTAATCAAGTCAACACAATAGGCTGTAGGAATATAAAAGTGTCCTGCTATAGGATATCCCCATAAAAGGTTTCAACAAAGTTTAAACAGCCGTGGAATAGCAAAAATAAAGTCATTTAAAAGTTTATCATAACATCAAATTATGAGCATATTTTAGGCTCATCACCCATGAATGAAATGTAATTAACCCAAGCCAAGAAAATACATTGAATGTCACATAGATACATCAATGTATCTATCTCAGCTCATTACTAGAACATAACCTAAAAATTTAATCTAATCTAAAATAGTAGGGATGCATCAAATACTCTAACCTTGTGACAATAGTGACCACATCTATTTGTTCACATATAAATAATCCTAACTATCATGACTCCTTTTTTCTCATGAGATATCCAACCCACATTAAATATCTCATGCTTATATTATAATCTCTATTGTAATAAATACACAAAAATATATCAAAAAACTAAAACCTATCAATATAGTAGTCCAATATAAAGAATATACCATTCTCACACATATACCAAGTAGGTAGGAAACCTGCTAGGTATAAATTTCCTAATTTGGTGCAAACAAAAAAATATAAATCCTACCAATCAGAACTTGCATGAAGGGGGTGGCTCATATCATTAAAAAAATATTAAATAAATGTAGATAATAATCTATAAATTATAACTAGTCTATTGTAAAATAGAGCATATATCCTCAAAAAAAACTTACTCACTCTCATTCCTCATCATTGTAATCCTTTTAGAAAATTCATACTTAGATATTCCTATTGTTGCTCTAGTATTTCTATAGGCTTAGAAAACTCTACTATTATATGTTTATACTCACCTATACAAATAGTGGAGTTCAAAATTCAAGAGTCTTCTCAGACAATTGAATTAAGCAATTCAAAATTATTCTCAGACAATTGAATTAAGCAATTCAATCAAATTCAATTTGTATTTAAATTTATATGACATCAAAATTAGAGGTAATTCCTTGAATTTTATTGACTCCACAATCCATTTTCTACAAACAATTAAATTTACAATTTTTGAATAAACTATAATTTTAAAATTTTCTATTTAATCATCTTTCATCTACAATTATGGTTTTCATGTATATTAATTCTTCATCACTTATAGCACACTATACATCCCCTACACGCCTTGAAAACCTCTAGAAATGTGTGCCAACTTTTTCTTTATATTTTAATTTTGTGATGATAATTCCATTCCCCGTCAACTCCTCCATACCTATGCCCTCCCACATTCCCTTTCTCTTTTCTCTTTTATTTTTATTTGTTTTGTTTTATTACTTATTATTTCCTCCATTGAGTACCTATGCTAGTATCTCCATTTTTTCTTTGAAAAAATTCCACATAGCCTTTTTTGGCTGCAACCTTTCATTTTTCTCTTGGCGTTGACTATCTATTTATTTTTATCTTCCTTTATATATTACTACCTTGCTTTGTATTTTTTGCATATCTTTATTTTTGTATACATCTCAATTTCCTTAGAAAATATTAATTTCCCTATTTGTGTGCCATCTTCTTGGTTTTCCCTATAACATAAGTCCTGACTACTACTTTGTTTTATTCTTTCGTAGAAAATTATCTTCCTTTTGTTGTGTTTGATTTTACTACATTCCTAGTGCCACTCTGCTTTTTTTAATTTCATTGTTTTTTTAGTCTATTCTATTATGTCATGAACCTCTTTCAATTCCATGTGATGGAACTAAAATTATCCTTATTTTTTATCATTGACCATAAAAACCAACACAATGAAATCATAGAAAGAGATCACACTCAGAAGAATCGAAGATAAATGTTTATTCATTTGCATAAATCAACCTCTAGATACCAACTATATTCCACTTTAATGAACAATTGAACCTTCATAATGCATATCAGAAAATGAAATTTTGTTAAATAAAATGACAGTAATTTTTCTTTTCTCAACCATCATGGAAGAGAAATTAAAATTCAAATAAAACCAAAAATATAATAAACCAAACTATTTTGTTTGCATGCTGAATATTTTCCATCCATCTAGATGCTCCTGCATCAAACATAATAGGTCCCATTTTTCTTTCATGAGTGGGAAACTCATGATAATTTTAGAAATTTCAAAAAAAAAATTCCAAACTTCACCAAATATTAAGAACTAACCCTAGAAGCCTCATCCATTACACATCTCTTCTTCTAGACCAAATGTCCCCAATATTCCTCCCTTTGTTTATTTTTTTCTATGTGAAACAATGATTTGATCAATTTCCTCAACCCTCTTCTCCAAAAAATAGTGTATCCACTTGGGTTCATCATACAAGTTAGAGGTTTCATTTTTTCCTTCTTGGTACAATTACAAATTTGAAACATTGAATATTGGTGAGATATCAATTCCTATTGGAAGCTCAATATCATATGCATTTGATGAGAAATTTCATAAAATATTGCATGGGCCTATGTCTTTCCACTTCATCTTATTGTATGTTCCTTGTTGGAGCCATTCCTTTTGTAAATGTACTATCACCAAGTCACCAATCTAAAATTATTGTACTCTCCTATGTACACCAACCATTTCTTTGTATTTTATGGAACATTTTTTCCTAAATTTCTTTCACTTCTTTGTTTAAGTCACAACTATAATCCATTAAATATTTTGCAACTGCACTCTTCCTTCCCAAATCTACTTCATCCCTCAATTCATCATCTTCTTGGGGGATATATCTAGTGAAAAAATCCTTCCTACATTCTTATTAACTAAGTTATTGTATGCAAACTTTCGTGTGCCAATATCAAATCCCACTGATTGAGCTTTTCACCTAGACCAAGATCCTTGGTAAATTATCCAAACTTCAATTGAAAACCTCACTTTGATAGATTGAGGATGGTAAGCTAATCTAAATCCCAATTATGTTCCCATTTTCATCTAAAATGTATGACAAAAATTAAAAACAAACTTGTTGTCCTAGTATGAAATAATACTCATTGTCAATTGATGTAATCAAACTGTCTCCTACATAAAACAAGTTAGCAATGTGAGAAGCATCACTACTCTTTTGACATGGTATAAAATGAATCATCTTTAAAAAAAATTCCACCACAAACAAATTGAATTATTAATTTTCCTACAAACAAAATCTATACGAATGCATTTACATGGTGTCTTTGATGTTGAGAATGATTGCTATAATTCTTTATTTTTCCTCACTCCTTTGGTGTGCTAGCATATCTAACAAATTTGCACCATTATTTTTACATCTATAGTCATCCATACCTAGTAGTAAATCTCATTTAGTTGTGACAATATTTTGTTCACTCTAAAAACTCCACTTGAACCTCCATTGTGCTTCTCCCTCATTACGTTTGAGATATTTTTGAGCTACACAAACATCTATTCACTGTGTGGTCATCTATGATAAAATTTCACTTAAACAACTAAAAATGAAGGTGTTAGGAACATTAAGGTTGGAAAAATGATTAATAGCATTGTCAAAAAATTTATTATTCTAAATAATAGGATATGGAATGTGAAATTTTATAGGGTGCAATTTTTGGCATTATATTTTTCTCCCATTTTAGTGAGCATATGTATTCTAACAGAAGTTAGCTAAAGTAGAGAAAAAGGTTAAAGAAAATATATACCAAGGATGCAGAGGATGAAGGTCTTCAATCCAGTATATGTAAGTGTAAGGTTGTGCTAGGATAGAAAGAGGACATGGGTCTTTTGATTTTCCAAGATAACTGCAATCTCACCGCAAACATGTTAGCTATAGACAAACACATTAGGTAAAAAAGTGAAAAATAGGCATGATAAAATCTGATCAAATAAAAGACAATGTTGATAGGTATGGATGGAAAGTTTTGTTATTCTAGATACCATACAATAAGTAGATATAAGGATTGAACCAAAGGAAATAGGGTTCCACCTTTTAGGAGATGGAACTAAGGGACCTATTTCACACTTTAGTTCATTAGGAAACCAAAATCCCTAAACTAAGTGACTAAATTGAGGGAAGGACTAGGAGTTTCCTTTTGTGATTAAATGAGGGTTCACCATTAAATAAAGCTTCAAAGGAGAAATGCAAACTCTTATGCACAAAAACCTATAAACTTGAAAGCATTAAATAAGATTAATAAACAACAATGAAACAAAAAGGAACCTAGATGAATGAGGGAGTTCAAGCAAGGTCTGCAACTTTGAAATTATACTATTTGAAGCCCACTGGAACTGATATGCCAAGTTGGGTGATTTAGTCTTGTTACAAGAATCTAGGCAGAATCTGGAATCTTCTGGTGACTGATCTATATCAAAAAAAATATGGAAAAAGGGGTATACTAGGACTCATATTCCTATATGGATTATTTCTAGTCCCATTCTTCCTTTCTAAGAAAACAAGATCTAAAATTGTTCTCCTATCTCCACACTTCCTTCCTATGTCTTTCAAACTTCGCTTCTAGATCCGAACTTGTTAAAAATATGGAAAATAAAATATTGTTTTGATTTTCTTTTGGGGGGTTTTCCTTGGTAAAAATCCTAGTTTGGTAATTAAAACTTTATAGAAAGTATATATTTGAAATTGAAATGTGTGTGAAATCCCTAATCTTAAGTGTGTCTTAGATTGTGAGAGAAAAAAGTGCAATAAAACCCTACTCTAATCTGCTAGAATAAGATGCATAAATGAAACATGAAAATGATAATGAATCACTTTGGGAGATCTCTAATCACCCTAATAAGCCATAAGAATGAATGTACCTTCCTTCAGGTAGAAATTTGAATAATACTAGAAGATGGAATCACATAGGAAACAAGTCATTAGGCTTGGTTCAATGGATAGTTGTATCTCCCCAACATAGAATTCATCATGATCCTTTATAGGCAACCATCATCCATTTATTTGGAAATTATTTATCCTGAAATGAAAGTGAGCTTGAAGTCCTTCAAAAACACTATAATTCTACTCGAAGGCTTCAACTTTACTTCCTCCTTGATTTTGAATGTGAATCACTTGCTTATTTTCTTCTATCTCTCTCTCTCTTTCTCTAGTTCTAGTTGAAAAAATGAATGTGAGAATTAGCTTTATAGGTATCCTATATAATCTACCATTTATTAGATCCCAAATGCCAACATTTGTGAAATGTGAGTTAAAAACTTGAATTTCCCACTCAAAACCCTAAAAGGGTGCCAAACAGGACTCATACGCTCAAGGTAACGTATGTCACCCACATAGGGGGACTCATACACCCAAGGTAGTGTTAGAATATTAAATGTATTTATTGAGTTTGTTAGGATTTTAGTTGAAATAAGCCTTGAGATGTGAAATGAAGGGTCTTAATGGCCTATTAGTGATGATTTAAAGGGTATGAATGCAAAGGTGGTAAAATAGGTCCAAACTAAGTGCAAAATTGTACTATTTTTAAGAAGGGAGTACAATTTTCTACACTACATTTAGCCCCCACTTTAGCGCCCATATGACATTGAGTGCATATGTAAGCTAAAGTACTTCAAAAAGTAAACTTTATCTCATAAAAGGATATTCATATGTATTCATTCAAAACATGGGAGAATGAAGCCCCCATTGTAGTTATCTACAAAACAACAATGTTAGGAACCACATCCTATGAAACCACTTCATTAGTTGTTCAAAAATCCTCTTATCTAACTTCTTCAAGAAATAAAATTTGAGGATAGATGTATTCCCCCCCTCGATTCCACTTGTTTTATTGAGGTTGAATCAATGTAGCAATCTAATGACATCAAATTTTATAAGTCATATCATAGGGTATTTCTAAGTACCATACCACATAATGATTAAAATGTGATGAGATCGGTAGTGGAATTATGAATCCAACACAACATCTGGTGCCAAAAATGGAGTTCACTAGTCCCCAATGTGCTAATTTGAATTGAAAAAACACTTTTACTTTAACATGTAAATAACGTAATTGAGTATATAAGAATAAAAATTTAGGTATTTTGTGATCATTTGGTCTTTTACCTTTTTGCAATTTTACTTTGGTGGAGAGTGATTGACGATGCCAATCATATGACCATACATGCCTCTAAGACTTGAGACCCTATGCAATGAGGTGGCACGGGGAAAGCTACAACATACAGTGAGTGGATTCTTCTCTACCATTGCTTTGTTTTTATGCATTTACCTTATTTTTCTATGAATTTCTAGATAGATTTAGAACCCTAGAAGAGAAAGTCACAAAGCGTCCCTTTTTTCACAAAGCATCCCACTTTTTTGCAAAGAATCCTTCTTTTTCACAAAGCATCTCACTTTTTTGCAAAGGGTCCTACTTTTTTGCAAAGCATCACATTTTTTTGCTAAGTGTCTATGACCTCCAAAAAAGTATCCTAGAGAAACTTTAGCACACTTTTTGACTTTTTATGTATAGATTTAATTTTTTAAGGATGCTTATTGTAGACACTAAAAAATGTCCTACGTCTATGACGTAATTTTTCTTGGTCATCATCCTTCAATAATTGAATAATTTTAATTATCCAATTATGTTTGATCACATTCCTCTATTAATTAAATAATTTTTAATTATTTAATTAATTCACCTTCTAATCTCTATGCTATCCTGATCAATTAAAATTATTTAATTGCATCACTAATTTCCCCTTTTTTCCTCGATAATTAAATAAATCTTATTTATTTAATTATTCATCTTTCATCTATAGTTAGACAATAATTATTATTATTTGGCATTTTATTCTTCTACAATTATATAATTTTCAAAATTATTTAATTATTTGTCATTCCTCTCTTTTGAATAAATAATTCAAATCAATTATCCATGTTCGTTTTTCCATTTAATTAAAACTCCTTTTTAATTTTCTCTAAATAAATAATTTCATTAAATTGTTTATATAATATTTATCTTGGTTATACATTTTGTAACCTCCCTCTCATCCATTCTCATTCTTCGATCTTGGAATCTTTCTAGAGGATCGATCTTGACTGTCCATTCAAATGGTTATCTATAAGAGCAACCTTCCTCTCCCATTTTAAACTTAACAACCTTTCATCTCCAACTTGTTTTCTTACTATTTGTAGGTACTTACACAAGTTTACTACAAAATATGAGGGAAAATAATGCATAAGAAGAAGGAGAGATAAGAGAAGTAATCAACCATAATCGGGAGTGTTTTGTTTACTTGGTTCTAGTTTATTTCTCTCCCTTATTTTTTTTCTCTTGTTTAGGTGTGGCTAATAGTCTAGAAGTGTTGGTTGTCACTTGTTCTATGCTAGGAACTCTGAAACCCCATCTTACATTGGTGAACTTGATGTGAACATCATCTTTTGGGTATATGTGCAGGATCATCATGGAAAAAACAAGCCCTTAAGTGGTAAAAAAAAAGAGTTAGGCAACTTGATGTAAAAATTTGAATAAGTTATCTATTTTATTTCAAAAATATGTAAGAATAAAAATATATCAAATTGAATGTATTTTTCTAAACTACTAGGTTTATTTTTTTTTTTAAATCTATTGTGAAAATTTGAAATTTCAATGTAGTAGTACTTAAATTCCAGTGGGAAAATAAAAAGTAGGTGTATGTCTAACCACCCTAACCACAATAAAATGATAATATTTTTTTATAAGATTTTAGATATAAGTAGAGGACTCATGTCTCAATGTCATGCATAAATTTTTGTAATTATTTTCTAAGTAAATGATTAATTATGATTTTTTTATTACAACTTTTAAAAAATATAAAAACTTGTATGCCTGACCACCTTAACTTTTTCAAAACTTCATGAAATTCAACTTTTCTTTTTTTAATCCTATAGTATGCCAAGCACAGAACATGACACATGTTTCAGATTCAAAAAATGTGATACTGTTTGAAAGCTATAGATATTCTTCAATCAACCTATCAATCAGGACTTTAGTCATAATTAAAATAGAAAATGAATAATAATTATATATTAAATTCAAAGTAAAGCATAATTTTTATTAGGGGAAAGCTGAGAATCTTGTTTAAAAACCTTTTTTGTTTCATCAATTTTGGGTAGAAAAAGTCATCGCCCACATACCCTACACATACCATCATATCACAACTTTTTGGACTATCATGATCCTGCACATACCCTTTTGTAATTTTTTTGTACGGATTTTGCTTGTTTTCACAAATTTTAGGTATAGAATAATGCAATAGTTAAGCGCAACGACACATTTGACAAACACAACAATGCACTCATCTAGAAATGACGGATTTGTGTTGGCCATCCAAGGGTGGGAAATTTGAATTCAAAAACACAATGCCATCGATTTCATGTGATGCAATGCAATGACATAACTAAGAAAAGAAATGACACATTTGTCTGTTTGGTAAAATGTTTGACTTAAGATCATTTTTATTTTTCTTTTGGGTTGAGGAAGTACAATAGAGTTTCTTGGTTACTTATTTTCTATTTGTAGTGTGTGGCATTAAAGTGGAGCTCCCAAAACTTCTTCTTTTGAAGTAACAAAAAAATTGAGATCTTAGTTTAGTTTCCTTTAATTTCTCTAGTTCAGTTTCATTTCATTATTTTCTAGTTTGAATTTTAGTCTAGCTCTTAATCTTATATGATAGGAGGTTTTTGCAACTTTTTTGTTGGTCTAAGATCATTTTGTGAAACTACTAATATGTGGTTTTGTAGGTTTGAATGTCCAAGGCTTTATTTTGAAACCACAATCTTGTTTTCTTTAGATTTGATAACACTTCATTTGGTGCTCTAAAAAGAACAATTGTCTTCCCCACATAGATTTAAATAGAGGGTAAATGAATCACATGTCTTAGTGTTTGAGGATGGTAGGTATTATGCTCTCACCTTGTGCAAACTCAGTGATCAGAAAGCCAAACCCATCTATTTTTTGTGTTCATCCCTTAGAGGGGCCTTCCTTGCAAGATGGAATAACTCTAACTAGTTTTTTGCTCAGTGCGGTATATAAAAGGATAAAACTAAACTGTTAAGTCCTCATGGTATATAGGCCTTAGTTGTACATTCTCATTGAAAACAACCCATACCTATCTTTTCTCTTAAAGGTATAAGATACCCTAGTAGAGTGATTAAATCCTTAAGTGGCTTTTTGGATGTTCACAAGGTGCCATGTCCCTGAGTATTTACTACAACCCTCTTGTTTTTAGAATCCTAGCATTTGGACCATTACTTGGTATGGTACAGGGTACATTAGCATGCCTGAAGTTACTAACTACTGACTATCTTGAGTAGTGTTAGTAGTTCTTTGGAAGTGACTACCCAGGAATCCAAAGTTGGTGTGCCAATAGAAGTGAGTGTTGTGTAGGGGATCCAGTTCCACCAAAATTCTAAGCTATATCCACTCTCGAGAAGGAGAGGTGTTCATCACTGATCTAGGGTATTTCAATGGGTCTATACCAAGTATACAAACCCTTTCCTACTAGGATTCGTGCTTGTTTTCTTGTTACAATTTCACATCAAACTTGACCAAAACAAATTGATTGATACTATCAGTTGTGTTTTCTAGTCATATTTCATTAGAAATAGTCAAAAAAATTGATCAAAATCATTACAAATTATCAAAACTATAAAAAAAAAACATTCTAGAACCACAACTTTCAAACAAAGACCCACAACTATTACTATAAACCACAACTGAGATCTATAAAACTATAACCATCCACCTCAACCACAATTGCTAAACATAGAGCCACATTTGATAACATGAATTGTAATTGTGCAATGAATCTACTGAAAAATGAACCACAATTTTTTGCTAAAAAAATTCTTGAAATTTGTGTCCAAAATATGAACAAAACAAATCCACAGGGACCTCTATCTGATAAATCCTTTGTATTGCACAAAATAGACCTTTCCTCTTAGGTTGCATCTAGACCTTTAGATTTTGAACATAGCTAGACCTTTGAGCCTTTGGAAATTCATGGTTACATATTCTATTTGTCATTGACCATTATCCTTCATATTATGAATTTCTTGTCATTATCAGCCTTATCACATTTGAGTCATAAGCCTTTGTCCTAGCCTAGAATCAACCTTATCAAAATCATCTCCTTGGTTACCAAAAATGGTCAATGACACTCGAAATTGTTACCTTGGGTTCACATTAGCTTGATTTTCCACCCTTTGTTTTATATTTTATCCTTCCTTTGCATTTCCTTATTTTCATTTAGACTCATATTTCTTATATTACACCTTGCAACCTTATTTCCAAAAATACAAAAAATAAATAACTCACTTTACCTTAGCATCATATCAATCTTTCACCCATTAGTCTCATTATACTTCCATTTTTATACCCCAAAAATACAAAAACATAGTTCCAACCTTAGTTGCATTATTACCTTAATCCTCAATTAGCATCATTTAGTCACCTTATCATCATTCTTGATCATTAATCAATATTTATTTTCATTTAGAATTCATTTCTTGCATTAGTCTCATTATCTTTATACTCAAGAAAATCCAAAAAAAAAACATAGTTTAGTTCATCATCATCTTGCATTTCCTTTCAACTTGCAAAATTCTGACATGGTTGAAACAAGGTAAAAAACCAAATTAAAGGACATGGATTTCTTAAGTAGCCCTTTTCCTAACATTACCATAGATTTGAATCATTCTACACCTCAAAAGAACACACCACAAAGAGAATAGAGTGACCCTTGGGAATACCTAAACCTCAAAGAATTCAACAAGAAATTCACCTCTCAAGATATTGAAAGGGGTTATCAAGATCCTAGAATTTTAAGCATAGTTAACCAACTCAAGGTTAGTTCCAATCCAAACAATTTTTTCTATGCATTAGCTAAAAAGGGTGCCAAGTTACCTCATGGTTTTGACGTATCAACCATCATAGAAGAAGAAATGAAAAATCCATTTGGCATGCCCTCATCACAAAAAATGGCAAACATACCCCTTGGGACAACTACACACATGACTAATACCACCACAACACACATTCCAAACATCCCAACCCATACTACACAAGGTCAAAATTTCACACTTGGAAGTTCCTCAAACACCATGGGTAAAACCTTCATGAATCCCCTTTTTCAAAGCACAAATGAAGGTTCCATATCACAAGGTCCTATACCTTTGATACAAAATCTAAATGAAGTTCACACACCCTTGATCCAAAATGAAAACCAAGGTTATATACCTACATCCCAAAAAAAAAATCAAGGGTCCTTATTCCAATTCCAAAGTACACCTTCATTAAATCAACTTCCACCAAATAAGCCTCAAAAGTTGCACACCATCTCACAAAAGGTCTCAAATCAAAACCATAATCAAGGGTCTATTACATCATTCCACAATGTCAGTCAAGGGTCTATTCCATTGCTTCAAAATGAAAATCAAGGATCCCTTCCATCATTCTAGAACTATACTCAAGGACCAACACGCTCAATTCAAAATTTCAATCAAGGGACGATTCCTTCATTTCAAAATTTCAATGAAGGAAGGATACCCTCACAGAAAAATATCAATCACTTGGGGCTACACCTTCATGGAAAAACATCAACCAAGGTCCCACACCTCCATTTAAAAACCAAGGATTAAATTTTGAAAATAAGAACATGAATCAAGGGTCCATACCTCCATTCCAAAACACCATAACAAACCTAAACACCAAATTTCATTTTAAATAAAAACTACCCACACCCATATCCATGGAAACCAAGGTCCCATATCATAAAGCATCAATCCTAATCCAAATCCAACCTATGACCTTGATGTCAATGCTATGAAATCTCATAAAAACAATACAACACCATCCCTTGTAGACTATTTGATACAACACATGCAGACCCTTGAACAATCGATGACAAACATGAAATTGGGAACCAAAAAGAAGACATATTCCATGGACAATTTGTGCCCCTTTCCATTTGATCAAAATCTATAAATTCCACCCTTTCCCCCTCATTTGAAAGCACCACCTTTGCCTAAATATAAGGGGATAGGGGATCTTGTAGAAAACATTTTAGAATTCAACACATCATGTATGGAAGTTGCATATGATCCTAACTAAATTTGATGAGGTTACTCTCGCAAAGTATCATCTAGGGGAAGCCTTAGATTGGTTTGCACACCTTACACCAAGAATCAAAACATGGGGTGAACTAGCCTACCAATTCATAATCATTTTTCCTTCAACATTAAAAATGATGTCACCCTTGTAACATTGAGCATGACCAAACAAGAGGAAGGGGAGTCACTTACCTCATTCTACCAGAGATGGAAAGGCTTGGTTAGAAAATTCCCTTGTCACATTCCTGAAAATCAACTTGTCACCATGTTTGTGGAAAACCTTAACAGAGAATTGATGAGTTGAATTAAAAACCAATGTTGCATAACCTTTGAAGAGATTCTTGAGAAAGGATTACTTATTGATAAATTCCTTATCACAAGAGAATTGGTCAAGATAACCAAAGACAATCTGAAGCCCAACAATGACAAAAAAAAATACTAGTCCCAAAACAAAAACGTCACTTGAATGACGAAGTTGTTGATGATAAAATGATAACCAAAGGACCAATCATTCAAATTAAAGGCCCTTCTTCATCAAACTCATCTAGTACATTGAATACCCAAATACAAGGTCAAAACCAAATGCTAAATTTTCTCCAAAACAACCAACAAAGAAGAGGTCCTCCCCAAGTCAAGAGAACATACACCCCCTTGGGTGAACCCATTGAATCAGTCCTCAAATGAATTTTGAAATCCAATCTTATCACACTGCCATACATTAAGAATTATGAACCTTCCTTAATCAAACCTGATTGGTGGAAAGATGATGAATATTGTGAATACCACCATACAAAAGGACACAAAACATCTAGATGTTAGACACTCAAGAATACCATTCAAGACCTTATTGGAGATCAAACCATTTCATTTGATAATTCAAAAGGGAAAAACAATGTTGATCATACCATATTCATGACCCCTTTGCAAGACCATGATAAAGGAAAATCCTCTAGTTTAGGGAACAATAGTAAGAATGCCATTTATGCAGCTGTCAAACATGATTACAACACTATCATTCTTAATGTGACACCCTTTGATTATCACATTTCCACTATCATCATAAACAAGCCAAAATTAGACTGTGTTGTTGCCACCCGCAAAACCAAGATACCTATTCCAATTCCTTTCACAAATCCTCAACCAAAGGGTCAATATAACCTCCTACATAAACTAGGGAAAAATCTCGTGCAAATTCCTATATTGGATCTCCTTCGCATCTCACCACAACACATAACCATTCTTGATAAATCCTTGCAAGAAGCCTCTGTACATGAAAACCTAGATGTTAATGAATTTCAAGCCATGGTTGGATACCTAGCTATGTCATACCATTCCACCTTCTCTGAACAAGACTTTTCTACACCAAAATATGATCATAACAACCCACTACACGTCAAATTATTCGTTAATACACATAAGATCAAATAAGTCCTAGTAAATGGTGAAGCAGGCCTAAATATTTTCTCACTAAAATTAGTGAAGGAATTGGGATACTCTAAGAATTCTATTGACCAAACCAAGAAAATTGTGATCAAAGCTTATGATGATGTTTAACATTTCTTTGAAGGCATAATTTCACTTCAAGTAAGAGTTGTCTCAACAATATAGGACATAATATTTCATCTCTTGGATTTATATTTACATTACAATCTCCTCCTTGGCCACCCATTGATTCATGCCATGAGGGCTATTCCATCCACCTATCATCAATGCCTCAATTTCCCACATAACGACACTAAAATTACCATTACATGTGACCCTAATCCTTTCCAATATTGTTACAACCTCAAAGGAACCACTGAGCACCAAGTGCCCATCAATCAAGATGTCTCACCTTCTAGTTCATCCATCACTCCATCTCACTACATTGATCCATCCACTTTTTTCAAATCATCTAAGACCTTCATCACATCCTCCATGCCCAGGATCCAAATTCAATACAAAGGATGCAGAGAGTACAATATGAAGAGTCTCTTTTTCATTGGAAAATTACCAAACTCACCAAACTCATATGGAAAACCACATCCCATGCAGCCTAAATTTTTCATCCACAATCTTCCTACCACCCTCACTAGATGAGGGGAACTTGCTAAGGAATCTCTAGATGACCATATTCTCACATAGTTGTACAAAGAAGAGGAGGAAACTAAAACTAAGAAATTACCAATCGAGCAATAGCTGAAAGTGTTCCAAATAATGAAATGACATGGATATGATGGACATGATTCCCTGGGACTAAATAAAAAGGGAATTTTTGAACCTCTACAACCCCATAAGCTAATAAATCATCAAGGGTTAGGGTTTGTGCTAGTAAAAGTGACTATCCAAGATATCAGGTTACCTATGAGTGAGTCTGTTGATGCTTGAAATGAGATTGAGACATATGAGGACCCTTGGGATTATGAGGCTAATTCTAACAAATATGAATGTGATTACCTATCCTCTACTACTTTCATGGACCTTGACAAGACATTTGGGGAATTTGATCAAATTCTTACCATTGATTCCTCACAAAATCCACCAACTACCCATCTAAAAATTTCTTTGACTAAGGAAGAGTGGCTCCAACATTACTTGTGATAATCCATTGATCTAGCCTCCTAGGAGTTTGATGACTCTGGTTCTATCTTTACCCTGTATACCTACACAATGAACCATGACAATTTTGATGGTGGCTTACCTCTTGTCTACCCTCAACTTATAGATTGGGGCCAAGAAGGACCACCAATTTTGGCACTTTCGAGAAAAATGAAGTCATTGCTGAGTTCATGGGACTTCATGATGGAATACCAAGTGGGGATCATAAGGATGGATTTTCCATAAAAATCAATTATGTCATATACTTTGGTGAGGCCATCCTGTCCTCTAGTCACAAAAGTGAAAATGAAAAAATCAAAAATAAAAATAATAGGTCTTCAGGTGAAAATCAAAAGGTGCCTACTGACCATGAAAAAGTAAAAAAAAATGATGTATTCAAAGTTAAAAACCTCTTAGAGGAACCCAAGGATGGAGGATAGGACTGTCTCCCTATAGAATGAGAGAGATTGTCATTTCTTATTCAATAAATAGAGGAAGTCGGATTGGAACATCATATTACTCCATAATAATACCTAGTTGGCAGCATCCTTGACCACTAGGGAAAATCCTAAGTTCATAGCATTCTTCTTAGAAATACAAGCCAATTTCACATGGTCATATGCTAATATGCATTAATTGGATCCCAAGTTGGTTCTACATCACTTACTGCTACCAAATTCGAAGCCATTCAAACAAAAGTTGAGAAGAATCCATCCACAGATCACATTCCTTGTCAAGCTAGAACTCAAGAAGCTCTTGGACATCAGATTCATTCACCCAATTGATTACAAAGAGTGGATATAAAATCTAGTTCCTATCACCAAGCTGAATGGTCAAATCAAGATTTGTACTAATTTTAGAGACCTCACCAAAGCTTGTCCCAAAGACGATTTTCCTTTACCAAACATTCACATCATAGTATTTTTAACCACTGGACATGAAATTCAATCATTGATGGATGGATTCTTGGGTTGCAATCAGATAATAATTTCCATTGAAGAACAAACAAAGACAACTTTCACATGCACTTGCGGAAATTTTTGTTGGAATGTCATGTCATTTGGACTGAAAAATGCTAGTGCTACCTATCAGAGAGCTATTACCATAATTTTTCATGACTATATGCACGTCTTCATGGAAGATTATGTTGATGACCTCTCCAAATCTCTAGAAAAAAGTGGAAACTTGGTAGCATTGGACAATATTGTCACCCGACTTAAAAAAATCAACTTAGGCTAAATCTAAAGAAATGTGTTTTTGGGGTGCAATCAGGAAAAATCCTAGGATATATCATCTCTCGTAGAGAAATAGAGGTTGATCCCACAAAAGTAAAAGCTATCTTTGGCATGCCATCACCAACCAATATCAGTCAATTAAAGACATTACAATGAAGATTGCAATAAATCTATAGGTGCATTGCTCAGCTAGCAGACATGACCCATCCATTCCAACATCTATTAAGAAAGTGAATTCCCTTCAATTGGATTCAAAATTTTCAAGAATCATTTGATAAAATTAAGGAATATTTATTTACTTCACCAGTCCTTATGCCACCAATTTACAAAAGGCATGTGATACTATATGTGATAGCTACTACATCAACACTGGGGGAACTTTTAGCACAAAATGCTAATGATGGTAAGGAAAGGGAAATATACTATATCTAGTTGGGTATGAGCTAAAATATATTCCTATTGAGAAAGCATGTCTACCAGTGGTATTCACAACATAGAAATTGAGATACTATATGCTAAACCACAAGAAAAAGTTGATTGCCAAAATTGATCCTTTGAAATATCTTCTTAGGAAAGTAGCATTGACAGGAAGGCTAGCTAAAAGGTTCATGATTCTAGGTGAATATGACATTGAGTATGTTGACCACAAAGCAATAAAGGGACAAGTAATCTCTAACCAACTCATAGATGCACCATTAAAAGCAGAGCATCCTTTGATATCTGATTTCCTAGATGAATTAATCTTTTTCATAAACACAAAAAAAAAATGGAAGCTATACTTTGATGGATCTTATACAAGTCATTGATTAGTAGCTGGTATTTTATTTATCACACCTCAAGGAGACTCCATTCCTAAGTCATTTCGAATAGCATCCTTGTGTAGAAACAACATGGATAAATATGAAGCATTATTGACAGGACCCCAAATGGAAAAAAATTAGAAAATCAAGGACCTTCAACTCTATGGTGACTCTCAATTAGTGATTAAACAAGTTAATGATGACTATGAAACCAAGGATGAAAAATTGATGCCCTACAAGTGCATAGTAAATTGCTTCAGACTATACTTTGATAATATTTCTTATGAATAAATACCGAGAATCTAGAACAAAGTAGCTGATGCAATGGCCACAATTGGATCTCTCTTAGACATTCCCAATAATGCCTCACAATATGAGGTCTTGGTGGAACAACTATTGATCCATTCATTCGATGTCCCTGAAACCAAACTTGTATGTGCACATGTTGGTCTTGAATCCCCTTGGTTTAAAGACATCTATAGTTACTTGCATGACCAAATCATCCCTTCTTACTTGTCCCTTAACCAACACAAAACCTTTATTCAACTAATTTCCAAATATTCCATCATTGAAAACAATATTTACCACTGCAACTTAGATAGTACCCTCCTTCGATGTCTCAACTTAAATGAAGCACAAACAACCTTTCAAGAGGAACACCAACATATATGTGGAGCTCACTCTACTAGTCCAATCTTAGCCAAAAAGCTCATGAGAATGGGATATTGTTGGCCTACAATGGAACATGATGCTTATCACTTTGTCAAGAAATTTCACTAGTGCCAGATTCATGGAGATCTTATACATGCACCAGCTTAGGAACTTCAACTTCTTACCTCGCCTTGGCCATTTTCTTAGTGGGGACTCGACCTCATAGAAAAAATCCATCCCACCTCTTCTAATGGAAATAAGTTTATCCTTGTCACTATTGAGTATTTCAAAAAATGGATTTAATCCATCCCATTGAATTGCATCACTCAAAATCAAATAGCCAAGTTCATCCTGAATTACATCATTTTACGCTATGGTATCCCATAGCCCATCATTACTGATAATGGTCACTCTTTTAAAAATCAAGATTTTCATGAGCTTTTTGGAAAATTCCATATCCAACATAGTCTTTCTACTCCATATTACCACCATGGTAATGGCTAAGATGAGGCATCTAGTAAGACCATCCTAAAAATCTTAAAGAAGACTATCAACAATGTTGGTCATGACTAGCACCTACAAATAAACCTTGCTTTATGGGATTATCGCACCAGTGTCCATACTCCTATAGGAGCCACTCCATACTCCCTTGTCTTTGGGTTAGAAGCAATAGATCCTATAGAGGTCGAGTTACCCTCTTTACGAGTCTCCATGCAAGGAGTGATTGATCAAGAAGAATATCATACTAGAATTCCTTGACACATTTGCAACCATACTAGAATTTCCTTTGACACAACTACAACAAGAATGTCCAATATAGAAACTTTGACATTGGTGACTTAGTCCTCAAAGAAAATCCAAAGAATCAAGTAGAACGGGAAAAAATTTGGAAAGTTTGAACCTAATTGGTTGGGCTCCTATATTGTCACAACATCATATGGATCAGGTGCTTATCAACTCTCTACTCCTGAGGGAGAACCATTGTATGAACCTATCAAAAGAATGCACCTCCACAAGTATTACACTTGATTCTCAGAGTATCCCTACAAAAAGTAAAAATAAAAGAAAAAATAAATTAAAAAAGTTGTTACCCTGATGAAAACCCGGTAAGCAAGTGGCTTGGTGACAACCAAAAAATAAAAAAAAATGGAAAGAATAAAAAAATAGTAAAGAGAAATAATTCATCCAAAAGTGAAAACCACTTCACTGGTGTTTTGGATAAGTACCATGGTGAAAACCTGGCAAACAGGTGCCATGTGTACTCAATCTCTTCTCCTTCATCTACTATCACTCCATTTGGTCTTTCATCCTTGCCACTCATCCATTTGCACATGACACTTGTTCATAATAATGCCTCATCATCCTTCTTATGGCATGAGAACCATCGACACTCAGCATCCTAATCATCCTTGACATTTTCCTGCTGCTTCCCCTTTCTCACAATAAATTTGTCCTACACCCTATTGGGGGAAATTTCTTGATTCACATCTTTATGGGAAGATAACACATGCTATTAATATCATAAAAAATCCAAAATCCAAAAAAGAATAGAAAACATTAAAATCCAAAATAAATAATAAAAAAATTAAAATCCAAAAAATAATAAAACATCAAAATCTAAAAACATCAGAAAACGTCAAAATTTCTAAAAAAAAGTCATAGTCAGAATCAAAATCAGAGTCAGTTTGTGTTAGTAGTGTCAAACTATGTTGTCTTTGCACATTTTCTACGTAGGCAAGGCTCATCTTAAATGATCCCTCGAGACATTAGGCCATTCATTTTAGGTCATCCAAATAAAATCATGACTCCATCTTTTTCCAAATAGGGAAAAGTCAAGTCGTGTCGAACTACAAGGTCCTTGTGCATTGCTACATAGGAAATGTACCATCTATCGATTAGCCCTCGAGCCCCCCTAGGTTAGTCTTTTAGGGTTTTTCCAGTCATTCAACCTAAATAAGACACCATCCACTCAAATGTGACATCATCATCTAAACTTGAAACACAAATCTTGAATTAGAAAGAAAAAAAATAATCAACAAATTCCTTCAATTAGTTAATCATATTATCATCAGCCAATCTATCAGATCATCAATCTTAGCGAAATGAGGCATTGTGTAATTTTCCTCATTCGGTCTTATCTCTTGTCTTTTATTAGGATGTGTATTTCCTGAGATTAAACTTTTTCAATGTGGCCATTCACCTTAAGCAGGTTATGCCTTTCTTATAGATAGGTGCCTTGTCAACACTTATCACTTGGTCAACTTTATCAGATGTGTCCTTTTCCTTAAATAGGATGTGTGCTTCTTGTAGTTGGGTATCATCACATCACTTGTTCATATTCATCAATCCTTGTCAAACAAATGATTAATCTTTATCAACCTTTTCAATCAATCTTTCCTTAATTAGGATATGTCTTTCTTGAAGTCATACGTAATCAATCAACTTTGTCAATTTTTATCAATCAATCTTTATCAAGTCAATCAATCTTTTCATATTCAAGATGTGTCCTTCTTGAAACTAGGAACAATCAATCAAATCAATTTTTTAAAATTTTCAACTTATAAATCAATCCTTGTCAACCTATCAATCAAATTTAGTCATCTTGGTCAAATTAATTAATCAAACAATCTTATCATTAACATTGGAAAACACTATCTTGGAAAACATTTTATGCGTCTAGATTTTTCTTATCTTTTTGATTGGTTTTGGTGATGTTACTAGTCTCCTAGAGGATTTTCTATCAACGTATTTAGAGGGATGATGATGGATCATGGCCTCTTTTCTTTGTTTTCTATTTGTGGTTTGTCTTGGCAAAAGGACTAGGACAATTAGGTCCTTTGTATGAGCTGGGGCATTTGTTGTCTTTTTGAATGCTTATCTCTCCAAAATGGTCACCTTGCACACCTTGGTTTATGTCATACCATGGGTATTTTCAACCATTTGTGACATTTTTGAAATTCAATGATAATAAATATAAAAAATGTGATCAGGAAAGTTTGTTCCCTTGTCTTTTCCACAGTAACATTAATCTCTTCTTTCTACTTTCCACTAACATTTCTTATGTCTGCATCTTGATAGAGTATTGTGACACACAAAAAAATATTGCATCCAAATCATACTAGATTACAACCTAGAAAGTACCATCATCACAGACATCACTCTTAGATAAAGTCACATTTATCATCATTTGCATCATGCATTTCATCATAGAATTACATCCCATATCATGTAGTATTACATTCAATAATATGTTGTATTACAATCCATTTGTATTACATTTCATATAATATCACATTTTACATTATGATTCTCCACATCACATTTTACATTACATATCATATATACTATATCTTATTATCACATATCATATTATGCATCACATTTTGCATTCACGTTACATATTCTCCATCAAAAAAATTTCATTATCATATACAAATATTACATTACATTAATACATTCCATCTCAAATTGCATTATGCCATTTGCATTACATTCAGCACTCACATATAGCATAATAAAAAAATTCATTACCATAAATACATTACATCATTATATTTCACTATACTCATAACATAATCATACAGATCATCATCATATCACATTGCATTTGTTAAACATTAGGTCATACAAATTGCATATAATAAAAGAATAAACATCATAACATAGTCATAAGCACATAATCACAAAACATATCAAAACCATCACATCATCATGGAAAAAACAAGCCCTTAAGTGGCAAAAAATTCAGAAAAATCAAAGTTAGACAACTTGACATAAAAAAATTGAATAACTTATCTATATTATTTCAAAAATATGTAAGAACATAATTTGTAGCAGATTGAATGTAGTTTCTAAACTACTAGGTTTGTTTAAAAAAAAAAAAATTCTATTTGGTGAAAATTTTAAATTTCAATGCAATGGTACTTAAATTTCAGGGAAAAAATAAGAAGTAGGTGTCTGTATGACCACCCTAACCACAAGAAAAACATAATATTTTTTTATAATATTTTAGATATAAGTAGATGACTCATGCCCCGATGTGATGCATATTGTCTTTTTTTTTTTCCAAGTAAATAATTAATTATGAATTTTTATTACAAATTTTTAAAAAATAGAAAAACTCATATGTCAGACCACCTTAACTTGGTCAAAACTTCATGAAATTCAATTATTATTTTTTTAATCCTATAGTATGCAAAGCATAGAATGTGACGCGTGTTTTGGATTCAAAAAATGTGATACCATTTGAAAGCTATAGATATTTTTCAATCAACCTATCAATTAGGAATTTAGTCATAATTTGAATAGAAAATGAATAATAATTACTCATTAAATTCAAAGTAAAGCATAATTTATATCGGTGGAAAGCTGATAATCTCTTTTAAAAACCCTTTTCATTTCATCAATTTTGGGTAAAAAAATAGTCATCAGCCACATACCCATCATATTGCCACTTTTTGGCCCATCATGATCTTGCACATACCCTCATATAGAGTGCATGAACATTTAAGCATAAAATCAAAAACACATCATAATGCATGTCATAAACCCCCACCAAAATCATATATACATATATATATATATACACATATATATATATATATATCACTAAAAAGTAAAGTGTTATTAAACAATGTCAAGATGTGTGCAATAAAAGTGGAGCCTGTGAGGTCGATAATGACATAAAAGTGTCCATATAAAAATAGAAATAACAAAAGGATTTATCCTAAAATGCCTTGATCACCTGTCCCTAGGGCATCCTCTCTATGTGGTGCATCACTGACCCTATCTCACCCTGGGACTTGGCCTATTCCTGGTAACTATGCATCCTGCTATGCCATCTACCCTGTGAGAAACTATCTATCTTAGAAAATATGGGTTCCCTCCTCTTCTGAGGTACCACTCTCTTATATAGATCCCTATAATACTAAATAGCTTTGCTCGCCATAGTAGACTCTTAAGCAACCTCGACATCAGACCCGCTACATGTAGCTATGAGCTTAATCATTTGCTAGTCAATCTGCTACTAGTTGATGACTACCAAGTCCCTCTCCACTTAAAATTCATCCCTCTCAGCCTTAAGGCCATATATCTATATGATAACTATCCTCAATTGTGCCTCAAGGGCTTGCACTCAAACCTGTAAGGTGGCTATCCTCTACTCCACTGATCCCTCTCCCTCTCCACTCCCCACGTCCTCTTCCTTCTCCTCATCACCCATGATGATCCTCTCACAGAGGACTTGCTCTCCCTCATCCATCTCAATCTCCTCCTCTCCTCCTACCTGCTCTCCCTGTCCCCCATCACCACCTCTTTCAGCCTCCATGGCCTCTAGATTTGCAGCCTCCACTACAACAACCTCTGCATGATGCTCCCTGAATGTACTAACACCTCTATTATTTCCCTGACCTCCGGTTGATCCTCCTCCATCTGTGCCTCCTACTAGATGGGTGATAGTTTTTGACCCTCTTGTCCTCCTCTATCCCTCTTCCTTAGCTACCTAACACCTCTTCCTCATCTTCCTCATCCACCACCCCCATCATCTCCCTGTACTCCCCCATCTCCTCATCCTTCATATCCTCTACCGCTCCCACCTCTACCTCCTTGCCGGCCTCTCACATCCTTGACTCAATGATCTACTGGTGTTGGCTATTGTGGACTAGTTAATGGAACAGGTCTACGAATGAGCCACCAAACATCATAATCTAGTGTCATTCCTACATCTGCATCCCCTCCTCTCCATCCCAATCTAAGGATTGCATCACATCAATCTCCTACTGAGTTGTAGTAACAACAATCTGTGGACCCCAAGTATGAGCCTCGTGGGAGGAGTGCCCATACTTTTCTCTACCCACCATAACTCCCTATTTCTCCTCAAATAGTATCTACACCCTCTCAAGGAGATACATTTTGATAATGTACTATGACTACACTGTCCACCCAATCAGATATTGTAGTTGTTGACACCAAGCTAACTGTTCATTCTCATCTATCCATAATTGGCAGGTCTTGTAACATCTCCAAATGAAACTCACTAATGTGTCTATGGCATGCCTCCAATAGCTCACATTGTCAACATGTGTCTAAGTAAGTGCCCCCTAATATAAATAAGCATATGGTGTTGTGTTCACTACCTTCCAAACCACTGGTGGAAAAAAGATTGTTATGTGTTGCCATGCCCAAACAATTAGCAAAGTCACCATACACCTCAAAATCTACCCCTCTCTATACATAATATAATGCAACTAACAATATAGCACAACTTATAGACATGGCCCCCATGCATAGACTATCCTATGATGAACCATCGACACCAACATCTCTACCCAACCCACTGGGAAACCATGACCCCTATGATCGGGAATCATCACCCCTACTATTAAAGCGCATAATACATAATAAAATTGGTCATATGTCTCCACTAGGGTTTCCAACCGGATCTCATATTATTGGATCTAGAGCTCAACATCATCCTTAGTCTTGTACTACTTATACAACTCCTAAAGTCCTCAAGCAGTTCATATTGTACCCATTTGTCGTGAATGGGTAATGTCAAGATCTTATACACATCCTCTAGGGTGACTTTCACCTCCCCCATCACCAAGTGGAAGTTTCCAGTCTTTGAGTGCCACCGCTCTGCTAGTGCTATCAACATGCCCCTGTTTTCCCTAATAGTGGGCATTTATGTCACATGGAATAAACCAAACTCCAACAACGCATCCTTCTCATCATTGCCTAATTGTTCCTACATTTAGAACACATCTGGTGTGGAATCCCATTTGTAAATAGGTGGAATACACACCTAAAATAATCAAGCAACCAATAACATCAATCTAAAACCTTCATATGACCTTTCATACCTAAATTGGCCAAGTTAAACTTTCCTAGTTTGGGGAAATCTTCAATTAGGAAATTACGTCACACTTGTTATCCAATGCATCACATAAAATTATAACCGGTCCACAATTGTAAATCCATCACATTCCTAGCACAGGTGTCACTTTGGCCCATGTATGCATTGCACCTAGTCACTTGTGTCTTTCCTAACCACATATATGTGTCTCAAAAAGTCACTTGTGTCACAAAATTTCATGAGTCACCCCTTAAATACCCCTACTCCTATCCTAATGCACTCGTGTCACACCTCAAAAATTGTGGTAAACCACTTATCAAATGCATCAAAATCAATGAAAAATGCATCACACATTGTATGACACAATTGTCTGCTAAATTATTTCCTACACTAAATGCACATGAAATGAAAAAATTAAAACATGGGTACGTAGTACGTACAGGGGTAGGTGCTCCCTCAGAATGGTGGTGTGTCTTGATTCGATACACACTATGGGAAGCATCTAGAACTAGAGACATTTTAGGTACCTAATCACTCTACACTCTTAAAATTTCTAAATTAGGAATGTGAGAATGACCCTTATTCAAATTCAAATTGTCATTTATAGGGTCAACCTTAGGGTTTTTGGCCTGCCTTTCCTTTTGGTCACAATTTTTGACACCATTGGCCTTCGATTTGACCTTTTGTTTTATCTTGATCCTCAATTCTATCTTCACCATCAAAGTCTTGGCCATCCCTTTGTCTCATTGGGACAATTTTTGAAATTTATGATTTTTTTTAAAATTTGTCAAATTTTCCCAAGGGGGCATTACCTATACCTAGCTTTCACTGGGGCATCCTAGAACACCTCTTGACTAAATTTATTTGACACAATGTGATGAACTACATTATGTCAAAGAGGGGAAAAATGTAGACAATGAAAAATCTAATAAGTCTGCAAGCGTCATTTTTCTTAGTCATCATCCTTTGATAATTGAATAATTTTAATTATTCAATTATGTTTGATTACATTCCTCTATTAATTAAATAATTTTTAATTATTTAATTATTTCACCTTTTAATCTCTATTCTATCCTAATCAATTAAAATTATTTAACTGCATCACTAATTCCCCCTTTTTTCCTCAATAGTTAAATAAATCCTATTTATTTAATTATTTATCTTTCATCTATAGTCATACAATAATAATTATTATTTGGCCTTTTATTCTTCTATAATTAAATATTTATTGAAATTATTTAACTATGTGTCATTCCTCTCTTTTGAATACATAATTCAAATCAATTATCCATGTCCATTTTTCAATTTAATTAAATCTCATTTTAATTTTCTCCAAATAAAAAATTTGAATAAATTATTTATTTGCCACTTGTCCCTTTCCTTCATTTTTGAATAAATAATTTAAAATAAATTATTTATGCACCTCTTCTAGTAAAATATTCCCTATCATTAACCCTTGTCATATCCTTCATTGTTGTCATATCCATTAGGCATCATAGTCGTCAGTGTCATAGTTGTCATAATCCTTCTAGGAATAGCTTATTCTTGGTGCATCAATTTTCAACCGTTGATCTCAGGCATGTTTCTAGAATTTTGATCTTGACCATCCATCTTGTAACCTTCTTCTCATCCATTCTCATTCATCGATCTTGGAATATTTCTAGAGGATCAATCTCAGCCATCCGTTTGAATGGTTTTCTATAAAAGCAACCTTCCTCTGCCATTTTCAACTTAACAACCTTTCATCTCCAACATTCTTGCTTACTATTTGTAGGTGCCTACAAAATTTTACTACAAAATCTAAGGGAAAAGAATGCAAAAGAAAAAGGAGAGATAAGAGAAGTAATAAACCATAATGGGGAGTGTTTCATTTACTTTCTTCTAGTTTATTTCTCTCCATTATTTCTGTTCTCTTGTTTAGGTGTGGTTAATAGTCTAGAAGTGTTGGCTGTCACTTGTTCTAGGCTAGGAACTCTAAAACCCCATAGTACACTTATAGGTTATATTTTTTCTTTTTTATTAGGTTCTTCCTCGATCTCGATATTGTCTATGTGGCCATTACAATAGACAAGCATATATCTGGCCTATCTCATGCCACCCATGAGATACCATGATGCCATGCTTATGGAATTAGATGAGAGATGGGATGCAAATATATGCACCTTTCATGTATCCACTGGAGAGATTTCCATTACTCTCGAGGATGTGCATTGCATTCTTTGGATTCCTTTCTGAGGTGAGACTGTACCCTTTGTAGATGATTGATCTTATTAGGAGATCAAGGTAGAGATTCCATATTGCCTTGACAGTCTAGTTAGGGAGAGGATCGTGGGGCCACATATTGAGCTGACATGGCTACTTCACACATGATCACCACTCAGAAAATTATGGTTATGACTACAACACTAGTATTACTCCCAGATGGCCAAGGAGCACACCAAGATGAAGGACTGGTACACATGATATAGGAGATGGAGTAGCGTAAGACCGTCTATGCATAGGATCATTGTATGCTAGCACATATCTATTATGCCTTGGGATGGTTCACTTATTAAGAGGTGGGAAATATGGTTCATTGTACACTATTATAGGTTTGGTTCTTGGAGCATATCACATGTACTAGAATGACATTATTTCCTACTGTTGGCACTATGGGCTACCCATGCTCCTTTAGCTATCTTCTTAGAGAAGCATGGAAGTATGGGGATTTATTTTACTAGAGAGTAAGGTTGGACCATCTTGATTAGAAAGAGATCCTATGGAGACCTTATCTCTTGATACCAAAGTGTCTAGATGAGACACACAAACTGAGTAGGATGTAGAGGGACCAATGTTTATTGGGGATGATTGATTATGTAGTGAGACCTTTGTACTGCGATCATATCATGAGGTAGTTTGGATAGATACATGTTCCACCAGTAGCATAACCTTTCTATAGATGATTAGTGTGAAGTGCTTATAGGCATGGAGATATGAGATGACTGAAAATCGATGATGTTGTATCTAGTGATTCATATGATGATGATCTCAACATGCCCCCAATCTATGATGTTGATGACATGGGTGCTACAAATTCTTTTGAGGTGTGGTGGGCTTGACCAACTTCATTTTTTCCTATGGATTATCCTATAGGTTATGCAAGACCTCCTATAGATCATAGGGATGATGAGGAAGAGACATGCGAGGAGATCAAGGTTGCATTCTTGTTTGTGGATGAGGAGGATTATGATGAGGATGACTTATACTATGAGGAGGAGGATGAGTAAGGTGTTGAGGAGGAGGAGAGACAATTGATGAGCGATGGTAGTGCGATAGTGGGTGAGGATCTAGTTGCCCCAAGTGGAGAGATTTAATTCCCACCTGGGTTACCAGATCACAGTTAGTGGATGCAACACATGCCAACACTCATGAGCATAGGGAGGGTAGTCGATCTTCTATAGATCATGCACCAAAGGAAGGGTACATAGGTAGTGACACATTATTTATGTTTATGATTATTCTTATGTTCTTATTTTTCATATATGTGTGTGTGTGTGTGTGTGTCATGATGTGTACTAATTATATTTATTATTTCCATCTTGTACGATCCATGAGAGAGCTATAACATCTCTATCGATGGGTTTTCATAGAAATGGTTCCTTCTTTTCCCATAGAGAAGGTTGTCAGCACAGAGTACATGCCCAGGAAATGATCATAGATCAACATCTAGATTATTTTTATCCTTTAGTGAGGTTGAGGGGAGAATACGAGAGTGCTACCAAGTGAACTGATCAAGCCATGAGTGAGCTATTGGCATTGTAGGCTACTTATGATGAGCTTTTATCATCTTGAGATCTGGTGGAGCTCAAGAGACTATGTGGAGAGGTTGTTAGGTTGCAGACAGAGAGAGGTTGCATATATCAAGAGCACATGGAGACTATTGTACTAGAGGTTGGGGATATTGGATGAGTAGAGGGCCTATAGGATGCATTGAGATCCATGAGTAGATCATGATCACATACCACTATCTCATGATTGATGCCACCACTAGACCTCGTAGGCTCTAGTAGTCACAGGCCATAGTAGCATTGTATTATTTGAGGATATGTACTTAAAAATTTCTTTTATATATACAAAGCATTTACATTTGGTTCCTTATGTTTATGTGTTTAAGTTAGATGAAAATGTGATTTATGAAAGTCTTTGTAAGAATATTTAATAAATGTCTCCATGATCTAACATGTTTTACGTGATCTAATTAAAAATAGTTTAGTTGTCGTATGCAAATTATGATTGAGTATGTTAGGCTAAATTAAATGATCTTATGATATAATTGCAGAACATTAAATGTATATAAGGATCTAATCTAACACAAAATACAATATTAACTTGAAGAGTATGAAACCTAAGGTAATAATCCAAAGCTAATTTTTATAATTACCTTAGTATTCAAGACACACCAATATTTTTTTGTCAAGAAAGAAGCAATGTGAGAGACAATAGCATACTATCTACTAAATCTAACATCACTACTTTAAAATTTTTACTATTCAAGAAGGAAGGTTAGACATAGTACCAACACAAATGTTCAACACTAATATGATCTTTAAGATATGTATCATCCATTTTTGTTAATATGTATGCTCCAGACCCATAAATTTCATTAATTATGCAAGGTCCTAACAAATTAGGGCTGAATTTTTCCTTTTTAATTAGGGTGGGATTGACATTAAGTTGATTCTCAAATAACACCAAATCACCTTTATTAAATGAATGAGGGATGACATGATCATTGGAACTGTTTTGCATTCGTCTAGAGTAAGCTTGGAGATGCTCAAGAGAATTGATGTGTTGTTCATCAAGCATTTCAAGTTGATGCAATCATTTTTCTTTATAACTATTATCATCAATAGGTCCTTGAAGATCAATTCTTAATGAGGGACTCTCTAACTCCAAGGGAATTATTGCCTCGATACTATAAAGAAGGTTATAAGGAGTATTTTTTATTAATGTTCTAATACTAGTATGATAAGCCAATAATGCATATGTTAAGTGAATATTCCAATCCTTATTATATTTTCTTATTATTTTTCTTAGGATTTTCTCAAGAGTCTTATTAGTTGATTCAACTTGACCATTAGATTGTGGGTAGTATGGTGTTGAAAAATTATGTTGGATGTTAAACATCTCTAAAACCTTATTCAAGTAATTATTCTTAAATGGTGTCCCATTGTCTAAAACCAATGTGAAATAGAGTCTAAAGCGAGTAATGATGTGTTCCAATATGAAACAATATATTACATCGGTAGTTGTTGAATGAAGGGGAACAAATTCTTCCCATTTTTTGAAATAATATGTTGCAATGATTATAAATGTATGTCTAGTGGAAGAGAGTGGTGATATATTTCCAATAAGATCCAAAGCCCATACCGAGAATGGATAGATAGGAACTTGGGCATGAAGTTGAGAAGAATGAGCATGAATCAAATTTCTATGCTCTTGGAATTTATGACATTTTTTAACATATTCAAAGAAATATTGCTTCATATGTCTCCAATAGTATCCTATGCAGATTAGCTTTTGAACTAATGATCTTTCTCCAAAATGACCTCCACAAGCACCAACATGAGCTTGTACAATTGCTATAGGTATTTTAGATTGTTTAAGGAATCTAAGAAAAATAAAATCAAAAGAAATTCTATACAGAACATCTGGAAGGATTATATATCTAGATGTAAGTTTTCAAAGGTGAGCTCCAATATTTTTAGTTGTTGAATCAGGAAAGGTGCCTTCTTTCAATAATTAAACACTGGTGTGTACCATTCACTGGAGCTTTCTATGGTGGTTGATAAAAATTCTTTGAACTTATCTTCTATTAATGATTTCATAATTGTATGGATAATGAATGTGAAGTATTTTGAAGGATCTTGAGGAGATACAAAGAAATCTACGCTTGCCATTGCATCCACATGTTGAATATCTTTTTGTGGGATATTATCAATAGTATATGAATAAAAGCTTTCCAAGAGAGTCATTGTGAAATCCTTATATTTTGATAATTTGTCATGATTTTCTTGATGACTAATTGTGAATCACTAAATATTTTAATACTTCAAGCTCCCAATTAAAGCGACAAATATTCCAACAATTAAAGATTCATACTCTACTCTATTAGTTTTGAATAGGAATTTTAAGTGATAAGACATGGGATAGGCTTACCTGCATGCAAGAATAGTGTAACCCCTACGCCAAAGTTAGTTCTACACTTAGAACCATCAAAGTACAATTCTATTATTTCTTTGTCTTTTTGAATAGTCAGCACATTCTCATCAAGGAATGAGTCTATATTAGGTAACACTAGGGGAGAGGGAGCATCAACTAATTGGTCAGTGAATTCTTTTCCTTTGATTTCCTTTTGAGAGAAATTTTTTAGATCAAACTTTGTCAACAATAGAACCCACTTAGCTAAGCATCCTAATAAATCTATTTTAGCAAAAATGTGTTTTAAAGGATTGAATTTTATCATCACATGGATTTCAGTATTCAGTAACTAATGTCTCAATTTACTAGTAGAAAATATGAGAGCCAAACATATTTTTCTATCATCATATACTGTGTCTCATAATCAATCAGAGTTTGAATAATGTAACAAAAAGGATCTATTCTTTACCACTTTCATCTTGTTGATCCAACAATGTTGCGAGAGCATGGGCTGATGTTACTGTATAAAGGATAAATAGTTTGTCTTGCATAGTATGTTGTAAAATAGGTGGAGTATTAAGATAATCTTTCAAACTCTCAAAATCCTATTTACAATCCTCATTCCAATTACTAAGGATGCTACTAAGGATGCTACAAAATGATGGATAGCCTAAATTTTTCTTTTTAAAGTGTGAATTTACCAAATGTTTCTAGGAGGTGGCATGTTAATGATAGCATTGATTTTATTTGTTTCCACTTCAATTCCTATGTGATATACTATAAAACCTAAAAAAAATCTACTATATATACAAAAGACACACTTTTTCTTGTTCAATCTCATGCTATATTTTTGAATTCTTTCAAATATTTTTTTAAGGATATTCACATTGTCTAGTCTAGTTTAATATTTGGCTAGAATATCATCAATATACTCTTCCAAAATCTTATGTATGTAAACATGAAATATCAATGTCATAGATCTCTGCTATGTTGTGCCCGTTCTCTTTAATCCAAACTATATGACTCTCCAACAAAATGTTCCCCAAGCTATAGTAAATGTTGATTTGTATTGATCTTGAAGGTTGATAAAAAATTGATTATATCAAAAAAATCCATCCATGAATGACAAAAAAGCATGACCTGTATTCAAATCCATTCTCATGTCAATATTAGGAATGGGAAAATTATCTTTTAAATATGTTTTATTCAAATCACGAAAGTCTATAAATATCCTAATATAATTATTAGGTTTCATGACTACAACAATGTTCAATATGCAAGGAGAATAATCAATAGGTTGTATAAAACTAGGTTCAAGGAGTTTCTCAATCTTAGCCTTAACCAATAAGGCTATCTTACCATTCATATTTTGTATCTATTTTTCTGATTGGTTTAGCACCTTCTGCAAGGACTATGTTGTGTGTCACTATCTTAGCATCAATTTCTGACATATTTGAATAAGTCCAAGCAAAAAGTTTGGGAAATTCATAGAGTAAAGTTGCATGGTCTTCTTTTTCATCTTAATCAAGACACTTTACTATTTGAATCACTTTTTTCTTGTTAGTGGTATCTATTGTCTGGTCTCACAATATGCACCGAGACTGAAAAGATTTGGGGACCCAAGTGAAAAAATATAACTCTTATGATAGGAGATAGAAAATTAGAAAATCACTAGAAGTAAACAAAGAAAGAGAAATATTTGATAATAAAAATACTTCATATTGTGAGTGTTTCGTGCACCAGATACGGGGTACCGAAAAAATAGAAAAGGTGAAAGGTAATGTAAATTTCAAGTGAAAGACTCTAGTTTGGTATTGTAACGCCCCGCCATGCAACCCCAAAGGAATTAAGTAAAATGCAACCAATTTTCTTTTTCTTTTACATAGAAGAGAGTAGTAATTAACATAACATAATCATAAATCAAATTGCATAACTTAATCCTTTGAGGAACATGAGGTTGTTACTTAATATAAATAATTAACTAACTATTACATGACCCATAATTTCATCCATCCATAACAGTAATTACATCAGTAACAACAAAAATAAGAAACATGATAAAATAATAACCAAAGTTACAACATCATTATGAATTCTCCTCAAAACTCAAGTTACAATTAGAGTACATTGCATCATCATAAGATTACATAACAATAGCACCATGTGCAAAATTATACGAGACTTTCCCAACTAGGTGGGAATGATACATCAATAAAAAGAATTACATAACTACATAGATCTAGAACCCATGAACAAGAATCCACTGAGACAGCAACTCAACACCGTAAAATGAACCTGCATAAAAAGAGAGAATCCCAACGGGGTGCGAAACACGATCCACCCAACCACCCCCATGCTAGGAGTTGCAAAGGAAGAGGTTCCCGACCAAGACCAACAAAACATAAACTCACAATCAACAAAATGAAATTACCCAACACATAAAAGCATTCAAATTCGAACAACAATAAAAACCATCAATATGAAGTAAATGACCGATTCCAGAGGGTTTCCAAAGGACAACATAAATATGAATGTTAGAGGAGAGTGTCATCGCATGGCTTAACATGGATTCTCCAGACTACGACTAACGCAAGGTTCCGCCTCCGTCTACTGACGAATTATCCAGACAAACCGAGTGCTAGGAGCCGCCTCCATCTATGGTTATCTAGACTACCTATCTCAAGGTGTCGCTCCATAGGGTTGCTCATGCAGATCCATTACCCTTCGAGAAGACAAGGCAACGAACATGCCAACCACGGCCTTCTCAATCCCCTTTAGTCTGTGGTAGCACTCAAAGGCGGATGAGGCAATAATTATCTTTTTTAGTGTGTTACTACCCAATCCTAGTTAATTATTTAAATTATCACTTATTAAATTCACTCTGACGAGGGCTATCTTGGCGCCCCTTTGTGTGCCGACCACCCACTCAGAGCCACTCCCTCTAATCACTCAATCACAGCACAATAACAGCAAGGATTGTACAAGATAAAAGAGCTACATCAAAGGACAATCAAATGTGAGGCATGACCATCTCACCAAATATAGGGAATCACTTCCACAATTCAGTACAATCCCAACGTATAACCAACCACAGACATCTCAAGTCTAAATTCAAAGCAAAATCAATGGCAACCACCTTATCCCACCTCTGGAATCACTTAGCTTCCTAACCAGAATCATACACTTCTAAGGTTTCCCCAATAAAAGAAAATTCCCATCATTCAAGAAACGACATAACTTAAAGGAATCAGTACGATTACTACCATAAGCATAGAAAAATAAAGTCCTCATCAAGGCATAACACATTAATACAACATTCCATTAAAATCACTATCCCCAATTTATCTCTACTTCATTATTACTTTCATATTCATGATACACAATATTCAAATGCATAAAATTAATTGTAACCTACCTTTTATTATATTATCAATTTAAAACCATCCCACAATCAAATTACAATTCAATTATAAAATCTACACATATATAAATTCATGCATACCTATATAAGCATTAACTTTAATTTTAGCCCCAATAATACATATATATTTATATATTAAGAAACAATATATAGAAATTTTACAACTCTTAAGGTAAAATTACCATATTATCCAGCCAATAATTACATTATAATTAAATAAATATAAAACCATATATATATATATATACGTTGACTATTATATCAATATTAGTGTTACCCAAAAACATGTATATATTTGGCATTCAAATTGTTTAATTACTAAATTGATCATAACACGTAATCTGTGGAATACAGGTTCAACCAATCGAATTTAATACTTATTACAAACTGAGGTAACATATCATTATACCTATGGAGTAAGGACGCAAGAAAAAATAAAAGGAAAGAAGTCTACCAATAGATATTGAACACACAGCCCTAGGAGTGAAAAAAAATGGAAAGAAAGATTAATCTCGCCTACTATGCACAGTGAACACAAGATTGTGAACCAACAGATAGCACAGGGAGAGACAAACGCCCTATGCACGACACTCCACTGGGGAAAAAACAAAGGAACAGTGATGATTACGCTTGCCACCACCGAAGAAGAAGAAGAGACTTCAGGATCTCGCACAAAAGAAACCCTGCCAACACGAAGCACTGTACAGGAAGCGCTAAATAGCAAAAACCAGGAACTCACTTAACTTGCTGAGCACTACGCACCAACAATGATTGCCACCGTACAGAAAATGAATACAGCGTACTAACCTAGGGAAATGGGGTGATGACTGCCACCGACCAACTTCCCTACTTCACACGGGAAAAAAGAAAGTATTAATACAAATCATAGGGCACCCCAAAACAATGAATAAGCACGGACAAAGAAACAGTCACTATAGAAATTGGATTACAATATACGAACTTCTGTATACATTTGCGACTCAAAAGAAATTTTAATACTACATGAGGACCAAATCCTATGACTAGGTATAACATAAACTATATAAAACACGGATTGTATTTCCTATCAAACTCTTAGACACGCATCTATCCAGCGAACACATAGTACAGCAAAGATAGAGCAGACACCACTGTACACAATACTAAGGAATGGACAGAGAATTTAACACATGCCGCCGCCAGGAGTGGAGGACAGTGAATAGGTTATATGCTATGTCTGAAAACAACATAACCAAAGTTCCATAATAGATAAACTCGCTATTTGCAATAATGCATTATATTTTACAAAATACTAATGAACGAATCAAATGTACAAGTCCAAATAATGATCTCTATAAATATAAATATTTACTCAATGAATTTCAAAAAGTCAAATAACAACAAAATTCACGGTATTGCAACCCAGCCAATCACCCACAAAATAAATTAAACACTCCTCTATTCGAAGCGAACACTCCCCAATTCTCACAAATTTAAGACATTTCCAGAACATAAAAGTAATAATTATTTCCCACGAAACTTATACCTATAAATAATAGTGAATCCACAGAGTCAAAGAAAATAAATAAATGAATAACGAATGTACCCATTTTAACCCAGATTCACCATCCCCAAAACCAATATTTTATTTTGGCAAAAGAAATTTCCAGTATTGGAAAAACCTAATTACATTTTACCATTCCCTATCAATTACGTTTTTCCTCAAGTAAATTGCATTAGGGAATTTTAAATCATATTTTCCTGGATTTTAATGTTAAATTTGCAAAACTTTACAGACAGAAATTTTCCCACATAAAATTTATCACAGCCAGAGATTCAAAACAGTATAGACAACTAGAACAAAAGCATAGCAATTAGATTAGAAATTTCAAGAGAAACCTGGCGTCCTATGGCTGAAGATGAATTCCCCACAGACGCTTTTCTCCTTCTTCACACGCTGGCCCTCTTTGTTACAGCTTCCTTTCTGAAAACAATTTTCTAGCCCCCTTTCCAAAATTTTCCTCTCCCTTTAAAGAATAACCCCTTCACCTATTACAACCGCCAAACTCTTTCTTTCCGTTCCCGCGGAAGGTTTACAACATAACTAAATTCCTTCCCGAATAACTCCCACAAACTTACCAATTTTAATTAATCATTTTTATGTATTCGGTTACTTATTTATTTTGAATTACCACCGCTCAACTTTTAATTAAACTAACTTTAATTATTTACTTATTAAATTTTAAACTAATAATTTCTTTTGTTTTTTTTTTAAACTTACTTCCACTTAATTTCTAAATTTAATTAAAATGAACTTTTGAAAACAATTAACTTTTAACTTAAAATATAATTAACCTTAATACTTCTTTAACACATAATTAATAATTCTAAATAAAATTGACTATTACCAACATAGTAAATTAATTAAATCATCTAACTCCAAACAATCGAAAGAACAAGACAAAATCAGACCAACATATAACTCAATAAACTCATACAGATGATGGACCTAGGGTCGGGAAACCCTTCCTTACAACTCCTTTTTAACCACATCGTACCCGTTGGGTTAAATTTGTGCTCGCCCTGTCCTGCCGAAGCAGGTGGAGTCGAGACTTTTAATCCTGCAATCCCTGCAAACAATTAAACATCAAGTAACATATAATCTCCATTGAAAACACATGGTGAAAGGAAATAGCGGGGTAATAGGGCACTCGCAAGCGAGTGGTACTACTCCGTCCTTCCACCCTAAAATACTAACATGTTAGCGTACCATTAACGCATATAAATTTAAGAACTTATCATTACATAATAAATCAAATCATCTATGCATAATATATCATCAATTTCTACACACATAACGTAAGAGCAGTAAACAAATTAACCAAGAAACCACACATGATCAAAAATAAATCCACCACACAGAACATCACAGAGTGTCCACAGTATCAAAAGTATCAAAAGTATCTAATGAACCAATCAACATGGGAGTATTACATCCTCCCCCCCTAGAACATGGCTTACTCCTGGAAGCCAGAGAACAAATAAGGGTAAGCCTCTCTGATGAGAGATGCATCCTCCCAAGTCGCCGAGGTTTCATCATTCGGATCCCATTGGACCCGCACCTGCTCAATATCTCTGCCCCTGAGGGCGAGACTCCGATGCTAAAGCATGGCCACGGGCTCTAGAGCTAGTTGCCTATCCTCGACCTGCAAAGCATTCCAATCCAGCACATGAGTAACATCAGGAAAGTAAGGCCTTAAAACAGAAACATGGAAAACATCATGAATCCGCGATAGGCTAGGTGGCAAGGCTAGGTGGTAGGCAACAGGTCTGATCCTCTCTAACACCTCAAAGGGCCCAACAAAATGGGGGGCCAACTTGGAACCCTTTCTGTAACGGATAGGACTCTTCCGTGGACGCACCCAGAGAAACACACGATCCCCAACAGCGAACTATCAATCAACACGATGAGCATCTGCATACTTTTTCTACCTATCCCGTGCTGCAACTAGATGCTCTCTGATACGTGCCACCTGTTGTTCCATATCCCAAAGCATGTTAGGTCCAAGAAGAATCCTGTCCTCTAACCGATCCCAGCTCAAAGGGGTACGGCAAGGACAACCATACAATGCCTGAAAAGGTGCCATGCCAATGGAGCTATGATAACTATTATTGTAGGCAAACTCAACTAAATGCAAATACTCCTCCCAATGAGATTGCTGATCCATAACGTACATGCAGAGCATGTCCTCTAGCACCTGATTAACTCTCTCAGTTTGACCATCAGTCTCAGGGTGATAGGCAGAGCTAAAATTCAACTGAGTCCCTAGAGACCGCTGCAAGGAAGTCCATAGTGCCGATTTAAACACTGGATCTCTATCAGATATGATCCTCCGTGGTATACCATGTAATCGAACTATGTCCTCCATAAAAATCCTCGCTACTACAGATGTAGTATAAGATGAACTGATAGGAGAGAAATGAGCTACTTTGGTTAACCTATCCACAGTGACCATGATTGCATCGTGTCGCCTAGAAGACATGGTAAACCAACAATAAAATCCATAGAAATGATATCCCATTTCCACTCGAGAACAAGGTTAGGCTGAAGTAATCCTGCCGGATGATGATGTTCCGCTTTTACCCTCTGGCACTCCAGACATCTAGCTACGAAATCAGCGATATCCCACTTCATTCCTAACCAAAAATATAATGAACACAGATCCACATACATTTTCTTAACCCCTGGATGTGCTGAATAGGGAGCCCTATGGGCTTCAGTCAAAATTAGGGTACGAAGACCCTCTACAGAAGGTACATACATATGCCCTGAATATCATAACACACCATCAGAATCCAAAGAATACCTAGCAAATTTTCCTTCGAGAGACCGGCCTAACTCTATCTCAGACTTCACCTCGGAATACCAACTGTCAGAAGGGAGAGCATTGACAATTTGACTCTTCAAATCAATAGCAAGAGTCATAGCAGAAATCTCATGCCTACGCCTACTCAAAGCATCGGCTACCACATTCTCCTTACCCTGAATATATTTCACTTCGAAATCATTCTCGTACAAAAATTCCATCCATCTCCTCTATCTAGCATTCAAATTCGGTTGTGTAAATATGTATTGTAGACTACGATGATCTGTATGCAACTCGAATTGATGCCCCAAGAGAAAATGTCTCCATCTAACCAGAGCATGAACTACCGCGGCCAACTCAAGATCATGAGTAGGATAATTCAATTCATGATCTTTTAGTTTCCGAGATTCGTATGCAATCACACGCCCTTCCTACATCAAGACGGCCCCTAGGCCTTCCAAGGAGGCATCAGTACACACCACAAACTCTCCTGCAGGATCTGGTACTGCCAAAACAGGTGCACTTGTCAGTTTCTCCTTAAGAGTCTGAAAAGCCTACTGACACTTGTTTGACCACAAAAATTTATTCCCTTTTCTCTAGAGAGAGGTAATGGGATGCGCAATCCTAGAAAAGCCTTGGACAAACCATCGGTAATAACCTGCAAGCCCCATGAAACTATGAACTTCTGAGACATTAGTTGGTATGAGCCAATCTACAATAGCCTAAATCTTTGCAGGGTCCACAGAGATTCCTTCACCTAAGATGATGTGGCCAAGATACTGAACTTCTGTCTTATAGAAATCACATTTTTCCAAATTGGCATATAATTGGTTTTCCCTCAAACATTGTAAAACTTTCTTGAGATGTTCCTCATGTTCCTCTATAGACCTAGAGTAGATCAAAATATCATCAAGGAACACAAGAAAAAATCTATCCAAAAAGGTCTTGAACACCCCATTCATCAAACTCATGAATACAGAAGGCGCATTCGTCAACCCAAACGACATCACTGTGAAATCGTAATGTCTGTATCGAGTGTGAAATGTGGTTTTATGAATATCCTGCTCTGCAATCCTCAACTTGTGATATCCAGACTTCAGGTCAATCTTGGAAAATATCTTTGCCCCTCTTATCTGATCGAAGAGATCATCTATTCTGGGTAGGGGATAACGATTCTTCACTGTTACTTTATTCAACTGTCTATAATCAATGCATAGGCGAAGAGAACCATCCTTCTTCTTCATGAAAATCACGGGTGCTCCCCAAGGAGAGACACTTGGACGGATAAACCCTTTTGCTATCAACTCCTCCAACTGAAGATGGAGTTCCCGAAGTTCCTGCGTGGTCATTCGGTATGGAGCCCGAGAGATAGGCTTAGCTCCAGGTACTAGGTCTATCCGAAAATCTACATCCCGCTTAGGTGGCATTCCAGGAATCTCATTTGGAAACACATCAGCGAACCCCTTAAGAAGAGGATAATCATCTAATGATTTCTCTCGACTATCAACAGTCTTGAGATCATGCACTGCTACCGCAAAGAGCTGACAACCCTGACAGAACAACCTTTTTAACTGCATGGTAGAGATCATCCGCAAGGAAATAGGCCTCTGAGTGCCCATGATCTCCACCTCCTTTCCAAAATCATCGGTACACCGAACTGTCTTACGACGGCAATCCAACAAAGCATGATGTGAACACAACTAATCAATTCCCAAGACTATATCATATGAGCCCAGGGGTAAGATCCGAAGGTCCACCTGAGTTGAAAAAGCTCCCAAATCTAACTTACAACCCTAAACAAACTCTTCTACACGAATCTTCAACCCTGAGGCTAGCTCAACCTGCCAAGCCATGCCTTGCCTAGATGCCACCAAACCATATCGCTTCACAACGGAAGGAGATATAAATGAATCAGAAGCACCAAAATCAAAAAGTATGGAGACTTTAGTACCCTTCAACACACCTGATGTTTCAATCACAGTACCCTGATGCTCAGCCCACTAATTATCTACTGTTGCAAAAACCTGATGAGATCTCCCCACATCACCTACTGTAGGCTCTGAAATAGTTGGTCTCTGACTAAATTTTGAAGTAGGCTTCTGTGGACACTGTCTGGCAATATGCCCCTGCTGCCCACATGAGAAACAACCTGTTCCTCTACCAAAGCCTCTAACCCTAGAAGGTGCATTTGACTGCTAAAAACTACCTCTAGATGGTGCTGACTATGCACTTTATGCAGGCTGCACAGAACGATTAGGTTTATCTCGCTGCCAACTACGAATCTTCCTGCCTTGAGACCAGTTCCTCTGCTGAGACTGTAATTTATTCTGCTTGGGTTGAGACTGCTGCTGGTGTGAACCACCTTTAGATGGCATCTGAAAGTTCCTAGAAGACCCTGCATACTGAGACTGCCCACCTCTAGAACCTGTACCTGGTGCTGGAGCACTGCCAATTTGAACTCCAACATGCCCTCCAAGAGCCATAGCCAAGTTTTCCTCTACCAACCGAGCTTTTTCCACTGCCACCTCCATTGTCTTCGGCTCGAAGACTCTTACTCCACCACTGATACAGACATTCAGACCCTGAACGAAACGTTGAACAAGCAACCCCTCATCGTGATTAATCCCAGCATATTGCTTGAGTTCATAGAACCGCCGCTCATACTGCTCAACAGACATAGACATCTGCTTAAGATCATGGAACTCATCGGCTCTATGCTGCCTCCAATGATCAGAGAGAAATCGAGCCCTGAACCTATCAAGGAACAATTCCCATGTAACCACACTGATATCCAGGTGCAACTTCTGTTCTTCCAATCTCCACCAGGTAGAGGCGAAACCCTGCAAATGCATTACTGCACACCTGGCCTTGGTATTGCTACCGAATGGGTGCATTGCGAAGCAACGATCCAAATATATCAACCAGGTTTCTACTTCCAAGCCACCTCCCGAGCCATCGAAGGTAGGAGGGTGAGCTCTCAACAAATCCCTCATATGCCCTGCTATTACTGCATCCTGATCTGCTAGAGCATCCCTGTGCCTTGGAGATCTTTCTCTCTCTCTTTTGACCTGTGACTCTTCTTGAGGCCTAGGTCCCAAACAATCGAGGAGTTCTCCTAGAAGACGTTGCAACTGACCATCCAAACCAGGCTGTCCCTAATTTTGGTCACCAATTGGAGGATTACTTTGAGGATTTGAATTCTCCTCATGTCCCGAACCATGGAGACTCGGTGGGGATGGACTATGATGACTTCCTGTTCGACCACCACCTCGGCCTCTTCCACGGCCATGGCCACGACCTCTAGCTCGAGGCATGATTCTGTACACAGAGATAGTATGTAAGGTCAAAGCTAGCACAACGGTTGCCTAACGGACACCAACTACCCAAGGTATCCTAGCGTTAGCAACCTTGGCTCTGATACCAAGTTGTAACGCCCCGCCACGCAACCCCAAAGGAATTAAGTAAAATGCAACCAATTTTTTTTTTTTTACATAGAAGAGAGTAGTAATTAACATAACATAATCATAAATCAAATTGCATAACTTAATCCTTTGAGGAACACGAGGTCATTACTTAATATAAATAATTAACTAACTATTACATGACCCATAATTTCATCCATCCATAACAGTAATTACATCAATAACAACAAAATAAGAAACATGATAAAATAATAACCAAAGTTACAACATCATTATGAATTCTCCTCAAAACTAAGGTTACAATTAGAGTACATTGCATCATCATAGGATTACATAACAATAGCACCATGTGCAAAATTATACGAGACTTTCCCAACTAGGTGGGAATGATACATCAATAAAAAGAATTACATAACTACATAGATCTGGAACCCATGAACAAGAATCCACTGAGACAGCAACTCAACACCGTAAAATGAACCTGCATAAAAAGAGAGAATCCCAACGGGGTGCGAAACACGATCCACCCAACCACCCCCGTGCTAGGAGTTGCAAAGGAAGAGGTTCCCAACCAAGACCAACAAAACATAAACTCACAATCAACAAAACGAAATTACCCAACACATAAAAGCATTCAAATTCGAACAACAATAAAAACCATCAATATGAAGTAAATGACCGATTCCAGAGGGTTTCCAAAGGACAACATAAATATGAATGATAGAGGAGAGTGTCATCGCATGGCTTAACATGGATTCTCCAGACTACGACTAATGCAAGGTGCCGCCTCCATCTACTGACGAATTATCCAGACAAACCGAGTGCTAGGAGCCGCCTCCATCTATGGTTATCTAGACTACCTATCTCAAGGTGTCGCTCCATAGGGTTACTCATGCGGATCCATTACCCTTCGAGAAGACAAGGCAACGAACATGCCAACCACGGCCTTCTCAATCCCCTTTAGTCTGTGGTAGCACTCAAATGTGGATGAGGCAATAATTATCTTTTTTAGTGTGTTACTACCCAATCCTAGTTAATTATTTAAATTATCACTTATTAAATTCACTCTGACGAGGGCTATCCTGGCACCCCTTTGTGCGCCGACCACCCACTCAGAGCCACTCCCTCTAATCACTCAATCACAGCACAATAACAACAAGGATTGTACAAGCTAAAAGAGCTACATGAAAGGACAATCAAACGTGAGGCATGACCATCTCACCAAATATAGGGAATCACTTCCATAATTCGGTACAATCCCAATGTATAACCAACCACAGACATCTCAAGTCTAAATTCAAAGCAAAATCAAAGGCAACCACCTTATCCCACCTCTAGAATCACTTAGATTCCTAACCAGAATGATACACTTCTAAGGTTTCGCCAATAAAAGAAAATTCCCATCATTCAAGAAATGACATAACTCAAAGGAATCAGTATGATTACTACCATAAGCATAGAAAAATAAAGTCCTCATCAAGGCATAACACATTAATACAACATTCCATTAAAATCGCTATCCCCAATTTATCTCTACTTCATTATTACTTTCATATTCATGATACACAATATTCAAATGCATAAAATTAATTGTAACCTACCTTTTATTATATTATCAATTTAAAACCATCCCACAATCAAATTACAATTTAATTATAAAATCTACACATATATAAATTCATGCATACCTATATAAGCATTAACTTTAATTTTAGCCCCAATAATACATATATATTTATATATTAAGAAACAATATATAGAAATTTTACAACTCTTAAGGTAAAATTACCATATTATCCAGCCAATAATTACATTATAATTAAATAAATATAAAACCATATATATATATATATATATGTTGACTATTATATCAATATTAGTGTTACCCAAAAACATGTATATATTTGGCATTCGAATTGTTTAATTACTAAATTGATCATAAAACGTAATCTATGGAATACAGGTTCAACCAATCAAATTTAATACTTATTACAAACTGAAGTAACATATCATTATACCTATGGAGTAATGACGCAAGAAAAATAAAAGGAAAGAAGTCTACCAATAGATACCAAACACACAGCAGTAGGAGTGAAAAAAAAATGGAAAGAAATATTAATCTCAACTACTATGCATAGTGAACACAAGACTGCGAACCAACAGACAGCACAGGGAGAGACAAACACCCTATGCACGACACTCTGCTGGGGAAAAAACAAAGGAACAGTGATGATTACGCTTGCCACCGCCGAAGAAGAAGAAGAGACTTCAGGATCTCGCACAAAAGAAACCCTGCCAACACGGAGCACTGTACAGGAAGCGCTAAACAACAGAAAACAGGAACTCACTTAACTTGCTGAGCACTATGCACCAACAATGATTGCCACGGTACAGAAAATGAATACAACGTACTAACCTAGGGCAATGGGGTGATGACTGCCACCGACCAAGTTCCCTACTTCGCACGGGAAAAAAAAAAGTATTAATACAAATCACAGGGCGCCCCAAAACAATGAATAAGCACGGACAAAGAAACAGTCACTATAGAAATTGGATTACAATATACAAACTTCTATATACATTTGCGACTCAGAAGAAACTTTAATACTACATGAGGACCAAATCCTATGACTAGGTATAACATAAACTATATAAAACACAGACTGTATTTCCTATCGAACTCTTAGACACGCATCTATCCAGCGAACACATAGTACAGCAAAGATAGAGCAGACGCCACTGTACACAATACTAAGGAATGGACAGAGAATTTAACACGTGCCGCCGCCGGGAGTGGAGGACAGAGAATAGGTTATATGCTATGTCTGAAAACAACATAACCAAAGTTCTGTAATAGATAAACTCGCTATTTGCAATAATGCATTATCTTTTACAAAATACTAATGAACGAATTAAATGTACAAGTCCAAATAACGAACTCTATAAATATAAATATTTACTCAATGATTTTCGAAAAGTCAAATAACAACAAAATTCACAGTATTGCAACCCAGCCAATCACGCACAGAATAAATTAAACACTCCTCTATTCGAAGCAAACACTCCCCAATTCTCACAAATTTAAGACATTTCTACAACATAAAAGTAATAATTATTTCCCACGAAACTTATACCTATAAATAATAGTGAATGCACGGAGTCAAAAAAAATAAATAAATGAATAACGAATGTACCCATTTTAACCCGGATTCACCATCCCCAAAACCAATATTTTATTTTGGCAAAAAAAATTTCCAGTACTGGCAAAACCTAATTACATTTTACCATTCCCTATCAATTACGTTTTTCCTCAAGTAAATTGCATTAGGGAATTTTAAATCATATTTTCCTTGATTTTAATGTTAAATTTGCAAATCTTTATAGACAGAAATTTTCCCACATAAAATTTATCACAGCCAGAGATTCAAAACAGTATAGACAACTAGAACAAAAGCATAGCAATTAGATTAGAAATTTCAAGAGAAACCTGGCGTCCTATGGCTGAAGACGAATTCCCCACAGACGCTTTTCTCCTTCTTCACACACTGGCCCTCTTTCTTACAGCTTCCTTTCCGAAAACAATTTTCTAGCCCCCTTTCCAAAATTTTCCTCTCCCTTTAAAGAATAACGCCTTCACCTATTACAACCGCCCAACTCTTTCTTTCCGTTCCCGCGGAAGGTTTACAACATAACTAAATTCCTTCTCGAATAACTCCCACAAACTTACCAATTTTAATTAATCATTTTTAGGTATTCGGTTACTTATTTATTTTGAATTACCACCGCTCAACTATTAATTAAAGTAACTTTAATTATTTACTTATTAAATTTTAAACTAATAATTTCTTTTGTTTTTTTTTAAAACTTACTTCCACTTAATTTCTAAATTTAATTAAAACGAACTTTTGAAAACAATTAACTTTTAACTTAAAATATAATTAACCTTAATACTTCTTTAACACATAATTAATAATTCTAAATAAAATTGACTATTACCAACATAGTAAATTAATTAAATCATCTAACTCCACACAATCGAAATAACAAGACAAAATCAGACCAACATATAACTCAATAAACTCATACAGATGATGGACCTGGTGTCGGGAAACCCTTCCTTACAACTCCTTTTTAACCACATTGTACCCGTTGGGTTTAATTTGTGCTCGCCCTGTCCTGCCGAAGCAGGTGGAGTCGAGACTTTTAATCCTGCAATCCTTGCGAACAATTAAACGTCAAGTAACATATAATCTCCATTGAAAACACATGGTGAAAGGAAATAGCGGGGTAATAGGGCACTCGCAAGTGAGTGGTACTACTCCATCCTTCCACCCTAAAATACTAACATGTCAGCGTACCATTAACACATATAAATGTAAGAACTTATCATTAGATAATAAATCAAATAATCTATGCATAATATATCATCAATTGCTACACACATAACGTAAGAGCAGTAAACAAATTAACCAAGAAACCACACATGATCAAATATAAATCCACCACACAGAACATCACAGAGTGTCCACAGTATCAAAAGTATCAAAAGTATCTAATGAACCAATCAACATGGGAGTATTACAGGTATGAAGCAGTCAGTTATGAAGTGTTCTGATAAGGAGCCTGGTTTAGTGGAGTTCTGGTATAACCGAGGTCTAGGAAAGTAAGTGGGTAAAGCTAAATACCGGTTACCAGGTTGCAATGTGAAGTGAAACGTTAAAATTTTAAATTTATCTAATGATCCAGGTGATTCGGTTTATATATGAGGACTCATGATATGCTTTTTTGAAAAGCATGTTAACTATGAGATTTTTGTACTAACACTTGAATAATGGTTTTATTTACATGAGATGTTATGAATGTTGTTTTTTAAAAGGGATTTAATGTGTGGAATTTGTGATTGTAGGAGATATCAATTGTGATGCAAATCTTCGGTATGGATGGTCAAGAAAACTTGAATCATGGAAGTAATAATTTTTAGTCTGGTTTGATCACTCTAGGAAGTGATAATGCAGATGGCTTTGAATCCATTGGAATGCTAGGGATCTCAGTATTTCACATGTAGTGGGAACAAATTCCAATTTTTGGGAGAGCCCATTCCTAAGAGTGACTGAACTGGAACCAAATAATGTGTGGGGGTGAAAATTCTACCTTTTCATTTTGAATGTATGGGAACCCCCTACACATTATCATGATTCAAAGTATCATCCTAGTGAAGTTTGAGGATCAACACCCGAAGAGCATCAACATGTAATTGGATTTGACTTCCATTCACTTTAATTTCAATTCTCTTATTGGTCACAATATTCCACGTACCTTGATGAGATTAGTCCCTTAGATTTCCTCTCATGTAGTTGTCTTATCCTATATAACCCTTGTTTTCTATAAAAGGTAAGGGGAAGCCTCATTTTTATTTTAAGTTTATAATTTGTGGATGTCGGAGGAGCATAATTTTTTTTAAGTTTTGTTCTTTTTTCTTGTTTTATGAACCATTCGAGCATAAAAATTTGTATGCACATAGACATTAATTAATATCAAATCTTATTAGATAGTTTCCTATATTGATATCTTTTGTATCTATTTTTGTTAGTTTGGTTGAACAAGACTGTATGTTGCCTCATTTAAGGGTGCATACAGAACCTACTTAGTGTCCAAAAATGAAACCCTCTTTTTAAAAGCTTGCAGTATTTTATTTGTAGCTATGAAGCAATCTGGTGAAGTATAAAGTGGTTTGCTTTGTGTTAATTAATTCTTTGGGGCATCCATGGAGAATAACTATGAGAAACTTTTAATTTTCATTATTTTTTATACTTTATTTTAGAATAGATGTTTAAATATTTGAAAATTTTCCAAAATTTAAAATGGGTGGAAGAAATTTTGTTGAAAATCATTCGTTTTCCATAATTTTCTTAATTCTTAATGCTAAATCCACTTAACTGATAGCAAATAATTTGTAATATTCATGAAATGTTATGGAAAATATTTTGGTTTCATTATGTTCAAGCTCATCATTTCAATTTGGAATGTATATCTAAAATATTCAAAGAACAACCATAGTCACTTTGAGATTAACAAAAATATCACATTATTACCTCAGAGCGACCCTAGTGCAACCATGACTTGGTTATCAGAGACTTGGGATTGAACCAAATCCATCGTTTGTCCTATAAATGCAGAATTCCCCTTTAGGTTGTCTTTATTCCATATCTTTCAAGAAGAATTTATTTTCCCTATTTTCTATGAGTGAAATTATCATCAATAGGAACTGGCAATAGGAGGGCCTTTCTTTGATATTTGAGGTATCATCCTTTGGAATTGGAGAATTATGCTTCCAAATACTAATTCTAAGTCTGGAAAGAAGCTTGTAAATGAGAAATTGAATGCAAGCTAATTTTCACTATGGAAGTTTGAACACTTTGTAAAATCTTTAATCAGAAACTGCATCCTTTGAGTTTTTTTACTTTTGGAAGAGTCACCAAGTATAGAATTCATGATTCAATTAACTAAGGAAGTTCTAGCTACTAAGAGAAAGGGATCATTAACGAGAAATTTTTTTTTCCCTAGTGAAGTTGGAAATATTAAAAAATCAACCACTATACCAAAATAGTTGGAAAACTGTGATTATTATAAAAAAATGTTAATGCTTTATAGGAAAATAGGCAAGAATGTCAAGATTCAGAGATATTTCATCACAAACGAGGAAATGGCATTGATGAATCATCATTTCCTATATATGTGGAAAATACAGATAATGGGATGAAGCTAGAAAATCAAGCAGGAAACTTGTGTATTGTGCTTCAAGTTGGGAATTCACCAGCTATAAAAAGAAATTTTCCTGATTTTATACAAGATACAAAATATCATTTTTTTTACTTTTTCTTTCTCTAATAGCAATATAAACAGTGATATATCTTGGTCTAACAAAATGCAAAGTGAAGACAGGGCCGAAGATATGAGGATTTTTAGAGGAGGAAATAGGGAAATAAATGCAATCGTTCATGGAAATGGACAAGGTTTGGAGGAAGGTATAGTATAGTCGCATTAGATGAAATGTGTGCAATTGATCTCTAATGAGATCATTTTCATACATTTGAGCCAAATTGTGGGTAAGTACACTTTTGAATTGATGTATTTAAATACAGAAAATTAAGATAATTCATTGTTACAGTAGAATATTGAAAATTTTGATAAGAGAATTTAAAGAAAAACCTACTGTAATTCGTACCAAAACTGTAGAGAAAATAGTTGTAGAAATTGAAATAAATTGCTTTATTAGAGTTAATATTTTGTGATATTAGAGTTAGGGTAGTTAGGTTTAGTTTTTTTTAGTTTTTTAAGGGTTTTCTTTGTGCTTGTTTTTTTTTCTTGCTTTGTTTTGTTCTTTTCTTTTGTCTGGCCTCTGCATTGGAAAATCTTGCTTAAATTTATCTTACACATGAGATTAAATTCAAGCATTTTGCAAAATTGAACAAAAAAAGAGAAACAATAAATCCATACATAGTAAAACATGCTTTTAAAAGATACCAAAAGATATATGTGTGTGTGTGTGTGTGATGTATATACATTAGATATCAAAATCCTCGTTCAAAATATCAATAAAAGATTCAAAAAGAGAGTGAGAAAAGTTGCAGATGATAGTAGCCATTTAGTCAATGTGGGACACCTCTTCTATCAGGGCTAAATACCTTATGTAGGTGAGTTTCTGGTGAGTTTCAAAGTCTTGGATATGGAGATTAGTAAGAAAGGGTCGAAGTGGAACCACTTCCCCATGTTATAAGAACCGAAGAATATCATCCATGGATGGAATCCTAATGTTCGGATGTGTAACCGCTAATATAGTATCCAGATTCTCCAAGAATTCAATTTTCACTATTAAGTTAGCAGTAGTGCAAACATCTTCAACATGTAGCCCAATGTCTAGAAGTGACGCTACAAAGTGAGAAGCTATGTTAGAGTAAAAACAAAAGTAGCGATTGGACGCAACATATCTTTCCCCAAGGACTAAGCATAATTTTGATGTGTAGTGAAATCGGAAGTCCTAATGATGAAGACCTTATCAATCCTTTGTCATGTGATACTCCCTAAGAAAAAATTTGTCTATGAGAAAAACCTAAGAAAATTGGAGTATGCATGGCTAAGAATAAAATGCAAAGACACATAACAAAATTACAGAAACTAAAAACAAAAGAAAGAAAAGAGAAATGTGGAGAATTCAAGAAGAAATTCAAGAATTTATAGAGAGCAATAAGAAAGTTATGGTACATAGTTTCCTTGAGTAATTTTTTTTTTTGGAAATCATAAGCAATTAATTCTTTACACATATCTGGTGAAATTGCTTCAAATTTGAGTAGTACAAAGATTGTAAATCAAGAAATTTGAAGATTTTGAAATTCATTTCAAATTGTTTAAAAGAGCCATATTAATTATGGAGGTGTTATGTGTGTGGAATACACATTAAAATGACGTTGGTAAGGCACTACACGTCATCACCTGAGTAAGTTGAAGAGATAATACATTTTGAATAAGGTGTGAAAATTTAATGCAGAATAATGTGATCGTGTTTCAAGGTAATCATGGCATTTTGATCCATTAATGAAGTGCAGTGTCATCAAGTCGAGATAGCTAGCAAACATTTTAGTAGTTTCCATAAAATTTAATCATAAGGGTGGTAACTAATGTTTGTAAATTTAGATTTAAATTTGGTGATTAAGTTGTCTATTGCTAAATTTTAATTTATGCATATATTTTTTAACATATAGCGAGCTACAATTAGCTAGGATTTGACATAAGTTAGTAAAATTTAGCTAGAAACAGACACCTACAAGGAATCATTAAATAAGTTTTTGGGAAGTAGTAAACTAATGAAGGGATTTACATTGAATGAAAAATTAAAAATTAACCTTCGCTACCACTATAATTCCTAACCTAATAGTGGTACTTCAACGCTTGCAAGTTGATAAATGAGCTATTATTGGAATATCAAAAGAGAAAAATGAGCTATCATTGATATATCTAAAAAGAGAGAGATATCAATGCTTTAGGCTATCCAAATAACTCTACTGAGGCTATGGACGCTTGAGCAATAGTAGAGCTATGTTTGGGGGAATTACAGAGATAACCTTGTTAGGCCTATGGACACTTGACTGGAAACAAGGCTCTATCCATGGTTGGCTTTCGAGGATTACTATATTATGTAGTTCAATTTTAATGAGCAATTATTTTCACTAAGTTTTAAAAACTAGAATTAATTAGAGCACACATGGACTTTTTCAGTGGAGTTTTACTTTTTTATGTCAGAATCTAGGTAAAGGTAGAAGTTATTGTTTTAAAATATGTGTAATTTTTAATTTACAACTGGTGATTTAATTTCAAGTTTAATTTAAATTTGGTTTTATTGGTTGTAAGTTGTTTTGTGGTCTCACAACACTCCCCAAGACTAAAAATACTTGGGGCCCCAAGTGAAAAAATATAACTCTTATGGTAGGAGCTGGCAAATTGGAAGATCACCAGAAGTGAAGAAATAAAAATAAATCATTGATATTAAAAGTACTTCATATTGTAAGTGTTTCTTCTAACGGATACCAGATACCGGAAACATGGAAAAGGTGAAAGGTAATGTAAAGTTCAAGTTAAAGAATCTAGTTCGGTATGAAGTAGTCTGATATGAAGCGTTTTGATATAATTGAGGTCTAGGAAAGTAAGTGGGTAAAGCTAAATACTGAGTACTGGGTTGTAATGTGAAGTGAAATGTTAAAATTTTAAATTTATCTAATGATCCCAGTCATCCAGTATATGTATGAGGATTCATGATATGCTTTTTTTGAAAAGTGTGTTAACTATGAGATTTTTATACTAACACTTGAATAATGGTTTTATTTACATGAGATGTTATGAGTGTTGTTTTTTAAATGGATTTAATGTGTGGAATTTTTCATTGCAAGAGATATTGATTGTGATATAAAGCTCGAGTATGGATGGTCAAGAAAACTTGAATCATGGAAGGAATAATTTTTAGTCTGGTATGATCACTTTGGGAGGTGATAATGTAGATGGCTTTGAGTCCACTCAAATGTTGGGGATCTCGGTATTTCACATGTGGTGGGAAAAAATGCAAATTTTTAGGAGAGCCCATTCCCGAGAGTGAGAGAACCAAAGCCAAATAATGTGTGGGAGAAAAAATTATACATTTTCACTCTGAATGTATGGGAACCCCCTACACATTATCATGATTTTAGGTATCATCCTATCGAAGATTTAGGATCAATGCTCAAAAGATCTTCAACCTGTAATTAGATTTGACTTCCATTGACTTCAATTGCAATTATCCTATTAGTCATAGTATTCCATGTTCCTTGATGAGAATAATCCCTTAGATTTCCTCTCATGTAGTTGTCTTATCCTATTTGAGCCCTGTGTTCTATAAAAGTCCAGGGATGCCTCATTTTTATTTTTAGATTAGAATTTTTGAATGTCAGAGGAGCATAATTTTTTTTAATTTTTGTTCTTTTTTCTATTTTATGAACCATTCTAGCATAAAACTTTGTATGCACATAGACATTAATTAATATAAGAGCTTATTAGATAGCTTCCTATCTTAGTATCTTTTGTAGCTATTTTTGTTATTTCGTCTGAACAAGACTATATCTTGTGTCATTTAAGGGTGCATACAAAGCCTACTCAGTGTCCAGAAATGAAACCCTCTCTTTAAAAGCTTGCAGTATTTTATATGTAGCTGTGAAGCAATTTGGTGAAGTATAAAGTGGTTTTCTCTATTTTAATTAATTCTTTGGGGCATCCTTGGAGAATAACCAAGAGAAACTTTTAATTTTTAGTATTTTTTATACTTTGTTTTAGAATATATGTTTAAATATTTGAAATTTTTCCAAAATTTAAAATGGATGGAAGAAATTTTGTTGAAAATCATTCATTTTCCATAATTTTATGAATGCTTAATGCTAAATATACTTAAGTGATAGAAAATAATTTGTAACATTCATGAAATTTTATGGAAAATATTTTACTTTCATAATGTTCAAGCTTATCATTTCAATTTGGAATGTATGTCTAAAATATTCAAAGAACAACCATAACCCCTTTGATATTAACAACAATATCACATTATTACCTAAGAGTGACCCTAGTGCAACCATGACCTAGTTATTAGAGACTTGGGATTGAATGAAAGCAAATATTTTTCCTATAAATATAGAATTCCACTTTAGGTTTTCTTTGTTCCATATCTTTCAAGAAGGATAGGATCTTTATGGTCTTGTCTATGAATAATTTATTCACCATGTTTTCTGCAAGTGAAATCATCATCAATAGTATCCATTGGTATGCTAATTGTATCTCCCAAAGGTAATGCACTTTTTTTTGGAATTTTAGGATTGTATTCTTTGTTGTCCTTATCATTTGAATCATTGCATTCCTTATCTTCATCTTCTTAGGTAACACTAACCATATCACATGTAGCCCCTTTTTTTTAAGGGGTTTCAATGACTTGTCATAAAATCCTAACATTTCTTTCAGGGCTTCATCATCTTCAAAGTATTCCAATGATTCTTCACAAGTTGTATCAATCAATTAAGGATCCTTCAAAGTGAGAGTTTTTTTGATGGAGCTACATATGGTGGTGTTGATGTTGAGTGAGGGTCTTTTCCTCGCTAGTGTTATCTTAGAAGGACAATTCCAAAAACCACTTTTGATTTTTTGTGTGTTAGGCTCCATAGGAACAAGAATTCCTTGTTCTTTCGTTCCACATCCTTTTGCACTATAACAAGGTTGTTTTATGAGCTCATTTAACCTCTTCCATAAATTATTTCCATCTCTTTTCGGTTTGGTGGTTGTTGGTAATCTATCTCATCAAATTTTGTTGTATAGATTGTGTCTTCTTCTAGAGTAGACAAATTAGATTCTTCTAAGTTTTCTTCCAAATTCTACATTGACATTACCATTGGTTGCTTTTTTATTTTTAGTTTCTAGTTTTGTAATTTTGTATTCTCCCATAAATTTTGGTGTGAAATCTAAGGAGCCCCAATCATCTTCCAATAACTTTGACACTTTTTCCATCTCTTGTTTCTCTTCTTTCATAGGTTCTATTTTTTAAGTTGGAATGAATGTCTCTAGAGGAATTTTCATTCGTTTTTCAATTTATAAGAAAATTTCATGCTTGGGATCAATTTCAATGTGGTACACTTTATTGTTATAGACATACTTCATGATACAATGAAGAGTTGAAGCCACCACATGCATCTCATGAATCCACAGTCTTCCTAAAAGAATATTGTATGAAAGATCATGAGGAATAACATGGATAGGAGTTTGTAATGTGACCTTTCCAACTGTAATAGGAAAAGTGATCACACCAATCAGTTTCTTTCCTACATTGCCAAATCCTTGAATCGATAAGGAATCAGGTTCAATTCTTTATTTATCCACACCATGTTTAACCAAAGTGGTTAAACTACACACATTAAGATTTGATCCATTGTTGAAAAGGGTTTGATTTATTCCTTTTCTATTGAAGATAGCTATTATCATGAACAAATAATTTTTCTTTCTCACTTCCAAGGGAGGTAACTCATTTTGATGAAAGGTAATGTCTATGTTAACTACATTCCTTCCTTGAATTAGATTTACCACATCACTTCGACTTTCACTAGAGGGAACAACTTGTTCCAAGGTTGTTTGAAGCATAGTATGATAACTAGGTGATGTTTGAATTTGTTCTCATAGGGATATCTTTGCAGGAGTATTCTTAAGTCATTCAAAAAGAACATTTTCCTTCCCAATATGTGAAGAAAAATGAGGAGAACTAGGCAAGATGGGTTGAGGCAAGGGGACGAATGTTGAAGTCATTTGTCTTGGTTATGGATTGTTTCTAGTGATATATGTATGCACAATGATTTTATAACTCGATTGTTGTGAAAAATTATCCTAAAGAGGTTCAAGGGTGAGAACGACTTTTTTTTGAGTTTGAGATTGGTTTGAAGGTGGGTAGGGGGTGAGTTGAGGTTGGAAAACATTAACTTCTCTTTTTTTAGGTTTTCTATTACAAGTCTTAGTAGATGAACCTTATGAGATAAAATCCTCAAGGGATTCATCTAACATGTCAAATTCATCACTACTAAAGGGCTTGAAGGATATGTTAACTTGGAAAAAGAGATTTGACATACTCAAATAACTACGCTTTCTTCAATGGGTTCATAAGTTTATGGTTGTTTTGGTTTTGATGTTTTTTAGTTTTTTTTGTTTTCCAATGAATGCTAAATGTAATATAATCTTATCAAACTATAAAGTAATTCTAGAAATGAAAAAAAAGTGAAATAATTTAATTCTATCCACAATTGAAACATGCACTTGAAAAGAACCAAATATGAAGAGATTGCTAATAACAATAATTCTACAAAATGAAAAAACTTAAAGACAACAACCATAAACAAAAATTCCAAGATTTTAATGCTATAAAATGAAAATTCAATCTCGATTCAGGACTAAATCACCAAATGGGTGAATGAGTCCCAATTAAGGTTTTTGGAAGATTCAAATAGTGAAACACAGACAACAGAAAATACCCAAAAATCTAGAAAAATAACTTGTATAGGGACTAAATCACCTAGTTGGGAAAATGAGTCCTATATTAGGGTATTTAAACCAAATACAACAAATTCTGAGTTAATGTTAAGGTTTATAGGTTTTATGCTCAAATGACTATTTGCAACTACAATTTTCCAATGAAATTGAATGATGCAAGATGAAAAAATGCAACCCATATGCACTTTTCACTAATGCAAGATTTAAAATCCCTAAATTCAATTCAACTAATGCAAATATAATGAAAAGTTAATGAAAGCTAGATCTAGTACTACGATGTTCTCTAGATCATAAATTCAAGGGTCTAAAGGTCAGGTTCACCAAATGAACCAAAGGAATTGGGGTTCCACCATTTGGGAGATGGAACTAAGGGACCTATTTCACACTTTAGTTCATTTGGAAACCAAATTCCTGTTGGTTATTTTTAAGAACCAAAATTAATCTCAACCCTTATGTATGAATCTTCTAGAACTCAATTATCAACAAGGTTGATGGTTGGTCAACACTTAAGTGAAGCATTTAGAACTTCACTTCTTCTCTTTGGGCTCTGTGAGACCCAAGAGGGTAATCCTATGCATGCTTATAATATCTCAACTTGAACAAGATAATTTCATCACAAAAATGTATTCCTCAAGAAACCAACATCATTTAATGCTTGGTGGACCTCTTATGAAATTTCTCTCTGGGTATGTGTAGGAACATCATGGAAAAAACAATCCCTTAAGTGGCAAAAAATTTAGAAAAATCAGAGTTAGGCAACTTGACATTAAAATTTGAATAAGTTATCTATATTATTTCAAAAATATGTAAGAATCGAATATGTAGAAAATTGAATATAGTTTCTAAACTACTAGGTTTGTTTAAAAAAAAATCTATTTGGTGAAATTTTGAAATTTCAATGCAATAGTACTTAAATTTTAGGGAAAAAATAAGTATGTGTTTGTCTGACCACCCTAACCACAATAAAATGATAATTATTTTTTATAATATTTTAGATATAAGTAGAGGACTCATGTCCTGATGTGACACATATTTTTTTGTAATTTTTTTCCAAGTAAATAATTAATTATGAATTTTTTATTACAACTTTTAAAAAATATAAAAAACTCGTATGTCTGACCATGTTAACTTGGTCAAAACTTCATGAAATTAAATTTTTCATTTTTTAATCCTATAGTATGCGAAGCATAGAATTCAACGCATGTTTTGGATTCAAAAAATGTGATACTGTTTGAAATCTATAGATGTTTTTCAATCAACCTATCAATTTGGACTTTAGTCGTAATTAGAATAGAAAATGATAATAATTACTTATTAAATTCAAAGTAAAGAATAATTTATATTGGTGGAAAACTGAGAATATCCTCTAAAAACTCTTTTTATTTCATCAATTTTGGGTAAAAAAAAAGTCATTAGCCACATACCCATTATATTGCCACTTTTTAGCCCATCGTAATCCTACACATACCCCTTTGTTTCAGGGAATACGCATATGCTAAAAGTTGGTGCAGTGTAATTTTAAATTATGTTATGAATTCATTTCCATTTTAAATCCCTAGCTATATTCATTACCAAATCAATCAACCACAAGATAAAGTAATCTAGAAAAAATAATTCCCTATCTAAGGGAACAATGGAGTCATACTTTGCAATGAATCAATAATCAATGGACTATCATCATGCTACTTTGTAGCATCCAAATATCTACATTTTAAAATATTGCTTCCTTACAAAATCCTATATCCTTTCCCACAAACTAATGGTCTCATTTTAGCATTAAATCAAGTCACTGAATTGAAGCACAAACAAACCCATTCATTCAGTGCAAATGACAGAAGACAAATGAAATTATACTTAACAATTTCATTCATAATCTGGGAAAAAATACATAGGAGAGCAATATTTTAGAACTAATATTCTCTTTCATTAATAAAATTACTTTGTAAAACTATATTTAATCTGATCATATAGTATAAATTTTTCCCTAGACTAGCTTTTGATATATTCACTAATTTATCTATTTACATTCTATTTGCTCGTTGAGTATAGCTTTCACCTAGACCTTTTTGGACTTTTTGATGTGTTTTTTATGCACTTATAGGTAATACATAGATGTATCACCTCTCTTGAAAGACAATCTTCCACAATAAAATTGAAGAACACTATCCCAAGGTCTCTAATGTCAGGTCTTGACAGTGCTTGGAATACCTCAGTTTTTTCATGTGATTTGTTGGAACCATAAGGCAGTCTTATAGATGAGTTACAAAGTCTATGAAGTTGGTCTTGCAAAGGTAGTTTCAAAGTGTTGGAAGGGAATTAACATTGACTACCCACTCTAAACAACAAGCTGAAACTCATCAAGTTCATTTGATTAAGCTTCATGGTGATGCTTGAGATCCTACTCTAACCAAGGACTAAAAGAAATAGAAAAAGGAGAAGGGTTAAGAAAGCTATTCTAATCTAAAGCTATGAATTAATAGTAACAATGGTGGTTGGTACAATAGACAAGCTTCCTAAATTGAGTTTTTTCTTAACAAAGAGAAACCTATAGCTACACAAAACTAGTGCAATCTTCTAAGGACTGCATATTTTCAGATTGCATATGCACTTCATGAACATGCAATTGAACTAAGTTGCAACAATCAAATAAAGAAGCCCATGCTAACTTTGCACAACAACTTGTCATCAAAAAGTGCCAAAAGTATGGGTTGAAAGCTCATCAAATATTGAAACAACAATCACCATCATCACTTCCATTTAAGAAATCAACAACTAAAACTAACATGGAAGTAGAACCATGCATTCAAGATGAGAAAAATCAAAGAGAACATCCATAACATCATGCAATATTTTCTTCTATTTCTGCAAATGCTTTTTACTCCAACTCTCTAACCAATTACAAATGAATGTGAGACCCCTATTTATAGTTTTCCAAAAGGAGAATGAACGACCATGATTGATTTACATTTTGAGGCCTAGAGTTGATTACATTAGGGTTTCACCTACCCCTCATTATAAAGGAATTTAAAATAAATCATTTGTCTCATTCCTATTTTGTCTTTTAGTGCCCAGGTGTTGTAGCAGTTTTGTCCTCTTACTGATTTCCCTTTTACTGTAGTAGAATTTGCCTGAAAGTTGCCTTCTTCCCCTGATGGATTTGAAACATTTCTTAGCCAATCAAGTGCATATTATTTGCAAATTTGTATCATTGTGGAATGGGTTAGTGGTCCCTAATCCAATGAAACAACTTCTAATTGATTGCAATCATTTGTTTGGAGAGAGGAAACAACTGTTCGCTCACACCACCTTCAAGGCCACCCTTTATGGTTTGTCACTGACTTCCTTGACATAGGCCTACTTCTAATGCCATCTCTGTTGATGGGTTGTATGAGGAAAGATGGGCATAAAATGAATGGTGACAGGAGCTATGTGCTTTTCTTTGTTCAACTTTCTTAATGGGCCTCCTTGACGAGCCCACGATAGGTTCCTTGAATCCTACATACATGAAGTGTCGTAAGTGCTTTGCTATGAAAATCAAGGAAAATATTAGTCAAATCCCACAAACTCCTTGCTAGATGCACCCATGCATTATTAAAAGATAATAATATTCATCATTGTTCCACATTTCGAGCTTATTTGGACCACAAACATAAATGTGGGTTTAGGGATGTGGGTGCCATAGGGCGGAAGGATGGTGGATCATGGACGAAAGGTAGACAGTCTTCTATAGGGGAAGATGGTGAATGAACGGTGGATGGTGAATAGCCTTTTACAGTGGAAAATGATGAAAAAATGTTGGATGGTGGACAAGGGATGGCAGACAAATGGTGGATAGTCGATGGATAGAAGGAAAAAGGAAAATGGTGGACAACCTTTCACAGGGGTGGATGGTGAATGAATGATGGAAAATGGATAACGTTTCATAGGGGAAGATGGAGAATGAACGACGGATGGTAGATGAGGGATTTTGGATGGACAAGGGACTAACAGAGGGTGGACCAACGAAGGATGATAGACAACAGACTGACGGGAGATGACAGACGGCAGGCAGACAAGTGGAGGACAATAGATGATGGAGTAATGGTGGATGATAGAAGGAAGAAGATGGAATTTGGACAACCTTCCATGCGAGCAGACTCACAAGTGATGTAGGGATAGCGGCCTACAAGGAAAGTTCCCAAAGATAGTTATGGAGGGATGACAACTTGCAAGGAAAGTTACCAAATAGCCACAAAGGGACGATGACCTACAGGGAAGGTTCCCATGGCCACAGGGGGATTACAACCCATGAGGAAAGTTCCCACAGCCATGGACAGATGACAACCTACAAGGAAAGTTCCCACAGCCATGGAGGGATGAAGACCAGCAAGAAAAGTTCCCAAACGACCATGGAGGGACAACGACCTGCAAGCAAATTTCTACAATGTCTAAACACATGAAAAATTTGATGAAAACGCATTTGGGCATGTGAATACATTCATTTGATGGTCCCTAGGTGATGAAACTTGAATTTTTCACCCATTTCAGATATGCAGATATTTTGAAGGGGGAAGTCAAAGGGTCATCACCCTTTTGAATGACAATGAGCACATGGTAGCCCGCAAGGAAAGTTCCCAAATAGCCACATAGGGATGACGACTTGCAAGGAAAGTTCCCAAATGCCCAGAGAGGGATAGTGACTTGCAAGGAAAGCTCCCAAATGGCCACGAAGGGATGGTGGCTCGCAAGGAAGGTTCCCACAACCACGGAGGGATGATGACCCAACATGAAATTTTTGTAACTTCCCAAAACTTAATGAAACCTTGGCAGTTCACTTAGGAATACAAAAAACATCCCAAATCCATAGGATACTTTTCCCCAAAGTAAAAAAATGAAGGAAAAAGTGAATCAAGCAATCAAGGACCAAGTCAGTAGGAACAAGGCAAAAGTCAGATAAAGGAAGGGGAGTTTGTTTCTCTCTATATTTGAATGCCCCAAGTAAAATGAAGGGTTAGGAGAAACATTTATAGGCCAATTTCCATTAATTCCATGCATTGATTTCTTTGTATGGTAGACCTAGGTTAGGTGAGATGTGGAAACCCACACTTATTTAGATTTTTGGTCAAGGCTCAGACAGAGAAACTAAGTGTGGATCTTTCCATGTGGGTGGAAGTTGGGTGTCAGTCA
>VDFB02281492.1:659993518-660140753 GCA_007258455.2 Sequoia sempervirens | reverse complement strand
AAAGCCTATATTTGACAAGCACATGAAATATTATGATAGCTCATGTCGAGGAAAAAAATGCACTATTATTTGTAGGAAAGAGGGCATCTGTAAAACAACAACAAATTGTTGTAGAATAGCACAACAGTAGCTTTCAAATACTTCCACACAATTTTATAGTTTACATTGTTTTTTAAGTTTTTAGAGAATCAAAGATTCAATGTATAATAACTTTGAGGATTAGTTCAAACAAATTCAAATGGTTGTGACTACATTGTTTATAAAGAAATTAAAGATGTGAACTGTATCAAATACAGGTAATTGTAGACATGCAAAAGTCAGTGGACAACTACCAATTACTTCAGGATGTTGAGTTAACTTTGAAAATAATGTACACACATGTTTCCTAAACACTAAAACTAACGTAGGAAGCCCAGTAAACTGAAGTTAATACACAAGCTATAGTAAATGGATAAATCAATTTACATATGCTATCCAACTCATAAACATGAAATAGTTGAAACTGAGAAGTAGGTTACATATCCAATTGTTTCCTTTGGAATCCAGGCATAGTAAAAAAATGAGAATTACGAAAGGGAAAACTATATATATTGGACAATGTCTCACTGACCATGCAAGTATTTAATGCAATAGCTATAGATTGATTGAAAAGCATACCATATACAATGTACACTATACAATTGCAATATTGACCTATCCTAATTGCAACAGTAACTTGCCTCTGAAAAAAATGCCAAGCACATCAAGTGCATGATAGCAGTAAAACTGAAACAAGGTGCATTCAATTCTTGATTTTATCTTTTGCAATTTTAATACTTACTTGGCCAATCAAATTTGATTGTCTTGTAGTAGGTCTACTATTCACTTTTGTTTAAGTAATTTAGGAAAATAGGAAATTATATATTTTGGAAAATATTTAATCACTACATGCAAATTGCACAAGCTTTGGCAGTGGGTTGGTTGGCACTACAGTAGTGAACACATAATTAATGCACTAGGTCTATTATTTATTTTCATTTAAGAAAAGTAGGAGAGTATGAAGACACTATAAATTCTGGAAAATATTTAACTAATGAATTTCATATGCCATGATTGAAATTAAGCATATCTTTGATTGCAAAAGCAACTTGCTTTTGAGCAAAAAATAGTTTCATGTTTATGAATTACATGGCATGTCATTCACTATTCCCATCTATCTATTTGGAAAGTCAGATTCTTGAACCAACATTCTCCTTTATTGTTCACAAATCTTCCAATACATAATTCTCAGTCACATTGGAAGAACTAAATTTCATTGCAAACAAAGTGGGAGAATGATACAAGAATTTGACCTTATAGCTTGTTGTTGAAGAACCAAGTCTATTTGTAGCGATATAGATTTTTGTCCCACACTTCAATTGCAACCAATGGTTCCTATTACAGGTAAAATTTAGACAAATGAGCATATTCCATGACATAGAACATGCTATTCATAAACATGAAACATAGGAGCACATAATAAAATTTACCAAATATTTAAGAATTAAATCCAAATTGTGTGAGCTCTGTCACTGAAAATGTGCTTGATGCATTTGATATGCAACCCTTGCCAATGAATCAAATTCCATAATCTAAACATTTCTAGTTTTATTACTATAGGAAACACTTGAGTTCTTAATTTTCTCATTTGCATTTGTAATACTCACTTGGCCAATCAAATTTGATTGTCTTGCATTAGGTCTAATATTCATTCTAGTTTTAGAAAATTAGCAAAATATGAGAACATTATATACTTGGGATTGATGGACATATTTTTCATGTTTGAAAACCATGATTTATCTCTTTTGCTATCAGTTGGAGCATGCCTAATATTCATTTTTATTTAATTAAATTAGGACAATAGGATATTATATATTTTGGCAAACATTTAATCATTGGATGCAAATTGCACAAGATTTAGCAGCGAGCTAGTTGGCACCATAGCAGTGAATGCACCATTAATGAACTAGGTCTATTATTGATTTTCGTTTAAGAAAATTAGGACAGTAGGAAGACATTATAAATTTTCACAAATATCTAACCAATGAACTACATATCCCATGATTGCAATTATGCATATTTCTGATTGAAAAGGAAACATACTTATCGGCAAAAAATAGTTTCATGCTTATGAATTACATGGCATGTCATTGACTATGTCCATCTGTCTATCTGGAAAGTCAAATTATTGAACTAGTGTTCTCCTTTATTGTTCACAACTCTTCTAATACATAATACTTAGACACATTGAAAGAATTAAATTTAATTGCAAAGAAAGTGGGAGAATGATACAAGAATCTAACCTTATAGCTTTTTGTTGAAGAACCAAGTGTATTTGTAGCAATATAGATCTTTGTCCCCCACTTTGATTGCAACCAATGGTTCCTATTATATGTACAATTTAGACAAATGAGCATAGTCTATGGCATACAAGATGGTATTCATAAACCATGAAAGACATAAGCACACAATAATTTTTTCCAAATATTTAAGAATTGAATCCAATCTATATGAACTTTGTCCCTGAAAATGTGCTCAATGCACTTGATACACAACCCTTGCTAATGAATCAAATTCTATAATCTAAACATTTTTGGTTTTATTTCTATAGACAACACTTGAGTTCTTGATTTGAATCTCATTTGCATTTCTAATACTTATTTAGCCAATCTAATTTGGTTGTCTTGCAGTAGGTCTACTATTTATTTTAGCTTAAGTAAATTAGCAAAATATGAAAACATTATATACTTGGTATTCATGGACATATTTTCTCTGTTTGAAAACCATGATTTATCTCTTTTGATATTACTTGGAGCAGGTCTAATATTCATTTTTGTTTAAGTAAAATAGGAAAATAGGAAATTATATATTTTGGAAAATGTTTAATCACTAGATGCAAATTGCACAAGCTTTGGAAAAGGGTTGGTTTGCACTATAGCATTGAATGAATGATTAATGCACTAGGTCTATCATTGATTTTTGTTTAACAAAATTAGGAGAGTGGGAAGACATTATAAATTTTGGAAAATATTTAACAAATGAATTGTATATTCCATTATTACAAATATGCATATTTCTAATTGCAAAAGTAACATGGTTTTGGGAAAAAAAATAGTTCCATGTTTATGAATTACATGGCATGTCATTCACTATGCCCATCTGTTATATGAAAAGTCACATTCTTGAACCTTTGTTCTCCTTTATTGTTCAGAAATCTTCCAATTCATAATTCTTAGACACATTGGAAGAATTAAATTTCACTGCAAACAAAGTGAGAGAATGATACAAGAATTTGACCTTACAGCTTGTTGTTGAAGAACCAAGTCTATTTGCAGTGATATAGATGTTTTCCCTCACTTCGATTGCAACCAATGGTTCATGTTACAAATACAATTTAGACAAATGACCACAGTCCATGACATACAAAATGCTATTCATAAACATGAAACATAGAAGCACACAATAAATTTTTCCAAATATTTAAGAATTAAATCCAAACTCTATGAGCTTTGTCATTAAAATTTTTGTCATTGCACTTGATACACAACCCTTGCTAATGAATCAAATTCTATAATCTAAACATTTCTTCTTTTATTTCTATAGACATCACTTGAGAACATTTTTTTTTTTTCAAAATTATCATTTATATCTTTATCTATTCTTTCAAGTAGGTCTATCATTCATTTTCCTTTAAGCAAATAAGCCAAATAGAATGACACGATAAATTTTTGCAAACATCTAGTCATTAAATCTAAATTTTTTAAGCTTTGTTGGTAGGCTAGTGCCTATCAAAGTAATCAATCCACAGTAAATGCAGTGTATGCCTCCACAACAAACAAGACCTTGCTCAAAGATCTAAAATAGTATTGTTTTATGTAGCAATAACAAACTACTATTCTATTGCATCAATGAAGGGACACATTTTTTTCAAGTCTATATTCTCACATGTTCACATGTAACACCCTTGCCATTCTCAATATTCATGCACTCAGTTGACATCTAGAAGGTATGCAGCACAACAAAGCATAGACAAGAATTCCCATTTACACATGTTCACCATTAACACACTACAAGGTATTGGGATTGCTCCATACCACTAGCCTCAACATATTGTGTTTCTCAAGGAAATTTTTAGTGTTGTTTCCCTTCCTTAATGTGTCACTTTAATGGTTTGATACCAATTGTTTTTAGTGGGACTTTTCAATGATATTAGTGGATTAATACTTGAAAGAAAATTAATTAATATTTAAACCTCTAGTCTAGCTATGCCAATAGCAAAAGAGATAAATCATGGTTTTCAAACATGAAAAATATGTTTGTAAATCCCAAGTATATAATGTTCCCATATTTTCCTAAATTACTTAAACTAAAATGAATAATAGACCTATTGCAAGACAATCAAATTTGATTGGCCAAGCAAGTATTACAAATGAAAATGATAAAATTAAGAATTGAATGAAAATTGTGTCAGCTTTACTACCATCAAGCACTTCATGTGCCTAGAATTTTGCTAAGAGGAAAGTTATTGTTGCAATTAGAGCAGCTCACTATTGCAATTGTATGATGTGTATTGGATATGGCAGGCTTGTCAATCAATCTATAGCTATTGCATTAAATTCCAGTAGGTCTACTATTCATTTTTGTTTAAGTAAATTATGAAAATAGGACATTATATATTTTGGAAAATATTTAATCACCAAATGCAAATTGCATAAGCTTTGATAGAGGGTTGGTTGGAACAAAAGAAATGAACGCATGATTAATGCACTAGGTCTATTATTAATTTTTGTTTAAGAAAATTAGAAGACCAAGAAGACATTATAAATTTTGGAAAAAATTTAACCAATGAATTGCATATCCCATGATTACAATTATACATATTTTTTATTGCAAAAGTAACATGCTTTTGTGAAAAAAATAGTTGCATGTTTATGAATTACATGGCATGTCATTCACTATACCCATCTGTTTATTTGGAAAGTCATATTCTTGAAACAACGTTCTCCTTTATTGTTCACAACTCTTCCAATACATAATTCTTAGATAGATTGGAAGATCATGTTTCTTAAGGAACTTTTCGATGTTTCTTTGCTACAAATGTTTAATGCATTTCCTATGTTTTGTTACAAAGTGAATGCTAATGCTTACTGATTTAGCCACAAAAAACTAAGCTTTTGGGAAAATTGCTCAAACAAAACTCTTTAGCTCCTACAGCATTCAAGGGCCTCATAGACTTAGCAAACATGGAAGAAGGGAATCCAGAGCTAAGAACACACAAGTTTCTCAACAAACAATATAAACAAATGAAAATTAACACAAATAAAACCGATCGCTTCCCTGGAATTCCATGCATTAGCTATGTATTCACAGCTTACACACCCACAAGCCCACCTACAAATCTCACACAATTTGCATTTAATAGACTATTGTTTATGACCTACCAGTCATACCATTTAATGCATTAAACATGTGTTGATTGCTTCAATACCTACCACCTTGCTGCCAAAGCTGACACAATTTGCATCTAGTGATTAAATATTTGCAAAATATATAATTTTCTCCTATTTTCCTAATTTACTTTAGCAAAAATGAATAATAGACCCACTCCAACCAATAGAAAAAGAGATAAATTATTTATTATCTCTGAATTGAAAATTAAACCATTGCAATAGTAACCTACTCCTTGGCTTCAACTATTCCATGTAACTTGGTTACATAGCATATGCCATCTACTATATACATTTGTACAATTAGGTCTTATAATAGAAAACAATACTTCTAGTCACAACAAGATAGAAGTATTGATATGAGGACAAGGATAGCCACTTAAGTGACTTTGTAGAATGAATATAGTTGCATTGATGTAGTCCTCTTCCCCCTACTTAAATTAGAAGCACTTGCTAACTACAACATTTATTGAGCCATAACAATTGAATTACAAAATGTTCTTCATAGAATTTGCAGATCATAGCCCAATGCATCAACCAAGGCACAAATTTGTTTCATGTGAACGTTCTCACATGTCTACACATAATAGCCCTACCATTCTTACCATCCATGCAATTAGTCCACATGGACCAGGTATGCAAAACATCAAAGCATACAAAATCCTTCCCATTTACACCTATTTAGAATTCTAACCTTAGGCTTAAAAAGCATTGCTTTACTAGAAAAATTGCTCAAACAAAACTCACTCTAGAAACAAAATTACATATATTTAGATTATTGAATTTCTTTCACCAGTTGACCATATCAAAGGAAAATCCAACAATTGTGCTAGTATTGACATATTATTTAATGCATTAACTATGCATTCATTGCTTTGCATGCATTATAGATATTTGCTAAAATTTATCATGTTCTTCTATTTTGCTAGTTTGCTTACAAGTAGATCAATACTAGGGGCACATGATAAAATTTAGAAAAAAATAGACCAATGAGATAAATTTTTGCAAACACTTAGACATTAAATACAAATTTTGCGAGCTTTACTGATAGGTTGTTGGTGACTCAAGCAATGAATACATAGTTAATGCATTGAATGCCTTCGCTATTGAAAAGGCCTTGCTTAAAGCATTCAGTTGCTCCTATGATAATTCTCATTTGTTGCAATAGTCACCTATTCGTTTGCTTCAATTATTCCATGTTTATAGGTTACATAACATATGTCATTTACTATACCCATTTTCCCCCCTAGTTAGCCCTCATAACAAGCAATACTTCTAACTATCAAATATCATAAAAAAACATATGAGCGACTCACCAGTAGTGCACTACTCCTAGAATAAAGAACATGGAAGAGGGGAACCCGGCTCGCTAAAAACACAAAATATTCTCAAAAAATAATAAACAAACGAGAATAAGCACAAATAAAACCCAACACTCACTTGATATTTCATGAATTAACTATGCATTCACTGCTTGTGTACCCACCAGATCTCCAACACATCTCACACAAATTGCATTTGATGGATTAAACATGCATTCACTACTTCAGTACCCATGAGGCCATTACCAAAGCTCCCACAATTTACATCCACTGATTAAATATTTTCTAGAATATATAATGTCCCCCTATTTTCCTAATTTACTTAAATGATAATGAATAATAGACCTATTCCATCCAGTAGAAAAAGAGATAAAACATAATTTTCAAACACCAAAAATATGTCCTTAAATTCTAACTATAGAAAAAAGATAAATATTTTAAACAATGCTATTTGATTGGCCAAGCAATTATTTCAAAAGAGAATTCAACAATTGCAATCGTAACTTGCTTCTGGGAAAAAAATAGTTTCATGTTTATGAATTACAGGGCATGTCATTCACTATGCTCATCTGTTTATTCGGTAAGTCATATTCTTGAACCAGACTTCTCCTTTATTGTTCACAACTCTCCCAAGGCATATTTTTTAAGCTCATTAGAAGACTTAAAATTCATTGCAAACAAAGGGGAAGAATGATACAAGAATCTGACCTTCCAGTTCCTTGTTCAACAACCAAGTATATTTGCAACTTTGTATAGATCTTTTCCTCCTCTAATTACAAGCAATAGTTCCTGTTACACTGAAAAATTAGACAAATGAGCATAGTCCATGACATATAATATGTTGTTCATAAACATGAAACAAAAAACACATGATAAAATTTACAAAAAAATAAACTAGTGTGATAAATTTTTGCAAACATTTAGACATTAAATACAAATTTTGCAAGCTTTGCTAATAGATTGGTGGCCTCTTGTAAAGTGTACTCATGAAAAATGCAAAAAATATGTCCTGAAATCCCAACTATAGGAAAAAGAAAAAAATATTTTAAACAATACAATTTCATTGACCAAGCAACAAAAGATAAATACTAACTAAAATAAAGTGTGCTCGTAAAACATGCAAAGACAAATATATTTGAAATGAAATAAATGTCAAAACATCATTAATTTGACTAAGATGACTCGATTACAAATAGGGGAGAGGGCCCAATAGTGGTGCGGGTACCAATAATTGTCATAGTACATGTACATTCAAATCCCAATATTTTAAAAGTATGAAACTAGTAATTATAAGAGAGGACCTAATAGTTGAACAAAATATCCCATTACATTCAAAACGCAGCAAATCATATAATGTCACGTTGACACACTGAAAAACGACTTAATGCACCACTATTGGTCTAACTTTTTTGGGGGTCTATTATGACCCTCAACAAAAAGCATATTGATGACACCTTTTTCTCAATCTATGCAGGTGAAACAAAATAATTGAATTGTCCACATCCCTGCCCACTTGAGAATATAATTTTTAATGTCAATGGTACATGTTCATTGTTAAGTCGACCCATAAAGTTAAGGTGCACCACTATTGGACCCTCTCCCCTAGTACATAAAATTACATCATCAAACAAATCCATTTTAATGTGTAGTGAAATCTAATGTATGTTCATTAAATGCTCGTCCGGAGCTGAGCTTGTCCATCCATTAACACTTGTTTTCTTCGAGTAATTTCAATGAAAATTTTCCGAATGAAGACAGGCCGAGAGAAAACTGCAAAACTTATTTCGACGTCCACGTATGTGTATGTAGTTGTCTGCAATGAGTTAAAAGAAACGGCGCTCACATGGGTACTTGCTTTCGAAGCTTTATAATGGAGGGAACCAAGATTTACAGAATCTTTCAAGAACAGTGGTCAGACAATGTAACGTTCCTTTCAAAGCAATCTCCTTGCAGAAGCACTGAGTTCATTTGTCTGTGCTTGATTATGTCTTCTGCGAAATAGTTTATATATATATGGGAAACCAAGTTAGGTGGGATTTTAATTGAATATAAAATTAATAGTTTCCTCTGATTTTACGGAATAGGATTATCAAAGAAAGCCTAGCATGTCTATCAAGTACTTATCCCATTTAACATGTCTATCAAGTACTTATCCCATCTATCCCATTTAATTTTATACAGAAGACTTGATGAATTTCATACTACATTGAATTATTAGAATCTATAGATGTAGCAAAAGCATTCTCATCCCTAACTAATAGTAAACAAAGATGATTTCTTAATGCATACCACTCAAATACATTGCTACACAAGATGGCTAAGTGCAAACATCAATTAATCTACCAATACTAAATTACTAGAGTCCTTAAACTCAAAATGTTGACATGTGGATGGAGAATATGAGCCCTCTAAATATGGATTACTAGTTATAAAAACTAAATTATCAATGGAATTATTTTTAGGAGGAGAACAAGCATTTATAGAAGTATAGATATTTAATGATCATATGGCTGAAAAACTATCACGTAGAAAAAGATAATCAACAATAGGATCCTCTAGGGAATGGAGGTTCATTCAAGATTTATACATCTTCTAAATTTTGGTCAAAGGTCATAAGAGCACTCATTTTAAAAATTAGTCATTTAGGTGTCAATATCAGCATTAAAATAAGTTCATATTGAATCTTAAAATACCACACAAGTTTCTTTTAATAAGATGATGTAGGTTTAGAAACTATTCTATAGATATAGGAGAAAAGACAAATCCACCTACATTTTTTCAAGATTTCATCTATCCAATCTTATTACAAGAATTTTTTTTTGGATATTCATGATAAACTCAAATTTTATCACATATTAGACCAATAAAGAGCATAAATCCAAAACAAGCAGAACATTGCCCACCAAATTACGTAACTAAGGATCCTCTAAATAATATATGATATTTCCACTTTATATTTATTGTGATTATAGGTGTCATTTTCCTAAAAAAATGAAGTGGTCTTTATAACATACAAATGTAAAATTTAGTTATAAAAATGAAGTGCAAGTTTCAAATAGAATGAGGTCAATTTGATCACACCACTACAAATTGTATAAAATATTATGCAATAAAAAAAAAAAACAAAAAAAATTAATGTATGAGTCCAAACAAAACCTTAAAATTTATCAAAATGAGAACTACTCAATAACACCTATGAGAATATACAATTTCTAGAAAAGATAGATACAAAAGTTAAGATTAATTTGCACTAATAAAAAACTTGTGAAATTCTACCACAAATAAAAAATTGCTTACAAAAATGAACTCTAATAACAGAAAATAGTGCATCTAAATTTGGATTGTAAAAATGAAAACTACAACAAAGTAGGGTGCACTTTGTGAGAATAATTTTGATGATTTCAATATACCTAGTGATGAAATATGCTCCAATTGATATAATATTCTCTCTAAAGAAAAAAAACATCATTTCATATCCCAAAAATACTCTTAGGTAACCAAAATTGTACTTTTTTGTTTGAAAACTACCTTTCTACTCATGAGAAACCACTTGCAATCCTATTAAGTGTTTTTTCAAAGGCTTGTGTCTATTCTGTGATGTTTTCTTAATGATTGGGTGACAAAAATGCTAATATCAATGATAGGGATTGTGGCACATGGCAACCCACAAGTAGCTTTGGCAATGTTTAGGTACCTACAATATATGTAGGCTTAAAATACCTACATAAGTATATATTTTTCTTTTAAAATGATTATTTTTATAATAGATTTATTTAATGTGAACTATATTGGCTAATGCTGGTATCCACATAGATAAAATATTTTTCCTAGATGTTTTGTATTAAAAATATTATCTATGGTGTTATCCATATAGGCAACAAAGGCATAACTTTTCTTTGGTGGCCCAAGGAAAAGTGCTCCTCATTTGATGAATTAATACTTGACCATTAAGTTCTATAGCCTTTTGGACACGATGGTAGTATTAGATTTAATAAAAAATTCTCAAAAATTATACCTATGTTTTGGATTTGAAAACCACCTCCCAACTACAAATCTTTATAGGTCTAGTCTCATGTGTTTAATCTAGATAAATCAAAAAAATAAATTAACTTTATTGGACACACTGAACTCAATAGTGAACTTAGATTTATACCAAAATTCTCTAAAATTAATTTGTGATACAAAATCACAAAGAGAACCTCCCAAATGTAATATTTTATTAAAAAAAATTTATTATCCAAGTTATAATATGGTTCAATAGAAGAGTATAATTGAAATTTCAAGGTCCACAATAAATTTTAACCTAAATTTGTTAATAAAGACCAATAACAGGCAATCCAAAAAGCTTTAATACTATGTAAATATTGGTATATAATAATTTGTACCATACAATATTTTCTTGAAGGTGTAGCTATCCAAGATCTATAATTTTCATTGAGAGCACAAGTGACATAAAAATGATAATATAATTTTAATATTTAAAAATATGTAATTGATAGATTACAATGGAGTAATTAGAATGAATGAGGATACAAATATAACCCCTTGGTTATATAGACCAAGGTGAGAGATATGATTACATTATATTATGATGTCTCTTAATCTCATCACATGTGGCATAGAGTGATAAACCATATACTATGTGTTCTATAAGTAAACCTAAGAAACTAGTGTGAATAGGGTGTAGGCGATGAACCAACAAAGTAAAATACTTCATTTAAACCAACACATGAGAACAATATTTTAATTACTAGAAGAACCTATATTTGTAGATCATCTTAAATCACTAAGTTAATTAAAAACACCCTTTTGTCATGATTCAAACAAAGAACATTGGACATGGATAAAAGTAGAAGGAAAAATATTGTATTTATTACTTTAATTAAAATCTATATTTTAGATTATTATTATGATGTTATAGATTATAAAAAAAATACCTATCAAATATGTAATAATAATTTAAAATATTATTATTAATCTTAATTAACTATGTATATTAGACATATTTTATGAGATTCATAAATTTAAATCAAATATTAACTGATCAAACATTAAGAATTTTCTACAAATTGTCACTCATCGTGAGCAAATATAAACTTTATAATATATTATTAATTTAGATCAATGAAAATGGAATTAATGCATACCATCTTAATAAGTATATTCATTGTAGGATGTTGAAGGTTATAGAAAGGCTTATGTTTTATCTTTTAAGATTAAAATGTTAGTAACAAATATTAAATCTAAGTTAATCTAATGATTTAAAAAACCTTCTAAACAATATGAAGAGGGAAAATATATATTAAACGATTGGGGACAAACATACAAAAACATTAAAAAATAAAAATGTCTATATAATGGAATCACAATCTTATTGTGTTCCTTTAATTATATTAGAGAATATTTTAAGGAACATATATTTTTAAGAGTTCATAATTTTAATTTATATTATATTTATAACATTTTTATGATTTTATGTAAACTTATAAGAAAATAATAATATATATAAATATTTAATCAACAATAAATTTTAAAATTTATTAATTACTAATTAACTAAAAGAATTTATTAAATGGGTATATGTAGGACCATGATGGGCCAAAAAGTGGCGATATGATGGGTATGTGTAGCGTATGTGGCTGACGACTTTTCTTTTACCCAAAATTGATGAAACAAAAAAGGTTTTTAAAGAGATTCTAAACTTTCCACCAATATAAATTATACTTTACTTTGAATTTAATAAATAATTATTATTCATTTTCTATTTGAATTATGACTAAAGTCTGAATGATAGGTTGATTGAAAAAATATATAGCTTTCAAGCAATTATCATTTTTGAATCCAAAACATGTATCACATTCTATGCTTCACATACTATAGGATTAAAAAAACAAAATGATTTGATGAAGTTTTGACCAAGTTAAAGTTGTCAAACATGTATGAGTTTTTATATTTTTTGGTTGTAATAAAAATTCATAATTAATTGTTACTTGGAAAAAAATTATAAAAAATATACATCACATCGAGACATGAGTCCTCTACTTATATCTAAAATATTATAAAAAATATTATCATTTTATTGTGAGTGGGGTGGTCAGGATAGACACCTACTTCTTATATTTTCCACAATTTAAGTACTACTGCATTGAAATTTTAAATTTTCACCAAATAGATTTTTTTAAAAATAAACCTAGTAGTTTAGAAACTACATTCAATTTTCTACAGATTCTATTCCTACATATTTTGAAATAATATAGATAGCTTATTCAAAATTTAAGTCAAGTTGCCTAACTTTCTGATTTTCTTATTTTTTTGCCACTTAGTTTGTTTTCCATGATGATCCCACCACAAATATTATTCTTATTATTCTTCACTTCTAATATTTATTTTGAATCTATTTTATATAATCTATGATATTTGTTCCCTATAATTCAAAATTAATTTATATTTTATTATTTTGATAAAAAAAATTTATATAAAAAATTTCAATTATTATCAAATCAAAGATTAAAAAAAAACTAATAATAATATAACCTTAAAAAAATACAATTAAATTTACATTTTCATATTATTCTTGTTATGTAAGAAAAACATATGATAAATTTTTGATGAAAAGGTGCTAATCTATATTAATAATAAATATTAAAAGACATATTCATAAAAAAAAGGCGGGTGGTAAAAAGGCACACCCCGAGAGTCACATGGGCAGTGCCTAGAAAACCAAAAAATAGTCACATGGGCCTAGCCCAAAAATCCAAAATTACAAACATTGAAAAAGGCCATCAAGTAGCCGAAGTAGTACCAATAGGGGTAGGAGGGTCTTTGTTATCCATATTTTTCCCCCATACATTAGTGGTGTTTGGAGTGACATCAAGAGGAGGAACCCAACCATCATCAACATCTTTATCTTTATCTTTATCCTCGTGTTGGGGTGAGATTGCAAGTGCTAGATGTAGAAAGCATTTACCAGAATTTGGCCAACTAGATCCAGTAGCAAGAGTACCATTAGAGAGCCGCCCAGAACCACCACTGCTGCTCCCCACCACTCTTCCAAAGGGCCACCCTTGGCCATCCCGTGGAGAAGGAGAATGATTTCATTGAGAACAATAAGAACCACATTGAAGAGGAGGATGAGAGTATGGGCGAGCAGAGCCACTCCGTTGCTAGCCCCAAGATGGCAACTGATCATGAGAGGAAGTGGATAAAGTAGGTACTTGAGCAATAGTGCAAGGGGCATTGCCCTAATGATCCAAAAGCACCTGAAGGTCAGCCACCTCAAGTGCAACCTTGTTGGCTTGAACTTGAATCTGCAAGAGCACATTAGAGCAAATAATATCTTTAGAATACAAATAAAATTGTTTATCCATTTGTGTGTTAGCAAATATGCAAGAATTTCTATATTTCCAAATATTGAAGAGGATTTCCATCCTGAAAGTGTGCCAAAGTTGGGTATATTTAGCAGGAAGTCTGGGAGAGTCTCCCAGTAGAACCATATGCCAAGAGAAGGGCTCTGGTCTAAAAGAATGAAAGAAGTCATGAATCTAATTCCAAAACTACTAAGCTTCGGTATAAAACTAGAAGAGATGCTTAACAGACTTAGCTTGCCCAAAAAAAGGGCACTGAGGGTCTTGGACCCCCAAGTGAACAAGCCAAGACTCCACATGCAAGCCTTGGAAGAGAGTACACCAAGCAAAGTGGACCTGTTTTAGCTCAATACTTGCAAACCAAGTGGTAAAGAATCTTTTTCACCAGACATGAGCAGGGATTGAAGAAGCCACCTCTAGTTCAATCTTTCAATCACAGGAGAGTGTGGTGAAAGCCAGCTATTAGTAAGGCTAGGCTTCTAATTCTTGAAAGGGGTGTCTAGGTACCACTCTAGTCCTTCCACCAGGGCTTGGACCCATGAATTCCCACCTTATGAAGAATATCTATAGGAATAGCATTCACTAGACCATCATAAGTGTCATGGTCATGGTTTTGAAGCCTATAAAGTGCACAAAAATCTTCCCATGACATGATGTGGATTGTGGGTCTATCAAACACCTACTGCAAATTTTGAATGCCTTTCTTGTGGAACCTTAGCACCTTAAGACAAGGTGACTTGGCCAACAGCTAACCATTACTAGCAAAGAGAGGTGACCACCAAACATTCTATTGATTGAGCAAAAGCCCATCATGAAAACTAGAGCTAGCTTAGTAGAGCCAAGGCTTAATCGCTTCCAAGGTCTCCAAATGCTTGGCCACAAAAGTATCCATAATTTCAACTGGTTCCTTCATGACCATAAGGGTTTCAAATCTAATCCCCTTCCAGGCAGGTCTATGAACAAGAAATCCAAATTGAATGCAATGCCTGAGGAGAATCTTCCAGGCTTCATCTCTAGTAAGGGTTCTAATTATCCATTTCACACACAAGGTAGTCTCTTGTTGTTGAGTGGAGAGCAGACCAAGTCCTCCAGAGTCTCTGGGAAGGTAACAAAACTCCCAAAAAATGTGGTGAAACCCTTTGTGGGACTCCATAGAGGCCCAAAGAAAGTCTCAAGTATCTTTTCAAGCTTGGCATAAACAACTTTTGAAGGAACCCAACTTGAGAGGAGTAATAGACATGTGTTTCTGCCAAAATCTAGGAACACACTTGGAATTTCCCTACCCAAGAAAGAGGCTTGGTAATCCAATAAGCCAAATTTTTCTCAATCCTATAGAGGAAAGCTTACCACAACTTAGCTGGAGAAGCCTGGAAGGAAAAGGGAATGCCCAAAAACTGAAAGATTTCCCCTGGATTAATTCATCCAACCATACTTCTGAAGCTAGTGAGGGGTGGCCAGAATAGATTGCCTATAGCACAAAGTTTTATGCCACTGAATGGCACAGGAAGATACAAGGCAAAAAATGTTAAGACATTCAAGGGCCACCTTAATATTATTCTCTTCCTCCAAAAGGGTGAGGAAAGAGTCATAAAAAAAGTGACCATTAACCAGTTGAGCCTAGGAGTTAGGTAGAGAAATGCCTTTAACACATTGTTGATAAATCACATGGGCTAAGAGATAGCCAAATCCTTCGGTAGCAAGCACACAAAGAGAAGGAGCAAGTGGTCATCCTTGCCGAATGGAGCAAAATAACTCAAAGGTAAGAGATTGGTGGCCATTAATGGCAATATAAGCAAAGGAGTCTAAGAAGAGCATTTGGACATGCCTAGATGAAATTAGGCCAAACCCGAAGGCTTTCAACATGGCTAGAATAAAAGGCCACTCAATGCGGCCATAAGCTTTAGCAAAGTCTATTTTAAGAAAAATATCTTTTTGGTACAAATGTCTGGACCACTCCATACCTTCCCAAATAGCAATGATATTGTCCAAAATGAATCTAGACTTGGTAAACACATTTTTCTCTAGGAACACAATTTGAGGCAAAAGATGGCAGATCTTTAGAGCCAAAGCTTTGGCAATGATTTTGTAAGAGACATTGAGGTGTGTGATAGGCCGCGAATTGCAAATATATGATAAATTTTCAATGATACATGAAAAATTAACTTACTTTTGTTTTAAAAAGAAGCATTGAAAAGTGCCCATGCCTCCAAATTTATTTGAAGTACACTATTGACTTTATTCCTTTATTCAAAATCAAATCTATATAGTAAGAAAAATATGATAATATCTTTCTAAATATTTAATTTGAAAACTAATTAAAAGTCATTTAATTTGTTATCTCTTTCTCTTGCAGTACTTATGCAATTAAAATAATGAATAATTTGTATATATCTTTCCAGTGAAGGTTGGTTTGGGTTTATTATAGCTTTTTTTCTATAAAAGTTGTGGATAACAACACACAATCATAGTCCAAGTGAAAACATAAGAGTTAAAATGATTATTAAATCTGAAAACAAGGCAGAGTCATGTGGATTTCTTGCTTTTCCCTTGTTCCATTTATCAACACTTTTTTTTTAGCATTTCAGCTAAAGCAATCTATCACTACAATAGTGGTGGAAACCTTTATCTAGTGGAACACACTACACCTGGCTTAGTTGTTTGTAAAATTAGCTATTAGCATCTATTGTAGTGATATTATTTATTAAGAATTCCTTGATTCACATCCATGGCCCCTAAATCCACCTAGTTTATGTTCAAATTTGGGGTTATATTTCCTTCTTTACAAGCTATAATGAGCTTACTTAGCACATGTTTATTTTTATTTCTGTATTTCTTTGTTTTATTTAAAAACATTAAGTTAATTCATATCAAACTTAGGGAATAAATGCTAGAGTGTAGAAAGAATGTTTAAAACTAAGATGTATATAGTGAATGTACTTTGCATTTTCTATCATGACATCATCATAGGACTCTTGCACACTTGGTTATTATCTTGAGATCTTTGTTCAAAGCAATAATTCTAGTTTGTTCAAGGATCTAACCTAGGAGAACATGAACCTTGTGAGTTGGTATAGTTTGTTGAGATTTTTAGAAAAATAACAATCCATACTAAGTTATAGACATCAAAATAATTGAAGAAATATGTTAAGATGATATGTTTTAAATACAAATTTTGACCAAGACAATTTTTGGAAATAACCAAGTTTAGATTTCATTGGTTTGCTGCCAATGCATCTAGGAAGTTGTAAATTCAAGATATGGTTCATAGTTCATTCATTTCTATTTATTCTGGGAAAATTCTAATTTCTAGTACATAATCTTTGATAACAATAAATTAGGGTAATTGGATTACATTTCTTCTTATAATCATTACTCCTAATATGAGTAATGAAATTCATTTTATTTCTCTACATCTTTTATTATAAACTTGAGATTCCCACACTGTTATAGCTTAATCTTCTTTCCAATTATAGATATGAATTTTTCCTTTTTATGTTGGATTTCTTAGAGTTTTGATATGGGTTTTGCATAAATCGTGACATATTAATCCAACCCACTAACCAACCCTTTCATTATTTATTATGGATTTTCATATCCCATGTCTTGATATTAGTTTACATGCATATATTATTTATTTTGACATGTTCCTATCTTTTGATATGCATGAATTTTCCATCCTTTCCATCATTATGCACTCATGTCTCTTTTATGCATATTTTAAGGGTTTTAGATCAAAAAATTGGGTTATGATGTAATGTCCCGCCACGCAACCCTAGGGGAAGTTACAATTTACTACACAAATGAACTATTTGTTTTTTTTAAAATAAGAACAATTAATATGCAAGTTCACTAACCATTGCCAACCAATCCCCTAAGGTTACGAGACTGAGTTACCTAAACCCAAACAAGAGACATGAATTAACACCATAACATTTAATTACTTAACAATTAAGTTCACATACATTCCATACATAATAATTTGCATCAAAGAATATGAGATACCACTTGATTCCAATAACAATCACATAGCAATAAGGTTACAACACTCATTCCCTAAATGAGATAAATCCAATAAGCATGATTACATATTACAAATTCCACCTCGATAACAAATGAGGGGTAATAAATACAAGATCAACTGAATGACTAAAGTATGAAATGAAACTAGATCCCACGAGCTCTCCAACTAGAAATATCATCTGCATGAACAAGAAGACAACCCAAGGGATAAAGGTGCATGTTCCACCCAACCGTGTGATACCTGAAGGCTCACCCCCCGTGCTAGGAGATAGTAACAAGGAATCCAACACAAGACCATCTACCTCTAGACATAGGCTAATACACAGCTGAACTAAAATGAGTACAAATACCAAACACCTAACACAATGGTTACAATGCTTCCAGAGAACAATGATCATGAACATCATTTGTACACCACACAATATCTGACTAATTGATGACGTAGGTAGAGTGTCATACATAAATTTCCATGAGTTACCCTAGCTCAACCTTCCTAGGCTACCAGACCCCCATCTTGGGTTACCCTGGCTTGCCTCTATTGGCCATCAGACCCTCATGCAAACTATGCATCTCATCTCATCTCAAACCTTTACAAACGCTTGCTTCCAGAGAGAGGCATTCATTATCATTATTAGTGTGAAAGTTTCGCATTGATTCTTTTTAAATTATCACTTGATTAAACCATAGGTGAGTTACCCTTTGGCATCCCTTTTTTGTGTTGTGTAACGCCCCGCCACGCAACCCCAAAGGAATTAAGAAAAATGCAACAATTTTTTTTTTAAAAGAGAGTAGTAATTATCATAACATAATCATTAAGCAAGTTGCATAACTTAATCCTTTGAGGAACACGGGTTCGTTACTTAATATAAATATTTACCTAACTATTACATGAACCATAAATTCATCCATCCATAACAATAATTTCATCAGTAACAACAAAATAAGAAACATGATAAAATAATAACCAAAGTTACAACATCATTATGAATTCTCCTCAAAACCGTGGTTACAATTAGAGTACATTACATCATCAAATGATTACATTACAATAGCACCATGTGCAAATATACAAAACTGTCCCAACTAGGTGGGAATGATACATCCATAAAAAGAATTCACATTAATACATAAATCTGGAACCCACGAGCAAGAATCCACTGTAACTTAGCACCGTAAAATGAACCTGCATAAAAAGAGAAAATCCCAACGGGGTGTGAAACACGATCCACCCGACCACCCCCGTGCTAGGAATCGCAGAGGAAGAGGTTCCCGACCAAGACCAACAAAACATAATCTCACAATCAACTACATAAAAAGGATTCACATTCGAACAACAATAAAAACCATCAATACGAAGCAAATGACCGATTCTAGAGGATTTCCAAAAGACAACATAAACATGAATGTTAGAGGAGAGTGTCATCACATGGCTTACATGGATTCTCCAGACTACCTAACGTAAGGTGCCGCCTCCGTCTACTGATGAATTATCCAGACAATCCGAGTGCTAGGAGCCGCCTCCATCTATGGTTATCCAGACTACCTATCGCAAGGAGCCGCTCCATAGGGTTGCTCATGCGGATCCGTTACCCTTCGCGAAGACAAGGCAACGAACATGCCCACCACGGCCTTCTCAATCCCCTTTAGTCTGTGGTAGCACTCAAAGGCGGATGAGGCAATAATTATCTTTTTAGTGTGATACTACCCAAACCTAGTTAATTATTTAAATTATCACTTATTAAATTTACTCTAACAAGGGCTATCCTGGTGCCCCTTTGTGCGCCGACTACCCACTCAGAGCCACTCCCTCTAATCATTCAATCTCAACACAAAACAACAAAGATTGTACCACATAAAAGAACTACATCAAAAGACAATCAAAAGTGAGGCATAATCATCTCACTAACCACAAGGAAGCATTTCCACATTCTGGTACAATCCAACGACAAAACCACACCATAAACGTCACAGTTTCCAAATTTCAAATAAAATCAAAAGAACCATAATACCCCACCTCTGGAATTACTTAAGTTCCTAACCAAAATGATACACTTCTAAGGTTTCCCCAATAAAAGAAAATTCCCATCATTCATAAAATGATATAACTCAAATAATCATTAACACATAATGTAAAGCACGTCTCAAAACATGAAAAGAATTCCCACTGAAATGCAATTCGATACACAAAGGTTCCAATTAATTAAAATAAAGCATCCAACTAAACACAATATTCAATGAGTAACACTATTGTGATCTATCTTTTATTACACTATCAAATTAGAGCTAACTTGCCATCAAACTACAATTTTTCAATTTAAAAAAAAAAAAAAAACTACACATTAAATATACTTATATTAGAAGATAACTTTTATAACGAAACTATCTCTATACTTCATAACAAATCAACAATTAACCTTACTATTAAATTTTAATGGAATAAATAAATAATTCTAAATATAAAATAAATAATAGTAACTAACCTCCTTCCATGCTATCAATACTAACTAACTTGCAATTAAATTACAAGATAATTATATAAACTACCATATATATACATAAATTAATATTAACATTAATATTATTATAGACATACAAATTAATTCCCCACTATATATATATACCTTCATAACATATGAATTTATTACTTAAATAGTTGCCTATAAACCAAATTTATTTCCAAACACTTATTATGAACCAAACCCCCATATAAGATACATATGACTCTGAAATGTCACGCACAACAATTAACATACAGGCCACAAAATTGACGTCCAAAATTTTACTACACCAATGCATAACTCATGGAATACAGACTCTACCAATTATTTGTTACACCAACCGAAGCTAAATCTAAAATACCTAAGACAGAAGAGTACGGGCACGGACGAAAGCAATTAACATCCACTGAACGCACTCAATACCCGACGGATAAAATACTAATGAAATAATAAACGATGAAACACAAAAAAACTCGATACACTGCGAACTCCCTGCAGAAGAAGGATGGACGGCGCAGATAATTACTAGACAATTTATTATCTTCACACCTAGGACCATTGCGTAATATTCAAATGGAAGACAACTGACAACGCCATACACAGCGGAATCACAACAATCTAAACTGCATACTAAGTGACGAATATTAAGCATGCGGCAGAACTGGCAATGTAAGCTACACTCAGCAAAACCCAAAAGTACCCATCCGGACCATACTGCACACCGCGCAACGAACAAGAGACAACAAGGAGAAAAATGCATATAGTAGCAGAGAAAGAAATCTAACGGCAATCCTAACAGCGGAATGGGAGTCAGGGTGTTGTGGCCGCCGGCCACACCCTTCGCATACACGCACAGAAGGAAACAGACTGCAAACAAAAACATGGCGCGGACCTTTACGGCCAAACAAGCCTATTTTACGGACGCCTTCACTATGATCTATACTCTGCAAATTTTGTGTGCAAGCCCGCGATTCGGAGAGCACAGGGAACGCCATATGAAGGAAAGAGAAAGTCATTTACCAACAGCATTACTATATGCTAACCAGAAACATGAGGAACACGACCATTCTGGCCACACACAGAGTTAATGGCTGACACGGATAAAATTTCATACTTCAGTATATATATATATACTTTGCTTAAACTTGCGAAATGGTAGTTTCAAAACATAGAGAGAAGATATTGGACGAACCCTACACTGATATGGACGTGACACCCTATCGTTGCCAGAATAACCACACATGACTTTCAAACAGAATAACTAATTTTCATCTAATAAAATAAACGAATCAATAATCAAATCATACACTGGGATACAACATTTATTTATATTTGTAAAAGTAAAAACTCATAAGATAAAAGGGAACAATGCCACTCACAGATTTGAAACCCCATTTCTTTTTCTTTTCTTTTTTTAAAAGAAAACCAAATTTACCCTAGCCACACAAATTAAAACATTTCCCAGTAAAGCGAAAGACATAATGATATTTACCCTAAATCTATACATTTATAACAGTGAATCCGCGAAGATAAAAGTAAATAAGTAAACGTACCCATTTAAACCTTAATTCACAGTCCCCGAATCCAATATTTTATTTTGACAACAGAAATTTCTAGGGTAAAACCCAATTACATTTTACGATTCTTAATTCAACTATGTTTTCCTTTAAATAAATTACACATTTTCCTTGATTTTAAATCAAGAACTCGCAAAAATCTCTACAGATATAAATTTTCCAACCTAAAATTTAACACAGCCAAAAACAAAAGAAATCAAACAATACAGCCGAATGGAATTAAAGAGGAACCTGGCGTCCTACGGCTGAAGAAGAATTTCCCCACAACGTTTTCTTTTTCTTTTTCTTTTCTCCTTCACACGCTGGCCCTCTCTCTTCCCGCTTCCTTTCCGAAATCAAACTTCCAGCCCCCACTCTTTTCTTGCCGTTCCCGCAGAACATAACTAATTTCCTTCTTCGAACAACTCCCACAAACTTACCAATTTTAATTAATCATTTTTATGTATTCGGTTACTTATTTATTTTAAATTACCACCGCTCAACTATTAATTAAAGTAACTTTAATTATTTACTTATTAAATTTTAAACTAATAGTTTCCTTTGTTTTTAACTTACTTCCATTTAATTTCTAAATTTAATTAAAACGAACTTTTATAACAATTAACTTTTTTACTTAAAATATAATTAACCTTAATACTTCTTAACACATATTCAATAATTCTAAATAAAATTGACTATTACCAACATAGTAAGTTAATTAAATCATCTAACTCCAAACAATCGAAATAACAAGACAAAATCAGACCAACATAAACTCAATAAACTCATACGAATGATGGACCTGGGGTCGGGAAACCCTTCCTTACAACTCCTTTTTAACCACATCGTACCCGTTGGGTTTAATTTGTGCTCGCCCTGTCCTGCCGAAGCAGGTGGAGTCGAGACTTTTAGTCCTGCAATCCCTGCAAACAATTAAACGTCAAGTAACATATAATCTCCATTGCAAACACATGGTGAAAGGAAATAGCGGGGTAATAGGGCACTCGCAAGCGAGTGGTATGACTCCGTCCTTCCACCATAATATACTAACATGTAAACATAATACCATTAACGCATATAAATTTAAGAACTTATCATTACATAATAAATCAAATCAAATCATGTATGCATAATATATCATCAATTGCTACACACATAATGTAAGAGCAGTAAACAAATTAACCAAGGAACCACACACGATCAAATATAAATCCACCACACAGAATATCACAGAGTGTCCACAGTATCAAAAGTATCAAAAGTATCTAATGAACCAATCAACATGGGAGTATTACATCCTCCCCCCCTAGAACATGGCTTACTCCTGGAAGCCAGAGAACAAATAAGGGTAAGCCTCTCTGATGAGAGATGCATCCTCCCAAGTCGCCGAGGTTTCATCATTCGGATCCCATTGGACCCGCACCTGCTCAATATCTCTGCCCCTGAGGGCGAGACTCCGATGCTAAAGCATGGCCACGGGCTCTAGAGCTAGTTGCCTATCCTCGACCTGCAAAGCATTCCAATCCAGCACATGAGTAACATCAGGAAAGTAAGGCCTTAAAACAGAAACATGGAAAACATCATGAATCCGCGATAGGCTAGGTGGCAAGGCTAGGTGGTAGGCAACAGGTCTGATCCTCTCTAACACCTCAAAGGGCCCAACAAAATGGGGGGCCAACTTGGAACCCTTTCTGTAACGGATAGGACTCTTCCGTGGACGCACCCAGAGAAACACACGATCCCCAACAGCGAACTATCAATCAACACGATGAGCATCTGCATACTTTTTCTACCTATCCCGTGCTGCAACTAGATGCTCTCTGATACGTGCCACCTGTTGTTCCATATCCCAAAGCATGTTAGGTCCAAGAAGAATCCTGTCCTCTAACCGATCCCAGCTCAAAGGGGTACGGCAAGGACAACCATACAATGCCTGAAAAGGTGCCATGCCAATGGAGCTATGATAACTATTATTGTAGGCAAACTCAACTAAATGCAAATACTCCTCCCAATGAGATTGCTGATCCATAACGTACATGCAGAGCATGTCCTCTAGCACCTGATTAACTCTCTCAGTTTGACCATCAGTCTCAGGGTGATAGGCAGAGCTAAAATTCAACTGAGTCCCTAGAGACCGCTGCAAGGAAGTCCATAGTGCCGATTTAAACACTGGATCTCTATCAGATATGATCCTCCGTGGTATACCATGTAATCGAACTATGTCCTCCATAAAAATCCTCGCTACTACAGATGTAGTATAAGATGAACTGATAGGAGAGAAATGAGCTACTTTGGTTAACCTATCCACAGTGACCATGATTGCATCGTGTCGCCTAGAAGACATGGTAAACCAACAATAAAATCCATAGAAATGATATCCCATTTCCACTCGAGAACAAGGTTAGGCTGAAGTAATCCTGCCGGATGATGATGTTCCGCTTTTACCCTCTGGCACTCCAGACATCTAGCTACGAAATCAGCGATATCCCACTTCATTCCTAACCAAAAATATAATGAACACAGATCCACATACATTTTCTTAACCCCTGGATGTGCTGAATAGGGAGCCCTATGGGCTTCAGTCAAAATTAGGGTACGAAGACCCTCTACAGAAGGTACATACATATGCCCTGAATATCATAACACACCATCAGAATCCAAAGAATACCTAGCAAATTTTCCTTCGAGAGACCGGCCTAACTCTATCTCAGACTTCACCTCGGAATACCAACTGTCAGAAGGGAGAGCATTGACAATTTGACTCTTCAAATCAATAGCAAGAGTCATAGCAGAAATCTCATGCCTACGCCTACTCAAAGCATCGGCTACCACATTCTCCTTACCCTGAATATATTTCACTTCGAAATCATTCTCGTACAAAAATTCCATCCATCTCCTCTATCTAGCATTCAAATTCGGTTGTGTAAATATGTATTGTAGACTACGATGATCTGTATGCAACTCGAATTGATGCCCCAAGAGAAAATGTCTCCATCTAACCAGAGCATGAACTACCGCGGCCAACTCAAGATCATGAGTAGGATAATTCAATTCATGATCTTTTAGTTTCCGAGATTCGTATGCAATCACACGCCCTTCCTACATCAAGACGGCCCCTAGGCCTTCCAAGGAGGCATCAGTACACACCACAAACTCTCCTGCAGGATCTGGTACTGCCAAAACAGGTGCACTTGTCAGTTTCTCCTTAAGAGTCTGAAAAGCCTACTGACACTTGTTTGACCACAAAAATTTATTCCCTTTTCTCTAGAGAGAGGTAATGGGATGCGCAATCCTAGAAAAGCCTTGGACAAACCATCGGTAATAACCTGCAAGCCCCATGAAACTATGAACTTCTGAGACATTAGTTGGTATGAGCCAATCTACAATAGCCTAAATCTTTGCAGGGTCCACAGAGATTCCTTCACCTAAGATGATGTGGCCAAGATACTGAACTTCTGTCTTATAGAAATCACATTTTTCCAAATTGGCATATAATTGGTTTTCCCTCAAACATTGTAAAACTTTCTTGAGATGTTCCTCATGTTCCTCTATAGACCTAGAGTAGATCAAAATATCATCAAGGAACACAAGAAAAAATCTATCCAAAAAGGTCTTGAACACCCCATTCATCAAACTCATGAATACAGAAGGCGCATTCGTCAACCCAAACGACATCACTGTGAAATCGTAATGTCTGTATCGAGTGTGAAATGTGGTTTTATGAATATCCTGCTCTGCAATCCTCAACTTGTGATATCCAGACTTCAGGTCAATCTTGGAAAATATCTTTGCCCCTCTTATCTGATCGAAGAGATCATCTATTCTGGGTAGGGGATAACGATTCTTCACTGTTACTTTATTCAACTGTCTATAATCAATGCATAGGCGAAGAGAACCATCCTTCTTCTTCATGAAAATCACGGGTGCTCCCCAAGGAGAGACACTTGGACGGATAAACCCTTTTGCTATCAACTCCTCCAACTGAAGATGGAGTTCCCGAAGTTCCTGCGTGGTCATTCGGTATGGAGCCCGAGAGATAGGCTTAGCTCCAGGTACTAGGTCTATCCGAAAATCTACATCCCGCTTAGGTGGCATTCCAGGAATCTCATTTGGAAACACATCAGCGAACCCCTTAAGAAGAGGATAATCATCTAATGATTTCTCTCGACTATCAACAGTCTTGAGATCATGCACTGCTACCGCAAAGAGCTGACAACCCTGACAGAACAACCTTTTTAACTGCATGGTAGAGATCATCCGCAAGGAAATAGGCCTCTGAGTGCCCATGATCTCCACCTCCTTTCCAAAATCATCGGTACACCGAACTGTCTTACGACGGCAATCCAACAAAGCATGATGTGAACACAACTAATCAATTCCCAAGACTATATCATATGAGCCCAGGGGTAAGATCCGAAGGTCCACCTGAGTTGAAAAAGCTCCCAAATCTAACTTACAACCCTAAACAAACTCTTCTACACGAATCTTCAACCCTGAGGCTAGCTCAACCTGCCAAGCCATGCCTTGCCTAGATGCCACCAAACCATATCGCTTCACAACGGAAGGAGATATAAATGAATCAGAAGCACCAAAATCAAAAAGTATGGAGACTTTAGTACCCTTCAACACACCTGATGTTTCAATCACAGTACCCTGATGCTCAGCCCACTAATTATCTACTGTTGCAAAAACCTGATGAGATCTCCCCACATCACCTACTGTAGGCTCTGAAATAGTTGGTCTCTGACTAAATTTTGAAGTAGGCTTCTGTGGACACTGTCTGGCAATATGCCCCTGCTGCCCACATGAGAAACAACCTGTTCCTCTACCAAAGCCTCTAACCCTAGAAGGTGCATTTGACTGCTAAAAACTACCTCTAGATGGTGCTGACTATGCACTTTATGCAGGCTGCACAGAACGATTAGGTTTATCTCGCTGCCAACTACGAATCTTCCTGCCTTGAGACCAGTTCCTCTGCTGAGACTGTAATTTATTCTGCTTGGGTTGAGACTGCTGCTGGTGTGAACCACCTTTAGATGGCATCTGAAAGTTCCTAGAAGACCCTGCATACTGAGACTGCCCACCTCTAGAACCTGTACCTGGTGCTGGAGCACTGCCAATTTGAACTCCAACATGCCCTCCAAGAGCCATAGCCAAGTTTTCCTCTACCAACCGAGCTTTTTCCACTGCCACCTCCATTGTCTTCGGCTCGAAGACTCTTACTCCACCACTGATACAGACATTCAGACCCTGAACGAAACGTTGAACAAGCAACCCCTCATCGTGATTAATCCCAGCATATTGCTTGAGTTCATAGAACCGCCGCTCATACTGCTCAACAGACATAGACATCTGCTTAAGATCATGGAACTCATCGGCTCTATGCTGCCTCCAATGATCAGAGAGAAATCGAGCCCTGAACCTATCAAGGAACAATTCCCATGTAACCACACTGATATCCAGGTGCAACTTCTGTTCTTCCAATCTCCACCAGGTAGAGGCGAAACCCTGCAAATGCATTACTGCACACCTGGCCTTGGTATTGCTACCGAATGGGTGCATTGCGAAGCAACGATCCAAATATATCAACCAGGTTTCTACTTCCAAGCCACCTCCCGAGCCATCGAAGGTAGGAGGGTGAGCTCTCAACAAATCCCTCATATGCCCTGCTATTACTGCATCCTGATCTGCTAGAGCATCCCTGTGCCTTGGAGATCTTTCTCTCTCTCTTTTGACCTGTGACTCTTCTTGAGGCCTAGGTCCCAAACAATCGAGGAGTTCTCCTAGAAGACGTTGCAACTGACCATCCAAACCAGGCTGTCCCTAATTTTGGTCACCAATTGGAGGATTACTTTGAGGATTTGAATTCTCCTCATGTCCCGAACCATGGAGACTCGGTGGGGATGGACTATGATGACTTCCTGTTCGACCACCACCTCGGCCTCTTCCACGGCCATGGCCACGACCTCTAGCTCGAGGCATGATTCTGTACACAGAGATAGTATGTAAGGTCAAAGCTAGCACAACGGTTGCCTAACGGACACCAACTACCCAAGGTATCCTAGCGTTAGCAACCTTGGCTCTGATACCAAGTTGTAACGCCCCGCCACGCAACCCCAAAGGAATTAAGTAAAATGCAACCAATTTTTTTTTTTTTACATAGAAGAGAGTAGTAATTAACATAACATAATCATAAATCAAATTGCATAACTTAATCCTTTGAGGAACACGAGGTCATTACTTAATATAAATAATTAACTAACTATTACATGACCCATAATTTCATCCATCCATAACAGTAATTACATCAATAACAACAAAATAAGAAACATGATAAAATAATAACCAAAGTTACAACATCATTATGAATTCTCCTCAAAACTAAGGTTACAATTAGAGTACATTGCATCATCATAGGATTACATAACAATAGCACCATGTGCAAAATTATACGAGACTTTCCCAACTAGGTGGGAATGATACATCAATAAAAAGAATTACATAACTACATAGATCTGGAACCCATGAACAAGAATCCACTGAGACAGCAACTCAACACCGTAAAATGAACCTGCATAAAAAGAGAGAATCCCAACGGGGTGCGAAACACGATCCACCCAACCACCCCCGTGCTAGGAGTTGCAAAGGAAGAGGTTCCCAACCAAGACCAACAAAACATAAACTCACAATCAACAAAACGAAATTACCCAACACATAAAAGCATTCAAATTCGAACAACAATAAAAACCATCAATATGAAGTAAATGACCGATTCCAGAGGGTTTCCAAAGGACAACATAAATATGAATGATAGAGGAGAGTGTCATCGCATGGCTTAACATGGATTCTCCAGACTACGACTAATGCAAGGTGCCGCCTCCATCTACTGACGAATTATCCAGACAAACCGAGTGCTAGGAGCCGCCTCCATCTATGGTTATCTAGACTACCTATCTCAAGGTGTCGCTCCATAGGGTTACTCATGCGGATCCATTACCCTTCGAGAAGACAAGGCAACGAACATGCCAACCACGGCCTTCTCAATCCCCTTTAGTCTGTGGTAGCACTCAAATGTGGATGAGGCAATAATTATCTTTTTTAGTGTGTTACTACCCAATCCTAGTTAATTATTTAAATTATCACTTATTAAATTCACTCTGACGAGGGCTATCCTGGCACCCCTTTGTGCGCCGACCACCCACTCAGAGCCACTCCCTCTAATCACTCAATCACAGCACAATAACAACAAGGATTGTACAAGCTAAAAGAGCTACATGAAAGGACAATCAAACGTGAGGCATGACCATCTCACCAAATATAGGGAATCACTTCCATAATTCGGTACAATCCCAATGTATAACCAACCACAGACATCTCAAGTCTAAATTCAAAGCAAAATCAAAGGCAACCACCTTATCCCACCTCTAGAATCACTTAGATTCCTAACCAGAATGATACACTTCTAAGGTTTCGCCAATAAAAGAAAATTCCCATCATTCAAGAAATGACATAACTCAAAGGAATCAGTATGATTACTACCATAAGCATAGAAAAATAAAGTCCTCATCAAGGCATAACACATTAATACAACATTCCATTAAAATCGCTATCCCCAATTTATCTCTACTTCATTATTACTTTCATATTCATGATACACAATATTCAAATGCATAAAATTAATTGTAACCTACCTTTTATTATATTATCAATTTAAAACCATCCCACAATCAAATTACAATTTAATTATAAAATCTACACATATATAAATTCATGCATACCTATATAAGCATTAACTTTAATTTTAGCCCCAATAATACATATATATTTATATATTAAGAAACAATATATAGAAATTTTACAACTCTTAAGGTAAAATTACCATATTATCCAGCCAATAATTACATTATAATTAAATAAATATAAAACCATATATATATATATATATATGTTGACTATTATATCAATATTAGTGTTACCCAAAAACATGTATATATTTGGCATTCGAATTGTTTAATTACTAAATTGATCATAAAACGTAATCTATGGAATACAGGTTCAACCAATCAAATTTAATACTTATTACAAACTGAAGTAACATATCATTATACCTATGGAGTAATGACGCAAGAAAAATAAAAGGAAAGAAGTCTACCAATAGATACCAAACACACAGCAGTAGGAGTGAAAAAAAAATGGAAAGAAATATTAATCTCAACTACTATGCATAGTGAACACAAGACTGCGAACCAACAGACAGCACAGGGAGAGACAAACACCCTATGCACGACACTCTGCTGGGGAAAAAACAAAGGAACAGTGATGATTACGCTTGCCACCGCCGAAGAAGAAGAAGAGACTTCAGGATCTCGCACAAAAGAAACCCTGCCAACACGGAGCACTGTACAGGAAGCGCTAAACAACAGAAAACAGGAACTCACTTAACTTGCTGAGCACTATGCACCAACAATGATTGCCACGGTACAGAAAATGAATACAACGTACTAACCTAGGGCAATGGGGTGATGACTGCCACCGACCAAGTTCCCTACTTCGCACGGGAAAAAAAAAAGTATTAATACAAATCACAGGGCGCCCCAAAACAATGAATAAGCACGGACAAAGAAACAGTCACTATAGAAATTGGATTACAATATACAAACTTCTATATACATTTGCGACTCAGAAGAAACTTTAATACTACATGAGGACCAAATCCTATGACTAGGTATAACATAAACTATATAAAACACAGACTGTATTTCCTATCGAACTCTTAGACACGCATCTATCCAGCGAACACATAGTACAGCAAAGATAGAGCAGACGCCACTGTACACAATACTAAGGAATGGACAGAGAATTTAACACGTGCCGCCGCCGGGAGTGGAGGACAGAGAATAGGTTATATGCTATGTCTGAAAACAACATAACCAAAGTTCTGTAATAGATAAACTCGCTATTTGCAATAATGCATTATCTTTTACAAAATACTAATGAACGAATTAAATGTACAAGTCCAAATAACGAACTCTATAAATATAAATATTTACTCAATGATTTTCGAAAAGTCAAATAACAACAAAATTCACAGTATTGCAACCCAGCCAATCACGCACAGAATAAATTAAACACTCCTCTATTCGAAGCAAACACTCCCCAATTCTCACAAATTTAAGACATTTCTACAACATAAAAGTAATAATTATTTCCCACGAAACTTATACCTATAAATAATAGTGAATGCACGGAGTCAAAAAAAATAAATAAATGAATAACGAATGTACCCATTTTAACCCGGATTCACCATCCCCAAAACCAATATTTTATTTTGGCAAAAAAAATTTCCAGTACTGGCAAAACCTAATTACATTTTACCATTCCCTATCAATTACGTTTTTCCTCAAGTAAATTGCATTAGGGAATTTTAAATCATATTTTCCTTGATTTTAATGTTAAATTTGCAAATCTTTATAGACAGAAATTTTCCCACATAAAATTTATCACAGCCAGAGATTCAAAACAGTATAGACAACTAGAACAAAAGCATAGCAATTAGATTAGAAATTTCAAGAGAAACCTGGCGTCCTATGGCTGAAGACGAATTCCCCACAGACGCTTTTCTCCTTCTTCACACACTGGCCCTCTTTCTTACAGCTTCCTTTCCGAAAACAATTTTCTAGCCCCCTTTCCAAAATTTTCCTCTCCCTTTAAAGAATAACGCCTTCACCTATTACAACCGCCCAACTCTTTCTTTCCGTTCCCGCGGAAGGTTTACAACATAACTAAATTCCTTCTCGAATAACTCCCACAAACTTACCAATTTTAATTAATCATTTTTAGGTATTCGGTTACTTATTTATTTTGAATTACCACCGCTCAACTATTAATTAAAGTAACTTTAATTATTTACTTATTAAATTTTAAACTAATAATTTCTTTTGTTTTTTTTTAAAACTTACTTCCACTTAATTTCTAAATTTAATTAAAACGAACTTTTGAAAACAATTAACTTTTAACTTAAAATATAATTAACCTTAATACTTCTTTAACACATAATTAATAATTCTAAATAAAATTGACTATTACCAACATAGTAAATTAATTAAATCATCTAACTCCACACAATCGAAATAACAAGACAAAATCAGACCAACATATAACTCAATAAACTCATACAGATGATGGACCTGGTGTCGGGAAACCCTTCCTTACAACTCCTTTTTAACCACATTGTACCCGTTGGGTTTAATTTGTGCTCGCCCTGTCCTGCCGAAGCAGGTGGAGTCGAGACTTTTAATCCTGCAATCCTTGCGAACAATTAAACGTCAAGTAACATATAATCTCCATTGAAAACACATGGTGAAAGGAAATAGCGGGGTAATAGGGCACTCGCAAGTGAGTGGTACTACTCCATCCTTCCACCCTAAAATACTAACATGTCAGCGTACCATTAACACATATAAATGTAAGAACTTATCATTAGATAATAAATCAAATAATCTATGCATAATATATCATCAATTGCTACACACATAACGTAAGAGCAGTAAACAAATTAACCAAGAAACCACACATGATCAAATATAAATCCACCACACAGAACATCACAGAGTGTCCACAGTATCAAAAGTATCAAAAGTATCTAATGAACCAATCAACATGGGAGTATTACAGGTATGAAGCAGTCAGTTATGAAGTGTTCTGATAAGGAGCCTGGTTTAGTGGAGTTCTGGTATAACCGAGGTCTAGGAAAGTAAGTGGGTAAAGCTAAATACCGGTTACCAGGTTGCAATGTGAAGTGAAACGTTAAAATTTTAAATTTATCTAATGATCCAGGTGATTCGGTTTATATATGAGGACTCATGATATGCTTTTTTGAAAAGCATGTTAACTATGAGATTTTTGTACTAACACTTGAATAATGGTTTTATTTACATGAGATGTTATGAATGTTGTTTTTTAAAAGGGATTTAATGTGTGGAATTTGTGATTGTAGGAGATATCAATTGTGATGCAAATCTTCGGTATGGATGGTCAAGAAAACTTGAATCATGGAAGTAATAATTTTTAGTCTGGTTTGATCACTCTAGGAAGTGATAATGCAGATGGCTTTGAATCCATTGGAATGCTAGGGATCTCAGTATTTCACATGTAGTGGGAACAAATTCCAATTTTTGGGAGAGCCCATTCCTAAGAGTGACTGAACTGGAACCAAATAATGTGTGGGGGTGAAAATTCTACCTTTTCATTTTGAATGTATGGGAACCCCCTACACATTATCATGATTCAAAGTATCATCCTAGTGAAGTTTGAGGATCAACACCCGAAGAGCATCAACATGTAATTGGATTTGACTTCCATTCACTTTAATTTCAATTCTCTTATTGGTCACAATATTCCACGTACCTTGATGAGATTAGTCCCTTAGATTTCCTCTCATGTAGTTGTCTTATCCTATATAACCCTTGTTTTCTATAAAAGGTAAGGGGAAGCCTCATTTTTATTTTAAGTTTATAATTTGTGGATGTCGGAGGAGCATAATTTTTTTTAAGTTTTGTTCTTTTTTCTTGTTTTATGAACCATTCGAGCATAAAAATTTGTATGCACATAGACATTAATTAATATCAAATCTTATTAGATAGTTTCCTATATTGATATCTTTTGTATCTATTTTTGTTAGTTTGGTTGAACAAGACTGTATGTTGCCTCATTTAAGGGTGCATACAGAACCTACTTAGTGTCCAAAAATGAAACCCTCTTTTTAAAAGCTTGCAGTATTTTATTTGTAGCTATGAAGCAATCTGGTGAAGTATAAAGTGGTTTGCTTTGTGTTAATTAATTCTTTGGGGCATCCATGGAGAATAACTATGAGAAACTTTTAATTTTCATTATTTTTTATACTTTATTTTAGAATAGATGTTTAAATATTTGAAAATTTTCCAAAATTTAAAATGGGTGGAAGAAATTTTGTTGAAAATCATTCGTTTTCCATAATTTTCTTAATTCTTAATGCTAAATCCACTTAACTGATAGCAAATAATTTGTAATATTCATGAAATGTTATGGAAAATATTTTGGTTTCATTATGTTCAAGCTCATCATTTCAATTTGGAATGTATATCTAAAATATTCAAAGAACAACCATAGTCACTTTGAGATTAACAAAAATATCACATTATTACCTCAGAGCGACCCTAGTGCAACCATGACTTGGTTATCAGAGACTTGGGATTGAACCAAATCCATCGTTTGTCCTATAAATGCAGAATTCCCCTTTAGGTTGTCTTTATTCCATATCTTTCAAGAAGAATTTATTTTCCCTATTTTCTATGAGTGAAATTATCATCAATAGGAACTGGCAATAGGAGGGCCTTTCTTTGATATTTGAGGTATCATCCTTTGGAATTGGAGAATTATGCTTCCAAATACTAATTCTAAGTCTGGAAAGAAGCTTGTAAATGAGAAATTGAATGCAAGCTAATTTTCACTATGGAAGTTTGAACACTTTGTAAAATCTTTAATCAGAAACTGCATCCTTTGAGTTTTTTTACTTTTGGAAGAGTCACCAAGTATAGAATTCATGATTCAATTAACTAAGGAAGTTCTAGCTACTAAGAGAAAGGGATCATTAACGAGAAATTTTTTTTTCCCTAGTGAAGTTGGAAATATTAAAAAATCAACCACTATACCAAAATAGTTGGAAAACTGTGATTATTATAAAAAAATGTTAATGCTTTATAGGAAAATAGGCAAGAATGTCAAGATTCAGAGATATTTCATCACAAACGAGGAAATGGCATTGATGAATCATCATTTCCTATATATGTGGAAAATACAGATAATGGGATGAAGCTAGAAAATCAAGCAGGAAACTTGTGTATTGTGCTTCAAGTTGGGAATTCACCAGCTATAAAAAGAAATTTTCCTGATTTTATACAAGATACAAAATATCATTTTTTTTACTTTTTCTTTCTCTAATAGCAATATAAACAGTGATATATCTTGGTCTAACAAAATGCAAAGTGAAGACAGGGCCGAAGATATGAGGATTTTTAGAGGAGGAAATAGGGAAATAAATGCAATCGTTCATGGAAATGGACAAGGTTTGGAGGAAGGTATAGTATAGTCGCATTAGATGAAATGTGTGCAATTGATCTCTAATGAGATCATTTTCATACATTTGAGCCAAATTGTGGGTAAGTACACTTTTGAATTGATGTATTTAAATACAGAAAATTAAGATAATTCATTGTTACAGTAGAATATTGAAAATTTTGATAAGAGAATTTAAAGAAAAACCTACTGTAATTCGTACCAAAACTGTAGAGAAAATAGTTGTAGAAATTGAAATAAATTGCTTTATTAGAGTTAATATTTTGTGATATTAGAGTTAGGGTAGTTAGGTTTAGTTTTTTTTAGTTTTTTAAGGGTTTTCTTTGTGCTTGTTTTTTTTTCTTGCTTTGTTTTGTTCTTTTCTTTTGTCTGGCCTCTGCATTGGAAAATCTTGCTTAAATTTATCTTACACATGAGATTAAATTCAAGCATTTTGCAAAATTGAACAAAAAAAGAGAAACAATAAATCCATACATAGTAAAACATGCTTTTAAAAGATACCAAAAGATATATGTGTGTGTGTGTGTGTGATGTATATACATTAGATATCAAAATCCTCGTTCAAAATATCAATAAAAGATTCAAAAAGAGAGTGAGAAAAGTTGCAGATGATAGTAGCCATTTAGTCAATGTGGGACACCTCTTCTATCAGGGCTAAATACCTTATGTAGGTGAGTTTCTGGTGAGTTTCAAAGTCTTGGATATGGAGATTAGTAAGAAAGGGTCGAAGTGGAACCACTTCCCCATGTTATAAGAACCGAAGAATATCATCCATGGATGGAATCCTAATGTTCGGATGTGTAACCGCTAATATAGTATCCAGATTCTCCAAGAATTCAATTTTCACTATTAAGTTAGCAGTAGTGCAAACATCTTCAACATGTAGCCCAATGTCTAGAAGTGACGCTACAAAGTGAGAAGCTATGTTAGAGTAAAAACAAAAGTAGCGATTGGACGCAACATATCTTTCCCCAAGGACTAAGCATAATTTTGATGTGTAGTGAAATCGGAAGTCCTAATGATGAAGACCTTATCAATCCTTTGTCATGTGATACTCCCTAAGAAAAAATTTGTCTATGAGAAAAACCTAAGAAAATTGGAGTATGCATGGCTAAGAATAAAATGCAAAGACACATAACAAAATTACAGAAACTAAAAACAAAAGAAAGAAAAGAGAAATGTGGAGAATTCAAGAAGAAATTCAAGAATTTATAGAGAGCAATAAGAAAGTTATGGTACATAGTTTCCTTGAGTAATTTTTTTTTTTGGAAATCATAAGCAATTAATTCTTTACACATATCTGGTGAAATTGCTTCAAATTTGAGTAGTACAAAGATTGTAAATCAAGAAATTTGAAGATTTTGAAATTCATTTCAAATTGTTTAAAAGAGCCATATTAATTATGGAGGTGTTATGTGTGTGGAATACACATTAAAATGACGTTGGTAAGGCACTACACGTCATCACCTGAGTAAGTTGAAGAGATAATACATTTTGAATAAGGTGTGAAAATTTAATGCAGAATAATGTGATCGTGTTTCAAGGTAATCATGGCATTTTGATCCATTAATGAAGTGCAGTGTCATCAAGTCGAGATAGCTAGCAAACATTTTAGTAGTTTCCATAAAATTTAATCATAAGGGTGGTAACTAATGTTTGTAAATTTAGATTTAAATTTGGTGATTAAGTTGTCTATTGCTAAATTTTAATTTATGCATATATTTTTTAACATATAGCGAGCTACAATTAGCTAGGATTTGACATAAGTTAGTAAAATTTAGCTAGAAACAGACACCTACAAGGAATCATTAAATAAGTTTTTGGGAAGTAGTAAACTAATGAAGGGATTTACATTGAATGAAAAATTAAAAATTAACCTTCGCTACCACTATAATTCCTAACCTAATAGTGGTACTTCAACGCTTGCAAGTTGATAAATGAGCTATTATTGGAATATCAAAAGAGAAAAATGAGCTATCATTGATATATCTAAAAAGAGAGAGATATCAATGCTTTAGGCTATCCAAATAACTCTACTGAGGCTATGGACGCTTGAGCAATAGTAGAGCTATGTTTGGGGGAATTACAGAGATAACCTTGTTAGGCCTATGGACACTTGACTGGAAACAAGGCTCTATCCATGGTTGGCTTTCGAGGATTACTATATTATGTAGTTCAATTTTAATGAGCAATTATTTTCACTAAGTTTTAAAAACTAGAATTAATTAGAGCACACATGGACTTTTTCAGTGGAGTTTTACTTTTTTATGTCAGAATCTAGGTAAAGGTAGAAGTTATTGTTTTAAAATATGTGTAATTTTTAATTTACAACTGGTGATTTAATTTCAAGTTTAATTTAAATTTGGTTTTATTGGTTGTAAGTTGTTTTGTGGTCTCACAACACTCCCCAAGACTAAAAATACTTGGGGCCCCAAGTGAAAAAATATAACTCTTATGGTAGGAGCTGGCAAATTGGAAGATCACCAGAAGTGAAGAAATAAAAATAAATCATTGATATTAAAAGTACTTCATATTGTAAGTGTTTCTTCTAACGGATACCAGATACCGGAAACATGGAAAAGGTGAAAGGTAATGTAAAGTTCAAGTTAAAGAATCTAGTTCGGTATGAAGTAGTCTGATATGAAGCGTTTTGATATAATTGAGGTCTAGGAAAGTAAGTGGGTAAAGCTAAATACTGAGTACTGGGTTGTAATGTGAAGTGAAATGTTAAAATTTTAAATTTATCTAATGATCCCAGTCATCCAGTATATGTATGAGGATTCATGATATGCTTTTTTTGAAAAGTGTGTTAACTATGAGATTTTTATACTAACACTTGAATAATGGTTTTATTTACATGAGATGTTATGAGTGTTGTTTTTTAAATGGATTTAATGTGTGGAATTTTTCATTGCAAGAGATATTGATTGTGATATAAAGCTCGAGTATGGATGGTCAAGAAAACTTGAATCATGGAAGGAATAATTTTTAGTCTGGTATGATCACTTTGGGAGGTGATAATGTAGATGGCTTTGAGTCCACTCAAATGTTGGGGATCTCGGTATTTCACATGTGGTGGGAAAAAATGCAAATTTTTAGGAGAGCCCATTCCCGAGAGTGAGAGAACCAAAGCCAAATAATGTGTGGGAGAAAAAATTATACATTTTCACTCTGAATGTATGGGAACCCCCTACACATTATCATGATTTTAGGTATCATCCTATCGAAGATTTAGGATCAATGCTCAAAAGATCTTCAACCTGTAATTAGATTTGACTTCCATTGACTTCAATTGCAATTATCCTATTAGTCATAGTATTCCATGTTCCTTGATGAGAATAATCCCTTAGATTTCCTCTCATGTAGTTGTCTTATCCTATTTGAGCCCTGTGTTCTATAAAAGTCCAGGGATGCCTCATTTTTATTTTTAGATTAGAATTTTTGAATGTCAGAGGAGCATAATTTTTTTTAATTTTTGTTCTTTTTTCTATTTTATGAACCATTCTAGCATAAAACTTTGTATGCACATAGACATTAATTAATATAAGAGCTTATTAGATAGCTTCCTATCTTAGTATCTTTTGTAGCTATTTTTGTTATTTCGTCTGAACAAGACTATATCTTGTGTCATTTAAGGGTGCATACAAAGCCTACTCAGTGTCCAGAAATGAAACCCTCTCTTTAAAAGCTTGCAGTATTTTATATGTAGCTGTGAAGCAATTTGGTGAAGTATAAAGTGGTTTTCTCTATTTTAATTAATTCTTTGGGGCATCCTTGGAGAATAACCAAGAGAAACTTTTAATTTTTAGTATTTTTTATACTTTGTTTTAGAATATATGTTTAAATATTTGAAATTTTTCCAAAATTTAAAATGGATGGAAGAAATTTTGTTGAAAATCATTCATTTTCCATAATTTTATGAATGCTTAATGCTAAATATACTTAAGTGATAGAAAATAATTTGTAACATTCATGAAATTTTATGGAAAATATTTTACTTTCATAATGTTCAAGCTTATCATTTCAATTTGGAATGTATGTCTAAAATATTCAAAGAACAACCATAACCCCTTTGATATTAACAACAATATCACATTATTACCTAAGAGTGACCCTAGTGCAACCATGACCTAGTTATTAGAGACTTGGGATTGAATGAAAGCAAATATTTTTCCTATAAATATAGAATTCCACTTTAGGTTTTCTTTGTTCCATATCTTTCAAGAAGGATAGGATCTTTATGGTCTTGTCTATGAATAATTTATTCACCATGTTTTCTGCAAGTGAAATCATCATCAATAGTATCCATTGGTATGCTAATTGTATCTCCCAAAGGTAATGCACTTTTTTTTGGAATTTTAGGATTGTATTCTTTGTTGTCCTTATCATTTGAATCATTGCATTCCTTATCTTCATCTTCTTAGGTAACACTAACCATATCACATGTAGCCCCTTTTTTTTAAGGGGTTTCAATGACTTGTCATAAAATCCTAACATTTCTTTCAGGGCTTCATCATCTTCAAAGTATTCCAATGATTCTTCACAAGTTGTATCAATCAATTAAGGATCCTTCAAAGTGAGAGTTTTTTTGATGGAGCTACATATGGTGGTGTTGATGTTGAGTGAGGGTCTTTTCCTCGCTAGTGTTATCTTAGAAGGACAATTCCAAAAACCACTTTTGATTTTTTGTGTGTTAGGCTCCATAGGAACAAGAATTCCTTGTTCTTTCGTTCCACATCCTTTTGCACTATAACAAGGTTGTTTTATGAGCTCATTTAACCTCTTCCATAAATTATTTCCATCTCTTTTCGGTTTGGTGGTTGTTGGTAATCTATCTCATCAAATTTTGTTGTATAGATTGTGTCTTCTTCTAGAGTAGACAAATTAGATTCTTCTAAGTTTTCTTCCAAATTCTACATTGACATTACCATTGGTTGCTTTTTTATTTTTAGTTTCTAGTTTTGTAATTTTGTATTCTCCCATAAATTTTGGTGTGAAATCTAAGGAGCCCCAATCATCTTCCAATAACTTTGACACTTTTTCCATCTCTTGTTTCTCTTCTTTCATAGGTTCTATTTTTTAAGTTGGAATGAATGTCTCTAGAGGAATTTTCATTCGTTTTTCAATTTATAAGAAAATTTCATGCTTGGGATCAATTTCAATGTGGTACACTTTATTGTTATAGACATACTTCATGATACAATGAAGAGTTGAAGCCACCACATGCATCTCATGAATCCACAGTCTTCCTAAAAGAATATTGTATGAAAGATCATGAGGAATAACATGGATAGGAGTTTGTAATGTGACCTTTCCAACTGTAATAGGAAAAGTGATCACACCAATCAGTTTCTTTCCTACATTGCCAAATCCTTGAATCGATAAGGAATCAGGTTCAATTCTTTATTTATCCACACCATGTTTAACCAAAGTGGTTAAACTACACACATTAAGATTTGATCCATTGTTGAAAAGGGTTTGATTTATTCCTTTTCTATTGAAGATAGCTATTATCATGAACAAATAATTTTTCTTTCTCACTTCCAAGGGAGGTAACTCATTTTGATGAAAGGTAATGTCTATGTTAACTACATTCCTTCCTTGAATTAGATTTACCACATCACTTCGACTTTCACTAGAGGGAACAACTTGTTCCAAGGTTGTTTGAAGCATAGTATGATAACTAGGTGATGTTTGAATTTGTTCTCATAGGGATATCTTTGCAGGAGTATTCTTAAGTCATTCAAAAAGAACATTTTCCTTCCCAATATGTGAAGAAAAATGAGGAGAACTAGGCAAGATGGGTTGAGGCAAGGGGACGAATGTTGAAGTCATTTGTCTTGGTTATGGATTGTTTCTAGTGATATATGTATGCACAATGATTTTATAACTCGATTGTTGTGAAAAATTATCCTAAAGAGGTTCAAGGGTGAGAACGACTTTTTTTTGAGTTTGAGATTGGTTTGAAGGTGGGTAGGGGGTGAGTTGAGGTTGGAAAACATTAACTTCTCTTTTTTTAGGTTTTCTATTACAAGTCTTAGTAGATGAACCTTATGAGATAAAATCCTCAAGGGATTCATCTAACATGTCAAATTCATCACTACTAAAGGGCTTGAAGGATATGTTAACTTGGAAAAAGAGATTTGACATACTCAAATAACTACGCTTTCTTCAATGGGTTCATAAGTTTATGGTTGTTTTGGTTTTGATGTTTTTTAGTTTTTTTTGTTTTCCAATGAATGCTAAATGTAATATAATCTTATCAAACTATAAAGTAATTCTAGAAATGAAAAAAAAGTGAAATAATTTAATTCTATCCACAATTGAAACATGCACTTGAAAAGAACCAAATATGAAGAGATTGCTAATAACAATAATTCTACAAAATGAAAAAACTTAAAGACAACAACCATAAACAAAAATTCCAAGATTTTAATGCTATAAAATGAAAATTCAATCTCGATTCAGGACTAAATCACCAAATGGGTGAATGAGTCCCAATTAAGGTTTTTGGAAGATTCAAATAGTGAAACACAGACAACAGAAAATACCCAAAAATCTAGAAAAATAACTTGTATAGGGACTAAATCACCTAGTTGGGAAAATGAGTCCTATATTAGGGTATTTAAACCAAATACAACAAATTCTGAGTTAATGTTAAGGTTTATAGGTTTTATGCTCAAATGACTATTTGCAACTACAATTTTCCAATGAAATTGAATGATGCAAGATGAAAAAATGCAACCCATATGCACTTTTCACTAATGCAAGATTTAAAATCCCTAAATTCAATTCAACTAATGCAAATATAATGAAAAGTTAATGAAAGCTAGATCTAGTACTACGATGTTCTCTAGATCATAAATTCAAGGGTCTAAAGGTCAGGTTCACCAAATGAACCAAAGGAATTGGGGTTCCACCATTTGGGAGATGGAACTAAGGGACCTATTTCACACTTTAGTTCATTTGGAAACCAAATTCCTGTTGGTTATTTTTAAGAACCAAAATTAATCTCAACCCTTATGTATGAATCTTCTAGAACTCAATTATCAACAAGGTTGATGGTTGGTCAACACTTAAGTGAAGCATTTAGAACTTCACTTCTTCTCTTTGGGCTCTGTGAGACCCAAGAGGGTAATCCTATGCATGCTTATAATATCTCAACTTGAACAAGATAATTTCATCACAAAAATGTATTCCTCAAGAAACCAACATCATTTAATGCTTGGTGGACCTCTTATGAAATTTCTCTCTGGGTATGTGTAGGAACATCATGGAAAAAACAATCCCTTAAGTGGCAAAAAATTTAGAAAAATCAGAGTTAGGCAACTTGACATTAAAATTTGAATAAGTTATCTATATTATTTCAAAAATATGTAAGAATCGAATATGTAGAAAATTGAATATAGTTTCTAAACTACTAGGTTTGTTTAAAAAAAAATCTATTTGGTGAAATTTTGAAATTTCAATGCAATAGTACTTAAATTTTAGGGAAAAAATAAGTATGTGTTTGTCTGACCACCCTAACCACAATAAAATGATAATTATTTTTTATAATATTTTAGATATAAGTAGAGGACTCATGTCCTGATGTGACACATATTTTTTTGTAATTTTTTTCCAAGTAAATAATTAATTATGAATTTTTTATTACAACTTTTAAAAAATATAAAAAACTCGTATGTCTGACCATGTTAACTTGGTCAAAACTTCATGAAATTAAATTTTTCATTTTTTAATCCTATAGTATGCGAAGCATAGAATTCAACGCATGTTTTGGATTCAAAAAATGTGATACTGTTTGAAATCTATAGATGTTTTTCAATCAACCTATCAATTTGGACTTTAGTCGTAATTAGAATAGAAAATGATAATAATTACTTATTAAATTCAAAGTAAAGAATAATTTATATTGGTGGAAAACTGAGAATATCCTCTAAAAACTCTTTTTATTTCATCAATTTTGGGTAAAAAAAAAGTCATTAGCCACATACCCATTATATTGCCACTTTTTAGCCCATCGTAATCCTACACATACCCCTTTGTTTCAGGGAATACGCATATGCTAAAAGTTGGTGCAGTGTAATTTTAAATTATGTTATGAATTCATTTCCATTTTAAATCCCTAGCTATATTCATTACCAAATCAATCAACCACAAGATAAAGTAATCTAGAAAAAATAATTCCCTATCTAAGGGAACAATGGAGTCATACTTTGCAATGAATCAATAATCAATGGACTATCATCATGCTACTTTGTAGCATCCAAATATCTACATTTTAAAATATTGCTTCCTTACAAAATCCTATATCCTTTCCCACAAACTAATGGTCTCATTTTAGCATTAAATCAAGTCACTGAATTGAAGCACAAACAAACCCATTCATTCAGTGCAAATGACAGAAGACAAATGAAATTATACTTAACAATTTCATTCATAATCTGGGAAAAAATACATAGGAGAGCAATATTTTAGAACTAATATTCTCTTTCATTAATAAAATTACTTTGTAAAACTATATTTAATCTGATCATATAGTATAAATTTTTCCCTAGACTAGCTTTTGATATATTCACTAATTTATCTATTTACATTCTATTTGCTCGTTGAGTATAGCTTTCACCTAGACCTTTTTGGACTTTTTGATGTGTTTTTTATGCACTTATAGGTAATACATAGATGTATCACCTCTCTTGAAAGACAATCTTCCACAATAAAATTGAAGAACACTATCCCAAGGTCTCTAATGTCAGGTCTTGACAGTGCTTGGAATACCTCAGTTTTTTCATGTGATTTGTTGGAACCATAAGGCAGTCTTATAGATGAGTTACAAAGTCTATGAAGTTGGTCTTGCAAAGGTAGTTTCAAAGTGTTGGAAGGGAATTAACATTGACTACCCACTCTAAACAACAAGCTGAAACTCATCAAGTTCATTTGATTAAGCTTCATGGTGATGCTTGAGATCCTACTCTAACCAAGGACTAAAAGAAATAGAAAAAGGAGAAGGGTTAAGAAAGCTATTCTAATCTAAAGCTATGAATTAATAGTAACAATGGTGGTTGGTACAATAGACAAGCTTCCTAAATTGAGTTTTTTCTTAACAAAGAGAAACCTATAGCTACACAAAACTAGTGCAATCTTCTAAGGACTGCATATTTTCAGATTGCATATGCACTTCATGAACATGCAATTGAACTAAGTTGCAACAATCAAATAAAGAAGCCCATGCTAACTTTGCACAACAACTTGTCATCAAAAAGTGCCAAAAGTATGGGTTGAAAGCTCATCAAATATTGAAACAACAATCACCATCATCACTTCCATTTAAGAAATCAACAACTAAAACTAACATGGAAGTAGAACCATGCATTCAAGATGAGAAAAATCAAAGAGAACATCCATAACATCATGCAATATTTTCTTCTATTTCTGCAAATGCTTTTTACTCCAACTCTCTAACCAATTACAAATGAATGTGAGACCCCTATTTATAGTTTTCCAAAAGGAGAATGAACGACCATGATTGATTTACATTTTGAGGCCTAGAGTTGATTACATTAGGGTTTCACCTACCCCTCATTATAAAGGAATTTAAAATAAATCATTTGTCTCATTCCTATTTTGTCTTTTAGTGCCCAGGTGTTGTAGCAGTTTTGTCCTCTTACTGATTTCCCTTTTACTGTAGTAGAATTTGCCTGAAAGTTGCCTTCTTCCCCTGATGGATTTGAAACATTTCTTAGCCAATCAAGTGCATATTATTTGCAAATTTGTATCATTGTGGAATGGGTTAGTGGTCCCTAATCCAATGAAACAACTTCTAATTGATTGCAATCATTTGTTTGGAGAGAGGAAACAACTGTTCGCTCACACCACCTTCAAGGCCACCCTTTATGGTTTGTCACTGACTTCCTTGACATAGGCCTACTTCTAATGCCATCTCTGTTGATGGGTTGTATGAGGAAAGATGGGCATAAAATGAATGGTGACAGGAGCTATGTGCTTTTCTTTGTTCAACTTTCTTAATGGGCCTCCTTGACGAGCCCACGATAGGTTCCTTGAATCCTACATACATGAAGTGTCGTAAGTGCTTTGCTATGAAAATCAAGGAAAATATTAGTCAAATCCCACAAACTCCTTGCTAGATGCACCCATGCATTATTAAAAGATAATAATATTCATCATTGTTCCACATTTCGAGCTTATTTGGACCACAAACATAAATGTGGGTTTAGGGATGTGGGTGCCATAGGGCGGAAGGATGGTGGATCATGGACGAAAGGTAGACAGTCTTCTATAGGGGAAGATGGTGAATGAACGGTGGATGGTGAATAGCCTTTTACAGTGGAAAATGATGAAAAAATGTTGGATGGTGGACAAGGGATGGCAGACAAATGGTGGATAGTCGATGGATAGAAGGAAAAAGGAAAATGGTGGACAACCTTTCACAGGGGTGGATGGTGAATGAATGATGGAAAATGGATAACGTTTCATAGGGGAAGATGGAGAATGAACGACGGATGGTAGATGAGGGATTTTGGATGGACAAGGGACTAACAGAGGGTGGACCAACGAAGGATGATAGACAACAGACTGACGGGAGATGACAGACGGCAGGCAGACAAGTGGAGGACAATAGATGATGGAGTAATGGTGGATGATAGAAGGAAGAAGATGGAATTTGGACAACCTTCCATGCGAGCAGACTCACAAGTGATGTAGGGATAGCGGCCTACAAGGAAAGTTCCCAAAGATAGTTATGGAGGGATGACAACTTGCAAGGAAAGTTACCAAATAGCCACAAAGGGACGATGACCTACAGGGAAGGTTCCCATGGCCACAGGGGGATTACAACCCATGAGGAAAGTTCCCACAGCCATGGACAGATGACAACCTACAAGGAAAGTTCCCACAGCCATGGAGGGATGAAGACCAGCAAGAAAAGTTCCCAAACGACCATGGAGGGACAACGACCTGCAAGCAAATTTCTACAATGTCTAAACACATGAAAAATTTGATGAAAACGCATTTGGGCATGTGAATACATTCATTTGATGGTCCCTAGGTGATGAAACTTGAATTTTTCACCCATTTCAGATATGCAGATATTTTGAAGGGGGAAGTCAAAGGGTCATCACCCTTTTGAATGACAATGAGCACATGGTAGCCCGCAAGGAAAGTTCCCAAATAGCCACATAGGGATGACGACTTGCAAGGAAAGTTCCCAAATGCCCAGAGAGGGATAGTGACTTGCAAGGAAAGCTCCCAAATGGCCACGAAGGGATGGTGGCTCGCAAGGAAGGTTCCCACAACCACGGAGGGATGATGACCCAACATGAAATTTTTGTAACTTCCCAAAACTTAATGAAACCTTGGCAGTTCACTTAGGAATACAAAAAACATCCCAAATCCATAGGATACTTTTCCCCAAAGTAAAAAAATGAAGGAAAAAGTGAATCAAGCAATCAAGGACCAAGTCAGTAGGAACAAGGCAAAAGTCAGATAAAGGAAGGGGAGTTTGTTTCTCTCTATATTTGAATGCCCCAAGTAAAATGAAGGGTTAGGAGAAACATTTATAGGCCAATTTCCATTAATTCCATGCATTGATTTCTTTGTATGGTAGACCTAGGTTAGGTGAGATGTGGAAACCCACACTTATTTAGATTTTTGGTCAAGGCTCAGACAGAGAAACTAAGTGTGGATCTTTCCATGTGGGTGGAAGTTGGGTGTCAGTCACCACTCAGTGGAAAAACATGAATGGCAACCCACATGAGGTGACTCGAAGCTATGGTTCTGCAAGGCCAGGAGGATGTCAAGGTAAAAAATGAAGGGAAACCTATAGGTGCACTTCTACGAAGGAAAAAGACTTAACGAAATTTAGGTAGGAAAATTTGGTCAGGGGAATTTGATCATTTGAAGAAACATGCCCAATTTGGGCTTGGAAAAATGGGCATGCAAAACAAGACAGGGACAAAGTAGCCCATCGGGAGCAAAAAGAGGGGGTCCCTGCTTACAGTGGGGAGTGTGTGCAAAACATACACAGCATGGCTCAAAATTTTTTTGAACTCTCTAACTTTAGCCATGAAAACCCCTTTATAAATAAGGGAGCAACAAGCATATGAGTGAATTACAATTTCATTTCATTTCTAAAACCTAATTTTAATTATTTCTTTGAAAACCTCCACAGGTGGTTTCATGCAATCATTTGAGAATAGGAGAGGATAAAAGACAAAACACATGTACAAGATATTATTAGTCATTGTCACCATTTCCATGTTGAAGAAAAAATATTATATATCATATTAGCCAAAGGACCTCCACATCAGCATGGAAGAGTAAAATACCAAAACCACAGATATATTGAAATAAATACCTCCTATATAAAGACCATGGTGTCATAAAAAAAAAACAAGGAGAAGACCCTATTTCAAGTTTTCAGCATTAGAGAATGCTCGACCACTCCTTGTTCTTGATGAAATTGGAGGAACCATCACCATTTCATCATTAGAGATCCCATATGGAACTAGAGAAAGAAGATACTAGCCATATCCCAATTCAATGTCACCTTAAGCATTAGAAGGACTATCAAACAACACAATGGGAGAATTATGTTTTTCCAAGTAGGCCCTATGACTCTTATCTTTTTTCCTAGCCTTCTTCATTGGCTGAGCTAGCTCCTTTCCCTCAAACTTTACCATTTCTTTTGGAATGGTCTTGTTTCTCAAGTTCTAGGTACTCTATACAATTGCTTTCTTCTTGTGCCTCAAGCCCTAATCTTATCCTTTGAAACCCAACGAGATTCCTAGTTTCATTGCTCAGCTACAAAATACCTTCACAACACTTGAACACATTAAGCCAGCTATACCTCCTAATGGGATGAATTGGCACACCAATCTTTCCCATCTCTAAAATGAATAGAAGTTTACAATTGAAAAGATTTTGAATCAAAGTTGTAGGGAAACACACCTACAAACCCAGACAATTGCAACTAGTCCCAAAAAAGGAATTCCTAAATAGACTAGATCATGAACAATAGAGAGGGCAATTCAGAACTAACTCACCCAAGATAAGAAAATTCACTACTCAACTCAAGGAGAATTAACACCTTCACACTTCCTCACTAACCCACACCTCACATTTACTACAGACTGGAAAGATGGTCAAGACAAACATTAAACAATTTGCATTAAACAAATGTTTTGGAGCATGCAAAAATTAATGATTCGAGAACTCCTCAACCAAGTGAATTGATAACTTAGTAGCTCAGCTTTGAATTTGGGCGGTCGATCTTAAATCATTTAAAACTTCATCTATTGCGATCATGGGCATCATTTTTTGGCCATTGGCAACTTGTTCCTAGAAAATAGTCATTCCACCTCAAATTCTATGACATCCTTCCTTAATTTGGATTAATCATACATGCTCTGACAATTAACATGCATCAGCAACTCAATCTGTGCTCCTTCCTTAATATAAAAAAAGTACATAAGACTAGAATTTTAGAGAGAGGAGTTCCTCATATACTTCATCACTCATTGTTGTTCTCCCCCAAGTATTAGGGTGTAGTCAACGATGAGAGTATTACCACAGTGAAGCTGAGTCCATTGGATCATTTTACTTTAAAGCCACATCAATGGTTCTCCATTTATCCCACTACTTTCTTTTTTTCTTTATACGATGTCCTCTAGATTTTGCCACGATGCCCTTTCTAGAAATAGTTGTTACCTATCATTGATGCATCTCATCCTTCATCAACTTCATCAGCAATGTAAGCATCCATGCGAGGAAATATCAACCCTTGGGTCTATGGCCCGTCCTTTGATCATGTTCATTTTCCCATCACACATCACTAATTCCAACTTCACGCCTTGTATCCTATTAGCGATAGGAGATGCATCAAAGATGCTAGGTTAAGACACATACACCTACATAAAATCAATGATGCTAGGTTAAGACACATACACCTACATAAAATCAATGGTACAAAATACATCACACATAAGATCTTTTCAAATTAGAAAAATAAACCTTTCATATAATCTCATCACTCATTTCTATTTTGGAAGTTAACCTCTGAAATTAATCACTTGTGAGCAATAAAATACAAAAACAATAGGCCATTTTTCATTGATAATTATCATCATATAGTTTGCAAGTAATTAGTGATTAGAGATATTGAAAGTGACATTGTATATCATGTATCACTAATATATAATTAAGCACTTAAAACATATATGTGATACATGATGCACAAGAAACCCATCATATCACTCATAATTGAAATTTATCATTTCATGACCATTTGCGATGAGCAATGAAAATAAGAACATAAGGTCAAAGGCCATCGCTTATAGCTAACAAAATACTCAAGGCTTAAAAGTAGTTAGTGATAAGTGATCCCTAAACAATACAAGGAACATTTCTCATCGCACATTGATATCAAGAGCTCCAACAACTATTCGCGATGAGCCAAAACAAAGAAGTACCACTCATTGCTTGTCACCAATTTGGAACATACACTTCTTAAGTAATGACCGATGAGCGATAAGGCAAGATGGCCATCACTACTTAAATGAAAACCTTTAAGCATGTGCTCATAAGTTTTTCTAATGAAGGGTACCCTCTAGGATGATACGATAGAAAGGGATCAAAGACTCCCAAGTCATAAAATGCAAAGAATGTAAAGGCCAAAAAGGCTCTTTACTTAACCTTATAAAAATGAGGACACTTAGACCTAGGCATGGGGGACCGGTTACTCAATGATAGTGAATGACATAAGATGTTTCAAAGTGACCGACAATGGGTAATAGGAAGCCAATAGTGAAATAGACTATTTTTCAAGCATTCAAATCTAAGGGTTTCATAAGAAAGGACTCCAACCCAATACAATAACCCTTCAATAGTGATGAAAATAAAAACCCCGAGCCCTCAAATATCAGCCCAACATTCAAATGTAACAAGGTGTTGAGATGGAACATAAAAAAAAAATTGCAGGTTCCATCAGTGGCTCTAGTTGGGGACATTTGTTCCTTAGTAAACAAAGAAAAAATATAGAATCTCAAGTGAAGCAAACCAAGAATAGAAAATAAAAATGAAGAACCAAGCAAGAGAACCAAAACCAAAAAACATATGTACAGTATTTACATAAATTATAGGGCAAGAAAAATCTTAAAACTGGCATTTTCCTCTATCAAAAATCATATTATCCATTGTTTGCACCATGCCCAAGCTAAAAAAAAATTCATGAAGAATCCACTAGTTGATCATGCTACAACTATTGTGTTAAACCATTATAGACATGTTCCTAATCCGACACTTATCTCTATCATTTATGTCCCTCTTTGTGTTGTAATCAGGTGTTCACAAGAATATATGATTATCATAGCACTTCACCTAACTCAAATTATCATTATATTTCATCAAATACTCACTTAATTGGTTTGGGAAAGTGAAACATTCATAGTTCATTTGATTGATATTAGATTCATTAGGATCAACACCATAGCTATCTTGTGCAATAAACTAAGAACATTGATATACAAGTTCATTTTCAAGTTCGTGCTCATATTCCTTAGAACAATATAGATCAATTGTGTAGCCCAATGTTTCATTTTCTTGAAAAATAAATTTCTCATAATCCAAGGCACTTTCATTTTTACTTAAAGAAAAATCCTTCTTATAAAAGGCATAATTTATAACATTCCAGATATCAAAAATGATTTTTGTTTTAGGACCAATATCATAATTTAATTCTTCTTCCCAGTCATCATCTTTCAACTAGACACAAAAAAATTTAGAAATATGGATGAACTAACTCAGAAATGATATGATCAGGATTAGGGTTTTGAACAGTGTTTTCAAATCATATGTCTACTGATTTATAATGGAAATTTGAACATGTTTTTTATTCTACTGAGTAGACCTTTTCATTTCCTTGTTTGACAAAACTTTGGTAAAAAACAACCATGTCTATCTCCATGTCAAGATCTACACATCCTACTTCTACTTCATGTAAACATTCAAAAACCCAACCTCAATGACTATCAATTCCCATCCCATCATTAAAATCAGGTTCCAGAGTCTGAATATAAGCACTCTTGTCTTCATATTTAACACCAATCAGATCATCAAGATGTTCTAATTCTAAAATAGTTAGACTACTCTACAAGAGACTGTCATATGCAATATGTTATCTACTGGTAAAGGAAAACTTTCATGAGTATTGGGACAATCAAATTATTTGAATAATAAACGTGCTTTCAAGTTTTCCTCATACAAAGATTTATATTCCTTGTGAGAATAATTAACATTTTCACCTCCATTACCTTGGTTATCATCCTTCAATAACACACCAACTGTATCTACAAATATGACAATATCATCATTTGTATTCTTATGCATATATTCATCTTCAGACACATCCCTATTCATTGCTTGAGTGAACTCTTGATGTTTGTTAATAAGGGTAGCGTTCTTTCCATCTTGAAACCTCATTGTTTGTTCATAATCATTTTTCACTTCCTCAACAATTTTGATCCAATCAATTATTTGGTCAAAATATCGAGGCTTTAATTCCTTATGCAAGGTTCTAAGCCCTCGCTCATAGATGTCACAAAATAAGTCAATGCAAACTGGATCCTAAAGGATTATCCTCTAAGGGTTTTCTAAGAAAGAATCTAGAAACCTTGCTAGTAATTAATATGGTGATTCCTCTTTACTCCTTTTCATACCAGGAAGTCTTTGAATTATTAATTCCTAATCATTATTATTTGAACACTGCTAAAGAATGACTTGACATTACCCAAGATTAATATGTTGTGATAATAAGCAAAATGAGACATCAATATTACCATTACATTGATCATCCTTTTCTCTCCTATTTATTTCATCTTTATAATGTGTATCAAGAGAACAAACACTTGCAGCCATATACCTTTCCATCATTGATTATTTAATAGTATTTTCCATATCCATAGCAATACAATATGCTTGTTCCAATGTATAGGCTCTTTATCCCTTATCAAATAAATCATTTTTTTTTTTTCAAAATCACCTAGATATGTAATTAAAAACTCTACATCACTAGGTCTCAAATACTCAGGGATATCATTTACTACTTTTATGAATATCATATTAAAAGAAGGAACTAACTCTTCCTAAAAAAAATTTATTCCCTAAATTCTTCTTCTTATCTCATTTGGACTAATCCTTTCAAAAAATTGTTCTATAAATGCTATCATAAAAGTATTCCAAGAAACTATAGAACGTTCTATTAAATATGAGTACCAGTTGATTTTACTTTGAGATTCCTTGTCCTTTAATATTTTCACTTGTACAAAGTTCTTCAGAGTTTCCATTCACTGTCAATGAGAACTTGGTATTAAAAACTCTGTGTGTGTCAAATGTGTAGAGTGAGTTATTCTAATGTCAACACAAACCTTAATGAAATGGTTTACATTCAAAGTTTGAAGCAAGTAAAACTAATGTATTTGTAATAAAATCAAGCATTTCAAATATGTATCATTGTTCTCTAATTCTAGGGATTTATTAAACCGTTTTCACCTTAGATTTCTATGGGCACAAAGGTTATTAAAATTACTACTTAGAAAATGAGATCTTGGATTGTGTGTTTTAATTGCTAACAATCTTTCATCTTATGACCCTTTTTTTGATGATAATCACAGTAATGAGCATCGTTCCACAAAAAGGGCTTGACTTGTGGATCCTAGTTTATTGCTTCTAGCATTGTGATAAGCTTAGCCTTAGTAAGTTCCTTTAAGGAATAATCTAAGGATTGTCCTAATGGTGTGAATTTTTGTCTATTCGAAATTTTTGGAAATGGTGTTGCTTTAGTCCCCAGATTAGTCTGATTGTAGTTTTGGCTAACAGTTCAAGTGTTGGGAGGATTGTTAGTCTAATTGGTCTTGGTGGTAGCTGCTATCAAGTTGAATACGGGTTTGGTATTTTTAGTTTCAGCTATGACCTGATTGTTACCCACATTCTTGTTTCATTACCAAAATTAAGGTTTTCCCCCATTGTTGTAGGTGTTAGAGGAAGTGGATGAGTTATTTTCATTGTATATCATAATTAACTCTCTTTTGACTAAGGCTTCTTCAATTTTAATGTTATTTTCAATCAATTTTTTGAAGCTAGGGGGACATTGTAATTCCAACCTATAACTCATATCATCATTTAGCTTATCAATGAAAATCTCTATAGTTTCCTTTTCAGGCATGGGACAAGAATATGTTGTGAACAATATCCTCCATTTTTGCAAGAAAATGAGGAAGGACTCACCCTTTTTCTAAATCCAAGTTGCAAAGGTCTTTCATGGTGATATCATGTTGGATATTGTAAGGTTATTGAGTGAGAAATCTATTGAAAAACTCTTCAAATGTGTTGATGGGGGGTGTAATTTTTGAAAACCATTCAAGGAAATTCCCTCCTAGACTTCATGGAAATAGTCTCATCAAATCAGTTTCCTCATGTTGGTATGTGCAAGATGATGATAGGCCAAAAAGTGGCAATATTATGGGTATTTGTATGGTATGTGGCTGACGACTTTTTTTTAACCCAAAATTGATGAAACAAAAAGGTTTTTTAGAGGATATTCTCAAATTTCCACCAATATAAATTATGCTTTAATTTGAATTTAATAAATAATTATTATTCATTTTCTATTAAAATTACGTCTAATGTCCTGATCGATAGGCTGATTGAAAAAATCTATAAATTTCAAATGGTATCACATTTTTTGAATCTGAAACATGTGTCACATTCTATGCTTCACATAATATAGGATTAAAAAAAGAAAAATTAAATTTCATGAAGTTTTGACCAAGTTAAGGTGGTTAGACATACGAATTTTTATACTTTTAAAAATTTGTAATAAAAAATTCATAATTAATTATTTACTTGGAAAACAATTACCAAAAAATATGCATCACATTCGGACATGAGTCCTCTACTCATATATAAAATACTATAAAAAAATATTTTCAGTTTATTATGGTTATGGTGGTCAGACAAACACCTACTTCTTATTTTTTCCCTGAAATTTAAGTACTACTGCATTGAAATTTCAAATTTTCACCAATTAGATTTTTTTTTTAAATAAACCTAGTAGTTTAGAAACTACATTCAATTTTTACAGATTCTATTCTTACATATTTTTGAAATAATATAGATAACTTATTCAAATTTTTATGTCAAGTTAACTAACATTGATTTTTCTAATTTTTTTGCTATTTAAGGGTCTATTTTTTCCATGATGATCATGCACATACCAATGTGCAAATTCTAGACTCATAGTTCAGAATTCCCTCACATGATCTAATGGATCAGTTGTACCATTGTATTTATCATACTTTGGAAATTCACTATGTTTAGGGAAATGAATTATGTTGACGGATGGATGAAAGGGATGAGGACAAATGTCCTCGATCAAGTATTGTTTCAAAGTTCCCCTCTGCATGTCTAGAACTTATTGTTGAAGGTTTTTCATTTAGTGAGTTAAAGTAACCATTTGTTTTGTTTCCTTCTTAGAATTTTGGAGAGGTTCTTTTAAGATGTTGATGTCAAAATTAGGGGGAAGTTTAAATCCTTGATTGGCTAACATTACTAGGTATTTTTCCCCATCTCTTTTAAAAATATTTTCCAAAAAATTATGGAAATTTGGGTCTTTTATGCTTGTCAGATATCCTCATCACTTATTTCTTCTCATTGAGTGTTGTTGAGTATGGGAATAGGGAATTGTTATGCATCAACCATGTTGCTATGGATCTTGCTATTTTGAGGTTCAATGTTGGGAGTTTCGATATCAAAGGCTTCACTACCAAGACTTCCTATGTTTTTCGTTCCAAAGTTGGGTGTTCCAAGTTTTTTGTCCTTAAGTCTCCTCTTTTGTGATCTTGTTTCGATGGACATACAAGTGTTAAGGTTTAAACTAAGCTTTGATCTAGGTTTGAAATAGTGCCAAGGATTACAACTAAGTCAAATAGAATGAAATATTAGACCAAGTTTGATTTGATTGTATGAAATACTTTCGTGATTAAAGGATGAAAAATCCAAAAGATGAAACTAGGTTTTGCATCCAAAGATGTGATAGATAGTGAGGATTTAGGCACCTTAAAATGTTTATATCTAGGATTAATTTGAAAAGTTCCACTTGTATAGGTCTGTTTCAACAATGCTTAGGCTTCTAGGGTATTTAAGGAATAATCTTGGACTCAAAGTTTTGACTCTTGAGAGACGTAATTAAGGTACTCAAAATGTTGGAAAGGTCTTGGATTTTGACAATAGTACATCATGTATAACTCTAGATTGTCTTTGCACGCTCTCTTGTAAAAATTGAAGGTTAAACTTTCTCTAAAGTCGTAAAGCGTAGACAAACATTTTCTATCTTGTTTTGGACTAAGAGGTTTGATTTTTGGTTTTCTAGTTTTGAAATTTTTTCAAATCATCATGTAAACCACATATTTTGACTCTTTTTTTATCTAAGGAATGTTGGAACACTACCGGAAGGACTGATTTTCTGAAGATGGATGGCCCTAAGTTACTAACTTGTCTACCTCAATGAATGCAGTTTTGAATCAAGGTTTTCACTTTCAATATGTAACATTTTCAATGTTGTTTTGTTTGAGTTTTTTTTTGAAGATACATTAAGAAAAATATGCACTCCTAGGGTTGTGTAAGATTGTATTCTTTTAGATTCCACATGGGTTTTACCCCAACCGCACTATCTTTAGTGTGTGAATTTAGAAACTTGGCTTCATGGGATCCCCCTTATAATGCACTCTCTTCTCAGGCCAACCAAGCTTCTAGTCCCCATGAAACTCCCATGGTGAATTGATCACCTCTACTAAAAACTGGGAGAATGTGGATGCCTTGGCAATGACTCTTGTTGCACCAAAGAATAGATAAAGGATTTTGGAAAATCTACAACAAGGGTTTTAATGTGGGCATTCTGTCAGTGGGGGATAATCCATATGGCAAGATTCCCTCTCGATCCATCTCATCAAAATTATCCTTGTGATACTTGAACTTTACTCAAGTATCCACATTTATATCTGGGTTGGAATTTGCTTTCCATTAGTGTGTTACCAGTTGGGTCATTCCCTTGGGTGATTACTTTTTCCCACAAGGCAAACCCTCTAGGGTAAATAAAAGCAAGCAAGTATACCCATATTTCAATTGATCTTTATTTCACATGAATAAAGAGATAACTCATGCCATATACTCCACTTACACTCACCCATAACCAAGAATGGATCTAGCTTTTTTGATCACCCAGTTAAGGGGAGAGCATATGCCTACCATTCATCACATACAAAAGACATGGTGTTTATTTTCCTTCAATTTAAGCTATGTTCCTAACTTAACCAAAAGGAAACATGATGTTCATTATCCCTTTACTTAAGCTATGTTCCTATCTTAACCAAAGGAAACAAGTAAATATCGTCCAACCCCTACAATATGTTAGTAGTTTATGTTTTGAGTCTTTCATAATGAGTCTGGGAAGACCCGCAAATGCACAACTGAAAATGTGAGTTTTTGATTTTGATGATAAAGTGCAAGAGGCACCAACACAAAGATAAGAGGTGTTAGAATAGAGATAAGAAATGCCAAAACTCTAAAAATAGTGCAGAATGGTCTCAAAATAGGTGAAAAAGGTCTTGGAACAAGATGCACGAGGCACCAAAATAGGTTGAAGAGGTGCCAAAACTCTAAAAGTGATCTAGAATGGTCCTAGAACAGGTGTAAACAGTCCTAGAACAACTTGCAAGAGGCTCTAAAACTCTGAAAATAGGCGCCAAAATAGGTGCAAGGGGTGCCAAAACTCTAAAAACAGCCCAAAATGGTCCTAGAACAGGTGAAAACAATCTCGGGACAACTTGCAAGAGGCGCCAAAACTCTCAGAACATGCCATAATGGTCTCAAAACAGCTGAAAATGGTTTCTGCATTGCTTGCAAGAGGTGCCAAAACTCTAAAACCAACCCATAAATTCCTTGAAACAACTCAGAATTGCCTCCAAACTTATGAAAATGTTCCCAAGTCATAAACCTTGAACCTGCAATCATGAAACCATCAAAAAAGTTAGAAATAACTTAGGGAAAGGCCCCACAGTGGGTGCCATTTTGTGCATGTGTCAAATGTGTAGAGTGAGTTATTCTAATGTCAACACAAACCTTAATTATAGTTTATATTCAAAGTTTGAAGCAAATAAAACTAATCTATTCATAATATAATCAAACCTTTGAAATACGTATCATTGTTCTCTTATTCTAGGGATTTATTAAACCGTTTGGCCCTCATATTTCTATGGGCAGAAAGGTTGTTAAAATGACTAGTAGGAAAGTGAGATTCAATGCTTAATATGCAAGCTAAGATGATTTCTATGTGCAAATGTGTGGTGGAAGGATTAGTGGTATGCTTCTAAATGAAACAAAATGATGGAAAGGATAATGGATGCAATGATAAATGAAGGATGATGTTGATGATAGATGAACAAGTGGAGATGAGTGAGATGATATGCAACTATAGTGAACTATCCATGATTATGCATATGCTCAAATTCAACAAAAAAGAAAACTAACCTAAAATGTAACTATGATGCCATGGAGATGATAAAATGTAACTATGAAGGAATTAATTAAACCAAGATGAGAATGCAAAGTAACACATGATAAGAAAGCTAAGTATAATACTCCATGATAGCTCCAATCTCCTACGAAAAACCTGCATGGTAACAATACTCAAAGTCTAGATGGAAAATGGCATTATAACACTATTCCAAAATTTTGTATTTCAAAATAGCATTATAACATTACTCAAAAGATGGATGATAAATGAAAATGACAAGGGGTGTATTTATAGAGTTTTACAAGCATTTAGTGAGGTGGCACCTATCAATAGTTCAGATTCAAAGGAGACAAGATAGATGGTGAAGATGAAAGGAATCAGGATGTTGTCCCCTTGACCAAGGGCAGACATTCCATCTGTGTGAAGAGAATCCCTTGACCAATTGGAAGCATGCCAAATGTATGAGATTCCAAGTGTGTGAAACAAAAACCCATGTGCTCCAAGTTTGTTTGAAGTGTGGGGGAATAAAGCCATGTTCTTTTTTGTATTGGTGGAAGTGTGTGAGGATAATTCCAATTAATAATTAGGCATATTTATTTTCATGTGACCTTTATGAGGTGGCACATAAAAAAGTTGTGGAAAAGTGCTCTAATTCTTAATCGAGATTAGGGAAGATTAATCAAATAAACAGGTTTAGAATTTTTTTGTTTATTTAATTTAGAGGGATGTGAATTAGGATAATTAAAAGGAGAGTGAGCAATATAAATAAAGTAAAACTTTATTTATATGTAGTTGAAGTATTAATCAAATAGGTTGTATTTAATTAATTGAATACGATGACCATTTTTAGGTGTATACATTTTTCCCCTCTTTGAAGTGATGTGTTTACACGTTACTTCAAAGAAGATTTTGATGTTGATGCCTAGATGATGCGAGATTTGGATGCCCCAAATGATGCAGGATTTTGATGCCCCAGATTTTTAAATTTAATGTATTGATCGATAGATGCCCCCTTGAGAGATAAATTGGTGAATGTAAGGATGTGAAAATGAAGTGTTGAGTGATATGATGAGTGTTGTGATGATGCAATGATGATCCAATGTCGATTTGGTGAAGGTTTGATGTTAGAGACGATTTATCTCTCGAAATTGAGTTGCAAGATCTTTCTTTGAATAATGTTGATTAATTACCCCTCCTTTTTGGTAAAAATGTGAAAATAATCCCACCCTAATTCCCTCCATTTTACCCTTAAAAGGTAAAAAGGGGTAAAATGGGATTCATTTGCACATTTTGAGTTTGGAGAAGTTGAAGATTGAAGAGCTTAGAGAGAGATGGTGATCCCATACCACAAGCATTGTTTTGAGCATCTTCACCAACCTGATCAGCCTATTGCCTCTGGTCTTATGGTATGCTTTACGAGAAACCTTTTTTTTAGTCACTTTCTCACCTTTTAATGGTATTTTAAATGTTGTAGATGGATGTTCTAGCTTATGGCATGTCATTTATGCACTTTCAGGTGATGTTTTTGTCATTTTTGAGTGTTTTTAGCATGTTGAAGAGTTTTGGCACCTTTGGGGTCCCAAATAGCACCTTTTGCAAGCTTAAAATTGTTTTTTTTGAGCCTTGAGAGTTTTGGTTCCTTTGGGGTCCCAAGTAGTGCCTCTTGCAAGCTTCAAATTGGTGTTTCTAAGCCTTTTAAGAGTTTTGGCACCTTTGGGGTCCCAAGTGGCACCTCTTGCAAGGGTCAAAATGCAAGTTTTTGGGTTGTTTTAGAGTTTTGGCACCTTTGGGGTCCTAGTGGCACCTTTTTTAAGCTTGAAAATGCATGTTTTATGCTCCAACACTATTTTGGAACCTTTGGTGTCCCAAGTGGCACTTCCTGTAAGCTTGAAAATACATTTTTTGTTCTCCAACAGTGTTTTGGCACCTTTGGTGTCCCAAGTGGCACCTCTTATAAGCCTTGAAAACCTTTTTTGAGTTACAAACTATGTTTTGGCGCCTTTGGGGTCCCAAATGGTGCCTCTTGTTGGCTTGGAAAGTTTCCGTATTTGTTGATTTGAAGTGGTCTAGCTTGTCGTTTGACTTATTTTGTCATGTGTGATTACGGAAAGCCTTCGAAGTGATGTTTGCAAGAGGTCCTCAAAGTCTAAGAGTCGTCGGTTTGTCACATTTTGGATTTATTTCAGTCAGATTGTGGTATGTGTAGTGTTTGATTGATGTTTTACATGATGATTTGATCAAATGATAGGCGAGAATCAAGTGATATAACTAGAGTGTTGTATCATTGTAGTGATAGGAAAGGAATGATAATAGGATTGATAAAATATCATCCTCATGATAGGTGAGGAATGATAGTCAGATTTATAGCAGATCATCCTCATGATAGGCGAGGAACGATAGTAGGATTGATAACAAATCATCCTCATGATAGGCAAGGAATGATAGTTTGATTGATCAATAGTAGATCATCCTCATCATAGCCAAGGAAAGATAGCTTGATTGATAGAATATCATCCTAATGATAGGTGAGGAATGATAGCTTTACTGATAATAGATCATCCTCATGATAGGTGAGGAATGATGAGTTTGAATGATACTAGATCATCCTCATGATAGGCGAGGAATGATAGTTTGACTGAATGAGATGTTGATTGTTCTAATTTGATTTGATTTGATTTGAATAATGGCAAATTAGTGTGATTGACTAATAATCTTGATTAAACATGACATTGATTGATTGATTTGTGTTCATGATTAGGGAGATGGAGATGTACTCCAGTCTCAAGAGCGATTCTCAAAGACCTGGAACATGGTCCACCATTTGTCATCAACCGACTTAGAGATTATCTCTTGGTGTGGGTTGAATTCCTTATTAGGCATTCCACAATATAGAATCAATAGAGGTTTATTGATAGCTTTGGCAGAGAGATGGAACAGTGATCATAATACCTTTCATTTATCGACTGGAGATATGACCGTGACTCGCGAGGACATCTATCATATTCTACGGATCCTAGTGATGGGAGAGATAGTAGTGTATGATAAGATAGAGCAAGGTGGGACAACTGTATTGTAGAGATTATGTCTAGATGATTATGTTATGGGCCGATGGATCCCTTGGAGTGATATCATTAGCAGATATGATCCTTTGTTGTGTGTACTTTCTAGATTTATTGGTGGATTCCTTTGTCTTGATTGTAGGTCAAAGCAATTTTTAGGAGGTTGGGGTTGTGTACTATCACATATGACACTTGATGGTATGAGGTACACCTAGGGCTCATGTATGTTAGCCCACTTATATTAATATTTGCACGATGTTTTCTATTACAGGGCGATGAGTTTGTCATGCTGCGTCACATTATCACAAACCTGGGAATGGGAGCATATAGCTATCACTTATCCAATGGGAGATAGACATTGAAGAATATGGAGACCTTACGTCTTTAGTTATAGTGGTCCACATGTCTAGGATAATCTGGGCAAGGTTGCTTATTGGAGGTGAGTTTTGGATAATTTAGAGACTGTCACATGGCGGCTGTACTTGGATTGTAAGCAGTGGCCAGAGGATCAGCTAGAGATGCCATATATGTTATTATCCCACTATCTGATTGGGCAGACACATGTCATGCTTGAGTGTTACTTGTATCTGCGCATATGTCGATAGTTTGGACAAGTTCATGGGATGCCCCTAGGAGTTCCCCATTATGCATAGCGATGGTAGGATGTGTTAGAGTGGGGCCCATGTGTATCATATGAGACAATCTGTATCGAGTATTATACCTTGACCCCTAGTTTATGGGATTATGTTCCATATATTATAGATGTAGGGATAATCAAGGATTATTTAGAGTTCTTTCATATGCATCCATTTCCTATATTTACTCATCTTGAGGAGCTAGTACCAATAGTTGATGGAGAGGGAGGAGAGGACAAGGGTGGTGATAATGGTGGATAGGAAGCTTTCAAAGGTGATGAGGGTGATGCTGAGGGTGGTTGCAGAGGTGATTATGATGGTGCAAAGGGTGGTTGTAGAGGTGATGATGGTGAGGAGAGTGATGTTGGTGTAGTGGGTGATGATGGCAGGGAAGATGATAGTCATCCATTGTATTTTGCAGTTATGAGGTGTAGGAGGAGCATCGCCATAGCTTAGGAAGTGCTTCCTAGGATTCATATTAGGATACCCTCATAGCAGTAGTCAGTACAGATAGCATCCTTACAAGAATAGATTCACTCATTTTAGAGCAAGATAGCGCAGGCTCGAGCATAGATTGTGTCCTTTCAGGACGAGTTAGGGTAGTGTTGGGCACAAATTGATATTTTGAGGACTAGTAGAGGGACATATAGGAAGTAGATATAGTAGTTGCAGGCATAGATGATTATACTTATGTTAGATATAGATTCCTTTAGACACTAGACAAAGCTGGTAGAGGCTATTTCTGAGAGGATACAGTAGATGGTAGCATCTTTAGGTACAACGGATTTCTTTAGAGAGATCAGACACATTTCTAAGGAGTTGCAATTTTATAGAGGTAAATATCATGAGTTAGTTCCTTCTGAGCGACGAGAGAGTTTTGTACAGTCTCGTTCTGGAAAATCTCTTTCTCAAACTACTATGATGGGTGTTACATAGCCATTGCCTGGGGATAGGAGAGATCCAAGTGCAGGTCCATCAGGTAGAGGAGGTACCAATTCCATGAGAGAAACAACATCTAGTGGGAGCTTAATATAGCATTTTGTGATGTTGCCTAAACATTGTGTATACACCTTTTGTGATATTGAGGATATGTTTCCCATGATACAGTGCCCTTTTGGATTTTGATGTATCTCAACCTACTTTTTGGATATCCTTGTATACACGTGGAAATTATGACATTTTTATGATATATGATATACAACGGCGATTATGATGCATTTGATTTCCATGTTATGATATGTAATGTTGAGAATTTATTTAATTTCTATGTGATGAGAATGATTATGAAATGTGATGTATTTGTGGTCATGATTTATTCAATGTGATGAGATCACTATGATGTTAATGCAAATGATGTGATTTATTATGATTATAGGATGCATTTGATTTCCATGCTATAATGATGATTCAGATGTTATGATATTCTATGGATGCAATGATGATTTTTTTAATGATGAATGATGTAATGAAAATGATTATGCAGATGCACAAATTCAAATGTTTAGGGCCTTAAGCTTAAATAAGTGAGTTTTTCCAACTTCCAAAAGTTGTGGGAAGACTATAGTAGATTGATCTTTTAAGCTTCATAACTTTGACATATTTCCCCACTTTCTTGGAAATATGAAGAGACTCACTTATTCATGCATAGTGAATGACATGATTGTGATGTTGGAAATGATATGCAATGTATGTCCTTTTATTTTCTTTTGTATTTTCTGATGCAAATATCATGATGGAATGTATGGATGTAAACGAAATGAGAATGGTTTCTAATATATGTAAATGATGATGTAACTGATGTGCAACTAAATGAGAATGATGTGTTTTTTGGTTAATGTCTATTATACTCAATCCATTAATAATAGATATGACACCATTGTGAACTTGTTTCAGTAGTGAAAAAACCCATAAATACATATGCAATGCTAACATGAATGCAATCTAACTTAACTATGCAAATCTCGTTTTCAAAAGTTATCATTTATATTAACCGATTTTCCATGATTTTTATCATCATTGGTCTTTTAAAATTTTGAAAGTGAGTACAAGCATCGATGGAATATTGTAGACAAGGATGACCTGAGTACTACTTTCATGATGTTTTAAAATTGCAAGTTAACACAAGCATCTAAGTATAATTAAACTGAGATGACCTGAGCATTGCTTACATAAACAGACAATAGTTAATCTTTTTCCTATGCAAATTCAGAATGTCATCAATGATACTTTGTAGAACACGTCTCATGACAACTTGTATAGTAATAATGATAAGCTCATAGACAGTAGAAAAAGAAAAAAGAATACTCCTTCCTTGCTCCTCTAGTTTGATACATCATCGAGGACTGGAGAGATATGATATCAAAAATCAAAGTAGAACAAGTTTAAATTTCGTGTTTAACATGATAAACCATTGATTTAGAAAGATCATCATCCATTTCAATTTTGTGCTTATAACTTTGGTCCGACGACTATTTTCCTATTGGTTCAAGCTCAAATTTTATTTTCCCCTAGTGAGTGCAGGATTTTTCCCCAATTCCAGAGTGAGACACGACAATGATGACCAAAACCTAACCTAAAGACCTATCCTAGGGGCCTTGGGAGCTGATCAATAGACTATCCTTTCCTATGTTATACCCACAAAGACCACGTAGTTTGACTGATGACATGACCAAGATTTACAAGACAAAAATATGATCATAGCAAACACTTAGAAGACTGAAAAATATCTCGGGGGATAATTAAAGATCACCCTTGACTACATTAAAAGCCAAGAGACAACATAGTTCAAATGAAGACTATGTTTTTGAATTTTTTATTTTTTTGACCTTTTTTGGGATTTTGACATGTTTTGAATGTTTTTGGATTTTTGATATGTTTTGAATTTTTTTGGATTTTTAATTTTTTGACCTTGCGAATGTAGAAGAATCCAATCCAATGTAAGACCTACCCCCAGTGTGATACAATAGGACAAACTGATTTTTAGAATGGGTCGAGTAATGCCAAGGGATACCATGATACAAACATTGGATCGAGCCATGATGCAAACATGGAAGCGTGACAATTGTAGAGATGAAAACATGATGGATGAATGATGTAGAGAAATTCACGTAGCCTAAGATAGATGGAGAGTGCTTATTTTATGCAGGGCACCTATTTTTCAGGTTTTCACCAAGGTACTTGCCTGGAGCGCCACCAAAGTGGTTTTCACTAGAGGACAATTCTTTTTATTTACTTTTTTTCAATCCTTTTTCTAATTTTTTTTGAAATTTTGCTTTCTTTTTTTTTTTGGTATTTTTCCAAGACCTTTACTAATGCACCGGATGAGCTAGGTGTAAAACCTTTTGAGATGCAAGTTGTTGAGGGGTTCATCGAAAAGATCCCCTTCTTGTGTAGATAACTGATATGCTTATGATCCAAAGACTGATACTATAACAAAGAGACCCAACCAATTAGGTTCAAATTTCCCCTTCTCTCGATCTTGTTGATTACAAGGATTTTCTTTTAACAATAAGTCACCCACCTGAAATGCTCTAGGTATTGCTATGTGATTGTAGCTCCTAGATATCCTTTGTTGATAAGCTTTTAGGTGATCAACTACATGTTTTCAGTTTTCATCAAATAGTTCTAATTATTGTAACCTAGATACTTTGTAATCCTCATCTAAAATCATCTCTTTAAGTGACACACATAGGGATGGTATCTCGACCTCAATAGGTAGAATAGCTTATGATCCATGGACAATAGAATAGGGTGTTGCTCCTGTTGGGGTACAGATACTAGTTATGTAATCCCACAATGTTGGGTTTAGTTGAACATGCCAATCACGTCCAACTTCATTGAAAATTTTCTTCAAGAGCTTCAGGATAGTCTTGTTTGAGGCCTCTACTTGGTTGTTCCCTTAGAATAGTAAGGTGTAGAAAATAGATGTTAGATATGGAATCTTTCACAAAGCTCTCAAACATCTTGATTCTTAAAGGGTCAACCATTATCCATAATGATAGATTGAGGGACACCATACCGACATATGAGATAATTAAGGATAAATGAGGAGATTTTCTTCCCGGTGATGGTGATTAAAGGAAAAGCTTCAATCCACTTGGTTAAGTATACTATGGCTGTGATTATAAACTTATCTAAGAGGGATGAATCTTGCCTACAAGTTCCAATCCCCAATGGCAAAAGGGCCATGTAGTTGTGAAAGGATGCAACTCTTGTGTAGGTTCGTGTATTAAGTTTTAATGAATTTGATAGTTTGAACACCTTTTGATGTATTGAAATGACTCTTTCTCCATATTCCACCAATAATACCCTAATCACAATAATTTCTTAGCTAACGTTAAACCACTTGAATGTGTGCCACAGATACCTTCGTGAACCTCTTGTAAAGCAATTTCAACTTCTTTACGTTCTAGACACTGAAGAAGAGTACCATGCAAACCTCATCTATAAAGTACATCAGCTCTGAGGGTGTGGTGAGCCACTTGTAGAATGAAATTTCATTTTTGGTTTCAAGATAAGTTAATTGGAAGGATATTATCTTGTAGATAGGTATGGATTTCTCCATAGAGAGAAATTTAAGGGTCAACAATATGGCATATCACTTGGGATTCTAGATCTTCATATGCTGGGTTGGACACTTGTTCTACCATGAATTCATAATATTTTCATTGTTCAAGTATAAGGAGCAGAGAAGTAATGGTGGCCATGGCATCTCTAGCTTTGTTTTCTCTTTTGGTAACCTATACAAACTTGATCTCAACAGGGTACTTTTTGAAATCATCCAACATCCTCTTGTAATGCAGAAACTTGTCATCCTTTGTTTGATAATCATCATTGACTTGGTTGAGGACCAATTGTGAGTCACCATAGACTAGCAATTCCATGATTTTCCATTCAATAACTATCTTGATTCCAATGATCAATGCTTCATATTCAGCTATTGTTGGTACATGGGAACATTAATCTATAGGATTTTGGAATTGTGTATCCTAGAGGCAAAAGAAACAAGATTCCTACGCCCAATCCATGGTGTGTATAAGAGCCATCAAATGATAGCCACCAGTATTGTGTAGATATGGTTAAGACATTATTATCAGGGACTTCAATGTTCATTGGATTTTTATCTAACAAGGGTGCTTCAGCTAGTTGATTTGCTATGGCTTGGCCTTTAATTGCTTTCTTGTCCACATACTGAATGTCAAACTCACTCAATATCATGACCCACTTGGCTAACCTTCTTTTCAAAGCAGCTTTACTGAGTAAGTACTTTAATGGATCAATTTTGGCAGTGAGTTTGACGGTGTGAGTCATCATGTATTGCCTTAATTTTTGTATAGCAAATACAACTATTAAGCAAGCTTTCTCAATGAAGGTGTAGTTGATCTCATAACCATTTAGGGTCCTTCTGATATAATAGATGGCTCTTTCCTTTCCTATAGAATCTTCTTGTGCTAATAAAAGTCACAAAGATATCTCAGTTGTTGTGATATATAGTAAGAGTGATTTTTCCCTTGACTGGTGGTATCAACATGGGTGGTGTCATCAGTTATTGTTTTAGTTGACTGAAGGCAGCTTTGCATTTGTCATCCCATTTGAAAGAGACATTCTTGTTTAATAAGTGATTGAAAGGATGAGTTTTATCATCTAGTTGAGCAATGAATCTCCTAATGGACTGGAACCTTCATTGTAATGATCTGAGTTGGCTGATTGTTTTAGGAGGAGGAATTTCCATGATGGATTTGACCTTTGTAGGATCCACCTCAATGCCTTTAGTTGAAAAAATATATCCCAAAAGTTTAGCTGATGTTACACTAAACATACATTTCTTGGGATTTAACCTCACCTTAAAAGTATGCATTATGTCATGGAAGATGGTAGTCATAGCTCTTTGATATGTAGCTCCAACATTTTTCAATCCAAAAGGCATCACATTCCAGCAAAAAGTGCCCCAAGGACATGTGAAGGCTATTTTATCCTGATCTTCAGGTGCATCTTTATTTGGTTGTATCTTGAAAAGCCATCCATAAGTGATAACATTTCATGCCTAGTAGTCAAGTCTACAATAAAATTAATGTTTGGTAGAGGAAAATAATCTTTTGGACAAGCTTTGTCAAGGTCCTTGAAATCCGTGCATATCCTAATGCTCTTATCTGGTTTGGATACCAGAAAAATGTTTGATATCCATTTGGAATAGTCAATAGTTCTTATGAATCCTATATCTAATATATTTTTCAACTTAGCTTTTACCAAAAGGGCGATATGGGGATGCATCTTTCTCAGTTTTTGGTTTACTGGTTTTGTGCCAGGTTGTAATGACAAATGATGCATAATGAGTTATGGATCGATGTCTGACATGTCAATGTATTACCAAGAAAAGTTGATTTTTCTCTCCCTAAATAATTTGGTGAAATGAGATTTCTCCTCTTCTGTCATGGATTCTGCTAAATGTAGGGTCTGCACTATTTCAGTTTTACCAACATTGATGGATTGTGTAGGTTCTATTAGCAGTGGAGATCTCTCTTGATAGTGTCTTGGGAGAGTGTCAAACCTTCCATCTCTAGGTTCCTCAAAGAGGTTTTCACCTTGAGATACACTCTTTTTTTTACTTTTTCTTGATTTAATAGTGCCACTAGGTGGTTTTCACTATTAGACCTATTCCCTATATTTTTCATTTTATAGCTAAAAGGTTTAACAATTCCTTCATTAGGAGCTTTGTTTTGAGATTCAATGGTGGAATATGTGTCGGGGTTATCAAACATAATAATTTCATGAGGGAATCATCGTTTGAAAAGGTGGGCATGTTGAGTGGCTCACTTTGATCCCAATTATTTAGTTCAGGATGTATTAAGAAAAATGAGTCATTAGATTGGTCAAGGTCATAAGGCGTAAGCATCAAGATAGCCATGTTGTCAAATTTTCCAATGAGGTCTAAGATGTTACTTTCTTTTGGTGTGTCTATCTTGCTCAAAGAATGATCATCTTCACTTGATTCAACGACATATTACGATCCATATTCAAGTGGTCTAGAACCAAAAATTTGTCCTTTCATACATATTTGGGTATACTTTTCGATTACATCGATCTCTTTGTCATGGAAAGATTCCTCAGAGAGAAAGTCCCATTTATATTCATTGGAATTTGTTTCATGATCCTCACTAGCCTATAACTATAAGATTCTTTCAACAGCTCTTTGAGTAGCCTCCTCTTTGAAGTCTTCCCTATAGCCTAGTCCTATTTTGTCTTTGGGATTCATTGTGACAAGCTTTATTGGTTCACTAATGCCTTCTTTTCTTTTAGCCAAAGGACCATTTCCCTCATATCCCATTTTTTTCAAGATTGTCTGACCTTTGTCATACTTATTGGTGCATATATTGGAAACTGATACCTATGAAGGTTCTTCATCTTTGTATAACCAATTGAGGACATCCCTGTCTTTTGATTCCTTCTCTTGAGTGCTTGCTTTTATAAACTTCCCATCAAAGAGCATGACGGGTCGTAAAGATTGTTGTCTTGAAGTAGATGGTTGTCCACGTGACTTAGGAGAAAATGAAAGTTGTTGTAAGTATGATGATTTCTCAAATGAGCATTCCCCCATTCCCTTGTCTTTTATTTGGATCCTTTCTAACTGTTTGGATAAGGCATCAACTTGACTTGTTCTGAGTGCATTGCAATATTGGGGATTGTTAGAATCGGCATAAATGGTGATCTCCTATCCATTGAAAGGAAATTTCAAGCACTGATGATAGGTTGATGGTACTGCTTGCATTTCAAGAATCCATGGGTGTCCCAAGAGTATGTTATATGTCAATTCCTTGTCTAACCCTTGACACACTATGTCTTTGATGATTGGTCCCACTTGAATGGGTAAGATGATCAATCCTTCAGAGGATATTTCTTCATCATCATATGCTTTTATAGTGATTTTCCTTCTAGGATCAATAACATTTTTAGAATATCCTAATTCACAAACAATCTTGAGAGTGTAGATATTTAAGCATGCTCCTCCATCTATAAGGACACATTTGATGCAATGTTTATGGATTAGGACTTTGATGTGGAGAGAAGCATTATGTGGATGGGTGGTGGACGCATTGTCATATTCAGAGAATGATAATCAATGAGGTGTAGTCAAATGTCCCACCATGGATTGAAATTTACAGACTTCCAAATTGTTTGGTATTGTGGTGGCAATTAAATCTTGTTATAGGATCTCTTTGTGTGTAGGTGAAATCTTGAGAAGTTCCAAGATGGATATTTGAGCAGGTATTTTCTGTAACTTATCAATGATGTTATATTGAGTGATAGGAAAAATATTCATTTTGGATGTGGAAGGGGTAGCTCCTTTCAATGCTACCTTGTCTTGTACTATATTAATCATATTGATAGGTGTATTATCTTGATCATTCATAATTTTTATGACGTAAACTTGATTTTCATTTGTGTCAACATTAGTGCTTAGATTTCTAGGTTCAAGGCTATTTATTTGATGTGATATACTATCATCATTGTGTTGGATTTCAGTAGTGGCATCATTCCCTTGGCTTCAAAATTTCAATGTCTTGGATGGAATTCCTGACCATCTCAATACAATTAATGGTAGAATCATAAACATAGTTTATATTATTTCTTTTGGTATTCGATGTAGAGGACTCTCCCTTTTCATAATTGGGTAAAGGGTTCTTGAACACTCCCTGATCACTATTTGTTTGGTGTCCTTCAATGTGTACCTTTTTTTTTATCAATGAGATCTTGGATTGCATTTTTTAATTGCCAACAATATTTTATCATATGACCCTTGTTTTGATGATAATCATAGTAATGAGCATCATTCCACCAAAAGGGCTTGACTTGTGGATCCCATTTTTGTGCTTTTAGCACTATGATAAGCTTAGCCTTAGTAAGTTCCTTTAAGGTAAAATCTAAGGATTGTACCAATGGTGTGAATTTTTGTCAATTGGAAGGTTTTGGAAATAGTGTTGCTTTAGTCCCCAGATTGGTTTGATTGTCATTTTAGCTAACAGTTGGAGTGTTGGGAGGATTGTTTGTCTGATTGGTCTTGGTGGTAGCTACTGTCAAGTTGAATATAGGTTTGGCATTTTGATTTTCAGCTATGACCTCATTTTTACCCACGTTCTTGTTTTGTTGCAAAATTTAGGTTTTTCCCCATTGTTGTAGGTGTTAGAGGAAGTGGATGAGTTGTTTTCATTGTATACCATAATGATCCCTCTTTTGACTAAGGCTTCTTCAATTTTAATGAAATTTTCAATCAATTTTTCGAAGGTAGGGGGACATTGTAATTCCAACCTATAACTCATCTCATCATTTAGGTTATCAATGAAAATCTCTATCTTTTCCTTTTTGAGCATGGGATGGAATACCTTGTGAACAATATCCTCTATTTTTGCAAGAAAAGGAGGAAGGACTCACCCTTTTTCTGTTACAAGTTGCAAAGTTCTTTCATTGTGATATCATGTTGGATATTGTAAGAGTATTGAGTAAGAAATCAGTCGAACAACTCTTCAAATGTGTTGATGGGGGTGTAATTTTTTAAAACCATTCAAGGAAATTCCCTCCTAGACTTCGTGGAAATAGTCTCCTCAAATAAGTTTTATCATGTGCAAATTCTAGACTCATAGTTCATAATTCCCTTATGTGACCTAATGGATTAGTTGTACCATTGTATTTATCATACTTTGGAAATTCACTACATTTAGGGAAAGGAATCATGTTGATGGATGGATGAAAGGGATAAGGAAAAATGTCCTCGATCATGTATTTTTTTCAAGTTCCCCTTTGCATGTCTAGAGGTTTTTGTTGAAGGTTTTTCATTTGGTGAGTTAAAGTAACCATTTGTTCTAGTTCCTTCTCACACTTTTGGAGAGGTGATTTTAATATGTTCATGTCAAAATCAAGGGGAAGTTTATCTCATTGATTGGATAGCATTAATAGGTATTTTTCCCCATCTTTTTCAAAAAAAAATTCAAAAAACTTATAGAAATTTTGGTCTTGTTCTGCTTGTCGGATATCCTCATCGCTTATTTCTTCTCCTTGAGTATTGTTTAGTCCAGGACTAGGGATTTCTTCTGCATCAATGACGTTGCTAGGGATTTTTCTATTTTGAGGTTCAATGTTGGGAGTTTCTATATCAAAGGCTTCACTACTCAGACTTCCTATGTTTTCCATTTCAAAGTTGGGTGTTCCAAGTTCTTTTTCCTTAAGTCTCCTCTTTTGTGATCTTTTTTGGACGGGCATACAAGTGTTAGGGTTTACACTAAGCTTTTATCTAGGTTTGAAATAGTGTCAAGGATTACAACTAAGTCAAATAGAATGACAAATTCTATTGGTTAGACCAAGTTTGATTTGATTGTATGACATAGTTTCATGATTAAAGGATAAAAAATCCAAAAGATGAAACTAGGTTTTGCATTCAAAGATGTGATATATAGTGAGGATTTAGGCACCTTGAAATTTTTAGATCTAGGCTTAATTTAAAAATTTCCACTTGTATAGGTCTATTTCAAAAATGTTTAGGCTTCTAAGGTATTTAAGGAATGATCTTGGACTCGAAGTTTTGACTCAAGAGACGTAATTAAGGTACTCAAAACGTTGGAAAAGTTTTGGATTTTGACAATAGTACATCATGTATAACTCTAGATTGTCTTTGCATGCTCTCTTGTAAAAATTGAAGGTTAACCTTTCTCTAAAGTCATAAAGCATAGAAAAACATTTTTGATGTTGTTTTGGACTAAGAGGTTTGATTTTTGGTTTTCTAATCTTGAACTTTCATGAAATCATCATGTAAACCACATATTCTAACTCTGTTTGTTTTTTCTAAGGAATGTTGGAACACTGCCAGAAGAATTCATTTTATGAAGATGGATGGCCCTAAGTTACTGACTTTCCTACCTCAATGAATGTAGTTCTAAATCAAGGTTTTCACTTTCAATATGTAACGTTCTAGATGGTGTTTGTTTTGAGATTCATTTTGAAGACACATTAAGCATAATATACACTCCTAGGGCTTTGTAAGACTGTATTCTTTTAGATTCCATACAAGTTTTACCCCAACTGCACTATCTTTAGTGGGTGAATTCAGAATCTTGGATGCATGGGCTCCCCCTTATAGTGCGCTCTCTTCTCAATCCAACCAAGCTTCCGGTCCCCATGAAAATCCCATGGAAAAATGATCACCTCTACTAAAAACTTCAAGAATGTGGATTCCTTGGCAACGACCATTGCTGCACCAAAGAATAAACAAAGGATTATTTGAAATATACAACAAGGGTTTTAATGTGGGGATTCCATCCATGTGGGATAATCCATACAGTGAGAGTCCCTTTCGATCCATCTCTCAGAATTATCCTTGTGATACTTGAACTTTCCTCAAGTATCCACATTTATATCTTGGTTGGAAGTTTCTTGGCTTAAGTGTGTTACCAGTTGGGTTGTTCCCTTGGGTGATTACTTTTTCCCACAAGGTAGGCCCTCTAGGGTAAAAAAATAAAGCAAGTATACACATAGTTTGATTGATCTTTATTTCGCATGAATAAAGAGAGAACTCATGCCAGATACTCCACTTACACTCGCACATAAATAAGAATGAGTCTAGCTTTTTGGATCACCCAGTTAAGGGGAGAGCATATGCCTACCATTCATCACATACAAAAGACATGGTGTTCATTCACCTTTAATTTAAGCTATGTTCCTAACTTAACCAAAAGGAAACATGATGTTCATTATCCCTTTACTTAAGCTACGTTCATATCTTAACCAAAGGAAACAAGTAAATAACGTCCATCCCCTGCAATATGTTAGTAGTTTATGTTTTGAGTCTTTGATAGAGAATCTGGGAAAACCTACAAATGCACAACACAAATTTTGAGTTTCTATTTTTGATGATAAACTACAAGAGGTGCCAAAATAGAGACAAGAGGTGCCAGAACAGAGACAAGAGGTACCAAAACTCTAAAAATAGTACAAAATGGTCTCAAAACAGGTGAAAAGGGTCCTGGAACAAGATGCAAGAGGTGCCAAAACTCTGACAAGAGGTGCCAAAATAGGTACAAGAGGTACCAAAATAGGTGTGAGGCACTGAAACTCTAAAAGTGATCTAGAATGGTCCCAGAATAGGCAAAAACGGTCCTAGAAAAACTTGCGAGAGGCACCAAAACTCTGACAAGAGGTGCCAAAATAGGTGCAAGAAGTGCCAAAACTCTAAAAATAGCCCAAAATGGTCCTGAAATAGGTGAAAACAATCTCAAGACAGCTTACAAGAGGCACGAAAACTCTCAGAATAGGCCAAAATGGTCTCAAAATAGCTAAAAATGGTCTCTGCACTACTTGCAAGAGGCACCAAAATAGAGGCAAGAGGTTCCAAAACTCTAAAATCAACCTAGAAATGCCTCGAAACAACTCAGAATTGCCTCCAAACCTGTGCAAAATGCTCCCAAGTCATAAAACTTGAACCTACAATCAGGAAACCATCAAAAAAGTTAGAAATAAGTGAGGAAAAGGCCCCATGGTGGGTGCCATTTTGTGCATGTGTCAAATGTGTAGAGTGAGTAGTTCTAATGTCAACACAAACCTTAATGACATGGTTTACATTCAAAGTTTGAATCAAGTAAAACTAATCTATTTGTAACATAATCAAACCTTTCAAATACGTATCATTGTTCTCTAATTCTAGGGATTTATAAACTGTTTGGCCCTCAGATTTATATGGGCACAAAGGTTGTTAAAATGACTTCCAATAAAATGAGATTTGATGCTTAATATGCAAGCTAAGATGATTTCTATGTAAAAATGTGTGGTGGAAGGATTAGTGGTATGCTTCTAAATGAAATGAAATGATGGAAAGGATAATGGATGCAACGATAAATGAAGGATGATGTTGATGATAAATGAACAAGTGGAGATAAGTGAGATGATATGAAACTATAGTGAACTATCCATGATTATGCATATGCTTAAATGCAACAAAAAGGAAAAGTAACCTAAAATGTAACTATGAAGCAATTAATTAATCAAAGATGATATTGAAAAGTAACAGATGATAAGAAAGCTAAGTATAAGACTCCATGATAGCTCCAAGCTCCTACGAAAAACTTGCATGTGCCTAACAATACTCAAAGTGTGGATGGAAAATTATAACACTATTCCAATTTGTATTTCAAAATAGCATTATAACATTGCTCAAAAGGTGGATGATAAATGGAAAGGATAAGGGTTGTAGTTATAGAGTTTTGCAAGCATTTTGTGAGGTGGCACCTATCGGCAGTTCAGATTCAAAGGAGACAAGATAGACGGTGGAGATGAAAGGAATCAGGATGTTTTCCCCTTGACCAAGGGAAACATACCATGTGTGTGAAGAGAATCCCTTGACCAATTGGAAGCATGCCAAATGTATGAGATTCCAAGTGTGTGAAAAAAAGACCCATGTGCTCCAAGTTTGTTGGAAGTGTGGGGGGATAAAGCCATGTGCTTTTTCTTATTGGTGGAAGTGTGAGAGGATAATTACAATTAATAATTAAGCATATTTATTTTCATGTGACCTTTATGAGGTGGCACATAAAAAAGTTGTAGAAATGTGCTCTAATTCTTAATCAGGATTATGGAAGATTATTCAAATAAACACATTTAGATATTTTTTGTTTATTTAATTTAGAGTAATGTGAATTAGGAGAATTAAAAGGAGAGTGAACAATATAAATAAATTAAAACTTTATTTATATGTAGTTGAAGTATTAATCAAATAGGTTGTATTTAATTAATTGAATACGATGACTGTTTTCAGGTGTATGCAAAAACCTGTATGACTCTATCAAGGAAAACTAATGTACTACAAATATTTTCCCAAGTAACTCCCCAATGGAGTCACCATTTATGTTGGTTAATTTTTAAGAACCAAAGTTAATCTCAACCCTTACCTGTGAATCTAGTAGAACTCAATTATCAAAAAAGTTGAGGATTGGCCAACACTTAAGTGAAGCATTTAGAACATCACTTCTTCTCTTTGGGATCTATGAGACCCAAGAGGTTAATCCTATGAATGCTCATAATATCTCAACTTGAATAAGAGAGTTTCATCACACATATGTACTCCTCATGAAACCAACATCATTTAAGGCTTGGCAGACATCTTATGGAATTCATATATGTTTTAGGGAACACAATTATATTGAAAGTTGCTGTGGTGTAATTTTAAAGTATGTTATGAATTCATTTCCATTTTAAATCCCCATCCAAATTCATTACTAGCTCAATCAACCACAAGGTAAACTAATAGAAAAACCAGTTCCCTATCTGAGGGAACAATGAAGTCATACTTTGCGATCAATCAGTAATACAACTATAATTGAACATCAGTAATCAATGGATTATCATCATGCTACTTTGTAGTATCCAACTCTCTGCATTTTAAAATATTGCTTCCTTACGGGTATGTGTAGGATCATCATGGAAAAAATAGGTCCTTAAGTGGCAAAAAATTCAAAAAAATCAGAGTTAGACAACTTGACGTAAAAATTTGAATAAATTATCTATATTATTTCAAAAATATGTAAGAATAGAATTTGTAGCAAATTTAATGTAGTTTCTAAACTACTAGGTTTGTATTTTCTTTAAATAATCTATTTGGTGAAAATTTGAAATTTCAATGCAATGGTACTTAAATTTCAAGGAAAAAATAAGAAGTAGGTGTGTGTCTGACCACCCTAACCACAATAAAATGATAATATTTTTTAAAAATATTTTAGATATAAGTAGAGGACTCATGCCCTGATATGATGCATATTTTTTTGTAATTATTTACCAAGTAAATAATTAATTATGAATTTTTTTATTACAACTTTTTAAAAAATATAAAAACTCGTATGTCTGACCACCTTAACTTGGTCAAAAATTCATGAAATTAAATTTTTCTTTTTTTAATCCTATAGTATGCAAATCATATAATGTGACACATGTTTTGGATTCAAAAAATGTGATACCGTTTGAAAGTTATAAATGTTTTTCAATCAGCCTATCAATCAGGACTTTAGTCATAATTTCAATAGAAAATGAATAATAATTACTTATTAAATTCAAAGTAAAGCATAATTTATATTGATGGAAAGCTAATAATCTACTTTAAAAACCCTTTTCATTTCATCAATTTTGGGTAAAAAAAATAGTTGTCAGCCACATACCCATCATATTGCCACTTTTTGGCCCATCATGATCCTACACATACCCTTACCAAATCCTGCATCCTTTCCTAGAAACTAACAGTCTCATTTTAACATTAAATAACCTCATTTAATTGAAGCACAAACAAACCCATCCATTTAGTGAAAATGATAGAAGACAAATGAAATTATACTTAGCAATTTCATTCATAATTTGGGAGAAAATACACTGGGGAAAAATAGTTTAGAACTAATATTCTCTTTCATTACTGATATTTCTTTGTAAAACTATATTTAAGATCATCATATAGTATAAATTTTTCCCTAGACTAGCTTCTCATATATTCACTAATTTATCTATCTACATTCTATTTACTCTTTGAGCATAGCTTTCACCTAGAACTTTTTGGACTCAAAATTTTCTAAACTCTCTAACTTTAGCCATGAAATCCCCTTTATAAACAAGGGAGCAACAAGCATCCATCTAAATTAAAATTTCATTTTGTTTCATTTGAAAAACCTAATTTCAACCATTTCTTTGAAACGCTCCCTAGGCGGTTTCATGCAATTATTTGGGAATAGGGGCGGATAAAGGAAAAAACATGTGTAGGATATTATTATTCATTTTTTCTACATCCATGTAGAACAAAAAAATTCTATATTGAATTAGTCAGAGGACCTCTACATTAGCATGGAAGAGTAAAAGACTAAAACTAAAAATATATTGAAACAAATACCTCCTATGCAAAGACTGCGGTGTCATGAAAAAAGAGAGGAGAAGACCCTATTCTGAGTCATCAGCATGAGAGAATGCTCAACCATGCCTTTTTCTTGACAAAAATGGAGGAACCGTCACCACATCATCATCAGAGCTCCCATATGGCACTAGAGAGAGAAGATATTGGCCATATCCTGAGTCAGTGTCACCTTCAACATCTAAAGGACTATCAAAGAGCACAATGGAAGAATTATGTTTTCCCAGGTAGGCCCTATGAATCTTATATTTTTTCTTGTCCTTCTTCACTGGCTAAGCTAACTCTTGTAGAAGTTGTCAAAACCAACCTCAGAGTCCAAGAACACCTGCATGCAAAGGGAAACCTGTCACAGGGAAGAGAATGGAGAAAAAAAGCAAGAGGGTTTTGAAGCTTTGAAATATGAGAGATATATTATCAGAACAATCGAATGAAATTATTTACAAAGATCAATCCTTATTAAAGGAGATCAGGCAAAACCTAAAAGTTAAGCCTAATAGGTACACATTTAATAATTAATATAATTATTGAATGTCACAATATGCAATTTAAGTGAAATCTTAAGAGTAGAATAAAGGTGACTTAATTAATATAATTAAGTGAAAACATTTACTCTAACACCCCCCCTTAAGATGAGCAAGAGTGTAGCTACAAACATGTGCAAAAAAGAAAATGTAACTACAATGCATGAAAGTAAAATTGGGTCCCAGAAACTAGGCTTGATCAAGTACCTGAATACAACCAAATCTCTATAAAGCAGAGTAAAGGAGAAAACCCAGTGGGAAAAAAACTCCTCTCCAAAAAGAGATGAACAAGAGTGAAAGAAGAAGAGAGTTAGAAGGAGGACTCAACATGACCCCCCAAGAACTGCTTCTATCACACAAGTACAAAATATGTTCCCCCCATAGGAGAGAGAAGAGACTCCAAAGCCCCCCCAGAATGAGAGAACCCCTTGTGCCAATGATCAAAACAATGTGTCTCCTCGGAGGAAGAAAAAGATCCAATAGTCAAGGAAGAGGAAATCCCTAAATGTGAGGTGAAAATGGAAGTTTTAGATGATGCTCACTAAAGAATAGAACTGCAGTATGAGTGTCTGAATAACAAGATGGTGAATCAAACAACTCAAGATGATCCTAAAATGGAATCTCCAATGATGGGATAACAGGTGTGTTGAAACTGTCATCTATGAGGAAAGGAATATCATCTGATATGGCCTCAACAACTACACTTGATGGCTTGATGAGTGGAGCAACAATGCCAGTCATAGCTGAAGAGGAATCCTCCTGAACAGATGTGATCTCAACAGGAGGTAGAGGTGTAGAAGTCTCAAAACTAGTCTCATGAATAGATGGAAGAACACATAAGTTCAAGTGACCAAACTTCACCTCAGATACTGCATGCTCTCTTGTAGAAAGAGAGGAAAAATCAAATAGTGGAGATGGTGGAATAAATTGTGTGAATGCATAACAATGTGAAGAATGATCAACTATCCCTGTTGCAACAATGTTTCCAGTCTGAATGTCTCTGATGTGCACTAAATTAGGTGTGAACTCAACTATCTTCCCTATCCCACTGTGAGCAATCTGATAGATGGAGAGAAGGTTAGTGGACAAATATGGAACACATAGTACATCTTTGAATGTACCATCATCAATGTCGATAGAACCTTTCCCACATACACTCATATAAGTGTTATTACCCATCAATATGTGTGGTAAGGATGCAGCCTTGAAAGATGAGAACATGTCCTGAGAAGATGCCATATGGTGTGAAGCACCTGAATCCAATAGCCATCTAGATGAATGTGAACTAGTGGTTGCACAAAATGCATGACCCTTATGTGGGGCATGTTCATCTGTCTAGAATGATGGTGAAGAAGAAGAAGACCCGCCTGATGTAGATGAAGAAGAGTGATGAATATTGTTCCTCTCAAGAAGAGCTGTCAAATCTGAAACCTGTTTGGCATATCCATCTATCTTCTTCTCATAACACTTGGACTCATCATATCCTGGCTTATTACAATAAGCACACTTAGGTCTATCTTTCTTCAATGATTCCCCCTTAGGAGAAGGTGAATCAGATGTGTGTTATGAACTAGAATCCTTCCAATGCTCTATGGTCTTTGGTTTTTGTTTCTACTTCTGCTTCTGCTTCCCCTGAGATGACTGTGCTACCAATTCTTGGTGTTGTGATCCTTTGAGAGCATCCAACTGTGATATCTTGGCCTACTCTCATGTCAACTGATCATAGAACACCTCAAAAGTGGGCATGGTGAAGTAGTTTCCCAATGCATCCATGGTGGAATAAAATGTCAAAGAGAAGATCTGAAAAGGACCTCGAAGCTTAGAAAGAATCAAGTAAATACACTCCTCATCTGTTTTAGTCTTACCACAACCTTGTAGAAGAGATCTTTGTTGTTTGAATTTCATCAGAAAGTCCTCAATAGTGGGAAAAGAATTAGGTACAAGGGAAGTCAACTTTTCCTCAATCTAGATGGCACGAAACTGATTGATGGTACCAAATAAATCACTAAACTTGGTCCACATTTCAAGAGGACTATTACACCCATCAAGATGAAACAATAAGCTATCTGAAATATGTAAGGAAATTAACCCCATGGTCTCATCCATCTTATTTCTATGCTGCATAACCTCAAATGGATTTTTCAAAATTGGTTGAACTGTTTCTAAATAGGACCACAACCCCTTTCATCTGAGAAGACGTGTCATGTATGCCTTCCAAGTGTGATAGTTATGAGGTGTGAGAAGTTCAACAATAGGAGTGTTTTCGGCCATGGTTGGAAAGCTTTAATGTTTTTTTTTTTCTAAAGCATTTCTAGTTTTCTAAAGTAAATGACAGAAAGCAAGAAAAAAACTCCCCCCATAATGCTAGAAACCAAACCCCAAAAGAAATTTTGCAGCGAAAAAGCTAGAAAAAGAAAAAAATACTTACGACAATTCTCTGTGTACCTGGTGAATTTTCTGATGAAATAAACTACATATCTAGGAAGAGAATAGAACCACCTTTCTGATGCCTATTTGTATTCAAAAAATAGAGAAAATTTGAGCAAGTTATGCCCCTTGGAGTGCAAAAATATCATCTAACTTTAACTACAAAAAAATGCAACCAAACTAGAAAATTTTGAAAAAATTCCTACACCATCAAAACGGGCTTGGAGCCATCTTTCCAATGCCTATTTTTGTTCAAAAATCAGAGAAAAATAGACCATTTTATACCCAATTGAATGAAAGTAGCAGAAAAGGGACCATCAAACCCCCTTTACCACCCTAGAGCTAAAAAATAAGCCCCTAGTCTTTTCAGCAACCAGGGGGCTAAGCATTGGCCCATCGGCTATTGGAGCTGGCAGTTACCACTGCTTGGTCAAATGGGCAGTGATTGTTGGTGGTGGGTGCTGGCGGTTACTGCTGGCAGTTACCACTGGTGGCCGAGCATCGGGATGGCACGACAACCTTCGGCAGCAATCTCCAGCGGCGGTGTAGTGGTGGGTGGCCGCCGGGTAGCTAGAGGGTGGTGGCCTCCTTCTGTGCAGGCAGCGCATAATTTTTTAAAAAACTGTGTTTTTTTTTTTATTTTTAAAATTTTTTTTTTCAATTTTTGCATCGATCTACGTGCCTTGGAGCCGTACGGCTCTAGGGAATTTTTTTTTCCTTTTCATTCGACAGTGGCCAAATCAAACTTGCTTTATATGAAAATGGGGGTTTTTGGGCACTGCGACTCCAACAGCGAGGTTCGTTTGGGCCCAAAATGAACCCAAAAAATGAAGTAATCCAAGATCCACAAGAAAACAACCCAAAACCTGTCAAAGCCTGATCAAACCCTCATATCTCCAAAATCTTCAAAACAAGAATAGGCTGCAACAGGTCAGCTCTGATACCATGTAGAAGTTGTCAAAACCAACTTCAGAGTCCAAGAACACCTGCATGCAAAGGGAAACCTGTCACTGGGAAGAGAATGGAGAAAAGAAGAAAGAGGGTTTTGAAGCTCTAAAATATGAGAGATATATTATCAGAACAATTGAATGAAATTATTTACAAAGATCAATCCTTATAAAAGGAGATTGAAAGCAAAACCTAAAATTTAACCCTAATAGGTAGAAATTTAATAATTAATATAATTATTAAATGTCACAATATGCGAGTTAAGTGAAATCTTAAGAGTAGAATAAAGGTGACTTAATTAATATAATTAAGTGAAAACCTTTACTCTAGCAACTCCTTTCCCTTAAACTTGACCATTTCTTCTAGAAAGGTACTCTTTCTCAAGTTGTAGGTACTTGATACAATTTCTCTCTTCTTGTGACCTTGAGATTTTCTCTTACCCTTTGAAGCCTCATGGGATGTCTAGTTTCCTTGCTTAGTTTTAGAAATACCCTCACAACACTTGAACACATTAACCTGACTAGACCTCTTAATGGGTTAAATTGGCACACTAGTCTTTCCCATCTCTAAAATGAACAAAGGTTGAAAATTCAAAAGACTTTGAGTCAAAGCTATAGGGAAACACACCTGCAAACCCAAATAATTGCAACTAGTCGCATAAAATGAATTAATAAATAGACTAGAGCATGAACAACAAAGAGCCTAGTTGAAAAATAACTCACCCAGGACAAGAACATTCACTACTCAACTCAGGGAGAATGAACACCTCCACACTTCCTCACCATCCCACACCTCGCATTCATTACAAAGTAGAAAGATGGTCAAGACAAACAACAAACAATTTGCATTAAATAGACATTTTGGAGCATGCAAAAATTAATGATTCAAGAACTCCCCATACGAGCAAGTTGATAACTTAGTAGCTCGACTTGAATCTAGGTTGTCGATCTTAAAGCATTTAAAACTTCATCTATGGCAATCATGAGCATCATTTTTTGGCCATTAGCAACTTGTTCCTAGAAAAAAATGATGCCAGCTCAAATGTTGTCATGTCCTTCCTTAATCCAAATTAATCATACATGATTTGACATTTAACATGCATCGCCAACTCAATCCGTGATCCTTCATTAATATCGGTGAAGTACATAAGACCAACATTTTGGAGAGAGCAGTTCCTCATACATTTCATCTCTCATCATTGTTCCCCCCCAAATCTCAGGTTGTAATTAGTGATGAGATATTACCATGATGAAGTTCAGTCCATTGGATCATCTTGCTTTAAAGCCACATCATCAGCTCTCTATTTATCCTACTACTTTCCTTTTTTCTTTATACAATGTCCTCTAGATTCTTGCACATTTACTTTTCTAGAAATAGTCATTACTTGTCCCTGATGCATCTCATCCTTCATCAGCTTCATCAGTGATGTAAGCATACATGCAATGAAATCTCAACCCTTGGATCTATGGCCTATCATTTGATCATGTTCATTTTCCCTTTGCACATCGCTAATTCAAACTTCATGCCTTGGATCCTATTAGCGATAAGAGATACTTGAAAGATTCCATGTTAAGACACATATAGTTGCATGAAAATAAATGGTACAAAATGCATCACACATAAGATCTTTTCAAATTAGCGAAATAAAACTTTCAGAGAATCTCATCGCTCATCACTATTTTGGAACTTAAGCTCTGAAATAAATTTGTGATGAGCGATAAAATACAAAAACAATAGGCCATCATTCATCGCTAATTCTCCTCATATAGTTTGAAAGAAATTAGTGATGAGCGATTTTCATAGTGACATTTTGTATCACATATCTGTGATATGTGATGCGTGAGAAACCCATCATATCACTCATTTCTAATTTAAATTTATCATTTGATGACCATCCGCGATGAGCGATGAAAATAAGAACATAAGGCCAAAGGCCATTGCTTATTGCTAATAAAATAATCAAGGATAAAAAGCCATTAGGGATAAGCAATCCCTCAATGATAGAAGGAGCATCACTGATCGTACATTGATATCAAGAGCTCCAACAACTATTCAAGATGAGAAGAAACAAAGAAATACCACTCATTGCTTGTTGCCAATTGAGAACATATGCACTTTTGAAGTAATCAGCAATGAGAAATAAGGCAAGATGGCCATCAGAACTTCATTGAAAACCTTTAAGCACGTGCTCATATGTTTTTCTAATGAGGGGAACCCTCTAGGATGATACGATAGAAAGGGATCAAAGACTCCTAAGTCATAAAATGCAAAGGATGTAAAGGCCAAAAAGGTTCTTTACTTAACCTTATAAAAATTAAGACACTCAAACCTAGGCATGGAGGATCGGTTACCCGATGACAATGAATGATAGAAGATATTTTAAAGTGAACGACAATGGGAAATAGGAAGCCAATAGTGAGATAGAAACTTGAAAATATTAAATAAAATTGATAAACGGTAATGAAATAGAAAGGAACCTAGATGAATGATAAGTGCTCAGATCCTTACTTGTTGTATACAAACACAAAGCTAATTCTATTGAGGAGATCCAAACTGTGACAAATGTAACCAGAGACATGTTGATTGATAAGGTTACTGCTTTTGAGTTAAGTGAGTTTGGTGAATCTCTTCCTAAGAAAGAATCTACATTCAAAGCTATTATCTCTGAAAAAGATAAGAAAAGATATGATCCGGGACAAAGTTCTTCTAGAAAAATGTCCAAGTATGAGTACAAAATGAGAGAGATTGAAGAAGAATAGAGAAAAATATATGAGCTTGAAGCAATTATTGTCAAGAGGGTAGCCAGAGGAGAAGGTACTTGTATAAATCTAAATTTCCTCTTAAATGCTTTTCTTGTAATTAGATAGGTCATTTTACCTCAAGGTGTCTGGAAAGAGTTCCTAAGCCAAGACCTAACAAGCCTAGATTCCAAAGAAAGTGTTATTATGTTGCTGATGAAGGTGTGACAAATGATGAATTTGATAAAAGGAATTCAAGTGAGGATGAATCGGTATTTATTGATATCAAGGAAAATGTTTTAGTACCTACTGAATCCACTAGTTGCATAAATGTGGAGAAAGTTCTAGCTTCTAGAGTTGAAGAAAAAGATGAATGGGTGATTGACAATGGATGCTCTCATCACATGATAGGTGATAAAATTAAATTTGTGAGCTTCGAAAAGTATGATGGTGGTGTTGTAAGATTTGGTGATGATGAAGTTGGTGTAATCCATGGTAGAGGATTTATTTTTTGTTCATGATAAGCATAATACTGATGATGTTCTATATGTGGAAGGTTTGAAACATAATCTCTTTAGTGTTGGATAGATGGTTGACAAGGAATACAATCTTCAATTCAAGAATGGAAAGTGTATAATATTGGGGAGTTATAGAAATGTGATTGCATCTGGTACAAAAACAAAAGGTAATATCTTTCAGCTAAATGCCACTAGTAAAAGTTGTTTGATTTCTCAAGTTGATGTAAGTTGGTTGTAGCATAGGAAAATGTGTCATGTAAACTTTGATAATATTATCAAGATAAGTTCTACTCATGCAGTGATAGATCTTCCTATGTTGATAAAACCTACTAATGCTATATGCAAGGAATGTTAGGCAAGAAAACTAGAGTTTCATTCTAGAGAAAAAAAAATTGTTCGAATGAAGTGTTGGAGCTTGTGCATACTAACTTGTGTGGTCCTTCTAGATGCATAAGTTTACAAGGAGACATATATTTCATGTTACTTATTGATGATTATTCTAGATTGATGTGGGTTACTTTTTTAAGGGAAAAATATGAAGCTCTAGAGAAATTCAAGATTTTTAAGGCTATCATTAAGACAGAGACGGGTATGAATATTAAATGTATGAGATCAGATAGAGGTGGTGAATTCACTTGTGGTCTATTTAATTAGTTTTTTGAAGAGCATGGAATAAAGAGACAATTATCTTCCCTACAGACCCCTCAGCAAAATGGAGTTGTGGAAAGGAAGAACATGAAAATTTAAGAAGTTCCTAGGACCATGATGCTGGAAGGAAATGTTCTACATATCTACTGGAGAGAAGTTGTGAGTACTGTCATTTACACTCTCAATCGGGTACATGTCAAAGGTGATACCGATAAGAATCCTTATGAGCAATGGTATGGTCATAAGCCTACTATTAGATACTTCAAAATATTTGGGATTAAATCCTATATCAAAATAGATGAAGATATAGGAAATTTTGATGCTAGAAGTGATGAAGGAATCTTTCTTGGTTTTTCTACTAAAATTAAAGTCTGAAGTTCAAGAATACCCTAAGACTCCAAGGTATGTAAGACTAAATCATTCATAAGATCATAGTATATGTGATAAGAACAAAGGTATCAAAACTAGGAGAAGAATTGCAGAAGAATATTGTTTGATCTCAAAGACAGCCTAATAGTGTCAATGAAGCATGCAAAGATGAACACTAGGTGGAAGTAATGAAAGAAGAACTACTACAAATTGAGAAGAATGATACATGGATTCTTGTTCCTAGACCTAAGGAAAAAAGAATAATTGGAACTAAATGGGTCTTTTGGAAAAAACTAAATGAGCAAGGTGAAGTTGCTAGAAATAAAGCAATACTTGTTTGTAAAGGATACTCTCACATGTAAGGAATTGTCTTTGAAGAAATTTTTTGTCTTGTTGCTAGGATTGAAGCTAGGAGACTATTTCTTGCTTATGTTGATTACAAAAACTTCAAGGTTTATTAGATGGATGTCAAGTCATCATTTCTAAATGGTGAACTAGAAGAAGTGTATATTGAGCAATGATGCATTTCAATTGATTGGTCACGGAGATATGGTTTGTCTATTGAAGAAAGCAATGTATGTACTTAAGCAAGCCCTAAGAGCATGGTATGCCAGATTGGAAAAGTATTTGTTGAAGCTTGGATTTAAGGATAATTTTGAGTATCTCATAGGGAAGCTAGGGGTGATTACCCCTCCTAATTAGAGTTAAGATGCATTGACTTGCATCAGTCCATGCATTTCATAGTCATATTGTGTGATCTAGATTGATGTTGGGGTGGCTGCTAATTAGGGGGGGTAGTTAGATGTTCAAAAATGTGGTTTAGAGATTTTGTGGAGAAAGATAATGTGTACATTTGTCATTGATGTCAAAGGGATAGAAGATTCATGTGAAAAAATGTGAAAGAGTTAAGTAGAAAAGAGTGAAATTTGTGTTGATGGTGTTTTACACATTATGTGTTGCAATCAATGCAAAAGGGGGAGATTGTTGGATATTGATAATATGTGGTTGTCATTGATGTCAAAACTATTAGCATTAATGTCTTTAAGCTTGTATATGTTGAGGATATTGAGAAAATTGTAATAAAATAAGTTACAAGTTGTTGGTGATGCAGTGAAGTTTAGTATGGTGGCTAGCTCAGTATATTGATGATAAGAGGTTGTGGATTAAATGTTTTTTGACGAGTATATCTAGTTTATCCACATGAATTTTTAGAGGTTTGCATAAAGATTTGATAGAGTTATGAGTATTTGTGTTCTGACAGTTGTTATGTTGTTTTAGTTTGTGTTCATGAAAGAAGATAACGTGATTCTAGTAATTTTAGTTATTGTGGATGCTTATATGGTGATTCATGATGCTTTTTGATGATTCTATATCATGCTATATCTATTTTATTGGTCCACATTTGATGCAGGAGCATCCTTGGTTCTTTGCAATCCTGCATCAACCAAAAATATTTTCATTTCAATTTTTTTCTTTTATCATATTGGCTCACTAAACCCTATGGATCTATGTTTTCATTGTAGAAATGTTCATTTTACTCATTCCAAAATTTTAGATCAATTGGATATTTCTCTAGAAAGTTGTCGCTTTTGGATTAAGCGGCAGTTTCTAGAACAAAGCATCTGAGGAGTTTCGAGCCTAATGACTAGTTTTGATTCTTGTGGATCCTTCCTGTAACTTGCAGATCCTTATGATGTGTTTCAAATTGTTCCATGGAGTGTACCTCAACCTTAATTTAGGTCCACACTTCATCCTATGCACCTAGCAAGGAGAAATTCAAATTTAAGGCTGACCTATTCCACACACACATTACATTTTCTTCATTGGAGATTGTATTGATATTTGGCTAATGTGGAAGATTCTAGATCTTAGAATGTGATATAAATCATTGTAACAGATCATTAGGAAGGAAATTAAGATGAATATTTGATTTGATATGCAATATTTTAGCTCTCATTTAAGGAACATATATGAATACTATAGTTTGAACAAGTTGTATTAGGCATGTGAGCCCAATCTGTAAATCCAGATGTCGTTGATCAATTGTAACTAAAATTTTTGATAATAAGAATATTAGAATCTTCATTTTCCTCCATATTCTATGTTTCTTTTGTTGTGTGATTCTTGCTACATGGTCCAGACTATTCTCTTTGAGGGCCCTCCCACCATGGCTACAATAAATTGATATCAGAGCAAGATTCATTATGTTAGAGATTTTCAAAATTTTCAGAGTCCTATTGAAGATTTTTTCTGTGGTTGTAGATTAAGGATCCAACCTGTAGCTACACGGGACTTGTGTAAATACAGTGGGAGTAATAAATAGTAGAGGAAATGGAGTGCACAAAAAATGAAGACGTAGCTATGATGTAGATGTTGAGAGTAATTGCAGCTAGACTAGAAGTAGTTGAAATGGCCTAAAGGAGAGGTCAACCAGGTGATGAAGAGGTAGAAGAATAGGAAGAAAGGGAAAGAGAAGATAAACTTGGCCTAGATTAGGGAGAAGAGAAGTTCATAAGAGCCCTAACTAGAGTAAATACTAGACTACATTTCAATTCACCAAATTATAGTGGTAAGTTGGATTCGAAATAATTGCTTGATTAGATAATAGAGATGGATAAGTATTTTGATTTTGAAGGTACCACTAAAGACAAGAAGATGAAATTTTCTTGTAATAAGATGAAAGGACACGCATCCCTTTGGTAGGAATAGTTGTAGAAAAATAGGAAAAGAAGAGTAAAGGAGAAGATAAAATCATGGGGTCAACTGGTGAATAACTTAAAGAAAAAGTTTATTTCTACAGACTATCACATTAGTTTGTTCTAGAAGTTGTAGAATTTGAAGCAGAAGGAGTCACGTGTGACAGAGTATAATGAGGAGTTCTACAATATAAATATCAAGCAAGTAGCCAGATATGTGAATGGCTTGAAGTCATCTATCTAGGATGAGATCAATTTGATCAAGTTGCTGAGTGTGGAAGAGGCATATCAATGTGCCCTAGAAGCAGAAGAGAAGTTGAATAAAATACATGAACAAAGACATAGAGGAAGAGGTGGAAGATTTTAGAGAGGAAGAACTTACAGTAGAGGAGGAAGAGGATATTTTGCAGATCAGAATAAATATAAGGAAGTCAGTAAGAATGATAATTTGTACCGTAGAGATGAGGGAAAATCCTACTAGAGAGGAGGATTTGGTGTTTATTGGAATGAGGGTTATAGAAAAGATGATAGAGGATAGGAGAAGAATATTCATGGGAACTTTTTTTAACTATGGTGGAGAAGGACATTGAGAATTTGAATGTAATTAGGGGGAGATAAGCAGAAAGAGAGAGAATAGTAGAAGAGAAACCTTTTCTAAGGAGGATCATGCTAGATCATCTAATAAACCAGAAGAAGGAGAAGTGTTGGTAAAAAAAAGAGTATTGTGTGAAAGTGATATAGAGCAGGAACCATTGCAGAGAGAATTTGTTTTAGACCAGATGCAAGGTAGTTGGTAAATGTTGCAGAGTGATTGTTGATAGTGGAAACTCTGAGAGCCTGGTTTCTAAGGAAATGGTGACCAAATTGAATTTGGGAAGATTGAAACACCCGAAGCCCTATTAGATAACATGGATTCAAGATGACCATAAGATACTAGTAAGTGAATATTTTTGGTGAAATTGAAGATAGGAAATTATCATGATGAAGTTTTGTGTGGTATCATGCCTATGGATGTATTCCATGTTTTGTTGGGAAGGCCTTAGCAGTATGATAGACAAGCTATTCATGATGAAAAGAAGAACACCTATACCATTGTTGGTAATGGGATGAAGTATTCTTCATTTTCATTGGAGGATGTTCCTACAGTTGCAATTTGTATGAATGATAGAATTTGTTTGGTTGATGGAAAAAGATTTCTGGATGGACTGAGACATGAGAAAATTTTCTATTCCTTGGATCCTAAGAAGGTCAAAGACTTGAAGCATGTAGAAGAAAAATCAAAGGAGATAAAGGAGTTGTTGGTAGAATATGAGATCATTTTAGATAATGTACCTAATGGATTGCCACCTATGAGGAGTATTAGTAATTGCATGGATCTAATCCCTCAAACTAGTTTTCCAAATAAAGTAGCACACTGAATGACACCAGTAGAGGATGAAGAGTTGAATAGACAAGTGTAAGAAATGTTGAGGAAGGGTTTGATAAGAGAAAGCTTAAGTCCTTGTGTAATACCTATTGTGCTAACACCTAAGAAGGATGGAGGATGAAGGATGTGTAAATAATCTAGAGCCATAAACAAAATCACAGTGAAGTATAGATTTCCTTTTCCCTAGATGGATGAAATTATGGATTGTTTAAGTGGAGCTAAATAATTTACAAAGATAGATTTGAAGATTGGAGAACACCATATCATAATTAGAGAAAGAGATGAGTGGAAAACAACATTCAAGAAAAATAAAGGAGTGTATGAGTGGTCGTTGATACCTTTTGGACTAATAAATGCACCAAGTAATTTCATGACGCTGATGAATGAAGTGTTGAAGAAATTATTGGGTAAGTTTGTGATTGTCTATTTGGATGACATCCTGGTTTTCAGTAAGAATAGAGAATAACATTTTTTTCATATAAGACAAGTTTTGTAGATGTTGAGAGAAGAGCAGATGTTGATAAACATTAAGACTTGTAGTTTCATGAAGGAAGAATTAGTATATCTAGGATTTGTGATGTTTGTGGACGGATTGAAGATTTATCATGAGAAGGTAAGAGAAATTGTTAAATTTCCTACATTGGAAAGCATCAGAGAGGTAATATCATTTCATTCATTGGCTAGTTTCTATTGAAAATTCATTATGAATTTCAATTCTATTCGCAGTTCTATGACATAAACAATGAGAGGAAATAAGAAATATTTTAGGTGGATATTTGGAGAAAACTAGAGTTTTGAGTTATTGAAACAAAAGGTGACTAAGCAGCCTATGTTGGCTTTAACAGACTTTAGTGAGGTATTTCAGGTAGATTGTGATGCAAGTGGAAATGCAATTGGAGTAGTATTAAGTTAAGAAGAAAGACTAGTAGCTTATTTCAGTGAGCAATTGAATGATGCTATGAGAAGGTATTCAATGTATGACTAGGAGTTTTATGCCATAGTTCAAGCCTTGAAGTGGATACATTACTCATTTCCTAACAAGTTTTTGTTATATACAGATCATCAGGCATTGTAGCACTTGAACAGTCATGGTAAGTTGAATTAGAGACACATGAGATGGGTGGAATTTTCGCAGAGTTATACTTTTTTTTTTAAACATAGGAGTGGAAAATCAAATAGAGTTGTTGATGCTTTGAGTAGGAGAAGAAATTTATTGGTAGAGATGAGAGTTGATGTATTAGGATTTGATGAATTGAAGAACTTGTATGAGGAAGACCCATATTTTGCAGAACCATGGAGAGCTTGTAAAAAACCAGTCTTAGAGGATAGGAGTTAGTGGTTGGATTATTTCATTTAGGAGGATATGTTGTTCAAAGGGAATCAATTGTGCATACCCCAGAGTTGAATGAGGTATAGCTTGGTGAAAGAAAAATATAGTGGAGGATTGGTAGGACACTTTGGAATTGATAAGATAGTAGCATTGGTAAGTGAGAATTACTTTTGGCCACAAATTCATAAGGATGTTAGGAAATTTGTGTAGAGTTGTAGATTTTGTCAAGTTGCAAAAGGGAGTAGTCAGAATGTTGGATTGTATAAACCTTTGATAGTTCCAAAGAGACCTTGGGAGGATATGAAAATGGATTTCATACTTGGTTTGTCGAAGAAATAGAGAGGTAATGATTCTATATTTGTGGTAGAGGATATATTTTCTAAAATGGCACATTACATACTTTGTAAGAAGACAACAGATGTTGTACATGTAGCAAACATTTTTTTAAAGGAAGTGGTTAGATTGTATGGATTACCTAGGAGTATTGTTTCAGATAGACATACAAAGTTTGTTGATTACTTTTAAAGGACACTTTGGAAGAAGTTGAAGACAGGTTTAAAGTTCAGTTCTACTTTTCACCCATAGACAGATGGAAAGATAGAGGTAATAAATAGTATTTTGGAAATTTTTTTGAGATGTTTGTTTGGGGAGAAGACTAGAATTTTGGATTTAGTCCTTGCAAAAGTAGAGTTTGCTTAAAATAATTCAGTGAACATGAGTACCTGAAAGACACCTTTTGAGATTGTTACTAGAGTTCATCCTAGGGGTATATCAACGTTGTGAGACATGAGTAAGGAATATAAAAGGAGTGCAGAAGAAGAATAATTTGCAAAACATATTCAAAGAAGATGCATACTCAAGTAAAGAAAAAATTGGAAGATATGAACCGAAATTATAAGGAGCGAGTTGATGAAAAGAGGAGACATAAGGAGTTTGAAGTTGGAGATGAAGTGATGGTCTATTTGAGAGAGGAATGATTTCCAGTTGGCCCATACAATAAACTCAAGATGAGGAAGTTTGGACCCTATAATATTTTGAAGAAATTTGATTTAGGAAATGCATATGAAGTAGAGTTACTAGATGGCATGGGTATATCACCTATATTCAACATTGCAGATCCACATCAGTACCATGAAGTAGAATTTAGTGAAGACAGTAAAGAAAATTTGGAGAAAAAATTTCCTAAACAACATTCAAATGAGATAGAAGAAATTTTGGATACCAAAGAAGAGAGGAAAATGTGTGGAAGACACTACAAAGAATATCTTGGGAAGTGGAAAGACATACCAATGGAGGATTCTTCTTTGATTTTTTAGGCTGAGGTAGACCGTATTAGTTTTCCTTTAGCCCCAACAAAGTGAGGGACTCACTTTTAAATAACCTAGGATGTCTAATGCAAGAGCATCCTTGGTTCTTTGAAATCCTACATCAACCAAAAATATTTTCATTTCAGTTTTGTTCTTTTATCATATTGGCTCACTAGGCCTCGTGAATCTATGTTTTCGTCATGGGTGATCCCATAATAGTGGTTTACAATTTTTGGCCAAACTGGACACTGAAATTATTATTTTTAACTAAATATTCACATTCAGGCACCTATAGAGGCTAAACTGTGACAAATTTGAAGATGGTGCAAACTAGAGTCTCATCAAATTTTGTCTGTAGATTCTAAAAATATTTTTTTCAAAATTTTTGGAATCAAATTGCACTTCTTTTTCCATCTCCAATGAAAATAGATATTTTTTAGAAAACAACATTTTTAAAAAGTGACGCACACTGTATAACACAACTTTTTTTCCATGGAGGATAAAATTCTAATTCTTTAAAATTTAGATTTGTAACTCTGATATCTAGTGCTTCCACTTGGTTAGATATTTTTTTATTGAATATTTTTTCCTTAATCAAGTTTCAAAGTCAAACGAATTACAATTCAGACACAAGAGTATAACGCATAGCTTTTTTTGTATATGTCAAAATTTAATTTAATTTTTTTATTTGTATCAAGGACTTCAATATCTGGTGCACTCATATTATTAAATTTTTTTTATAATCTTCTATTTTTCCACATGTGAAGAACAAAGAAATTCATTTTCGATGAAAAGCCTATGTTTAATAAAACTTAAAAAACAAATACATAACAAAACCAAAACATATTAAAATTATATTCATTGGATAGCTTGTTCTGAGGAATATGATAATCATTTAAATAAATTTTAAATGAATTCATTTGATCCCCAAAATCTAAATCAAAAGTGATTTTTTATCAACATTTTGATAGGTGTAAAGGAGACGCATTTATAGGTATGGTTTAAAACTAGCGAGGTTCTATCCAAGGGGGTTTGATCTAAGGTGATTTGATCAAACCCTCTTCAATTGGAATCCTTAAAATGAAACTTTTTAAGGCTTAAATCATTATATTTTTTAAAAATATGTGATTTCAGCTAAAAATTTTCAGGCTTAAATCATTATATTTTCTAAAAATATGTGATTTCAGCTAAAATTCGTTCCTCTCAGGAATTGTAAACCACTATTATGACAGCACCCTCATGGAAATGTTCATTTTCCTTATTCCAAGTTTTCAGATTGATTGGATCTTTTTCCAAAAACTTATTGCTTTTGGATTAAGTGACAATTTCTAGAACATAACATCTAAGCAATTTCAAGCCTAACGACTAGTTTTGATTCTTTTGGATCCTTCCCATAACTTGTGGATCTTTACGGTTTGTTTAGAATTGTTCCACGAAGTTTCCCCCAACCTTAATTTAGGTCCACACTTCATCCTATGTAGCTAGTGAGGATAAATTCAAATTTAAGGTTGACCTATTCCATGCACATGTTAGATTTTCTCTATTGGAGATTGTAATGATCTTTGGTCAACGTGAAAAATTCTAGATCTTAGAATGTGATATAAATCATCATAAAAAATCATTAGTAATGAAATTAAGATGAATATTGGATTTGATATGTAATATTTCAGCTCACATTTAAGGAGCATGCAGGAATATTGTAGTTTGAACAAGTTGTGTTAGGCCTACAAGCCCAATCTATGAATCTCGATGTTGCCAAAAAATTGTAATTGAAATATTTGATAATAAGAATATTAGAATCTAAATTTTCCTCCATATTCTATGTTGCTTCTATTGTGTGATTCTTTCTTCATGGTCCAGACTGTTCTCTTTGAGGACCCTCCCACTGTGGTTGTACTATCATTGATTGTTGTGACCGTACATGGTGATTGTAGCATGTTGTGGATCTTTAAGGAATAAGTTTTGAAGGTGTTCCATATTTGAGCATGTTGTTTTCAGTCCTTATTATGTTTTTTCCAACATTGTTTTGTGCACATTGATAATTGGGTATGTGCAGGATCATGATGGGCCAAAAAGTGGCAATATGATGGGTATGTGGCTGATGACTATTTTTTTCATCCAAAATTGATGAAATTAAAAGGGTTTTTAAAGGATATTCTCAACTTTCCAATGATATAATTTATGATTTAATTTGAATTTAATAAGTAATTAAATTATTCATTTTCTATTCAAATTACAACTAAAGTCCTGATTGATAGGCTGATTGAAAAAGATCTATAGCTTACAAACAATGTCATGTTTTTTGAATCCAAAACATGTGTCACATTATATGCTTTTCATAATATAGGATTAAAAAAAGAAAATTGAATTTCATGAATTTTTGACCAAGTTAAGGTGGTCAGACATACAAGTTTTTATATTTTTTAAAAGGTTGTAATAAAAAAATCATAATTAATTATTTACATGGAAAAAAATTATAAAAAATATGCATCACATCGGGGCACGAGTCCTCTAATGTCTAAAATATTATAAAAAAATATTATCATTTTATTGTGGTTAGGGTGGTCAGACAGACACCTACTTCTTATTTTTTCCCTGAAATTTAAGTACTACTGCATTGAAATTTCAAATTTTCACCAAATAGATATAAAAAAAAAAAAAAACTATTAGTTTAGAGACTACATTAAATTTGCTACAGATTCTATTCTTACATATTTTTGAAATAATATAGATAACTTATTCAAATTTTAACATCAAGTTTCCTAACTCTGATTTTTCTGAATTTTTTGCCACTTAAGCGCCTATCTTTTCCATGATGATCCTGCACATACCGAGTTATTTATTGATTTGGGCTGATAGTTTATATATGTTTCATATTTTGTTGGGTTGACATGTAGTTGATGTTATCCCTAGTTGTTGATAAATATGATCGATTGTTTATACCATTTGATGGCATGGTGTGTGAATAATGTTCTAATCTTTTGAAGGCAGAAGTAAAGTTTGAAGAAGAGTTTATGTGCTTAACCAGAACTATAACCAGGCATTAGAAGATGATATTTTCTCAATTCAAAATATTTTGGATGTAATATGAATGTGACTGTAAGAGAGTGAGTCTTCCTTTGGGAAGTAAGCCTTTTGTATTTGAGCAATGAGCTATAGGCAGTCTGCCTAAATGCATGTTCATTCCCCATTTATAATGCTTTTAATAGAGTATAATCTTGTGGATTAACCTCCACCATGGTTTTTCTCCTAATAGGGTTTCCACGTAGAAAATATTGGTGTTATGTGGTTTTTTGATGTGGCGATGGTTTATGTTTTCATGTTTATTTATCAAATATGAGAATAAGTTTAATAAGTATAATTTCTTTGACAACTAATTCACCACCCCTCTTAGTTGCCTACCCTTGTGTTTCCAACAGAAGCCTCCTCTATTGCAAAATTATTCTTATAGACCAAATGTTCCCAATATTCATCCCTTTGTTTCTTTTTTTCTATGTGTGAATCAATGATTTGAACAATTTTCTCAACTTTTTTCTCTAGAAATTGGTGTATCCACTTGGGTGAATTATACAAGTTAGAGGTTCCATTTTTTCCCTCTTCATGGTACAATTGCAAATATGAAACATTGAATATTGCTGAGATATCAGTGGCTATTGGAACTCAATATCATATGTATTTGATGATAAATTTCATAAAATATTTTGCGGGCCTATCTCTTTCCACTTCATCTTATTGTGTGTTCCCTATAGGAACCATTACTTTTGTAGATGTACTATCACCAAGTCACTAATCTAAAATTATTGTACTCTCCTATGTACATCAACCTATTCTTTGTATTTTGTGGCACCCTTTTCCTAAATTTCCTTCACTTCTTTGTTTAAGTCACAAATATATACTACATAAAATCTTCTACAATTGTGCTCTTCCTTCCCAACTCTAATTCATACCTCAATTCATCATCTTCTTGGGGATTATATCCAAAGACAATATGAAATGGAATTCTTCCTACACTTTTATTAACTAAGTTATTGTATGGAAACTTTCTTGTGTGAATATTAAATCCTACTGATTGAGCTTGTCACCTAGACCAAGCTCCTTAATAAATTACCAAAAATTAAATTTAAAAACTCCCATTGATAGTTTGATGATAGTAAGCTAAGGTAAATCCTATTTATGTTCCCATTTTACTATATAAATTATTCAAAAAATGGGAAAAAACATGTCCTACTATGAAATAATACTCATTGTCAAGCCATATAATCAAACTATCTCCTTGATAAAACAACTTAGCTATGTGAGAAGAATCACTACTCTTTTGATATGGTATAAAATGAACCATATTTCAAAATATATCCACCACAAAAAAAAAAAATTATTATTTTTCCTCAAAACAAAATCCATACTAATGCATTTCCATGGTCTCTCCGATATCGATAATAACTACTATAATTCTTTATTTTTCCTCACTCCTTTGATAGTATGCTAGCATATCCAACAACTTTACACCATTCTTTTACATCTACAGTCATCCATAGATAATAGTAACTCTCATTTAATTGTGCCAATATTTTTTTCACTCTAAAAATTCCACTTAAATCTCCATCGCGCTTCTCCCTCATCAAGTTTGAGATGTTTTTTGAGGTGCACAAAAATCTATGCACTGTGCAGTCATTTGTCATAAAATTTCACTTAAACGGATAAAAATTCAGGTGTTAGGGACAACATTAAGGTTTGAAAAAAGAGTAATGGCATTATCGAATTTAAGTGGGAAAGTGATCTAAGATCCAACAATTGAATTAACCTAGATCTAACTTTCCTTCTTTAGACTAAACATTAGAATACAAGCCAACTAGAGTTTTTTGATTGGCTACCTTCCTCAAAGGAGAGAAAATATATTAGGGTTGGGTTATTTTATTTTGAAAGGAGATGAAATTTAATCATTTCATTTCACATCAACCCTCAACTTGAAATTCTAATTTATCACATAGACAAAAAAAAAAATTGTAGAAAAGTCACCTATATAATAAATCAAGGTAGATATGAACCTACACATAAAACTCAAGATTGGATTACCTAAATAGGGGTGAATTCACCCTAGTTCAAAAATGATAATATTTCAATGCTTGAATTGTTATTTAATATCTATATGCCTATTGTGTACCTTTCTACAATTTGTGATTGATGAAACTTCTAGATTTGGCTGACACACAAGAAAAGAGAGGGAATGGTTGTGCTATTTGGGAGGTTTCCTAAGTCAAACTCCATTTTTTTGTTTCCATATCCACAAAAAACAAATGATAATGGTAAAGAGGGATTTATCTAGGTTAAGAAGAAGTCAAATAAACAATAATTGAATATAAAAAACAAAAATGATAATGGGTAATTTTACCTTAAGTATGAAACCCCTATCGAAGAGATGTCACACCATAATTTGCCACTCAATTTTGATTGATAGATGATTGGAATTTTTTGAAGACCTAAAAGAGGTTATTACACATAAAATAATATATTTTTATAGCTAGCACATAGACTATAAATCATGCACATTTTCATAATAAAAGGATAATAATGCATTATTTATCATGATAGTGCCTTGTTTATAAAACTTAATATTCAAATGAGAGGAAAACTATTGTATGTATGCATCCCAATTGATCTATTTTGATATAGGATGACCTGATTTCACTTTACAATACTCAATGTTGATACTTAAAATAATATTTATTGAAATAGGTCATCTTTAGGAAAAGGGTTCTCTCACCCTAGTTTGGGAGCTTTTGGCCCAAATTTTTCAAGATGTTGGGGATTTTGATGTATTTTCTCAAATTTTCTCTAAAGTGAAAAATGAATAATGTAATTAATTTTGTAGGTAAAATAGAGTGTCAATATAGCGTGAATTTTTCAAGAGTGACAATTTTCAATAGTACATTTAGCCTCACTTTAGTGAGATTATGATATTATGTTCATACTCACAATAAACAAATTTATTTCTTTATCCGAATGTTGAAAAGACATGATGAAACCAATTTGCGAGATATAGTAGCCCCCAAATTAGGATCCCATCAATTCATAAGTTTAAGACAAACATAAACAATATATATCACACACAAGACAATGAAGAACTCAATCATAGATAAGGTATACAATGAGAAACCAATGGAATAGAAATAAAATAATATGTAAAATATACATAAAGAAAACAAAATTCATATAAGTAATACACAAATAATACAAGAAATGCATAAGGAAAACATACAAAATAAGAATCACCTCTCAAATGCTCAACATATAGATCAAAAATAATAAAATGACAACCAACAATTATCATGAGATACATTGATATATTGGATACAAAGTTGTGTTATTCTAGGTTCCCATATAAAATTGATAAATTATAAGGTCCCATTAGGCTAGAAAAATTTATTATGCTAGTTTACTCAGAAACATGAATATGCTAGATAGTAAGCTATGATATGATAGATGTCAATGTAAAATATATAAATTCATAAGATAGCAAGCTTTGTTATGTTAAGTGTTTTAATAATTCATAAATACCTAATCACATGGTTTGATAATGACTCCTCAAGGAGAAAATTTTTGTTTAACATCATAAGGGATTGTTAGACATATGAGGGAAAAATTTGATAACCATACATCGACCGGCCCTATAATCAACACCACCACCAAGGGATTATGCCAATAATTAAGAAGTAAATGTTTGGATATATAAAAATGGATAGGTTATCTTAGTCCAAAATTGCAAACATTTCAAGTTGTAGATTATGCAAAAGTGAAGTAGAATTTGTAGGTTATTTTCTATGAAAACCTAGATTTATGATTAGATAGAGTTCAGGAAATCAATGTTCCCTAATTTAATGATAAAAGGTACAGGAAGCCATGAATGAGGGATTTTGAGAATTGAAAGTATCTAATAAATGAATTCATCTTCACAAATGAAGGCTTGTACAAGGTAGGAGGTGGTACAAAGTGTTGATAAGATAGATATTTCAATAAAATAGTGAAAAAATGTATTCAATTTTATGTTTTTGCAAGGAATAAAGTATTTTAAATGATTTATTTTCCAAAGTAAAAAAATTAAAAATTTAAATGAAATAAATCAGATCAAGTATGCTAAATAAGGAAAATTAAATCTAAAACAATATAGTTAAATCAAAATATTTTTTCAAATGTGATCTAAAATTGAATTCATCAAGTTTTCTAATGTTTAATGAAAAATAAGTGTAAATTATTAGTTTTGAAAATGAAGAAAATGCATATAGTTAAACATATATTTAGAATTCCTATGTTTTTTTATCAATTTTCAAATTATATCTTGATAAATAAAAAAATTGTAGATGTAAGATATGCCAAGTTCACCAAAATTTCAAGTGGGAACGATATCTAAAATCTATTAGAGGTTTCTATGTAGATAGCCAGGATGTAGAGGCCAAATCGAAAGAACAAAGAGATAAACTATGCAATGCTCAAGATTGCAATGGAATTGATTATCTACAAAATTCATGAATTAAAAATGATACCACCTGGTTATATAGCCAAGGTGAGACATAAGATGTGATAAGATTATGAAAAGTGTCCTAATAATATGACATGAGACAACTAAGTTGACATAAAAGTCAAAAAGATAAGTTCTAGACATGAGAACGAAGTCTTCTAGAAATAATCTTGGAACCTAACCAAACTTTACATCTAAATATGTCCCCTAAGTCCCTAGTAAGTGAATTAAATAGGTACAAGAAATTTATTCACACCAACACCCCCCCTTAAGTGAAACATTAGGAATAGATTATTATCAAAATGATGCATAGATGCAAGGATGGGTCTTAGCTACTAGGCCATGTTAGGTACCCATGTACAAATGCAAAAGAAATATCTCATAAAAATAGAAAAGGACAAAACCTAGTGAGAAAAAACTCCTCTATAAAAGAGATGAAAATACAAAATATTTTCGATGATGAATGAGAGGGACAAAGCTCCATGCAAGGAAAATGACCCCCCATAAGATAGAAGAAGAAGAGAGAAAAGTGAGAACATGTAGTTCCCCCTTAATGGTGAGTCTCTTGCAATGGTAGCAACTCGACATTGAATGTTGAGGTTGATCTAATCTCACTAAACAACGCTCCTCCCCTTAGGAGGAAACAAAACCAAGAATATAAGTAGGATTATTTCTTATTCTAAAAAGGAAAATTTTGAAAGAAGAATGATACGTGATGTCTCTGAAGAATGCTAAAGTGTATGCATGTCTACGTGGAAAGGTGACACTCTCCAAAAAGGAATTCTAGGATGCACAACTGAATATTTCAATCTCGAATTTAGTAGAGATGAATGTAGAACACATTTTAAAGAAAAAATATTGTGCCTTTGAACATAAATAAGCCTCCTTCAAATGTTGTCCAAAAGTATGAACACTCATGTCAAATTGTGAAGAATGATCTTGTAGAGATTGAACAAGAGGGGCAGAGTATTCCCTCACAATAATTGAAGAAGAATCATCTTCATCAAAGAGAAGATGTATGCAGTCAATGGTGTCTCCCAAATGTAAAATGTGAGACTCAACTAACAACCCACCAATTTTGGTCAAGTATGCATTTGAAGTATATGTAGCTAGAATATAATGAAGATCTTGTTGTGCATTGAATCACACGAAGCCATATCTATAGAAACAAAAGTATCATCAAATGCAATAGTAGATGGAGGACATAAAATGAAAGGCTCAAGAATGGGATCTGATGTGAGAACACCCAAGTTCAAGTAGCCAAAAGTATCCTCAAAATCATGATTCACACTAGAAGTGTGATCAATAGCTGAAGGGAAAATGTCATTGTTGGTGTTTTTAATAACCAAGATGATCTCACCAGTTATATATGAATTTATCAAATTCAATTGCCAATAACCATGAGGGATTTTCCAATGAACATGTGAAATTTTGCTAAGACTTTCCTTCTGCACTTTGGACTTTGGAAAACCAGGGAGGGTGATCCCCACAATGTATCTTTAGAAACTCTTAAGCTAATTATCCATACATCGTATAAAACTGTAGTATGGAAAAATTTATCCCTTTACAAATTTTCACACTTTATTTGGGAATAATTAATGTTAAATTGGACCTAATATTTCCTTGATCTAGTGTTGCACTGTGTTTTCCACATTCACATTAGGTTTAGGGCCCTTTTAAGCTAAATAGACCTAATTTTTCCTTAATTTAATGTTGTAAAGTGTATTTATTTACAACTTCACATTATGTTTTGGGAACTCTTGTATTTATGACCAATCATTAAGAGGAACGTAAGACCTTTTATTATGCATCCTAAGGCTTATTTCAATCAAGATCCCAAAATAGTCATCCAATATACTTAATTTTCCAACTCCCCTTGACATTTCCTCTATCCAAAAGGGCTTGTGGGATCCATACACCACCTTGGGGATATGATTCCCACCCATATGGTACCAATATTCCACAAGTGGTGTATGAGTCCTATTTGACCCTTTTTTAGGGTTTTGAGTGGGAAATCAGGGTTTTGATTTCAAATTTTATGTATGTTAGCATTTGGGATCTAATAAATAATAAGTTGGATGGATTTCCTTTACAAAAAAGTTCTCAAATCATTATTTCCCTAATATTTCATGATATCAACCTAAGCAATCAAGATTTAAGCATTCTAAGACTTTACAAGAGTGTTAAGAGAGTTTACAAGAGCATTTCTAAGGCATTCAAGGGAAGATTTCTTCATCATTTTTTGCATAAATTCAAGATCCATTATCGTGTCAAGGTCATCAAGCATCAAGCCATCTTTTGAGTTAGTTTTGTGATTTATTACCCAAGATCCAAGATTAAGCATTGTTCAACATATAATTCTAGATCAACATCTACATTGTACATGGATACTTCATGTTAGATTGTTGATTTACATCTCAAGAAATCATTCAAGGTATCTTTGTTTCATGTCCTTAGTTCATTGATTCATCATAAGGTTTAGTTACCTAAACAGGGTATGACCAAGGAAAACCCATATTTCCTAACAAAACAACACTCTCTCTTTGTCATTGTGTCATTATAGGTGCATAGGTTGAAGAAAAAGGGGATTTGAATCGCTCAAAAGTACCAAAATGATAAAGTTGCAAAAGTTTCCAAGGCTCACAAAAACTTAGATCTAGAGAAAGATATCCAACCTATTTGCATGAAATTAGTGTGAAGGTACTTATTTGATCCATCTTCAGAGGTTCACAAAGTTTCACTTCATAATTTTTCTCATGGGACACTTTGTGATAATATTGGACTAATAGACCACTTGTGGGATATGAGACCCAATATACCTATTTTCAAAAAATATTTGTAGATCATGATTCAATAGTTCCATATTCTTGTTTCAGCCCAAAACCCTAAAATGGGACTAAATACCTGGCATGTGAGTCCTACTGTTCCTTAAAATCAACATTTTTTAGGATTTTAGATCTCCATCCAAGCCTCTTCAGACTTCCAGGTGCAGCCCTATACTTTTCCAGTTTACTGTTCTATTTTTCATTCATTTTTAGGTCATTTACTTAGATATTGCATTTACTAGTCTTTCCAAGGCCTAGCTTGGTGGTGAACCCCATTTTTTCATTAATCATACCCTAGGACTCCCATATAGTAGATATCTTTTTTTCATTCCATCCTTAGATTGAGATATCTAGGGTTTCCTTGAATGAAACTTGCAAGAAGATTGGATACTCTATCTCCTAGTACATAGAGCACACAATTTTCTTTATTTCAAAAATAGTTATATTCTCCTAAATAATACATAATAGATGTAAAACCTTAAATATATGGACAACCTTTAAAGAAATAACATAATAGAGCATGAGAATATGGTGAAAAATTCCTCAGACATTCATTCATATTGAAAGTAAAGATTTAAATTGATTTTTTAATGTAGATGTTGTTTAGAAGCCAAGAATATTGTTGCATAAGCACAACTTATAATGACTAGTGGTTTTCCTAGGGTAGAAATTCCTAAACCATGCAACTAAAAAGTTACAATAGCATTATATCTACCAGAATAGAGCTATTCAATAATGTATTACAATATTGAACTTAGAAATCTAAAACCAATATTACTTAGTGATCCATACACACATTCACATAAACCTTTATTCTTCTTAACACAAATTAACTTGTTCTTTGAATAAGTTCATTGACAAGGAACAAACATTCATAGAAAAGAAAATAAAGACAAATTGAAATATCTTTGATTCATTTAAATTATAATTCATGTAATTTATACAATGGAGAGCAATGGATTTTGAAGGGTATGTCCAGGATCATCATGGAAAAAACAGGCCCTTAAGTGGCAAAAAAATCAAAAAAATCAGAGTTAGGCAACTTGACATAAAAATTTGAATAAGTCATCTATATTATTTCAAAAATATGTAAGAATATAATCTATAACAAATATATATATATATATATATATATCGTGAAAATTTGAAATTTCAATACAATAGTACTTAAATTTAAGGGAAAAATAAGAAGTAGGTGTCTGTTTGACCACCCTAACCACAATAAAATGATAATATTTATTTATAATATTTTAGATATAAGTAGATGACTCATGTCCCAATGTGATGAATATTTTTTTGTAATTGTTTTCCAAGTAAATAATTAACTATGAATTTTTTATTAAAACTTTTAAAAAATATAAAAACTCGTATGTCTCACCACCTTAACTTGGTCAAAACTTCATGAAATTCATTTTTTTTAATCCTATAGTATGGGAAGCATAGAATGTGACACATGTTTTGGGTTAAAAAAATGTGATCTACTGTTTGAAAGCTATGGATGTTCTTCATTCAACATAACAATTGGGACTTTAGTTGTAATTCTAATAGAAAATGAATAATAATTATTTATTAAATTCAAAGTAAAGAATAATTTATATTGGTGGAAAGTTGAGAATATCCTTTTAAAACCCTTTTTGGTTTGATCAATTTTGGGTTAAAAAAGGTCATCAGCCACATACCCTACACATACCCATCATATCACCACTTTTTGGCCCATCATGATCCTACACATACCCTAAAATATACCATTAGCATTCAAAAGTGGTAGTACTATTATACAACATTATCAATCAAAAGACTGAAGAACTATAAAACCTAGGAAAGACTTAGAAAAAAATTATATTCTACACACTGTATTACAATTTCTCTTCAAAATTCATTCAATAGAAACTTGTGTAATTAGCCTTGAATTCCCTTTTATAGAAACAAGGGAGAAAAAAAAGCTTTAGGCTATTTGACACATGTCACATTTTCACTTCAAAAACATTTACATTTCAAAATTGTATGTAAAAATGCAAACTCATGGATGGAATATTCTAAAAGCTAAGAAGTTAAATGAGTTATAACCATCATCATGCATTTCCAAAATATCAAAGGTTTTTATTTAATACATTTTATGCTTTAATTCTTCATTCCTTTTTTCCAAGACCTAGGAAAGCTAAGTTGGCATATGTGGACAAAATTTGATGTGCACAAGATGACAAAACCTATGATGACTCCCCATTTAGTACTTTGAAGACCATTGAAGATGCTAAGTAGACCAAAAAAAATCATATCAACACTTGAACAAATCACAAGTCTGAGGTGTCAACATACTTCTTTTTCCAAAGCTCAAAATCATCATCAAATGTCCTTGTATATGAAATCAATTCATCTAGTTTGGTTATGTATGGACAATATTTGATGACTACATGATTTTCCTCTTTATCAAAATCTTCAAGGAAGGTTCTTTTGAAAGTTAATTTATCCATAGTGTCTTGGCATTTCAATATTCACTCTTTCATAAATAAGTACAACTTGTTTGGAAATTGAACTATTCATCTAATCTCTCCACTATTGAATAGATTGACATCACTACCATCATTCCAAATATCAGGTAATAGAAAAAATTCACTTTCATCACACTTGTACATAAACTCCCTAATTTTTCTCTCCATTAGATCCATCAATTACTGACAATACGTTTCACAATTTTATGGGTTGGGGTGATATGGAGTGGTTTATTGGTATCATGTGTTGATCCAATCATTGTAAGCTTCAATTCTTCTAATCTGGGAATCCACTTGTCCATCAATGGGATGAAAATTTCCCTATCCTTATCAAATATCTTTATTGCATCAAGTATTATAGAATAATTAGAAGGAATGCTATTAATCTTAATCTCATTTTTCTTATTTAAGTGCTCCAATACCATAGTTATAATCTTAATAATATTCATATACAATTTCTAATCAAGATGTTGGAGAATTTTGTTACAAACCTTGAGTTGTTCAATCAACTCCCTTCTACTAGTCCTCTACCTTGGTTGTTGAGGAGCTGCAAATGTGCTTGGAAAAAGCTCAACCAATGGTTTATTTTCATCATAACAAAAAACTTCCATGCAAGGTGTGAGTGGTGATTGAGCTAGAGGAGATGGATGAAAAGGAGGAAAACCTACTGGTGTTGGAGCTCTAGACTCTTGTGATTGCAACTACTCTCTTAACAATGTATTCTCCAAATGAAACTCTGTAATTTTCTACTTATCTTTATTATACTCAATCACTAAGTCATTGTATTCTTTATTTTTTGCATTGAATTCCTCTAACAAGGATTCCATAGCCTTATTAAAATGGGCTACATTTATAGCCAATTTGGATGCCTCTACAATTGATATATCTAATACTCATTTGATAATGAATCCTCTTAGATTTGATGTTGTTTCAACTACTTCTATATTTTTTGTATTTGGAGCCAATTGGCACAAAGGGCTGAATTTTGATCCTTGTAATGCAATTGTTGCTTCTTCTTCAGTGGAGAAGGCTAGAGTCTTATGTCTCCTAACAATTTCAAATGTTGTAGTCAAAGCCAAGTACCATTCTAGCAATATGAGCAATCTAATTTTCCTAACTCCTTTCCTTCAACTACTATTATGTCTTGGTATTTGGCCCTCATTTCTACAAGAGATTTGGACTCATGGACCTCTCTTGGAAGCTTTGGGTTTGCTATCATTTTCACTTTTATGTTATCATCATACTCATTCCTTCTATCTCTCCATACAATTTCCTGAAAGGCTTTGGTCTTCACAATAGAATCATCATTCATAAAATAATTGTAGCCATGTTCTCTAACATTATCCACACTATAAATTTCACTCAAATCAAACTTTCTTATCCCGAGGCTTACTACTGGTGGAATCACACCTCTTGGGGGTGAGGGAATATCCTACCTCATTTCATCCTTGGTGAGAATTATTTATTCATTTGAATTAGTAGAGTAATCAACAAGACTAAATGATTCAATCCTTCTTTTTTTTGGGGGGTTCCTTTGGTGGTGAAGATTATCTATGTGGATAATTAAGCTCAATAACTTCAGTGACAAATGATCTTGGGGGTGAGAGTGGTGACACTTGCTTAGGTCAAATTATGTTGTCTGTACATGTTGATTTTTTTTTTAAATAATCAAGGCCAATAAAATATCAACAAAAAATTATCCTCATAAATCTTTAGTGTAACGCCCCGCCCTGCGAACCCCAAAGGACAACAACACAATAATACCGCACAATTTTTTTTTTTTATAAACATAACATACATGTAATACACATTAAGTCATAACATGAATTTCATTTAAGTAAACTCACTAACACAAACATCCTTTGGGGTACACGAAGAGTCATTACGCAATTTAGATCCATACAACATCAATAAAGAAAAGAATCCAAAGATATAAAGTAAACAATAACAAATATAACACATACATGATGATCAATGATAAGAAACCATCTGAATACGCAAATACATCATATGCATGATCATCCTAACACATTAAATAACAACTACCATGGTCAATATCCACACCAAGTTTAACATTTCATTACAGTACAATTTTTAAGAAGTACAGTGATACAAAAGTGTTTCCAACATGAACGGAAACCATACAACAAGAATCATGATACAAATGAATAGATGAATACACAGTATCGAACTAGCTCCAAGATAAATACAACTCTGGAGTTGCTGCAACAACACCAATCTGCTCCTCTCGATCCTTGATTGGGGACCCAATGGGGTGCTTAGCACGTTCCACCCGACCATGTGAGTCTGAAGACCCACCCCCCGTGCTAGGAGCTAACAAGAAAGAGACCTCAACCAAGAACATCCAACAGAGAACCACAAAACTCAACGTCATACAAAAGTATCATAAAACTCAAGGATTACAACCACATCCAAGAATTAACATAATAACTTAAAGTCATAAGTCTCATCACCTAAATCAAAGTAATAGCCAATAAACAAATAACCAAAGGATGATCATGAAACACTTCCAAAAACATAATACAATTCCAATAACATCATATAATAGTACCATACGAGTACAAGGTCAAAACCCAAACATCCACAAGATTTATACAAGAGCAAAGAATACACCAAAGATAAAATAGGGTAAAACCATAAATCAATTCAAAACAACTATGTTCCATCAATTCAAGACAAAGACCCACTTCCAGAGGATTTCCAAAGAAACAACATAAGAAGGAGTGTTAGAGGAGAGTGTCATCGCATGGCTTAACATGGATTATCCAGGCTACCACTATCGCAAGGAGCCGCCTCCGTCTACTGACGAATTATCCAGGCATCCCGAGCGCTAGGAGCCGCCTCCATCTATGGTTATCCAGGCTTCCTATCTCAAGGTACCGCTCCATAGGGTTGCTCATGCGGAACCGTTAACCTTTCATGAGGACAAGGCAACGATCTTGCCAACCACGGCCTTCTCAATCCCCTTTAGTCTGTGGTAGCACTCAAAGGCGGATGAGGCATCATTTATCTTTTTAATGTGATTCTACCCACCCCCTAATTAATTATTTAAATTATCACTTTTTAATTTCACTCTAACGAGGGCTATCCTGGCGCCCCTTTGTGCGCCGACCACCCACTTAGAGCCACTCCCACTCTAGACACTCAAAACATAAAAACCAAATCCAAGGGTTGTACAACATAACAAGTACAGTAGATCCCAACAGAGAAGCATGCAAGGCATTACCCATCTTGCCATCAATACATAATCAAAATCTCAACGATTCATGTACAACCCTTTCAAAGACATGAAACCAAAACACTTGCCACAACAAGGGCACATAAAAGGAGGAACATTAACCAATAGTAAAATAAACCTCTGGAAGATTCTCATAACGTTACACTAGGGTTTCCCCATGAAAAATATGACAACAATAAAAGCAAAACCTCAAAGAACTATTTCCAAATCAAATATAATGAGTGAATAAGCCAAAATAAGATCAACAACTCCATCCATACTACATACTTAACTTCAATACGAAATAAATCAGAAATTCAAAAGATCAACTATCCACGACTCATAAACAAAACATGAGTTCCCAATTACATTGCAACACAACTTAAATGACAAAAGATTCCTTGAATCAAAAATAATCTCCAAAGGTATTCACACCAATACGAAAACATCCAAAACAATCCTTCAACAACAGAGGTAGGATCATGCAACCAGGCATCCAAGGGAGACCTCAATTTCCTCCTCACAAGATACCCGTACAGTTGGTAAACAAATGACCTTTGATGAAATTCAACCAACATGACAACAATGTAATTAAATGTTTCAGCAATATAATAAAAGTGGAAAGATTGCATACAACAAGAAGCATAAACTTATCACAACCAAGCATCACATTTGTATCCAAAATACTCCACCACAAAATCAAATATGAACTCAATGATCAAGATCACCTATGGAAACTAAACAACTCAAGAGATACATTGAAACAAATTCATCATAACAATCCTCAACCACGGGGATACACTTAATGAATAATAATAATCACACAAACACTTTCTATCCATCCGCGAGGACCAAAATAGCTCCATCCATAAACAAAACTCAAATAAAATAAAATAAAAATACATAATCGTCTTGATACAAACCAACTGGCTCAAACCATCAAATCAATCATGAAACAAGTAAGCATCCATATAGAGAATTCACGAAAAAGAGAATAAGGAGGTGGTCATCATTTAGAACTCATCTAATATACATAAACCTACATTTATATAAAAATAAATAGTCAAATCTACAACTATCAATTCTCCTATTTACCAAAATAAACTAAAATAGTCAACTCTACAACTATCAATTCTCCTATTTACCAAAATAAACTATCCTAACCAAGAAATTTTCTTATTTTCAATATATCCCTATCTACTTCATAAACTTATAAATATAAAACAATCACACTTATATTCACGTCACACAATTACATGAATGGATGTTTATACAATATGTTCATTTCAATAACGATTCCTAGGTCTTAAAAATAATTTAAAAGATTCCAACGAGGACACCACAATTGGGATACATAAAATTTCCCTTAAATGAATAATGACTATTCCAAAAACAATTTATCCATTCGTTAATAAGAGTTTAATTTAAAATAAATAAAGGAACTCTTTAATCACATATCATAATTATCTCAAAACATATTCTATCACACTCAGAATACTAACCCAACAATCCAAAGCAATAAACTTCAAAGAACAATAGTACTATCGTCTTTTATGGATCTCCTCAATTATAAACAAACATGCATAATTAAGAGTTGTGTAGATATAGAAATATATGAGTATGTATATACATATATCAATTCCATATTATTCAATTCTATCTCTTAGATATTTCAATAAGGAAAAGGATTCTATTCCTAAATGAAATGACTTACATAAAAAGGAAATTTTAAATCAAACAATTAATGAAAGAAGTCAGAATATTAGATAAAGTAGATTTTTTTCTGAAAACCACTAGAATAAATCTTAAAGTATGCTTAATGATGATCATGTATTTTATTCACTTTCGATATATTACTTGAATGAAAATTCTAAATAATAATGAAATCCTTTCAGGTGAAGTTTGGGTAGTTTCTTTCCTAGAATGGTATATATATATTTATAATAAGGATAGAGTAAATGTTTGCAGGTGTCATAAGAAGTTTCCTCTAAATATATATATATATATTTTTTTTACAATCTTAGTTAATAAAATAAGATGATCACTGCTTGAAGTTGGTTCCTAAAAGGATGCAAATTATGTTCTAACGCACGGTAGAGACAGTTAAATGAGATTTGAGAAATTATTCAACACCTAAGAGTTGCAGCTGAGACAGGCGGTCAATGGTTTCAGGGAGGCTATTTAATTCTGTACAATGCCTTAACTCTAATTGCTATAACTGTGGCGAGTTGCCAAGTTTATTAGAAAGTGAATACTGGAATTTGGAACTATCGCCATCTACTTGCATTATTATCAAATCTTAAATGTTACCCACAAAAAAGAAAAGAAGGAGAAAGGTGAGCGGTGGGAAAAAGAGAGGAGAACGATGAGGTGCAAATACGTGGCTTAAAAGTAGAGGAAATAATGTACAACTTTTTCTTTTCTAAACTGGACGTTTTCCTGCTTGGTGGCGAGTTTCCAGAGATGCGTTTAATTTTGAAGTTGGAAGTTAAACTTCACCACGATCAAAGGCAGCTTACTAATGTTCTAGTATACAGACAATACTTATTTTCAAGTGCTACAACTGCGATAGACTGTCAACAGAACCAAGCAGGTTATTCAAACATTTTAACTCTCATTAAGTTTATGTGCTGCGGGTGTGACTGGTTGACAATGACAACAAAGAGGTTATTTAAACCTACAAAATTCCTAGTGTGCACCAGTGCCGCAACAAGTCAGGTTGATAATGAACTTAGAAAGATTATTTAAACCTTTAAATTGTCTATCTATTCAGGTGCGCAGCTGAAAGGAAGCAAAATGTGGGTTTATTTCCCCAATAGATGATAGAAAAGAAATAGTTTGCAATTGAAAAGTATAACAACCATTATAAATAGTTATATATTTATATGCCTAAATATGATTATGACTTGCATACAGTGACAGAAGATTCTTTTAAATATAGCCAGCGCCTATCTACAAAAATCATGAATAGCTAACACAATGAGAAGATGACCTAGTATTTAAGGTCAAAAGAATTGGGATTGTTCTAAAATTAAGAGCTCTGAATCAGACAACCAGCAATAACTAAGGGGAACAATTTAATATTTTGTCATACGTTATGGCTACATGAAAAGGTGTATGCAAAGACAAGGCGAACTGATCCCAAAAGGGGATTTTCAAGAATGCAATATCATGAAATGCCATTATTTCAGATTAAAAGAATGCATTGAAAGGACCTTCTAAATTTTCAACCATACGCTAGAGGTCAAATGGCTAAGATGGCGCAAATAGGGCATAGCAAGCGAAATTGATTTAGGGAATGCCATGAGAACTGTCTTGGTATGGTCGATGATATTTGCATGACAAGCCTAAAATTCCAATGATATAATAGCTTTAGACGTTTTCAAATAATACGATTTAAGTCCAGTTTCAAATTTCTAAAATAGAGATGGATAGAACACAAAGAGATCTAAAATATTTGAAATGTAAAAAGGAAGATGCGTAACTCACAATATCCATCATAGTGCCCTTGTAGCCAAAATACGACACAAAAGATCTAAAGAAGCCACAGCCAGATTACGCCTCGATCAATCAAAATTCTGCTCCAAACTTTCTCTATTCTTCACCCCCGTCCACCAATCTCTTCGCATCCTCTCCCCAAATTTTTCTTGCCTCCTTTTAAAGAAAATACCAAATTCTCCGTTCAACCGCCCTAACTCCTCTTTCTCCTCCGTAAATTATTTTCAAAATAACTAATTTTATTCACCACTTTGATTAATCATTAATTTATGTATCTATTTGTTTAATTTTAATATTCAAGATTTATTTATTTAATTCATTTTAACCATAATATTTTATTTTCCGAAAAAAGAAGTATTATAACTTTTATTTCAAATCATGCCAATCAATTAAAATCTATTGCCAATAAAATTTACCTTTACTTGGGATAATTACCTTTGAACAACTAATTAATTATTATTATCGAATATTATTAAAAGAATGCAAAACAATTAATTAATTTATTTATTAATAATTCTTTAATTAATATTTTATAAAACTAATTTATTTAATTATAATATTTTCTTTTAATTAACCACTATACCTTTTAATTTTATAATCCTATTTAAATGTCATAATTTGATCAAAAACATTTATTGACCAGAATAAATCAAATGCACTCAAAGTCCAACAATACTTGACCTCACAACGAGTTGAAGGGCATTACAGAGCCAACGCAAAATGGAGGGCACTACATTTAGGTTGGTACATATCTTTCCCCAATAGGAATTAAGAAAATAATTTTATTTAGGTCAAATTATGGTCTGTGTACTTGTGCATGGTATGGTAAAAAAGTGACTTCTAGAAAGTGGTTTTTATGCATGCCTATTAAATTTAGTTTGTATCATATGGGTTTTAGAATAAATTACATATTTGGAAACTACATTCAAAATACTAAATTTCATAATACTAACTTTTTGTAAGATTGAATTTGTAAGTACTTCAAATAATCAGTCCAAGTGTGATTTTTAAAAAAAATTAGGAAAGATACTTCCACTTTTTGAGCTTTTTATGGGCCCAACTTCTTGTAGCAACCAATATTAAGCCACCTCAGATGTGTCAGGATATCATTTTTCCAAGACTCATAGTTATCCTTTGCCAGGATGACTAGAGAAGGATGTAAAAGAAAACTAATGATACTTCAACAAATGATAAAACAAGAGACTAAAATCCTCAGTACATAAAAAGTAGATCAAATGAACTATTCTCATAGAAATAGATCCTTTCTAGGTACCAATAAATCCAGGTACTTGAAAAAAAAAAGGTGAAATCACAAAAAAAATGAATAAAAGGGACATAAGGAAGATTTTGAAAAAAGTGCATATATGGATCTAAAGATGTCAAAAATAACTTTCCAATATTGCTATAATAATGAAAATTGAAGATATAGTTGACAAGTTATGAGTTTGAAAGTGAAATATGAATATTTTAATTTAATCAAGAATAAAATAAACTAGTAGAAAAATTTAATGATGAGGCCTATACCACTAGAAAGTTCTTGGAAACCACTTTTTGATAATATCTTATTTTCTCGATTTCAACATCGTATGCCCAAGTTATGCCAAAAAGAAAACAAATCTTTTACTAAAAATGAAGGTTGGGATGGGGGCCTAGAGACCTATCCATATGATGATTCCACACCAAGATCATGTTGATGCTAATGAATACTCAAGAAATATTCCCCTATAGAATAAAACAATATAGTGGTCAGAAAACTCTCCTCAACAAAATATGCATGATTAGCCCAAAATATTCTCTCGTAATACTTTTATTATTTTTGAGAGAAGCTTCACAAGAGTCTTCACGACAAGCCTTAAATTTTTTTCATTGGAAATTATTCTTCTTACAACTATTGGGCATTTAATAAGCTATTGGGTGGCTTAATATGGGGATTGCATGACAAGTACAATTAATGCAAGTGTGATTGAACAATCACTCTAGTGACATGGGGCCTGTCATGCATTTTGCAGGGTAGAAATGTACCGTACAAAAGAAGGAAAATAATTGTGCCTTCTTTTTTTATATTTTTACTTTTCCAAAAACAAAAAATTAAACCTTTTTTTTGCCAAAAAAATTTGATAAAAAATTAAAAAACCAAAAAAAATTAAAAGATTGTACTTATTTTTTTGCATAGAAGTGTGTAGATCTACATCATATGAATATATAGATCCATACATATCTATATGGTTTTATGGATTTTTCTAGGGATCTATGTAAGTCTTATTTTTCTAAAATTGTTTAGATTTGAGTAATTTGATAGGTGTTCCTAAGGTTTTGTTGTTGTTTTGTATTCAACTGTAATGTTTGTTTCACTCTAAGATGAGTCAATTTTTCTTTCAAGGCTAGATACATCAAAATTTTGATATGAACTAATAGATTTGGCACTCTAACAACATGTTGGAGTTTATAGTAAACCCCATAGTTCCTAGAAATCACCTACATTGAAAACACCTATCACATTTGAAGAGAAAAAGTCATTGATATGTTCATGCAAACAAAAGATATAATATTGATCCACAAAATAATTTGATGTCTTTTGTATTATATAATGAATGTGGATACCTAGATTGTGAATGATTATAAAATATAATAATGAATTCTTATAAAGGAAAATGTGCAAACATTAGTGAAACATAGAAAAATATGTTGGCCAAAATGAATTAATGAACAATTCCCTATTTCTCTAATTTCATTCAAAATGTGGGTTACAAAGTGCAAATAAGAAATAGTAATCAAATCTAACCGAAACACCAGTCAAAAGGAAGATCTAGAAAGGGTCAAATGTTGTGTACCTGTTACCAATGATGCTTTTTCAAACCTCACTAGGTAATCATTCACTCTATGGTGAATGGATCCTAGCAAGGGTTCTTGGAAAATGCTTTCTGGGTTCTATTATGCCAAGTCAACACTCCCAAATTCTAGTTGTTTATTGTTAGAAAGATAGAAAATAAACATGTAGATCAGTTTATGTTATTTGACAACTTTTCTTGCAACTTTCTTTAATTTTTCTCTTCAATTGATCTTCAACCTAAAGTCTACAATCACACATCAAAGAGAGAAAAATGGTTTTTGTTAGCGAATGGGGGTTTTCCTTGTTCAAACCAAGTTTTGGTAATTAAACCTTCAAATGAAATGAAACATGAAAGAAGGAATGATAAATGAACAACAATGTAACAACTCACCAATCCTTATTTCAACCTTGGATAAATTTGCAAACCAGCATGAAGCGGATTCAATCAATGTAGATCTTGATCATGAAACCTAATGTCAAACAATTCCTTTGATATTCTTCATTTATCTTGAACACTACATCACCACATTAGCTCGAACAACATGCATGATGCAATAAATTTTTTACATGATAGAAATCATGATTGCTACAATAATCTTCTATAATTTTTCCCTTGAATGCCTTAGAAAATGATCTTGAATTCTTTTGATCTCATAAAATTTCTATTAGGATTTTCTCATAAAGTTTCTAGGTGAAACTAGGTGAAATGTCATTGTATTTATAAATATATAAACATTAATTCTCAAAATTTAAATATCACAAGCCAACATTGAATTATAGATTTGAAATCATTAATATACCACAAAAAGAATATTTCAAAGAGTGGTTCTAGCTCTAAGTGAGGACCCATTCACCATAGGGAAAATGGGTCCTAGGCCACTTACCTAAGACATCAAAAAATGTTAAACATTATGTAAAATCAAGGTCCTAGAACTAAGTGAGGACCCATTCACCCTATGGTGAATGGGTCCTAGGTCACCTATTTAGGACACACATATTCCAAAGTTAAGTGTTGTGAAATGGAATTTATGAATGGCGGGTTTTATCCCTCAAAAATTTCATTTAGTTAGGTTGGGATTTGAATTAAACTGACCAATTAAGTAATATTAACCTCAATCAATTAATAAATCACTATATTAGTGTGAAAGTGTAAAGATACACCTTACAACACCCTAAATAAGGTATAATTAATTCTATTTCTAAAAGGCCTCTAAACTTAACATGAATATGAAAAAATATTACAACACTAAATAAGGGAAACATTATGCTCATTTCATTATTAATTATTAACAAATTAAGTGTGAAAAAGAGATACTTTTTCCTAGACTACATTTTTTCCCCACTTTAGTGAGAGTATTCGAGGGTATGTGTAGGATAATCATGGAAAAAATAGGCCCTTAAGTGGCAAAAAATTCAAAAAAATCAGAGTTAGGAAACTTGACATAAAAATTTGAATAAGTTATCTATATTATTTCAAAAATATGTACCAATAGAATCTGTACCATATTGAATTTAGTTTCTCAACTACTAGGTTTATTTTAAAAAATAAAAAATATATTTGGTGAAAATTTGAAATTTCAATGTAGTAGCATTTAAATTTCAGGGAAAAAATAAGAAGTAGGTGTTTGTATGACCATCCTAACCACAATAAGATGATAATATTTTTTTATAATATTTTAGATATAAGTAGAGGACTCGTGTCTGAATGTGATGCATATTTTTTTGTAATAATTTTCTAAGTAAATAATTAATTATGATTTTTTTATTACAACTTTTAAAAAATATAAAATATTGTATGTCTAACCACCTTAACTTGGTCAAAACTTCATGAAATTCATTTTTTTTTTTTTAATCCTATAGTATGTGAAGCATAGAATGTGATGCATGTTTTGGATTCAAAAAATATGACACAGTTTGAAAGATATGGATGTTTTTCAATCAGCCTATCAATTAGAACTTTAGTCATAATTCAAATAGAAAATGAATAATAATTATTTATGAAATTCAAAGTATAGCATAATTTATATTGGTGGAAAGCTGAGAATCTCCTTTTAAAACCCTTTTTTGTTTTATCAATTTTGGGTAAAAAAAAAGTCATCAGCCACATACCCTATACATATCCATCATATCGCCACTTTTTAGCCCATCATGATCCTGCACATACCAATGAACCCGTGTCATACTCTCACTAAAGTAGACATTGAAGAAACTTATGTATGTAGCAATGAAAAATATACACAATCATACAACATCAAAGGCCAAGAAGATCAAGCCTAGACTATCCAACATAATGTGGAACACATCTAAGCTATCAGTTTGCACTCACTTTGAGGTAGTGGAACATTAGGATATCCACTAAGTGAGTCTTCTAATAGGGTGGAAAATGAGAGGATCATATTAGGCTCCCATACCATATCAAAGCTATCCTCCTGAAAACTTCAATAAGACACCTCGATGTTATGCAAGGCTCCACAAACAAGAAAGATGTGTTATGCTAGGTGGCCTTGAATTTAATGTTTCAAACCCCATAGGGATTAACAAATTTTGTTATGCAAAAAACCTATGAACATGGGGAAGGCTCCACAAGCAAATAAGGTGTGTTATGCTTGGTTTCCTTTAATAGGGATGGGTTTGAGCTTCACAAGGTTAGCGAGTTGTGGAATGCCAAACACTTATAAACATTATATATATGTGGTTTTAATTCAATGCAAATTTTCTTCATTCATGTAAGATCTTCTTCTTAGGGAACATTGTGCCTAATGTCTCCAAGAGAGGAAAAATAAAGAGTAAAAGATGCACAACTTAGGGAATGTAGTGCATCACATCACCACTAAGAGGAAAGTTGTATGCTAAGAAATATCACACTCTTGGAGGAAATCAAACCCAATTACACCACCAAGAAAAGGACACATCACAAGAAAACAAAAAATTGCACCATGAAACATGAGATAATGTTGAAAGATATTATGGATGTATGTCATTGCTTTAAAGTATTTTCTAACAACATTGTTGTGAGAAATTGCTTTAAAGTAGTCAATGTTTTACTCCTAAGACATGAGAGCTTCCTTGGAAATCCCTATGCCAAGTCATATATTTCTGACATAAAGCTACATCATGAAAAAGGAGGGAGGGTTGCCCCTAAAAATACGTAAGGGATCTATGGATTCAGTGTCAGTATATATTTGCTACAATGTTGTTATAGAGCTCAAAAATGTCACCATTCCTCAAATACTCATAAAAATGGAAGAATGACACATAAAGAGTGAAAACAAAGAAAAATCCTTTTGGGTCAACATGGAAGAGACCTATATGTCTCGATGCCTTGTGGCATCCCCAAAAGGAAATCATGAGACAAATGAAAAAGAGGTGAAATGATAGAAATAGGGTGTCCCACCTTTGAGGAGATGGAGCACAAGGGGTAGGGTTCCTCCTATTTCGTTATTGTTTCATTCAAGGAAACCCTAGAGATCTCACTCCAATGATAGAATGAAACGAGATCTGCTAAAGGTTGTCCTATGGTATGATTAATATATAAAGAAGGGATCACCACCAAGTTAGGGATTGGAAAGAAATTTAACATGCAAGATCCAATTATGAAACTTAATGATATGCAAGGCTACCATAAATTACCTAGAATTGAATGAAATACATAACAACAAACTAGGAAATTATAAAGGTGAACTTGGAAACATGTACAGTAGCTTGGAATCAACTCTGAAATGATGAAAATATTGAATTTATGGCACACTGGGACTCATACAAAAGATTGGGCATATTACTGGGTATGTGTAGGATCATCATGGAAAAAATAGTCCCTTAAGTGGTGAAAATTTTAGAAAAATTAGAGTTAGGAAAAAAGGAGTAAAATTTTGAATAAGTTATCTATATTATTTCAAAAATATGTAAGAATAGAATCTATAGAAATTGAATGTAGTTTCTAAACTACTAGGTTTTTTTTTTTTTAAACTATTTTGTGAAAATTTAAAATTTCAATGCAATGGTACTAAAATTTTAGGGAAAAAATATGAAGTAGGTGTTTGTTTGACCACCCTAACCACAATAAAAGGATAATATTTTTATATAATATTTTAGATATAAGTAGAAGACTCATGTCCTGATGTGATGCATATTTTTTTGTAATTTTTTTCAAGTAAATAATTAATTATGAATTTTTTATTTCAACTTTTAAAAAATATAAAAACTCATATGTCTAACCACCTTATCTTGTTCAAAACTTCATGAAATTCATTTTTTTTAATTTTATAGTATGTGATGCATATTTTAGATTCAAAAACGTGATACTATTTGAAAGCTATAGATGTTTGTCAATAAGCCAATCAATTAGGAATTTAGTTGTAATTCAAATAGAAAATGAATAAGAATTATTTATTAAATTCAAAGAAAATCATAATTTATAATATTGGTGGAAAGTTGAGAATCTACTTTAAAAATCCTTTTCATTTCATCAACTTTGGGTAAAAGAAAAATTTGTCAACCACATACCCATCATATCGCCACTTTTTGACCCATCATGATACTGCACATACCCTAGTCCCAAATTAGGGTTTCTATGCCAAAATAGTAATCTAGTTATGACAAGTCTATATCTTTAGAAATATGGAAAGTTGCTTCTACTAGGACTCATACAGTAGCAGTGGTGTATTAGTCTTGCTTGTATTTTTTAGAGAATCAAGATTTGAATATGTGCTTAAATCTCTTCTCTATCTTCTTAACCTAATTTCATGATCTGAAATGCTAAATTCTGCTCTCTAGATGTCTTTTAGTGATCTTCTAAACAAGGTGACAACTTTGAAAACTTTGCACACTCAAAAACTTCACTCCAATATTTCTCTTCAATGTGCCTTAAATCTAGACCTACAAATCACACACTAAAGAGAGGGAAAATGTCGTTTTGTAAGTGGATAGGGGTTTTCCTTGGTCAAACTTTATTTTGGTAATCAAACCTTGAAATAAAATGAAATGGAAAGGAAGAATGATGAATGAAAAAATGATATTTTGCAACTCACCAAACCCTAGAAACAAAGTATTGCAAGCATGCATGAAATGGCTCCAATAGATGTAGATATTGACTCTTGCTTGGATGTAATATATCTTGATTTGAATTCTTGCATGAATCATAAAACCCTACATCACAAATCTCAGCTCAAAAAAAAAAATGGTGCATGATGAATTTGACTTGATGTTTGATACATGAATAGTACTCCAAAATGCTTGATAATCACTCTTGAATACCAGGTTGAATATTTAGGTCACACTTTCTCCCAAAAAATTCTAGGTGGAAAATGAGTAAAATAACCTTGTATTCATTCTTGTTTATGCCAAATTTCTCAAAATTACAACACTACAAGTCAACATCAAATCTAGGAGAATAAAATCCCCCCAAGAATTGGAATTTAAATTAGGTGTAACCTAAGCATGACTCATATGCTAGTTGGGCAGTATAAGTCCTATTAGGCTAAGCTTGATGTACATTTTTTAAGAAATTCTTAGATTCAAGTGAAATTTAGATCGAGGCCATGAAACTTAGGTTGGACCCATATGCGAAAGGTGGTGTATGAGTTCCATATCACTAAATATGGGCCATGAAATCCAAAAAAAACCTGAATTATTATTGGATACTGGTTTATTTTGAGATTATCCTTAGAACAATTCATTAATTAAGGCTTGTGGATGCAAAATAAGGCCAAATAAAGCATAAAGAATCACAATTAATAATGGAAACCTTAGATTAGTGTGAAAGTGTTAGGATACACTCTACAACACCTTTAAATAATGCACAACTAAGTCCATTTAGTTTACAAGGTTCCAAGACCTAATGTGAATGTGTTAAACACATTACAAAACTAAATCAAGGCAACATTAAGTTTAGTTTATAGGGAGGGCCCAAACAAGTGAAAATGTACAAGGATACTTTTTTCCTTGCCAAAAAATGTAAAAAAAATTGACATAGAGAAGAATGTAGGTACATATAGATGAATGCACATGAAGAGAGAGAGAGAGAGAGAGAGAGAGAGAGAGAGAGAGAGAGAGAGAGAGAGAGAGAGAGAGAGAGAGATCAAACATAATAGTACAAGGGATCAGATTATGCACATGTAGTCACATAAATAAACATGAGAAAGAAAGAAAAAGAAAAAGACTAGTAAGGAAAATGAGAGTGAACCTATAGCAAGTCATCTACATCCCAATCTCTATCGGTATATGTGGAAAGTGGGTAACTAGCCCAAGGGACAATGAAAAGTGTAGAACAAGGGGAAGCACCAAGTTCAACAGTCTTATTGTCATTTAAGTTCATGGAAGAAGAGAATAATGAATTTAACTCATTATGCATTTGTTCATCGATCTTTGCAATATCAATGAAATCATATAAATTAATCACAACATGAGGTCAAATGATAATTTCCATAGAAATTTTTTCATGTTTATGATGAAACGAGGCCAAAGAGATATCATGTCTTGTATTCAAATATGTTTGGGTTTATATTTTCTATGTTGTTATTTTATTCTTTAGTTTGTAACATACGAGCAATAACACGACGTCTAAGCCTACACTCTTGAGCATTTCAATTTTGTTTCAATTTGTTGTCAACTTATGATTGTGTAGGAATGGGTTTTTCAATCATAGGTTTATTTTCTTCCCTTAGGGGAGGAACTAAAGAAACCATGTGAGTTTGTTCAACCACTTTTACTTTAGCTTTGTAAACTTTTTTTTATTTTAGGAGGAAAGATAGTATTTCTTTGATTTTCTCATGGTCTCATATAGGAAATGGTAGGAGGATTTTTCATAGGTTTCTCTTGGATATTTGGAAGGGATTTTGGTTTAATCATTGGTTTGTCAAGGATAGGTGGATCAATCATGGGTTGAGGCATTTTTCTAAGGGATAATTTTTCTATGAGCTCTTCCTTAAACTTTTGATATTATTTGAAAAATTACTCCTTATGTAAGATCTAATAGGTTCAATAGGCTCGGGCCAAAAGAAATCAAATGGAAATTTCTCACGAAAAGACATAAGATTAAAGCCACTATGTTGCACAATAAAGATGTCATTTCCAAAGGGAAACTTCAAACATTTATGCACAATTGATTGGATCACATGCTTGGAGTGAAGCCATCAATAGCATAACTTTACATGAAATTTTTCCGACAATGGTATGATGGTGAATGAGACATTTAATATTTTTGGTCTGACTTTTAGAGGGAGATTTATCGAGCCTGTTATATGGTAAGAAAAACAATTATGCATTTTGATCCACGCTTTTAGTTTATCACATGTATCTTAATATATTTTGTGCACAAATAGGAATTCTTTAGTAATCACATTCTCTACACAGATGAGATCAATTAATATCCCATTAGTAGGCTTGCCATTGATTCTTCTGGCTATGTAAAGAGGACCATTGGGTGCATGTTTGACTATATCATTTTTTGAGAAAGAAATATGAAGGGGTATTTTTTTTGGGCCCTTATGAGGTTTAGATTCAATAAATTACACCATTGTAATCAGTTCTTCTTCATTTTCATCCTTTATGTTTTCATCATCTATGTCAACATTGATCACATCATTCTTTGTTTCACTAGATTTGAAAAATGAAATAGTGTTTTTTGGCATGGGATTTGTAAAGATTTGTATGTTTTTATGAGGAGCTACAAACTTATTACCTTGATCATTGACACCTCCAATTTGAGGATGATTAGAATCAACGAGGTCTTGCACAATATGTTTTAGATTCTTACAATATTCTGTATCATGTCCATTGTTTTGGTAGTAATGGAAATAAGCATTTGATTTGTAGTTTAATGGTAATGGTTTATTAGGATTAGGAACTCTAATAGGAGGTAAGGAAATCATATTCTTGTTCATGAGGTCATGCATGATATTATGAAGTGTATCGAGTAGAGGGGTAAATTTTCTATTCCCATCCACAAAAGAAAAGGGATTTTTCATCTTTCTAGAAGCCACCTAGTTATTAGCTTATTGATTTGGTTGAGGGGAATTAAGTTGTAAAAATCCCCTATTCTATTTCTTGTGAGTTTGGATTATATTTTATTTTTAAATTTGCAATAAACATTCATTGAAGGTCGACATCAGTAATCTTAATGTTCATTTGTGAATAAAGCATTTGATATCATGCTATAAAATTAGTAACTTTATCATCATCCTTTTGTTTATATGTCATTAAATCAGCTAGGATCATTTTCTGACCCATGTGAATGTGGAAGTTGTAAAATTCATCAATAATCTCATTGAATGAAGCAATTGAATTATTCTGTAAGAAGTTAAATAACTCTAAAGCAGTATCTTTCAAGGATCTAGGGAAGAGTCTAGCCAAAATCTTATCTTCAAAGATGAAATCACTACATAGGGTTGTGTAAGCATAAACATGGATAACAAGATCTCCCTTCCCACCATATTTTGTGAATCTAGGAACTTGTTGGAACTTCAAAAATTTTCTCTGTGTGTTCCATTTCCTCCCTACTTGGTGTCAACTGGTCTTCCTTGGTGTTTGGAAAATCCTAGGGTTGGGGTTTTAACTTTCTTTTCAAGTAAAACCCTAGTGTTTATTTTCTACCCTAGTTGAGGTATTATTTGGACATTACCTTTTTTAAGGGAATTAAAAAAACTTGTTCCCCATCGTTTCATCTAAGGCTTTGGTCCCTTTGGTTTTAATTTTATTTCCTCCACAGGTTTTATTTTTCCCTAAGTCTAGGCCAACCTTGTGCTTCGTCATTTAAAAACAACTTATGTCATTGTTGTCCCATCGACCTAGGAATGCCCCCTTATCCTATTAATAAAGGTTATATTTTGTATGAGTATGGTGTTCGTGCTATCATCGATCATTTTCCTTTGGATATCAACAGTTTCCCGCCATCCCATGATCAAAACTTGTAGGATGGCAATATCGCGAGTGGGAAACACGTGTCCCATCTAGGGATCAAATTTGCATAATCATTCATCAACTTTCCTTTGATCTAAGTCATTTCCCACCATCCCTTGATGGTGTTTTGGTTGATTGCAAAATCACGGGCGAATGCCACAGGTATAGGGTGGGGCTCGTCGAAATTTTGAGCGATGCATTTTAAATGTTTCATTGCTTTAGGAAAAACATTTAAAATAATATATTTGATAAGGTCATGGAAATTCATTAAATGCGCAAAGACGGAGAAATTAGGGTAACAGGTCAAGCCAAAGGGGATCAATGATGGCGATTAAAAGCTAAATCTGGCTGCATCCTAGTCATTCCCCACTATCCCATGATCCAAAATTGCATGATCATGATATCACGAGTGGGCACCCCATGTCTCTTAATTGGTGGGGATGATGGAGATAAGTTTGTTTGCTGTCGATTACTTTTCATCAGAGATCAACGGTTGCTCGCCATCCTGTGATCGAAAACTATGAGATCGCGATATCATAGATGACTGCCACGTGTCCCATCTAATGAAACCAAAGGAGTAAAAGGGTGGGTTACTAAAGCGTTTGTGGGGTGCACATGCTAAAAATTGATGGAGATGTTTTAATCTTAGCGAAAAAGCTGCTCTATGGTTAACGATAATGCTGCTAATTGCATTGAACGAATGAGATCACTTATGCTCTAGATCAATGGTTTCCTGCCATCCCGTGATCCAAATTTTTTGGATTGTGATATCGTGGGCAACCACCAAGTGCATTTCCTTCACAGCGCAGGGTGTGATGGGCCCTTATCTGCCACACTGGCAATTTTTTTAGCTAGTTTTTGAAGGCAACCATTCGATGATTTGATTCAACCAAAGGATCAATGGCTAGAGTTTGAAGTCAAAGTCAAAGTATGGTTGAAGCCATTTTGTGCAGTACATGGGTGAGTTTTAATGGCGGGAGGGATGCTTACTTGCGCAATTCAATAAATAAGTCAGATGTTGTGGTTGCAACAGTTTCTAGTTTTTCCTTAATGGCGGTCTAGGCATGGATTCCTGGTGGTCTCTACTGCTACATCAAATTTTACAAGTGTTCCAATTAGCTGGTGACATGTGTACCCTCTGGCCCGATGCTTGTTTTCTCCTTCATTCTCTATAAGAAGGATTTCAAGGCCAGGAGTAAACAGAGGAAGTTAGAAAAATTTTGTTGAGTCTAGGTGAGGTTGTAGAGAAATTTGTAAAATTTGATGATTTCAGAAAGAAGTGCAACTTATGTTTTGAGTCATTCTGTAATAAGTTTTGAGTTCATGAAGGTTTAATGTTGTATAATAGTACTAGCATTTGATTTAAAATGAAAAATTCAAGCTCATGTCTCTCCATTGTACTTGCATATCTGAGCCTTGAATAAAATTAAAAAAGGGTTGTTTTATCCATCTCACTCTTGTGGTGTGTATGATCCTTGTTTTGGCTTTAATTCAAAGAGTTAATTAAAATGCTTGAATGGGATTATAGGAGGATATGTACTGTATAAGGATTTGGTAAGTAGTATTGAGGTAGAATATATATTGATGAAATTGTAATGCAATATCATCAAGGATTCCATATGTTATGTGTTAAATATGTTATATGCCTTTAGATGCTTATAAATTTGACTCCTGGCCAATGGATATATGGCACTGGTCTAAGTTGTAATTACCCATATGATTCATTAGTTGTTTGTCTTTGCCTAGAGCTTGCTCCAAACTCCAAATCAATAACTCTTTTATACTATCTTGTGTTGTAGTTATCTCATGCTGCAAATAGTTGATATTACTGATGAACAAAAAATTTATTTCAGTATTATCCTATCATGTTGAGCTATTAAGTGAGATTATTTTCTATTGTTAATGTTGTTTATGATAACGGTGCAGAGGTTGTAATCACATTAAGGGATCACCTTCCTAGGGCTTGCAGAGCCCAAAGTGTAGGAGGCTTCTTTAAGTCCTTGTCATTTGGTCCAGGTCCTTTGAGGTGCCCTTGACTGGAATTGGCACTTCCATAGGTAGATTAGGAGACAAACCTAGTTATAGTGTAAAAAGAAACCAACAAGATGGTGACTCCGCTAGGGAAAACATTGAATCTCCAAGTGCAGACTGCTTAGTTATAGAGTCATATTATTTTTTTCCATTTTGATTTTAGTTCAAATATTGAAGAATTTCAAGCCTGGAGAAAGATTTGTTCCAGTGAACCTAATTATTTCATGATCTATGGTGCTCTGCTAGTGGAAGGAACTCAGAGATAGATTTATTTGTGAAATAATTTCATAATACTTGAAGTTTAGTCCTCTAGAGGAAGAGGTGGCGACTCTATCAGAAGAACCTATTGAGGATTTGAAGAAAAGTTCCAGATCTACAAATTTCTAGAACAATTTGCAGTAGTGGCAATGTTTCTAGGTATTCCTCACATATTTGAACATCTTAGGAAAGAAATTTGGTTCCCTTATTTATTGATATTAAGCACTACAATCTAGGGAGATTCAATATTGTAATTGAATAGTTGTAGAGGGAATAATTTTCATTCTGTAAAATGTATGGTTGATTTAGTTATCCCTCTACAAGCTACAGTATCATGCCTAGAACACAGCCTTGCCCTTAGAGGAAGGTGTTCAATAATAAAAAATACAACCCTTTATATTTTAGTAAAATCCAGGGTTACCCACATTCTGTCCCAAGAGGAATTAATGAACATTTTCCTAAGTTTAGAGATGATTTTGAGGAATTAGCATCAAGACATGTACAGTGTTTCATTGATTTGATGGAAGTGTCAGATTGAAGAAGAGGATGTTGTCATGAATTTTTTTGTAAAAAATTTAGAAGGTATGGCTGAAGCTTGGAAAAGACTCAGAACATGTTTCCTTGATACTTTTAAAGATGAGTCAGTCATGAATGATGAATGCTTGTCTAAAGATAGAAGTTTGCATACTCGAGAAGAATTTGAAGAGAAAATTGCAAACAAGGTTGAGTCTGAATCATATATTAATGCACTGTGTGATATAGAAAGATTGGAGGATGAATCTATCTATGATTTTCATTATAGATTTATGAAATTTTTGCTTGCTATACTAGAATTAGAAAGACCTGATGAGTCATTTTGCATTGATTTGTTCTGTGAGAAGTATAAGCTAGGTATGAGTATTGTTCCAATTTGCTTGAGGCCCCCTAGCCTTAAAATTTTATACCAATGGATTTTAATAATTAAGGAAATGATAGATAAATATGGGAGTCATCTCTTAACTCAATTATGTGATGGTACTTTTTCAAGATTTAGTCTGATTGATGCATATGGTATAGTAGAAGACAAGAATGATAGTGCACCATGTAGTGATAGGGATGTTGTTTCTAAACAATTTGTAGAAGAAATATGTCTAGAAGAATATTGCAGCCATGATGGTCATGAACAAATAAATAAAACATGTGAAGTGTTTTCCATTTTCTCTGAAGATACAAAATTAGAAAGAAGATTTTCTATAGCAAATGAAGGCTGCAATGATGCAAGTGATACTAAGAGTGTTTTCTCCTCTATGGACTCTCAATACACAATTGAAGATCATGATGATTCTGATGTTTTAAGTTTTCCTGATGAGAACAATGATGTTATAGATGGAAGTTTGTAGTCAGCTGAAAAGCATACTTATATAGGTGATCAAGAGGATTTTAAATCTATTTAAAGCCCTAGTGATTCTGATTCATTTCAAAAGTAGATGGAATTGATCTCCTTGAATGAAAAGTATTCTAATGCAAATGAAGAAAAGCAACCATTTGATGATAGTATTGCATTATGTGATGAGTATGACAGTGTGAATGTTGATGCAAGCTCAAGGATCTATTTTAGTGAGTTTGAGGTAGCAGATGACTATGAGGTTTTCATTTCTTATGAGCCAACTTTTGAAAACCTTGATGCGGATTTAAACAAGTTTTTGTTTGTTGATTTAAATGAGCCTAGCCATGAGTCTTTTCATGACGATGTAGAGATTGATTCAAATGAGAGATTAGATTATGATTCTAAACTAGAATTGCATGTTGTTGAGCAAGCTTGTGATATTGAAAAGGTTGATACCTTATGTTCAGAAGATGACGATATGATTACAGATGATGAGTCAGAATTTTTTATTTACCTCACTACCAACATGATCAAGAACAAGTACTAAGTGTGTTAAAGGATGAGTGTATTTATTCGAATACACTTGAAAATAGTTTGCATGATGTACTAGATCTTCTGGTAAGTTATTTTGATGGTTTAAATTTTGATATGCAAACTAATGATCAGAATGAGCTTAATAGTACCAGCCACATAGTAGATTACGAGTTCTTTTTTTGTCGGCTGGAAGAAATTTTCATTGAATGTGGCAATGTGTAGGACATTGAAACAAGTTTTTTTCAGCTTGAGAGTGATTCACATGATAAATGTAATCATTTGTTGCCACATGATTATCAACGTTTGGAAAGTGTCCCTAACTTTCAAATGCATAGTAATTATGAGCATATTGATGATATTATATATGATGGCCTGTTGAGGGGCACCATCATGTTTAATCAGAAAATGGTTGTGATCAGACTGTGCTTTCATATGGTCTTGATCCCCATTTTCAAATATTTCCACTTGATACACAATCAAAGAATGAGGAGAGTAGCAATGATGTGCCCTATGTCTTTTGGCTACCATATGATGAAAAAACTAAATAGAGAGCAAGTTTCCACTTGCATGAGGGCAGTCTGATGCTTATGATTATAGGGATGCAATCACTTATGTTCCTATGGTTTGGCAGTGGAAAGCATGAGTTGAGGGAGATCAGTTCTTCTTGCAGAATTGTGTTTGGTAGAGGTAAATGATGACTCCCCTTTTTTTTATTTGGTGGCTTGGGGTCACCAAATGGATTTTGAAAAATAAGACATGATAGGGGATATTCTTGAACTACCAGTTCATGGATAGTTCTTGAAGTTATACTTCAATTGAAGTATTCTTTTCCATGAACGATAGTTTAGGTTTGTATATTTTGTACATAGTTGGATTGTTTTGTCTAAACAATCCCTTCTGGTCGTCTCTGCTTCTTGGTCTGCTTCACTTGAGATTTTGAATCCTTGCTTCATTCTAGTGGAATGAACATCCCCAACTAGAGCCACTATTGGAACTTCAAAAAATTTCTCTGTGTGTTTCATTTCCACCCTTCCTAGTGTCAACTGGTCTTCCTTAGTGTTTGGAAAATCCTAGGGTTGGGGTTTAACTTTCTTCTCATGTAAAATCCTAGTGTTTTTTTCCACCCTGGTTGAGATTCTATTTGGATGTTACCTTTTTGAAGGGACTTAAAACAACTTGTGCCCCATTGTTTTGTCTAAGGCTTTGGTCCCTTTGGTTTTAATTTTATTTCCTTTGCGGGTTTTATTTTTCCCTAAGTCTAGGCTGACCCTATACTTTGTCATTTAAAAAAAATTTGTCATTATTGTCCCATTGACCTAGTAATGCCCCCTTGTCTTATTAATAAAGGTTATATTTTTTAATAGTATGGTTTTCGCACTTTCATTTATCATTTTCCTTCGGATATCAATGGTTACCCGCCATCCCGTGATCAGAAATTGTAGGATGGTGATATCATGGGTAGGCGACACGTGTCCCATATGGGGGATCAAATTTGTGCGACCGTTCATCAACTATCCTTTGATCTGAGTCGTTCCCCACCATCCCATGATAGTGTTTTGGTTGATTGAAAAATCACAGACAAATGCCATGTGTACAAGGTGGGGCCTGTTGAAATTTTGAGTGATGTATTTTAAATGTTTCATTGCTTTAGGAAAAACATTTAAATAATATATTTGATAAGGCCATGGAAATTCATTAAACGCACAAAGACAAAGAAATTATGGCAACAGGTCAAGTCAAAGGGGATCAGTGGTGGTGATTAAAAGCTAAATCTGGCTGCATCCTAGTTGTTCCCCACTATCGCATGATCCAAAACTACATGATCGCGATATCATGGGCGGGTGCCATGTGTCTCTTCCTTGGTGGGGCTGATGGAGATAAGTTTGTTTGTTGTCGATTACTTTTCATCGGAGATCAACGGTTGCCCACCATCCCGTGATCGAGAACTATGAGATCGCAATATCATGGATGACTACCACGTGTCCCATCCAATGAAGTCGAAGGAGTAAAAGGGTGGGTTACTAAAGCATTTGTGGGATGCACGTGTTGAAAATCGACGAATATTTTTTAATCTTAGTGGAAAAGTTGCTCGATGGTTAATGATAAGGATGTCGACTACATTGAATGAATGAGATCATTTATGCTCCAGATCAACGGTTGCCCGCCATCCCATGATCTAAACTTTCTAGATTGCAATATCGTAGCAAACCTCCATGTGGATTTCCTTCGCGGCATAGGGTGTGATGGGCCCTTGTCTGCCACACTGGAAATTGTGTCAGCTAGTTTTTGAAGGTGGCCATTTGATAATTTGATTCAACTGAAGGATCGAAGGCTAGAGTTTCAAGTTTGAGTCAAAGTATGGTTGAAGCCATTTTCTGCAATGCGTGGGGGAGTTTTAATGGCAGAAGGGATGCTTACTGGTGTGATTCAATAAATAAGTTAGATGTTGTGGTTGCAACAGTTTCTAATTCTACTTTAATGGTGGTCTAGGTGTAGATTCTTGGAGGTCTTTACTGCTGCATCAACTTTTTTGGGTGTGCTAATTGGCTGGTGACATGTGTACCCTCTGGCTCGATGCTTGTTTGATCCTTCATTCTCTATAAGAAGGATTTCAAGGCCAGGAGTAAAGAGAGGATGTTAGACAAATTTTGTCGAGTCTAGGTGAAGTTGCAGAGCAATTTGTAAAATCTGACAGTTTCAGGAAGAAGTGCAACTTAGGTTTTGAGTTAGTCTGTAACAGGTTTTGAGTTCATGAAGGTTTAATGTTGTATACTAGTACTAGCATTTGATTTAAAATGAAAAATTCAAGCTCATGTCTCTCCATTGTACTTTCATATCTGAACCTTGAATAAAATTACCAAGGGTTGTTTTATCCATCTCACTATTGTGGTGTGTATGATCCTTGTTTTGGCTTTAATTCAAAGAATTAATTAAAATGCTTGAGTGGGATTATAGGAGGATATGTACTGTATAAGGATTTGGTAAGTAGTATTGAGGTAGAATATATATTGATGAAGTTGTAATGCAATATCATCAAGGATTCCATATGTTATGTGTTAAATTTGTTATATGCCTTTAGATGCTTATAAATTTGACTCCTGTCCAATGGATATATGGCACTATTCTAAGTTGTAATTACCCATATGATTCAGTAGTTTTTTTTAATTTTCCTAGAGCTTGCTCAAAAATGCAAATCAATAACTCTTTTATGCTATCTTGTGTTTTAGTTATCTCATGCTCCAGATAGTTGATATTACTGATGAATAGCCAATTTATTTTAGTATTATCCTATCATGTTGAGCTATTAAGTGAGATTATCTACTATTGTTAATGGTGTTTATGATAATAGTTTAGAGGTTGTAAACACATTAAGGGATCACCCTCCTAGGTCTTGTAAAGCCTGAAGTGTAGGAGGATTCTTTAATTCCTCGAACTTACCTTGACTGAAATTGGCACTTCCATAGGTAGATTAGGAGACAAACCTAGTTACAGTGAAAAGAAACCAACATAACTTATATACCTTGTGGTATTTAGCTTTTCAATATCTCGAGGGATAATCAGTTGGTTTTGATGTATTGTGAAGGTTGACCATTGTTGTTTTTATTGAGGATAGTGATTTTTTGTTGAAGGGATACCATGTTTTGCAAAAATCTATTAATGATGGGATCATTGTTGGTATTGTAAGATGGGGGGGGATAAGGTGGAGTGGTGTATGTATGAGGAGGGAAAGTGAATTGTATGTTTATGAGGGAGGATGGTTGAGGATATATGGTATTTGAATGCACAAAGCTAGAAGGATTCACTGTGGAAATACCTAAGGAAGTGTTGGCATTGCTAGTAGGTTGAATGGTTGTGGTAACTTGAGTACTAGTGTATGTAGGAATGGAAATGGGTATTTTAGAAGGAGGAATTGAAGTTTCACCTTGGCTTTGAGTATTCCCCAAATCTCGAGTACAACTAGTCATTATAGGGAAGGTATTGTTAACATCATGCACATTGGTTGTAGGTAAGGAAGTCATAGGAAATGGGGTATGTATGTTATGATCCATAGGGGTTTGATTATCAACACTATTAGAAAGAGAGTTAAATAACCAAAGATCCATGACAAATGTTGTATTGTCGGATCACATGAGTCTCAAACTACATCTCACAATAGTATTACTAATAGGATGCCAAGTTGTAAAGCTCATACAAGTTTCACAAACTTAGTGTGCACAACCAAAATGAAAAGCAGGGTAGGATGCAATATAATGACCTAGAATGCAATGTGTAAATGCAGTTTTTAGATTCAAAGCAAGGTATTTTTTTATTATAGGATGCAAAAAATTGAAAATAATGTCTTGTAAATGCAATTTTGAAATATACAATGTGCTAAATTTATTAAATTAAGCTAGATATGATCAAATTGATAAAACATAAATTCTACAAACAAAAAAAAAAAATTGAAAGAAGCAAACAAAAATGCAGAAATGAATATTTTAATGCTTAGAAAATCAGAATGTGACCTAATGAGGGACTCATTCACCCTAGGGAAAATGGGTCCTAGATTTAATTACTCAAGATATAGAATTTTTTAATTAATATTTTGTTTAATGGTAGACCTATCTTGCTTGATTAAGGGCTTGAGATGTCATTATTATTAATTAGATTACTAATCATCACCTCATTTTTTTTTAACATTAGGTTTGTTGTTATTTTACATCTCTCTAAGGATGTAAGGCATAAAATTTTAACTTGCATGATATTTTTTCTAAGGCTGTAAGCCCTAAGTATTTTTGGCATATGATGAAAGTGGACATGATTTTTGGCTTCTAGTGTTGTCATTGATGGCAACTAAAGTCACCATTTTGCTCCACAGTTAAGCATTCAATCGCACTGATAGAAGAAATTAAAATTGTGTTATCAGCCGTGTTACCAACAAAACAAGGCATCTGGTTTGATAGCTTCACTGGATCACCATTTTGGGTTGTGGATCAATGAATTTGTTTTCCAGGAACATGGAAAATATTATTATTGAATCTCATGAAGTTTTTTTTGGGGCTATATGGTTGAGTAGGTCCGGTTGGACATCTTCTATCTATTTTCTTGATAAAATTGACTCAGTGGTGATAATGTGTTGTGGATGTATAAAGTTGAATTATTTTAATTATCATCTAATCCAAATGATCAAGTATTGGTCCTAGCTATTGTATAGCTGACTTGTTTGGATCCACATTTAAATTATCCATCGATTGGGCTGACTAGTTGCAAATTTTATTAAGTTTTATTGAAGTTGATTTGGGGCAGTTAATTCCTTGTGAGCAGATATATTTAGATGATGGGTCATATCATTTGGAGGAATGTAGAATTTTTGTGTGTGTATGTTGTGAATTTCTAAGTTGTATTTGAGCGATATCATGTGTAGTTTCACTTGCACATAAATATTTTGTGTGTGAACTTGAGCATAATAGAGCAGAAGTTCTTCATCAGTCATCAAGATAGAAGTTCGACATCAGAGCTAAACTAGAACTATAATCAAGCATTGGAAGATGTTATTATCTCAGTTCATTTTCTATTGGATCTATTCCAAAATTTTGTAAGGGTAGTGAGCCCCATTTTGAGTAGTGAGCTCTAGGCTATGAGTCTGAATGCAAGTGCATTCCCATTTTGTAATACTTCTTTTGAGTATACTTAGAACTTATTGTGGATTGGCCACCCACCATGGTTTTTCCCTTTACAGGGTTTCCACGTAAAAATCCTTGTGTTATGGTTATGTGGTTTTTTGTTTTTTGTTTCTGCATATTTATTTTGATTAAATGTGTTAAGTGGATTGAAGATCATAATAAAAGAATTAATTTTTGTAGAACATTGATTCACCCTCCCCCCTCTTAGTGTTGCTTGTTTCCAAAAATTGGTATCAGAGCTTGTTCCTCAAAAGAAGCCTAATAGCTTGGGGAGTTCTTGGAAAGTATATTCAATGGATACAATAATTTTGCAATAGCAACTCATGGTGGCCTTGGATGATCTTGACCAGTCAAAATCTAAGATTCGGGAACTACAAGAAAGTCTTGAAAAAAAAAAAAATTTATCCAGTCATTGAAAGACAAAATCAATGAATTAAGGGAGAAAAGAAAGGAATTATGTGGTCAACTCAAGTAGAAGAACAAAACTGGTGAAGATGAACAACTTAGTCAAGCCTTGAAGGAGAAAATAGAAGAATGTGAAAAGTTTTCCCAAGAGAATGTTGCCTTGAAGTGTGAGACAAAATCCATCATGATGAAGATAACCAAGGGGTTAGAGGACAAAAAGAAAAATGAAGAAAATATTGCACAATCCTTAAGAGAAAAGTTTGAACAATGCAACCAACTAGAAGATGAGCTGGAACAAACCAAGAATAATGAAGAGGAGCTTGAAAAATAGCTTGATGATCTCAGAGATGAACTCGCTACAGGAAATGATTTTAAGGAAAAATTCAAAGCAAGCTAGCCAAGCTTGATGAACTAATCAAAGGTCAGAAAACTAATGGTGATAAATGAGGTCTTGGATATGAAGAAGGATAAAGCTCTATATTTGGACAAAGGAGATATGATCAAAGGAAGTCGAGACATAAAAAATTCAAACAAGGAAACTAGGTGAATGAATCCAGGAGGAATCCGGTAAGGAAACCCAATGCTCAAAGATTTAATGTCTACTATTATGCTTGTAAAAAATTTGGTCATATGGCTTCTCAGTGTAGGAGTAAGACGATCACAAGTAGGCCTTCATTTTCAGGTGAATGCTTTAATTGCTAAAAGTATGGTCATAATTCAAGTGAATGCAATTTACATAGAGACATCAAATGTTATGCATGCAATAGATTTGAACATGTTGCTAACCAATGTAGATCAAGGAAAAGCTAGTGGAACAATTGGATTAGATAGAGGAATCTTGTTTCTTACAATTGCAATAAATTTGCTCACACCTCTAGATTATGTTGGAACAAAAGAGGTCCAACAAAACAAAACATACAATCAAATGTTAAGGGAAAAGAAAAGATCACTATGGATGAATCAAGAAGCAGAAGCAGAAGAAATGGGTAAGGAAGAGCCCCTCTACATACATAAATGGATCCACACCAGAAGTCTTTATTGGTAATACCTTTGGAAACTAATTGTAGGTCTTTGCCATAGGGGGAGCTGTCAAGAAAATATTCTAAATCCCCTACAAGTGGTTGGCACTAGAATTCAGATAAGTCCAGTAGGAAATCGATTCTTCTTCAAATGTTGTGTAACAAAGCTAAGGTATCAATGAGGATTATTGATGGTTTGCACAAAAATTGTTTGTCCTAGAATAAAAAAAGTCTAAAAACCTATAGAATTAGGGAAAGAACATTTATTGCAAAAGTACAAAGTTAAGCTCGGTGACAATTAAAAAACCGTTCTTACCCTCATTTGTCACATTGCATTCAAGTAAAAGAAGTTTGAAGCGCTCTAAGGTAACCTTTGCTAAAACGGAAATGAGATTCAAGATCAAAAAGGAATTTGTGAGTCAACCTCCATTTCGTCTCCAAAAGGTATTTATAGAAAAAACCTATAAATTTGTGTTCTCTCAATCATGTCTACCCCAATGTTGGTTGAAGTTAAAGATAGGCCATGTCCAAAGTTTAAGTGGCATCCATACAAATCGGTAGACACTATGCCCCTAGGTGCATTTTCTTCCGTGTTGTACGGTATTCTACACATCGAGGATATTAGGGCATATGTGCATGCAAACATTGAAGATTTGGGTATTGCTCAAATGTTGGAACTGTACTCTAAATGCATAGTGCAAGATGATTTCTCCATGAAACCTGAATTTCAAACCCTAGTGGACAAGAACTTTGTGCAATACGTGAAGTTTCCCATGTTTGAGGAGGATGAGTGGGTTTGATACATTTTAAACAAAGTGCATGATAAATTCATGTGGCTAGATATACCATTTAAAATCTCCAAGCAAGCTATCTGTGCAATGACAGGTTTAAACTCCTCCAGTAGACTCCCTGTACTGAAGTCCATAAAGAATGATGATGTTACTAAATCAACTAGCTCTCATTGGGATAGAAGGGAAATGACCATAAATGATACTGCTGAAATTGATGTTAAATTTCTGTCCATGATCATAGGGTATAATATCTATCATTTGGGTTGAGAAAATTTTGTATCTAGAATTGCTATCTATAAAACCTATGAGATGATTAAGCATAATTCAAACTATGATTTATGTGAAGTGCTTAGAGGACAACTTCTTGATAATTTGAAGAAGATAAAAAAGGACAAAAATAATTTCTTCAAGTTTGGAAACCTATTGATCTGTCTATATTTTTACTTCTTAGGTGAAGTACCAGGATTTGGTAAAGTTCAGTGGAGAAATGATACTCAAGTAGCAATACAAATCTAGGATATACAATGCAATCTTGGAAACCAGGAGACCTGCAACACAATTCTATGGGGTCACTTCAAAAAAATTCAAAAACAAGTGCATGCCAGAGAAAGGATACCTGAGGTTGTAGTAGAATAGTACAAGGACTCCATATGCTTCATGATTGATATTGATTAATGTTACATGGAAGCTACTGATCCTAGGTCAGTTTGGATCATGCTGATGGGATATGAGGTAGATGGAAATATTTTGAAGATGTATGCAGAACATTTGTTAAACTCACATCTAGATCCTAATGAAGAGAGGTTTGGCACATATTCTAAGAAAAGTCTGCAAGTTCACTCAGATTTAAGGAAACTAGTGTCCATCAAGAGAATAAGGAAGGAAACTAAAATCCTTGTAGAGAATATGGGTATTCCAGTTGAAAATTTGAAATAAATAAGAAGAAAAAGGGATAAGTTGAAGATGAAGCATCAAAGGGGAAGGAAAAAGAAAAAACAGCTTGTCAGGGAACATCTTCAACTAGAGAAACTAGGATTTCCCTTGCTACCCATCCAAGTAAGGTAGAAGCCTTTGGAAGAAAGAAGAAGAGAAAAAGTTCAAGAACTTACAAAGCTGCATCCACAGAAGAGGAAGAAGAGACAAATTTAGAAGAAATAGTAAGAGAATTTAAGGCTACTGGGACTCATGCGGTCAAGCTAAACAAAAGGAAGCCTTCTAGGAAAAGTAAAGATGCTTAGAAGAAGCCCAAAATTGTCAAGCCCAACATGTCTGTGGAAGAAATTGAAAATGCAGTAGTAACTGATGGTAATCTCAAACCTCTCTGTGATCTATTGGAGAATTTTGATGATTATGGTAAAATGATTCTTGTTGAGATTATGTCTGGCTTTCCTACAAGCCTATATAAAGCTTTGGATTCAAGAAGGGAAACTTCCAAAACTAAGGAAGAGAATTTGAGAAAAAGGGTTCTTGTTGATTTTTTTCCTAAGATGGGGATTGAAGAGATGGACTCACTTCTTCTAAGCATCAAACAAGAATTCGAAACCAAATCAAGAATAAACAAACTTATGATTGGTGACACCGAAGCTATGATGAATGAGGCCACGGAAATTTTGGAAGAATTTTTGTCAAAAGAAAAGGAAAATGTTGAAGAAGTCAATACTAAAAAAACTGAAGGTCATGAAGAAATAAATGTGGTAGTAAATAAATCAGAAAAAGGAAATGCATATGAAGTAGTGAAAGAAGGGAATGAAGATGAGGAAGTAGAGGTGTTAGGAGAAGAAAATGAGAATGTGGAAGACATAAATGTATCTGATTCTTTGGTATGTGAGGATACTCTGACTGCTCCCATTATTGAAATAGTTAAGACTCCTAAACCAACTAAGGAACAAGCTGAGGAGATTGTTGAAGGTAGAGAAGTACCTACTAAAGAAAAGGAAACTCCAAAAACCATTCCAAAAGTTCAGTTTGAATATGACAAGGGTAAGCAGCCATAAATCAACCCAAATAAAGCAAATGAATCACTGGTATCAAATTCTAAATTTGATGAGAAATCAATCAATTTATCTAATTTATCTCCAATTGAGATGCTGAAAGTCACCAAAATAGCTCAAGATAAAGCAAATGGGAAAATATTGAAATCCCACATTGAAGGTAGTGAGCTATTAAAACTTGCCTATAGAGTTTTGTAGAAACTACTACCTATGCATGTTTTGGACCCATCAAGCTCCACCTCTAGTGAGTTAAAAAGGTTGATAAACTCTATGGACTCAACCTTGGTTAAAGTGAGAAAGGAATTTGAGGAAAGATTTGGCAACTTAAACATGTTAATTACTAAAGATAGAAAGTTGTTAGGAACTTGCATTCACTACACTCCAGGTGATATAATAGGAGGAAATGTGTACAAATATTGCTTAATCTTGTCCAAATTTATAGCTGCAAATGAGAAGAAGATAAAATACATTGAGTAGTAGTTGGCTATCATTTCCAACAACCTTGGCCCCTTGGTTGGCAGTGTGTGTCATCAGGATTGTCAGGTAATATCCTTGCTTGACCAAATGAAGAATTTAATGTTTGAAAATGAAAGAATCATTAGCAAATTAAGTGACTTAAGGGGACTGATTAGTACAAAAATTGAGATGCTAGTGAATGCCTTAAAGGAAGCAAAAAGTGTTGTCACCACCCCTCATCTAGTAAGCCTAGAAGTAGTAGAAACATTATCCTATCTTCTCTGTGGTCATATCACCATTTTGGAAAGTATGAAGAGTATTTGGGACTCCACCCTTAGTGAATTTAAAAAGGTCTTTGAAGACATCTTCAAATTGTTGTAAGTCTCCAAATAATACTTGTATTGTTTTATATCCCTAATTTTGTCATTGATGTCAAAGGGGGAGAGAGAGTTTAGTGGAAAATGTCTTAATATTCTAAGGGGGAGTAATATTTTGTAGTGGTACATTATTCATTATTTTGTATACCAACAGTATGTTAATCTTGACACTTAGTCATTTTTCACTAAGTGTTTCCATCAATGAAAAAGGGAGAGATTATTAGAATATGATGCAAGTGGACGTGAATTTTGGGTTCTAGTGTTGTCATTGATGGCAACTGAAGTCACCTTTTTTGTCTGTAGTTATTCATTCAGTCGTACCAGTAGAAGAAATGAAAATTGTGTGTTATCGACAGTGTTACCGAAAGAACTGGGCATCTAGTTTGATAGCTTCCCTAGATAACCATTTTGGATTGTGGATGGATGAATTTCTTTTCCAAGAATGTGGAACATATTATTATTAAATCTCATGAAGTTGTTTTTCTAGCTATATGGTTGAGTAGGTCTGGTTGGACATCTTCTGTTTATTTGCTTGATAAAGTTGACTCAGTGGTGATAATGTGTTGTGGATGTATAAAGTTGAATTATTTTAATTATCATCTAATCTAGAAACTCAACTATTTTTCCTAGCCATGGGTATGTGCAAGATCATCATGGAAAAAACAGGCCCTTAAGTGGCAAAAAATTCAAAAAAATCAGAGTTAGGTAACTTGACATAAAAATTTGAATAAGTTATCTATATTATTTCAAAAATATGTAAGAGTGGAATTTATGTTAAATTGAATGTAGTTTCTAAACTAATAGGTTTATTTTAAAAAAATCTATTTGGTGAAAATTTGAAATTTCAATGCAGAGTACTTAAATTTTAGGGAAAAAATAAGAAGTAGGTGTTTGTCTGACCACCAACCACAATAAAATGATAATTATTTTTTATAATATTTTAGATATAAGTAGAGGACTCATGTCTCAATGCGATGCATATATATATATTTTTTTTTTCCAAGTAAATAATTAATTATTATTTTTTTATTACAAATTTCAAAAAATAAAAACTCATATGTCCAACCACCTTAACTTCATCAAAACTTCATGAAATTCATTTTTTTTTTAATCCTATAGTATGTGAAGCATAGAATGTGACACATATTTTAGATTCAAAAAATGTGATACCATTTCAAAGTAAAGCATAATTTATATTGGTGGAAAAATGAGAATCTCCTTTAAAAACCCTTTTTGTTTCATCAATTTTGGGTAAAAAAGGGTCGTCAACCACATACCCTACATAAACCCATCATATCACCACTTTTTGGCCCATCATGATCCTACACATACCCCCATTGTATAGCCAACTTTTTTGAATCCACATCAAAATTATACATCAATTGGGCTGACTAGTTGCAAATTTTATTAAGTTTTATTAAAGCTGGCCTGGGGCAGTTAATTCCTTGTGAGCAGATATATTTAGATGATCGGTCATATCATTTGGAGGAATTTAGAAGTGTTTGTGTATGTTGTGAATGTATAAGTTGTATTTGAGCAATATCATATGCAGTTTCACTTGCACATAAAGATTTTGTGTGTGAACTTGAGCATAATAGAGCAGATGTTGTTCATCAGTCATTGGGATAGAAGTTCGACATCAGAGCTAAACCAGAACTGTAATCAAGCATTCACAGATGCTATTATCTCAATTCATTTTATTTTTGATCTATTCCAAAATTTTGTAAGGGCGGTGAGCCCCATTTTGAGTAGTGAGCTCTAAGTAGTGAGCCTGAATGCAAGTGCATTCCCATTTTGTAATACTTCTTTTGAGTATACTCAGAACTTATTGTGGATTGGCCATCCACCATGGTTTTCCCCCTTTTAGGGTTTCCACGTAAAAATCCTTGTGTCATGGTTGTGTGGTTTCTTGTTTTCTATTTCCAAATATTAATTTTGATTAAATGTGTTAAGTGGATTGAAGATTAGAATAAAAGATTTTTTTTTGTAGAACACTAATTCACCCCCCTCTTAGTGTTGGTTATTTCCAACAAGTATGTGTATTAATCATTTCTATAGATTCTAAAAAATGGAGGTTAGTTATATATGATGGCTCTCATTTTGAGTGTGGCACATGATCTCTCATTTAATAATGGCGAAGAATACATGATAGTCATATAAGTGAAAACTTTAATGACTATTTATTAAGTTTTTTTAATAGAGATCAATTTATGTGGTAATATGGGTAAATAATATCTTCACAAGATTTTTATTGATCTTTCATTATTGTACTATTTATTATAGTTACACTTTAAATAACTCTCGAGGCCTAAATAATTATTAGGGAATTAGTTGTGAATGAGATGTGTTATTTTTTAACATTATTTAGTGTTAGATGTGGAGTGTCGGATATATTGATTTTATGAAGCTATATTCCTTTGTAATTCCTAATTATGAGTAATATATTAGGGAGATTAACTGTAATGCTTCAAGAAAACACACTCAAGTTAGTTTCAAGTTATTTTCTCATTAGTAGGATTTATTTTTTGTTAAAACAAAATATAGTGTTTGAGAAATTATTGTTTTTTTTTCAAAATTGGAATTTATTTTTTCCAAATAGATAAAATTAAATTTCCCCACTTTAGATGCTAGAATGAAAAGAACACAAGGAATTTTTTTATAATATCTATGTAATGAATAGATTATTTGGGTTCTACAATAAACCCTAGAAGTTTAATAGTCATATCAAATTTTACATATATCATGATTATCAAATGATCAAATGGAAAATACATAGACCTAATGTTAATGAGTTTTGTTGGTATTAGTTTTCAAATTATAAATTTTAATGTCAAAAATAAACATTGGATTCCATCTTTACACATGATTGTGATATTTGTTTACAATCACTAATGTGAAAATTATCTCTAAACCTATATAGCATTGGTTATGTATGATTTTGGTTTAGTATGGATAATGTTGTGGATCATTATGTCTTAAAAAATATATGGATAAAATAATTATCGATATAGTATACTAAATTCCCAACTTATTGGATTAAATTGTATAGAACAACTTTCATAAATAAAAAAATTATTAATAAATTATTTTACCATTAGATTTATTGGTTAAGATTTGATGAATGCACAATATATATTTCATGGACTAAAGTCAGATTGAGTTTATTTTGGATTAGAAATTTAAAACAATACAGACAATTTTTTTCCAAATCAACATAAGAAATATTAATGTCTTCGACTTCCTTGAATTAATATTATATTTACTATATATCCTTAAATTAGAGTTAAAAATTAAGATTTAAATTAATTAGAATCAATATTATTGAATGTTGGTGATATTAAGTTCTCATATTACTAATATTAATTATCATTGAAATTCATTAATTACATTTTTCTATATCATAAATTTATTATCTTTACTTAACCATTAGAAGTAACGTGGATTATCATTTTAGACTTATAGGTGTTAGAATCTCAATGTGAATTATTTGAATCAATTAATATTAGGAAATTTTGTTAAGGATATATCTCTCTTATGTTCCCAAGATGGGTTTAAGTGAAATAATTTTGGATTTCATTTTTTGCTAAAGATTATGTGAGAATCACCCTAAAAGATGAAATCCTATTCTATTGCATTTTTGCATGAAAAGAGTTAGTGATAACATCATAAACATGATGTCATCAGGGAAATCTTTATTTACTTATCTGAAATAAAATTTTGATGATTATGCCAATATTTAATAGGAAAAAAATGGGCATGACAATTGACCATAGGAACTTTAACTTTTGTGCCTAAATTAGTGGAAAAAAAAATATAATATTTCGGACCAATGAATCTGCAAAACCACAAGTTATTATCTCATATTTTTGGTATTGGATAGGATTAAACTAGCTACACCACTTGTTAGTCCTAGAATGTTAGGAAAAATCCAAAAACACAATCTAAATTTCAAAACTACAACAAAGGCACATTTCTATAAAATAGAAGCATAGAAATTCTATGCATATGCAAAGAATTCAATAATTAAAGAAGAAAAGCATTGAGAATGTAATTTTTATATTTTATGTAGGCATGGTTCCGCTAAAAAAAAGAATTGATAGTTTACTCATAAGCACAATAGGAATTTGCATAGGCATTGAAAATTAGTTTAGATGCGCAGTATAAACATGGAGTAAGTTTGCTTGATAATGCAAATCATCTATGCACAAGAACAATTACTCATTAGTAAAAATATGCAAACAATGTTAGCAAAAAGCAATTATCATCTAATAAAAGTTGATAAATCAGATCTAATTAATGACCTAGTTATAGGGAAATAATTTTATTGATATTTGGGAACCCTTAAAAAGTTAATTTTAAATCCTCTGTGATACAAAATTAATTTAAATGCAAGTTAAGGTAATCAAAAAATGATTATGTAAATCCTATTTTGACAACCTATTTAAACTTGCAAATATCTTAGTATAGAATGTGCCAGAAGTTTTTAATTAATCCTAAAGATTCAAGTGTTCTAGTCAAAATTAGAAGCACCATAATTTTCTACAATGAATGCACCACAATTCGTAGCGTAGGAACGATGAGGTGAAACAAAGGGATCGTAGGGTCAAGCCTAGGCACCAACAAATGGATCATAAGAATCATTGGTTGGAATGCATGCATACATGTGTGCTATGTAGGAAGAATTATATAATGATAGAGAAAGTTAATAAAAAATTATATTTTAGCCTTGAAATATTTTTTTGCAAGCAGAAAAATGTTATTTTAATTTTTTTCCCTTTTATCTTTGCTTTTTCTTTATTTGTATTTATTTTTTTATTTTTTAAAAAATATGATTAATCCTTAGTCCTAATGTGAAAATAAGTTTTGTAAATACATCCTATACTAATTGCACCTTAAGAAGATAAAATTAGTTACAAAAAACTTGTAAGATGACTAGTAAAACCCTAAAGATGTGTATGCAAAAAAATGGGGTTAGCTAAAAAATAAAACACTATGTACTCAAATGTAGGAATTTTTTTTATGAACTAGAGGCAGGAGAAGCAATCATGTAAGCATGATATGTTGAGTTAAACATGAAGCTTGGTGATATGTAATCATTGTGAATCACTATGCAAGCATAGTTTGTCACTAGAAAAGCATTGTTCTGTAGAGTCAAGTACATAAATGGAACCTATGAGTGAAATATTAACTCAACTCACAAAAAAATATTAAAAAGGAATGCGATTCTCACTATGCATGCCAAAATGAAGCTCATGAAAATGATCATGAGGATAAATCAGCAAAATCATGAATCAAATACATTCAAATTGATTATACCTTATACATTTTAACCTTCATGATTGAGCCAAACCAAGCTTTGCACTCAACAAGCTTGTTTATTTGGTCACTTAATTATAATTGCGTATTTCTCATGAAATTCGAGAATAAGTTAGAAAATTATATGATTTTATTAGATGTAAAAGAGATGATAAGGCTTCAATTGATATATTTTTGGAAGGGGGAACAAAGGGATTAGATTTTCTTGTGAGATGGATGGTTGAGATTGAAGGAGATGCTGAGGGCTTATCATTGTGACAAGTGTCAAAAAGTTGAAGCATGTGAGTGTGACATGTGGCATGGAGAAGACATCAAGGTGTGTTGACACATGTGTGATAACACATTGGGAACAACAAGAAATTAACAAGTGGAAACACAAGTGGCAAGGTGTAAGATGTGTAGGATTTGGAGGTATGACAAGTGGTAGCAAAAGGAAAAGTGTAGGGTTTCTTCATGGGGAATAAGATCTCTAACATGTGTGAGAATTCCAATAAGAAAAGAGGCCAAAATATGACTTGGATATTGATAGTGATGTGTGCAAGAAAGTATTTAAGAGGCTTGTAGGACACATGTAACATGTCTATAAATTTGAGGAAATGGGTAGAATTAAAAATTAGAGAAAATATTAATAAGCATTAAGTTATGGGTTAAGTTAATTAATCATAGATTTATTAACTTGATTGAGATTATGGGATTAGGAGGAATAAAGACTAATGTTAAGTGAAATAATCAATTAATTAGTAAAATATTTAACTAATCATAGGATAAGATGAAGCAATTAATTAAATAATATGATATTTAATTAATCTAGGATTGAAGGTAGGATAATTATTTATTGGAAGAAATAAAAAAATTAATTAGTAATATGATTTATAATTAATTATTTATAATTAATTATAGGATGAAGTTAAATATTTAGTTAAATAATATGATATTTAATTAATTTTAGGGTGATGGAAAAGAATAATTAAAATATAGAATTTTAATTAATTAAATGTGTGAAGTCAAAATTGTGGTGTCTACACAAGGCATTGACCCACTAACCCTACTATCCCACACATCTCATAGGTTGTATCCACTAGGTGTGAGCATGTTTTCATCATTGAAATAATATTTTAAGGAGCAACATGGATGAGTAAGTATCCCAATCTAGATATAGTGTAGGAAAATGTATCCCTCTACATTTTCACACTTGCTTGGGCCCTTGTGAATTAAATGGACTTAATTGTGCCTTATTTAAGGTGATGTAAAGTGTTTTCTAACTTTCACACTAATCTATGGATTTATTAATTAATTGGGCTTCTTTATGCTTTAATTGGCTTTATTTTGCATCCACAAGCCTTAATTAATGCATCTTTTTAAGGATAATCCTGTCATACATCAAATGAATAATCATAATTTAATGATTTTGGATTGTATGGCCCATATTTAGTGATCTGGGGCTCATACACCACCTATGTTTTGGGGCCCTGATCTAGATTTCACATTAAACTAAGCATTTATTGAAAAATGTGTCCCAGGCTTAGCCTAATGGGACTCATATGCCCCAATTGGCATATGAGTCTTTCTTAGACTAGATCTGAATTAAATTCAAGTTATTGGAAGGATTTTATTCTCCTAGATCTGATGTCGGCTGGTAGTGTTGTAATTTATGGAAATTTGGCATAAACAAATATAAATAAAAGGTTATTTTAGTCATTTTCATCTAATACTTTCATGAGAGCATTCATTATAGAAAATTTCAGTTCACAAAATCATTAAAGAGCATTCAAGAGTGATTATCATGCATTTTGGATCATTAATCAAGTATTAAACATCATGTAAAATTCATCATGCATCATGGTTTTTCCTAAGCTAGTATTTGTGATATAGGGTTTTATGATTCAAGAAAGCATTCAAGGGATCTATATAATTCAAGAAAGAGTCAAGATCCACATTCATGGTAGCCATTTCATATATATTTGTAGCCTTGTATTCCTAGGGTTTGGTTAGTTGTAACATATCATTTTGTTCATTCATCATTCCTTCATTTGATTTGATTTCATTTGAAGGTTTGATTACCAAAATAGGGTTTGACCAAGGAAAACCCCTATCCACTAACAAAAAAATGTTTCCCACTCTTTGGTGTGTGATTCATAGATCTAGGTTGAAGATAAATTAAAGAGAAAGATTGGAAAGAAGTTGTCAAGGTTCTAAACTTGTCAAAGTTGTCACCTTGTTTAGAAGATCACTAAAAGATACTTATGAATCAAAATTCAACATTTCAGATCTGGAGATCAGGTTGAGGAGTAAGAGCAAAGACATAAGAGTGGATTAAGATCTTGAATTTATGAAAAATTTGAGTAGTAGTGGTATGCCACTTATGGTGTACAAGTCCTAGTATATTGATTTTTCCATATTTCAAGAGTTCTAGACTTGTCACTTCTAGACTCCTATTCTTGCCCAAAAAACCCTAATGTGTGACTAAATCGCACATCCTGGCGTGAGTCTTGGTGAGCATTAAAATTTTAATTTTTAGCATTTTAGAACTTCATTTGTGATTCTACAGGTTTCTAGGTACAACTTTGTGTTTTCTTTATTTACTATTTTGATTTGCATTCATTTCTAGGTCATTCATTTAAGTCTGGCACATCATTAGTTTTTGTCATTAGGTTTTGCATGTTACTTGTCTTTCCACGCCCTAGACTAGTGGTGAGCCCCCTTTTAGTCTTTAATCACACCCTAGGACAACCTTTAGCAGATCTCTTTCCCTTACTCTAAGGTTTGCTCGAGTGAAACTAAGTGAAATAGGCCCCTTATCCATTTTTTCCATCTCCTAAAAGGTGGAACCCTATTTTCTAGTGGTGAACCTAGCCTTTAGAACATATTCTTTTCTAATTTGGAGTGCATCATAGTTCTAGATCTAGCTTGTATTAACTTTACATCTGCAGTTTCTAAATCTGGTATTAGTAAAAGTGCATATAGGTTGCATTTTTACCTCTTGCATCATTTAATTTCATCTAAAAACTATAATTGCACTTAGCATAGACATTATACATGTTAGGAATTGTGTGCAAAAAATATCAATTAAATGTAAATAAAGATTAAATAGAGGAACGAAAAACAAAAAAATAATAATAGCAAGAGAAAATATTTAACTTGGTTCACCCAAACTTGGGCTATGTCCACCAACAGAGAGTCCAATATTATTATCCAGTAAATTGAACTGATTACAACCAATAATTCTTGCAACTCAATATTGCTGCAAACACTACAATACAATATCAATAGAAACCCAAA